>JAVGWX010000002.1:55398699-55998699 GCA_036924085.1 Ariolimax columbianus | reverse complement strand
TGAAAGTGTAAAGTATGTTCTCCATATCAGGCACTGCAGTCGGGGATGAAGTGTTAGATCGCATTTTAACAGTTCCCTATTTTTTAACTGTAGGGGGACATGTTTCCCTATTAACTGCTTTTCCTTCCCTAACGAATGATCTGGAACTCTTTGGACAGTTGGTAGTGGTCAGCGTCTCCCTCTCATTTCCTTTTCTTGCCCATCGCAAGGGAAGATGGCGACATCATCAGAATAGAGATATTGTTGTGCGAATCGTCAAAGGCTTGTCTTTGTGACTTGCGCTTTAATTATATTTACGTTGAGTAAGGTTTGCGGTATTATCAATTGCACTCGTCCTGATCTACCTTGATTGGCCAGTGACAAGACGTGTCAGTCGAGACGATTGGAAATAGCACAGACTGCAGGTTTTTTTTTCCTCCGCCAGTTTACTTCTGGTCAGACATCTTCGGTAAGGATTTCACTGATTTCTGAATGTTGGTTACCCGTACAGCGGCTTACAGCTTCCTCTGTTCAATTTTCAACTGTCAAAGCTTTATTTACGTGCATAGTTTGAACACGGTGCCTCAGAGCTTATCATCCGACTCCGATTGGACTAGGCACGCCATCTCACCTCTTTTGATACCAAAAGTCGCTTTAAACGTGTGGGATTAGAGCACCTACTGTTTTGTGTTTTAATTTCTCGAGAGGCCAGCGATTTACGGTTCTGCCAAAACAGTCCCCCTCCACACCCCACTCAGCCCATCGCTAGCAGGAGCGAACCTGGAGGGAACCTTTGTGGTGAAAAATAAGCACTCTAATCACCCTGCCATTCAGACGGACGCTACAGCTGTAAATGTTAACGGTTGTCGCGTATCAGACGTTGCCGACACGGATAAAGTGTAAGAGACTTCACCGTACCTGGTATCAGTTTGCGAAGTGACCATTTTCTACCTTTACTGAGAGGATTTCCGTGACTTAAAGGCTGGTTTCCATCTACAGCTGGGTACACTCAGCAGCGTGAATTGAACCTGGAACCTTTCAAATAAAAAGCAAGATATCTAGCAACAATACTATTATGCGTCCCACGAGAGGCAATGCAATAACATTGAAAAATTAATGGAGAAGGAATAACAAAAAAAAGGTGAAAGGCAGTTTTATACCAGCAAAGTAACAGACTAAATCAGTGTCGCCACCGAAAGGTCTTCACCAAGCATCTCACAAAAGACAAGTTCACAAAAGATGGCTGCTAACTAAATACTTAGATACCTGTTCCTTTTCAAATTCTCTTCAAAGCAAAGGGTAAATAACTCACTTCCAGAGCACTGAAGCGTGAAACGTAGGACCCAGTCTAACTCTGGATGTCTCGTGCTTGGCGCCCTCCCCTCCCTCCAGCCTTTTTTATGCCGTGGTGACAGGAGGGGACTTACAAATGAATCAAGCTTTCAAAAACGCTCTCGTTGACGGCATCAAGTGCGCACGCCAGCTTTTATAAGAAACTCCTTATCATAATAAGAGCGTTAAACTGTATACTGCCACCCTTTACACTTCGACCTATTGACCTACATATTATCATAACATTCATATAATTGATTTTGCCACCTCCAGCAACGGGGTTTTCCCCGCGATTATAACCGCTCTTGGAGTGGTTCAGTGTTTGGTTCGATTGTCTTAGGACTGATAACTTGCTACTGGACATAGTCATCACATCATTCTTTACTCTAGTGCAGGACTTATTCTTGTTTTGACTGCCTACAATGGGTAGGTTTACTCCTTTGTGCGCCCTGAAAAGGTAGTTAAATGCCGGGTTGTAGCAGCCTTCTTCACAGAGTGCTGCTGAAGGTGAACCGGGATCCTCCAGGTAGTTGTGCTATACTTGGCTTCATCTGCGGATTGCTCACTACTACGAGGATCACGTCGTTCCTCACCTCGTTAGCCAGGCTGCCATGAAAACAGCCCGTTTCCAGAGAGCGCTGAATATACCACTATCTGACTAACTAACTGAATATACCACTATCTGACTAACTAACTGAATATACCACTTTCTGACTAACTAACTGAATATACCACTTTCTGACTAACTAACTGAATATACCACTATCTGACTAACTAACTGAATATACCACTTTCTGACTACCTAACTGAATATACCACTATCTGACTAACTAACTGAATATACCACTATCTGACTAACTAACTGACTATACCACTATCTGACTAACTAACTGAATATACCACTATCTGACTAACTCAAACAGGCCATACTAACCACCATATTCCCCTACTTCTGCTATTATTGCTCATTTAGACTGGCACTACGAATTCTACAATAAAGTTTGCTGCCTGTTTTCAAGGTCTCAATACCGCCGTCCAGTTTCCACTGGAGAGGAGTGAACGGGTACCTAATTCTTCTCCTCAGATCTGCTGGAGACATTTCTGATGAATACGTGCTGTTGTCTACCAGGCAGCAGTAACGTAGATTTGGGATGCATATCCTGAATTCTCTGACCACAATATAATAAATGACACTCGTTGGTCCTTCCACTAACTGCCCTCCCCACTAACTGCCCACCTCACTATCTGCCCACCCCAGTAACTGCCCACCCCACTATATGTCAACCCTACTAACTGACCAGCCAACTAACTGACCACGTTCAGACAGTCCACCTTTTTAGTTCGGTCTTTGTTAAAGCTACCCAAGGCATCACTTCGCTACACATACAATTTCCTTCCGCTTGACCGAACATCTAGAAAGTCCAACTAACTAAAAAGACTAACAATAAAGATGGCGCCCCTAACCCCAATAAGGCAAAAAATCAGAGAGAAAATACCCTAAAATCACCCGCCCAGGTATCGCTAAATAACCTACTGGAAAACGATCACTGGGACTCCGATCTTACCCAACTTGCTCTCATTGCCACCCTCCCTTTTCGTGTATCTTCAAGTCTTTTCCCCCAGATCCCCTTCACGACTAATTAACCACCGACTCTCCGCTGTTGATCATATCTGAGCAGCCGACCAGCTAGTTATCATCGGCCGCCAACGATCAATGCACACAAAGCGTCCCGTGTTAGCTATACCCACGTCTGTGCTTGCTGCATGGAGACTTCAGGCCAGGCTTCGCGCAGTGCTCTCTTTGTCGCCCGCTGTATCACCGCTTTCCCCCGCTGAAAATAAAAATGGGGGACAAGATAAACGATACTCCAAACCTTCGTCTACATCTCTACAATTATTGCCAAGATCCATCCAGGTCACAACTTAATCGCGGTCTAACCGTTTGCCTTTCCCAACAGAATAAATCACAGGCGGAACAGCGATCTGGTTCACGGGTCAGCCTCGTTCAGTGCGTGGCCTCCTCACCGCTATGCTAGTTCAGGGGCCTGGATGAATATTCATGAGCCGACTATTGTGCTGAAGCGCTTATCCAGGCTATTCCGCCTGGCATGTGTGTGTGGGGGACTCTACATTCACTCGTGCACACTGTGTTTACTATCAATGATCTGTGAAATCGTGAGAGAAAATATGGCCGATTAGTGCTGGATTTGGCTGATTGGATTAAATAATGTCAGGATACACAACACTAGTGGGATTACACACTAACAACGTGAGTATATAGTGCTTGTTCTCGCGTGAAAACTTCTTCTTTCGCTCGTAGTGTATCCCCGTGGTGTGTTTACAGTGACCTGATAAGCGAGAGGCAACTTAGCATTCCCTGTCAATGTGTTAGTTACTCTTGGGGATTCACTTGCAGCCAAACTTAAATAGATGAGGACGCATTGATGAATACACTTACTTAGTTAAATATATTATGTCTACAACACGAGCTGTTTATTAGGTGGGCGTTCTTTATTTCAAATTTGGAGATTTTGTTCCTCGATCTTCTAATTGATCCTCACCCACGCCGCCTAACCCTCCCCCAGGCGAGAAGTGTTGAGACAAGCGTTCATTGTTGGCATGGAAGCGTTAGGCAGCCCTCCGTTAAAACGCTCCTTGTTTATTTTTACTGCATAATTTGTGCACGAGCGGCCCGGACGAGAAGAACGATCGCCAAATGAAGCAGCTAATCAGTTCCTAATCTTAAACTCCAACCAGATTTGTTGGAGTGTCCGGAGAATCTACATATTCTTTTCATGAACGTGAAATGTGATTGTCCTGATAGGAAATCTGAATTCACTAATTTGTTAATGATTAAATCACTCACTTTATTCTCTATTTCATTTGTTATTGTAATCTGTTCTAGTCTTTCATGAAATACCATCCACAGGTAGATATGAACTTCATTCTCTAGTGGAGAATATGCATTTGTGTTATGTTAGTTTTTTAGTGGCAAATTCGTTAGAAAGCTGGTCTCGCACAATAACTCAGTAATTGGATAAAGAGACCGACTTGCATAATGTCCTTTTAACATTAAACTATCATTGTTGCGTTAGAACATATAATTTGTTAGGTTCAGTCGGATGTGTAGCTGACAAATAAAGACCGCTGGCCCGTGGAGCCACCACACCGCGTGCAACCATATTTTTATTTAAAGTCCATTCAGAACAAAAACCTAGGCCTGTTCACATGTCGCCTTGGTCAAGTAACCGATATCATATACACTGGACCACACACTAATATCCACTATCATCGTGAATGGCAATGCCTGCTTTGTGACCTGTTCAGAAGTTTGTTTTTAGTTTGCGTTTTTTGTTTCAGTCAGTAAGATGGGTCATCAAGGTAGACACGCTATCCTTCTTGTGCACATATATGATATTGTTTAATTTATAAAGCCAATATTCAATATATTGATATTTTCAATGATAACATTTAGTCATTCGATCAAAGCCCATATCTCTCCTCTCAGCGCACTGTCCACATCTCACCAGCATACACGGCTCTGTACTACCCTTTCTGCCTCTCTCCAAGTGAAACCATTTAATCGAAGTTCACTCTCACATTCTCTACGGTTGACCTCTTTTTTCTCCGCTTGAGAATTCCATTTGAGAGCCTGTCTTGCTATATTGAATGGTGTCTTCCACAGTGTATGTCCTATCCAGCCCCATTTTCTTCTATTAATGTGTTATTCCAGTGGCTGTTCTTAGCTCCTTTCCCCATAGGTCTTCATTCCTCACTGCCCTACACCTTTATACCCATTACCCTTTTTAGCATTTCTTAACGAGGGACTGGAGTCGTTGTTGTGAAGACTTAACTATTCTCCATGTTTCGACTCCTTACAGCAGCACCAGCTTCACTTGATATCTCTGAATCTTCCTGTGTTGTTTAGTTCCAGAAATGCTTCTCTTGTTTTTTTTAAATTCTGATCTTTACATCTGCATCTGTACTTCCCAGTTGTGGGAATTTAGGTAATCTCTAACCTTTTCAAAAAAGCCACCACATGCATTATGATTAGTTGTATGTTGATCACGTTAATTTTAAGGAGCTTGATTTCTTTAATGTTGATATTCAATCCCAATTTGTCTGGCTGTTCTTTCATCCTATCAAGTATCTTTTGCGTTTAGCTATGCCTGTGTAACAACAGTAACGAGCCATCTATATAATCCAGGTCCTCTAATTGCGAACGTAATGTCCATCGAATACCAGCTCTCTTTCCATCGTATGTCTTCATTATCCAATCTGCGACCAATAAGAGCAGGAAGGATGCGAGAAAGCAGCCTTGAACCAGTTCCTTGGGCGGTCTGTGAAACGCAGAACTGATTACATGCTCTGTGTTTCGCATTAACTTCTTTTAGATATGTATATATGTGTGTGTGTACACCATTTCTAGAAGGTAGTACTCAGATAATCTTAATTACTCGAATTAATGACAGAAACCAGTCAGACGGTTATACAATCTTGATCACGTAGATGTTAAAAACGACGTTTTTCGGTGCAGTATTTTATTTATACTGAGACGTTTTTGTTTTGTGAGACTGAGTGAGTGAAAATGTGATAAATAATAACGCACATGTAGCTAGCTGTGTGTACAAAATGTCAGCTCTCTAGGTTATATGGAAGTTGGATAACATAGGAGAAATAGAAGTCGATGCCAACAGACAACGGCCATTTCATGAAAAGTTAAATACAAGTTTATACAAAGACAATACGTTGCTGAAGATCACCATACAGGAAGGAAAAGTACAGATCAAACTTGATACTGGAAGTCAACTCTCTCTAAATTGTAGAAGTTGGAAGTCAACTCTCTCTAAATTGTAGAAGTTGGAAGTCAACTCTCTCTAAATTGTAGAAGTTGGAAGTCAACTCTCTCTAAATTGTAGAAGTTGGAAGTCAACTCTCTCTAAATTGTAGAAGTTGGAAGTCAACTCTCTCTAAATTGTAGAAGTTGGAAGTCAACTCTCTCTAAATTGTAGAAGTTGGAAGTCAACTCTCTCTAAATTGTAGAAGTTGGAAGTCAACTCTCTCTAAATTGTAGAAGTTGGAAGATAATAGATGAACAGCAAAAAGCGTAGGATTGATTCTATTCTCCGCCTCTCACATGAGTTGTATTGGGTTCGCTTCTTGCAGCCTTAATCAGAGAGTAAGCTCAACAAATAGTTGGCATATTGTCATGCGCGAATAGCACCTGCGTAAACGATCACTTTATCACATATTCGGGTATGCTGATCCTCCCAATCTAAGATGATATCTTGTACTGTGAGGAAAAGGGAGAAGTCAAAGGGAAATAACCAAATGAATTATATCTTGCACCGTAACATCCCAAATCGCAGTTGTAACCGCTCTTAGAGTGCTGTTCTCTCATCTGACCGTGACCTTTCTTCGAGTCACACCTGCCCATGGCTGTCCGATCAGTTCAGTGTCATGTATTCCAGAAGGTAATAAAGCAGGCTAGAATAAATAAATTCGCATAGCAGGCGCTGTCGTCGGGGATAAAGTGATAGAAGAGACTCTTTGTACTAAGTCACAAGTCAAGAACAAACAAGAGTAACAATTATTCTTCCTCTTCTACATCCTGAAACGGACGTTGTGTCGTAGTATACAGCCTCGCTATGATATCTGCGCCTTTCGGTCCAACACATCTATTTTCAGCTGAAGTACGGGATTTACCTTCCCACTGCGATCCCCATCCTTCTAACCAGGCTACACTAGTGCAGCCTGTTTCAACGGCTGCCATTTTGGAAGAGGAATATGGTCAGTAATGATGCAAGCATCCAGCTATGGGTCTTTGTATGCTTTCAGTTCATTCAGTGTGTTGTACCATGCTAACACACAGAAGAAACCTGGCTAACTGTTTGTGGTGTTATCTCCACAATAAGTGCGCTAATGTTACTCTTGTATACGCCCTGAAAATGTGCGTTACGTGGCTGGTTGTAGTACCTTTCCTCACATTACGAGCGTGCTGATGAAGGTGGACCGCAGTCCCTCAGGCGGTTTTGCTATGCTTGACTATCTTCGTGAATTTCACTACTACGGGGATCATGTCGTAAGCCATGCTGCCTTGAAAACTACTTGTTTCCAGGAACGCTAAATTGAAGAGAGATATTGGTCTTGGTCAGTATATTGTGCCTGACCGGACTAGTCTCTCAGTTCCCCGACTATTTGAGATAATTATATTATTTTGGGAAAGGCGAGGATGTCAGACACGTATCACAATATGGCCAAGATTCGTCGTTCATATACACTAACCCTGTGTGTAAGGCTCGCGCAATATGAGAAAGAATACAGCAGTAGGGCAATGAGACGAGTATATGCAATGGGGATGGCAGGGAAAAACTCCAGCGGATCTAGGTTAAACAATCAGCTCACTTAAGCAGCGTCGTGTAATTCTTTGCCGTCATTGGTTGGTCTGAGATCAAGATGCCGAGCAGTGCACGCGCTGTAGCTGCCAGCGACCCAAAGCTGACGGCTACCGTCAGGACCAGCGACCCAAAGCTGACGGCGAGCGTCAGGACCAGCGACCCAAAACTGACGGCTAGCCCCAGGACCAGCGACCCAAAGCTGACATCTGGCACCAGGACCAGCGACCCAAAGCTGACGGCTAGCGTCATGACCAGTGACCCAAAGCTGACGGCTAGCGTCATGACCAGTGACCCAAAGCTGACGGCAAGCGCCAGGACCAGCTACCCAAAGCTGACAGCTAGCGCCAGGACCAGCGACCCAAAGCTGACGGCTAGCGTCAGGACCAGCGACCCAAAGCTGACGGCTAGCGTCAGTGCCAGCGACCCAAAGCTGACGGCTAGCGTCAGGACCAGCGACCCAGAGCTGCGAAGACCCTTCTCCCCGAGGTGGTCCAGGGCAACAGGCCAGCCAGGCTAAGAAGAAGAGGGAAGGCCAATGTGGTACCCAAAAATGTGATCCTGAACTCGGATGTGTCGGACCGAAAAATGTAAATATTGCAGTCACGCTGTAAACTACGACACAATGCATTCTGTTCTGCGGATTAAAATCTTGCTACTTGCAAAGTCAATTTCAGTGCTTGGTAGAGGGAGTTTGGGATCGTTTAGGCTTGGTAGAGGGAGTTTGGGATCGTTCAAGGTTTGGTAGCAGGAGTTTGAGAACGTTCAGGGCTTGGTAGAGGGAGTTTGGGATCGTTCAAGGTTTGGTAGCAGGAGTTTGAGAACGTTCAGGACTTGGTAGCGGGAGTTTGGGATCGTTCAAGGTTTGGTAGCAGGAGTTTGAGAACGTTCAGGGCTTGGTAGAGGGAGTTTGGGATCGTTCAAGGTTTGGTAGCAGGAGTTTGAGAACGTTCAGGACTTGGTAGCGGGAGTTTGAGAACGTTCAGGGCTTGGTAGCCGGAGTTTGAGAACGTTCAGGGCTTGGTAGAGGGAGTTTGAGAACGTTCAGGGCTTGGTAGAGGGAGTTTGAGATAGTACGGAGAAGAAGAGAGAATTGATTCGCCTGATTCCCCATGGAACATAAGGCCACAACTGATGCTCTCCATGTGTGCCTATTCTGGGTTCTAGGTCGTCTTCTTCAATTTCCACGAGATTCCAGCTATAATCTCCTCTTATCTAGATATTTATTGACCTCATTCGTCTCTTTCATGTGGGAACACAGTTTATCCACCTGTCTACTAGCTTGTGGATTTCATCTATAAAAAAAGAATTTTGATGTGACCTTTAACCAATTTTGCCCCATCTCTATTACCTCGTCAGTTGTCTTGGGACCCATATGGTACACACTTCCCTATGACCGAGGTCAACATCAATAATTTCAACCCTTCGCCGTACCTCATGACATCTACTGCAATTTAATCAATAATGGCACACATGTTGCCCCGGACAAGCTGGTCGATCTGTTGTTTCAGTGTGTAAGTTGCCAACTCGCTGGTCTCCATCGGCAGGGTTCATCATTCCGACTCAAACAACTGTCTCCATACTGAACGTTCGTTGTTCCGTAGATTTCAGGCGTCACACCTTATGACAACGAAAAACGTCGTGTTGTTCTTCTAATGCGCAAGTCAACAGTGACGCGGACATGTACGCTACATTGCGCATGCGCAAATTTACTGGGTCAACACAATGCCTGCATGCAATTTTGCTAAAGAGCTATTTTGTGTCCTGAAATACGATGTGCCGTGTACAAACCTATCCATTCACTTTATAATAAAATTGCTGATGCTCAACGACTATCTTTCGTCCTTAAAATCGAGTGAACGTCTGTCCTTTTTCCTTACAATCGAGTGTGGAGACAACCAGACGACTGGCCTGCTATCTCCACGCAGGCAACTCTATTTGGTAGGAATTTCGTGACCTTTCAAAACTGTTGTCCAGACAGCGGCTAACATTAGACTCTTTTCGAAATTCAAATGCCAATGGTTTTAATACGTGCACAAAGTGTATACGGGACGTCCGAGTTTATCGTCAGTCTCCAAAATAACAGGCGTCGGTCTCATTTTTAAATCTGAGGACACTTGAATCTTGCAGAATTCGAATACCGGCTTGAGAGCGAGCACCTCGTCTGTCAGCTATAGCGACCATCAACGCGTGCAAGCAAAATATGGAAGTCTTTCAGCCGGTATCAAATACCATTTGTATTTCAAATGTCTTACTGTATATTGTTTACTTAAAAAAAGGAATTTACACGCGCTTTGCAGAATTCGCTTTTGCAACTGCGAACCTCTCTGGCTGTTATAAGTTTCTTGGCAGGTGTGCGAGTATGGTAGGTCGCCATTACTTTCCGCGCGTGGAGAAGCGATCGTACCAAGAATAAATTACATTCCTGCTAAACTGACCACAGCGGAATTCGTATCCGGTAATACATACCTAAAAAAAATATTGGTTGAGTTAGTAGATCCGTAATCTGTCCCCAGATTTGGTTCTAATTGGATCTAACAGTATGTCTATGTAGACTACTCTGTCTGTGATCTCTTCAAAGAAACAATCATAATTCAAATACATTTATCTGGGGATCAAGACGCTGAGCAGCGCATAAGCTGCAGCGGTCAGCGACCCATAGCTGACTGCTAGCGTCAGGGCCAGCTAAACAGAGCTGCCCTTCTACACCTCCTGGCGGTGATCCTGGATATGAAACGGCTGAACATCATCTGATTGAATGTCCGGCGCTTGTTGGTGTTAGGAAATAGCTTCTTCCTCCAAAGCCTGACAAATGGAACACTTTGTACGGAACTAAACAACAGCTTACAAACACTTGCAGATACCAATATATGGCATTGGGCCAAAGGGCAGGAGCCCATAGGCCGCTGGATCAATAACCAACCAACCATTTGTCATAATTGCATAGGCGGCCCACGCTTCATATGGGTCGAAAATGAAACAAAATTAATAATGTACAAATATAAAGATTGCACACATTTGGACGATGTAGGGGTGTGTGGTGAAGGGGTGTAAATCAGAATAATCGTGATTAGTAATCCCAGGATGCCCAAGTTTTTTCTTCATATGACAACTTCTGCAGGCACAGAAAGGAAGGACATAAATACTGCAAAGCTGCCATATTGGAACATGCATAGGGATCATGATGCTGAGCAGCACGTGTGCTGCAGTGGTCAGCGACCCATAGCTGACTGCTAGCGTCAGGGTCAGTGAACCAGAGCTGCCAAGACCCTTCTACACCTCCACGCGGTGATCCTGGATAACAGGCTGCAGCAGGGCAGACTGGCTAAGGAGAAATGATCGAAGAGGGAATGCAAACCCGGTACTCAAAAAATGCTTGCTGAAGTCGGATGTGTTGGACCGAAAGGTGCAAATATCGCAGCCAAGCTGTAAACTACGACACAACGCATTCCGTTCTCTGGACTACATTCTCCTACTTAAGCTCTTTCGGGGTTTGGTAGTTGGAGATTGAGAACGAACGAAGAAGAAGAAGGAACACGCATAAACATATATACACACGCAATGCATATACTGGCCAACACGTCCTGGTATAACCTAAAGTACTACGGTCTGAAGTTGAAAGAGCGTGTGTGTCTTCACCCGTTGATTATAGAAAGGCATACCTGTAACAAACAAAACAAACAAGGAATAGCGACGAGCAGAATTAAGAATAATAAAGTAGGAGGTTTTCTTTATTTCCTTGTTGTTCTCAGTGCTACACTTCTTCTCTTTCCCTCCCCCCTCCCCCCAATAAAATTTAAAAAATAAATCCTTAAGGGACTCTACTAAAAAAACGGCCTCTGGTGTTTTCGTGACGGGAGGGGAGACATGTTAAGTCTGCACTTTCGCGGCGTGCAGGTATTTCTAGAGGTCATACCTGCCTGGACATCCGCAGAGGATGACCAGAACAATAGCTTCACTTCCTCCCGACTTCGAACGGAAGCTGACTGGAGTCTTCTCTTTTTGGACATTGTCCCAGCTCTGGAGGTGCGGCTAATGCCACAAAGCCGGGTTCACGGAACGGTTGTTTTATTGAAAACTGCAATTTCCCACCAACGGAACGTGTGAAACGTGAAAACAGAATAATGGAGTGCGGTCTGGGAAACAGACACAAACAGATAACACACTTCTGGACAAATTAGCAGCGGAAAGAGCAATACTGCAGGGGTAAAGAGTAATACTGCTGAGAGGTAAAGAGTAATACTACAGGGTAAAGAGAATTAATGAAGGGGTAAAGAGTAATACTGAAGGGGTAAAGAGAATTAATGAAGGGGTAAAGAGTAATACTGAAGGGGTAAAGAGAATTAATGAAGGGGTAAAGAGTAATACTGAAGGGGTAAAGAGAATTAATGAAGGGGTAAAGAGTAATAATGCAGGGGTAAAGAGAATTAATGAAGGTGTAAAGAGAATTAATGAAGGGGTAAAGAGTAATAATGCAGGTGTAAAGAGAATTAATGAAGGTGTAAAGAGAATTAATGAAGGGGTAAAGAGTAATACTGAAGGGGTAAAGAGTAATACTGAAGGGGTAAAGAGTAATACTGAAGGGGTAAAGAGTAATACTGAAGGGGTAAAGAGTAATACTGAAGGGGTAAAGAGAAATGTTAGTTGCCTATCGCAAGCGATGATGGCGACAACATGAGGCCGTGTCTTGTCTTGATGTAACTTGCGCTGTATTAGAATTATAGTGAGGAAGAAGCTGCGCTGGTCATTAATCTCACTCTTTTACCGAGTCACCTTTAACCAGTGGCAAGACGATTAGTAGAGACGACTGGAGGCAACTTAGGATGCAGGCACTCTGGTCTTATCTCCACTGAGACCAGGGATCGCTTGAAAATTGCGGGATTCGATCGCCCACCTTTCATCGCTTTGAGAGGCGAGTGCCCCTACCTCCCGACTACATCAACTCATTAAAGAGTAACATTCAAGAGGTAAAGTAAAATGCTGACGATGTAAAAATAAGCAAAGTACATTATGTTTCACACATGCAGAGATATTCACGTTGTTTGCAAGCATATTATAGGATCACGTTGAAGGGGCATTGGCAAGGAGCTATAACAGAGCTATGAATGAATCGATTCCAGCTCCAAGCGATGGGAAGGCAGTTGTCTCTCATAATGTTACAACTGGACAAGTAAAATACATGCAAACCAAAACACATACGAAGAACGATATAGACAAGTATAAGGGAAGCTGGGAAGACATGAGCAGAGAGAAAGTGGATGCCTCAGAATTCGTGCATGTTCAAGATGAGCAGAGAGAAAGTGGATGCCTCAGAATTCGTGCATGTTCAAGATGAGCAGAGAAGAAATGGATGCCTCAGAATTCGTGCATGTTCAAGATGAGCAGAGAAGAAATGGATGCCTCAGAATTCGTGCATGTTCAAGATGAGCAGAGAAGAAATGGATGCCTCAGAATTCGTGCATGTTCAAGATGAGCAGAGAAGAAATGGATGCCTCAGAATTCGTGCATGTTCAAGATGAGCAGAGCAGAAATGGATGCCTCAGAATTCGTGCATGTTCAAGATGAGCAGAGAAGAAATGGATGCCTCAGAATTCGTGCATGTTCAAGATGAGCAGAGCAGAAATGGATGCCTCAGAATTCGTGCATGTTCAAGATGAGCAGAGAAGAAATGGATGCCTCAGAATTCGTACGTGTTCAAGATGAGCAGAGAAGAAGTGGATGCTTCAGAATTCGTACGTGTTCAAGACATGTGCTCTTCCTGAAGCTGAAGAGATTGTGATTGATTTTATTGCAGGAAGCGCAACTTGTTGGTAAGCCATTTACAGCCAACATACGAGGCGGAGATGGAACTTAATCTAGGTTGGAACACGCCTGTCGCCACCACACATTTTGCTTCATATATTCAGATTTCATCATTCCGAAATGTTTTCTCCTGTTTATTCTTACACAAAAATAGATCAGTATTCATTAGATTGGTCCATGATCAGTGGCAGTCTGCAGAGATGTCGGTGTGATGCAATAATGCATAAAAATACAGGAATCACTCGCTGTACCAGCCACCCGATATACGGACCTCTGCTCTTAGAAAGCTTTCAGTTATAACAAAAACTCTTGCATACGACTGCTATTGATGAACATTTTTCGAACATGACTTTTCAACTTACCAATCGCTTCGTTAGTACTTGGACGGCTCACCATGTTTTCACTTTTTTTTCACATTTGCAAGAATTAAAAAAATATAAGAGTAAGATTTTATTTTTGTGTATTTAGCTTTCGGACGCATTTCCAAATGCTTTTGCAGTGGAGTAGAAGACCATGGCATGTGGAGTCTAACTGGCATAAAGCAAGAAGATAGCCCAAACTAGAGAAATGTGGAGAGGATTTTTTGCAGTCCTATGCCCCACGGAGAATCAACTGGATTAAGTCGAATGGATAGTTGGGTGCCTGATGAAAACTGTTCAAGGTAGACATGTATGTTACATTCCCAGGCAGAACGGAAGCTGGTCCAGGTCCGGCATCATATGATCGCGTGGTGATAATGCTTGCACAGATATCCAGATATCGAAACACGAGCAAGCTACATGAACAACTTCAAAATGTTCTGCCGAAGACGGATGTGTTGGACAGAAAGGTGCAAATATCGCAGTCAAACTGTAAACTAGCGACACAACGCATTCTGTTCTCCGGACTACATCCTGTTACTTACAAAGCCCTGTTCAGGGCTTAGTAGCGGGAGATTGAGAACGAACGCAGAAGATAAAGAAGAAGACACTATGTCCAACTTGCCGAATTGAAAGTGGCAGAGTCGTTGCGTGTAATGGATATGGACGAAAACACGTTTGTATAGTGGACTCGTTCGCAGCGCAGAATGAAGGATTGTTTTTAAAAAAATTAACACGCAAATGTATTTATCCAGCGAAATACGCAAATAGCGCACTTTACATTTCGACTGTATTAGTCTCCCCGATAGACTTTTTCTCCGTATGTTCCAATACAGCGCATGTCTGGTCATGTTTTTTTAAAAGCCATATCGACCCATACCAGTGGAATCCATTCAATGTCTAGTGCGGCCTGTCAATCACTTTACACAATTCTAGGCAGACTAGAAAAAGCATACATGAATCCTGTCTGAATTTCCTCAATGAAGGTCGCCATCGTATACCAATGAATTAGTCATCACTGAGAAAGACTAACCAGACAGATCTCCCTTTGAATCTACACATATCAAGTTAGAGCGACTTGTTCATGAGACAAAGTCCTAAGTATATTATAAAATTACGAATATTAGGTGCCGAAATGAAAGTAATTAATATTTTAATTGCTGTGTAAAATTGTTCAAGAAAATGTTATTTGCAGAATCTAATCTGTCATATTCATACTAATATGGTTTGTGTATTTATCATCGGGGCCGAGGAAACGTAGTAGTTATACCACTGGTTTCCGAGCCGAGCGATCGGTCGGGGTTCGGTCCCCAGTTGATGCTGGTTTTTTTCAGATCGTAAATCATCTCCCAGGATCCTTCCAGCCTAAAAAATATAGTACTAGAATAATCTACAAATGTAATAGCGTCCACATAACCTTTAGTATACCATTGCCCACATCACCTTTAGTGTACCATTGCCCACATCACCTTTAGTGTACCATTGCCCACATCACCTTTAGTGTACTATTGCCCACATCACCTTTAGTGTACCATTGCCCACATCACCTTTAGTGTACCATTGACCATATCACCTTTACTGTACCATTGACAACATCACCTTTAGTGTACCATTGCCCACATCACCTTTAGTGTACCATTGACCACATCACCTTTAGTGTACCATTGACCACATCACCTTTAGTGTACCATTGTCCACATCACCTTTAGTGTACCATTGGCCACATCACCCTCTTTAAAAAAAGTTAGTTGCCCATTGCAAAAGATGATAGCGACGCCGTCAGACGGTTTTGCCTTGATGATGTAACTTGCGCTGTCTTTGGATTATAGGGAGATAGAACTGCGCTGGCCATCGACCTCATTCTCTCGTCCCGAACTACCTAGGGCCAGTGATAAGACATAAGTCAAGACGACTGGGGGTAATTCACGATGCAGGCACTCTGGTCCCGCCTCCTTTGAGACCAGGGGTGGCTTGAAACCTACCAGACTCGAAGCTTCGCCGTTCATCGCCTTTAGAGGCGAGTATCTGACCACTTATCCACGGCACCCCCATTGTTCCGTTGGTAATGGAAAATATGGGTCTAACTGCATATTCTCCATACGTCCGATAAACGGGCGTTTATGTGTCATCAGTTCTGTTTAGATCATATTGATATCGTGTGTATGTGCATATCAACAATTCTGATAAGATTATAGTATGATCTGTGCATATGTTCGTGTATCAACAATTCTGTTAAGATCATACTATGGTATGTGCGTGTGATCTCAGGATGTCTTTATCTGTCTGACAGCGATTTATCTCTCCACTGTATTGATCTGTCTGACAGCTATTTATCTCTCAGATGTCTTTATCTGTGTGACAGCTCTTTCTCTCTCCCGCTGTCTTTATCTGTATGATAACTATGTATCTCTTAGCTGTCTTAATCTGTGTGATAGATATTTATCTCTCATTTCTCTTTATCTAATGACAGCTATTTATGTCTCCCACTGTTTTCACCTGTCTGACAGCTATTTATCTTCCAATTACCTTTGTTTGTAAGCCAGCTATTTTTCTCTCAGCTGTCTTTATCTGCATGACAACTATTTATCTCCCAGCTGTTTTTATATGCCTGACAGCTATTCATCTCCTAGCTGTCTTTATCTGCCTGACAGCTATTTATCTCTCAGCTGTCTTTATCTGCCTGACAGCTATTTATCTCCCAGCTGTCTTTATCTGCCTGACAACTCTTATTGCCAGACTCTTATTGTCAGTATGTCTGTTAGCTCTTGATGTTTGTATATTTATGTAACTGGCGGGTCCTTTTGAGCGCCATTATACCCGACTACAAACTGCCTGTGTCAGTCGTGGTGAATCTTCATTTTTCTTGTCTGAAAATCTATCTTGGTTTTTCTCGGTTTCTGCCTGTCATCTTCTGTTATCTTGTCTTGTTACAAGCTCACATTGTATGTCTGTCTATTTGTGAGGCTTGCGCGTGTCTCTCTATCTGGCATTTCCTATTGTGTTTATGTGTTTGTGTCTATCAGTTAACGTTATATGTCAGTCCATCTCTCTGGCAGCTCTGATTATTTGTCTGTTTATAGTATCGTTAGGCCGGGTGCACTCTATAACCCTGTTACACTTAGATGTTTGCATATATCACATTCGTCTACGGTGTTCCTTCTGGAAAGGGCGTTATGTTACGTTGCGTCAAAGTTTACAGCAATCCTAGATAGCTGCGGCTTTCGGGCTCATTACATCTCGGTTTCAGCACAGCACATTTCTGGAGCTGGACTTGTCTTCCCTCTTCGATCCCTATTCTTTCACGAGTGCAGGTTGTTTCCAGGACCGCCACTGAAGGTTGACTATTGTCTTGGTCAGTTCTGGTTACACTGATCCTGACGCAAGCAGACGGCTATGAATCGATCATTGCTGTTGTCTGCTAGTTCACTGCACCTTTAGCCTGCTAGCGGGTTGTCAGGTTGGCGTGCATCTTTAGCCTGCTAGCGGGTTGTCAGGTTGGCTTGCATCTTTAGACTGATAACGGGTTGTCATCCTGGCTAGCACCTTTAGACTGATAACGGGTTGTCATCCTGGCTAACACCTTTAGCCTGCTAGCGGGTTGTCAGGTTGGCTTGCATCTTTAGACTGATAACAGGTTGTCATCCTGGCTAGCACCTTTAGGCTGATAACGGGTTGTCATCCTGGCTAACACCTTTAGCCTGCTAGCGGGTTCTCAGCTTGGCTTGCATCTTTAGCCTGCTAGCGGGTTGTCAACTTGGCTTGCACATTTAGCCTGCTAGCGGGTTGTCAGCCTGGCTCGCTTCTTTAACCTGCTAACAGGTTGTCATCTTGGCGTGCACCTTTAACTTGCTAGCTGGTTGTATGTTTTGCTTGCATCTTTAGCCTGCTAGCGGGTTGTCAACTTGGCTTGCACCCTTAGTCTGCTAACGGGTTGCTAACTCAGCCTACAACCCCAATGCATCGGGTTCGAGTCCCGCGCGCAGACCTGGCATGTGGTTTTTGTCTTCTTCTTGGCATAACTACTTCTTCTAATTGGCCCAGCTGTAAATGGGTACCTGACGTTAGGAGAAAATGTCGGAGCTGCGTGATTCGTGCCTTGTTGACTCCTTTCTAGGTCTGAGCATATATTGGATCGCACAGCTGCACTAAAGCTGGTTCTGTGAACCATTTTCCATATGTGAGTGAGTGTGTCTGTGTGTGTGTGTGTGTACATATAAGCACAATGTGTACCGCCTTCCAGCATCATTACCATGCGACAGCTGCATCATTCCGCTGTATTGACCAAAAGTTTCCCCTACAGTTTTCAATGATAACACCACAGACCAGGTATAGGAGTGCAGTATCTGTTTACATATCTATGTTTGCTGGTGCCCTTACGTGTTATCGACATGCTAATAAACCCGTGCACATTTATTAAAGCTACATAGCCAATAGGAAAATAAGTTCAATTATTTGTTTTATTATTTTAAAGGAAATATGCAAACATTATATGTTTTCGAGTTCGCGCGATGTTGTGGGTTTTTTAATGGGTGGTAGTTGCTTGTGGCAGATTGGAGACAAGCGGTGCAAAAGACCATGGGCGTTATTGAAACAAAGAGTGCCTCCCATACACGTTTACTAAGTAATTGTCTACAATGCTCAATGTAGTTTGGTAACTATCTCCCACGCAATGATTTACAAAATGATATCCCACGCAATGATCTGCAGATGTTAACATAATTATCTCCCATGCAATGAACTTCACAGCTATTACTCACATTATCTCCCATGAAATGAGGTCATCACATTTACTAAATTATTACCTCCCCGGAAGATATCCGTGCACGTTTTCATTCGTATACTAAATGATTATCGCCCCTGCAATTGATTTTGTGTGTGTGTATGTGTGTGTGTGTGTGGGGGGGATGTATGTATGCATGCCAAATGATAATTCCCCATGTGAAAACTAAGCACTATTTGAGTGGTATCCAGGTTTAAAGGAATATAACCACTGAAACCTGTCCAGAATGTCGTAAACGTTTATTAAAGTACGCTGTGTATGGCAGGACATGACACATCCCGGTCGTTTAATAATGTTGCAGTGGCGCCTAGTGTCGAATTTACTCGCACAATTTCCCCTGCGCCGTATACCCCAACCCCACCTCAGTTTTAAGGGGCACACAAAATAATATTCTCCCGCGTAATTTCTTCTTTCCGCGAACTTTCAGGGTCAGACTGCCGGCAACAAATTACGTGGCGGTATTACACAAAAAACGGAATAGCAAAAAAAATAAAAGGTAAGAATTTTTTTGAAAAAAAACTTCAATTTTCACATTTAGAATTTATATTTTCAAATAAATTTTTAATGTGGGGACGGCGTGGGCAAGTGGTTAAGTGATACGGCTCACAACCAGAAGGTGCTGGGTTCGATCCCCATCACAGCACCGGCCGGTTACCCCAGGGAAGCAAACCCTTAGAAAATGCAGGAGGAAGCAGACCCTTACATAAAATGCATGCTGCAGTCGGAGGCACTGGTCCGACAGGCGCAAAATAAAAACCACTGTGCAACGCACACCGCCTTTGTGATTAGAGAAATAAGACGAACGCAAAAAAAACAAAAAACAATTCAGGTAATTACACGACCATACAAGGAACCTTTCGCCTATCTTCTTCCTCTTTCTCTTCTTCCTCTTCTTCGATCAAATAGAGATATGCTACTATCCTGTCCCGGTGAGGTTTAAGAAGGAGACAGCACGTTTCAGGTCTTCGCCGGCCCCCACAGCTGTTCGAGCACGGTCGCTTCACTGGGCCAGACTGCCCTTCTTTGGTCTGTATAAGTAGGGCAGTCCTAAAGGATATGTTCTGGTGTTTACTTGGATGCTCCACAATTGCACGTGTCGGTTTCTCTGAAGCCCATTCTGTGGAAGTGGGTCTTGAGTCTACAATGTCCCGTTCTGAGTCTGAAGATGTTGATCTGCCCATCTCTGCCAAGTTTGCTGTCAATTTATGACTAGCATTCTTTGTGCTAGTCTCTCCATTCCGAACTCATGGATCGATTGATGAGTGACTTTTCTTCTGTGTAGCTCCTTTCATCCAGTACAATGTCTTGCTCCTACATTTTTGTCCCTGGCGCCTAGATCCTACACAAATCTGCCATCACCCTGGATGTCTTCCAAAAGTGCCAGGTGTAGTTAACTTAACGTCTTTATGCTGTTTTAGCTGACTCTATAGTCTGTATACAACCAGTTTCTTTGAGGGTGTTTTTACCGATGTGCCAGTCCATCTTAGTAGACTCAAACACAAGAGCTAAGTAGACCCGCAGTGAATTAGATACCATCTATAGCTGTACCATCTTAACAAACCACCTCAGCCATGCTGAAGTCAGATGCACTGGGCCGACAGGCGTAAAATAAAAATCGCAGTGCAAAACACACCGCCTTGGGGATTAAAGAAATAAGGCGAACGCCAGAAAAAAAAAGACCTACAGATCAGGGGAATTTACCAGAAGATCCGCGTGAAAAAAATCCTGGCCTCCACCGTGATTCGAACGAGCGACCTCCTGCACCCGAGGCGGACACCTTACCTCGAGACTACTGAGCTCCCCAAGAGATGTGACACTATGCTTCGACTGGAGAAACAAGGAGATAAATGCGCAATCGATCAATCAATGATTACATGATCACATTTCGACCAATTATCTGTACGCATGCTTAAAGAATCGTTTAATAATAAAAGCAAGATAATAGGAGGGGGCCGCTCTAGTCCGGAGGTAAGGCAATCAACTCTCGGAAAGGGAAGGAGGAGGGCGCTAGAGCAGAGCTAAGGCGCACGACTCTCAAAGAACGAACGAAATGATTGGTGTTCGAAACGAGCAAGTGTCATTACTAACTGTGGTCTCGAATGCCCAGTCCGGTCAAAATAAATGAGGAAAAAACAACATGTACGATATTCTCGCTTTCAAATAAACCACAGAATACCAAAATACGTCTTAACGGCAAATATCTGCGGCCAAACGACAACCCAAACTACATGAGAGTCACATTTGATCGGCGCATGACATGAAAAAGTCAGATCGAGAGAAACCGAACGAGAGCCAGACAAAGAATGGAAATCATGATGAAACTTGCTGGCACAAGCTGGGGAGCAGACGAAAGAATACTAAAGAAACTGTACACTGGAAGAGTGAGACCAGTTCTCGAGTATGGCATTGCTGCATTGACAACAGCTGCAAAGGCGAACTTTGATAACATTAGCAAACTTCAAAACCAAGCCATGAGAGTTATAACTGGAGGCGTGAAGTCAACGCCAATTGTAGAACTTGAAAAGATTACAAATCTGCAATCCATGACCGACAGAAGAGACTGCAGAGCCCAGCAGCAAGCAGAGAAACTCAGAGACTAAATAGATTTGGAAATGGGAAACTAAAGCAGAGAAACTTTGCAGAAATAGCCAAAGCAAAGATGAGCGAAGACCCTATGAACACTGTAACAATACCAAAGCCCATCCCTACTGTACGCAAACCTATCTGGAAGCAGCTTATAATTCCGGAGGTGGTAGAAAATATACCAGGTATTGGAAACAAGAACAGCCAGACTGAAAAAGAAAGAAAAGACATAACACACAGGTACATAACGGAAAACTACCCAAGCATAGACTGGACCCATACATACACCGACGGTTCTTTAACAAACACAACACAGAACGGAGGGGCAGGGGTATTCCTGAGCCTACCAAATGGTAGAAAAATAACACTGTCAGTGGCAACTGGAAAATTCTCAAGCAATTTCTGAGCGGAGGCAGAGGCACTGAGGGCTGCAGTAGAAGCAATGCTGACAGGCGAAAGCAATGAAAGCCAGATAGTCCTGTTTACAGATGCCCTGGCCGTATTCACAGCACTAAAAACCAAGAAAAATACTGAACTTAATGATTTAAGAGCAGTACTCTGTCAACTATGCCAGCAATCCGCACCAAAAAGAGTAGTGGTACAGTGGGTTCCATCCCACTGTAACATCCAAGGCAACGATGAGGCAGACAGACTTGCAAAAGAAGGTGCAAGACTACCACAACCAGATTCTAGTGTGACCTACGAAGAGTTCAAAAGGCTTATTAGGGCCAGATACATGGCCAAATGGGAAACCGAACATACTGGCTACATAATAAATGATGCCTATTACCAGTGAACAGAAGAGAGCAGGTCGTGGTCTTCAGACTCCGCACAGGCCACAACAGACTGAGGTACCACCTATTCAATAAACTGAATATAGGTGGCACTGACGAATGCACTTGTGGTACCGGGAAAATGACCGCTGACATCTGCTGCAAAACTGCCCGACATACGAGGACCAGAGAAAGCACATGTGGCTATCACCAGTGGCAACACTAGACAAGCTCTATGGCAGTTTCGACAGCCTCAGGATGACCGCTGGTTTCTTCGAGCAAATACAGGTTGACGTTTGACAGCGTTCGAAGAAGAAAAAGAAGAAGAAGAAGAAGAAGAAGAAGAAGTAGAAGAAGAAAAAGACCCAGTCCGATTGGAGACAAACGATAAACTCGGAATCACCGTGTACACTCTGTACATGTAGAAGAATCTTCAGTCGAAAAGTACAGGAAGTTAGGTCGCGGCTTGGACAAACGGAAAGAAAAATACTGAAATGTTTACTCAATACGACACCTACCTTCCTTCGGGTCAAGTTGGATGTAGGATTAAGATCGCCAAAGAAGAAGAAAAGAACCTAGCACAAATAGCCTTCGATTGCCTGGCATTAGGTTATGAATCTGTCTTTTTGGATACCAGGAATACCAAACCTTCAAGGACGCCAATTTACACAAGGCACACTTTAATTTACTCGAAGTTATTGCAAAAAAGATCACAGCTTTTCTTCTTCTTCTTTCGTTCTCAATCTCCCGCTACCAAGCCTTGAAACGGGCTCTACAGGTAGCAGGATATTGTCAGGAGAACGTAATGCGTTGTGTCGTCGTTTACAGATTGACTTCGATATTTGCACTTTTCGGTCCGACACATCCGACTTCAGCAGGCATTTTTTAGTACTGAGTTAGCCTTTCCTCCGCGATCCCTTCTCCTTAGCCCTGTTGCTGTTATCCAGGATCATCGCGTGGAGGTGTAGAAGGGTCTTGGCAGTTATGGTTCGCTGGTTCTGACGCTAGCAGTCATATATGAGTCGCTTATCACTGCAGTTTACGCCCTACTCATTATCTTGATCCGACCAGAGCTGTAGAAATGAAGTATTACAAAAGTATGCTGGAAATATAATTGACAGAAAATTAAGTAAATATATAAATATTGCCATTGCCGCTTATTAAAGAAAATTGGCTCATTGACAACATCGCAAGAAAACATGGCTAGATATTTTATTTATTATTTTTTTTTTTTTATGTGTTTGCCTCACTAGTTTCTACTGGCGGAGGCGCGCCTATTCCGACCCAGACCGCAGTCAATTTGGGCGATATTAAGACGCATAAACCAGTGCTTGGATGCGTGTGTGTATCTGTTTGTACCTAGCCTCGTATTTCCGTGATGTTCCTCCCGTTGTTCCTCGCTTTTGATGTTCCTAGTTGTCCGCCGTAGGTATTTGCATAAATATGCACAATAGTTTTCCTGGGACCATTTTGGGATTGAGTATATTTTTTTTCTGTCATACTTGATTCGGATCTTTTTTTTTTTTTCCTGATTTCTTTCTTTTTTTCTTTTTTTTCCCCTCTTTTTTTTTTCTTTCTATTTTAAAAAGAAATATAAAACCCCATCATACATTTAATGGCTAGATATACAGGTCATGTGAAGGAAGACACATAACGGTTTGGAGAGAGTGATAATGGAAGGCGTGGTTCCAGGGTGGAGGAAAAAAGATCGATTCCGGCAAAGATGGTATTCGAACGTTACGGAACAATCTGGATAAGGCTTTGTGTGACGTGAGCCAACTCGCCCTAAACCTAGATGCCCACAGAGCTAACTCGCTCTAAACCTAGATGCACACAGAGCTAACTCGCCCTAAACCTAGATGCACACAGAGCTAACTCGCCCTAAACCTAGGTGCCCACAGAGCCAACTCGCCCTAAACCTAGATGCCCACAGAGCTAACTCGCTCTAAACCTAGATGCACACAGAGCTAACTCGCCCTAAACCTAGATGCACACAGAGCTAACTCGCCCTAAACCTAGGTGCCCACAGAGCCAACTCGCCCTAAACCTAGATGCCCAAAGAGCTAACTCGCCCTAAACCTAGATGCCCACAGAGCTAACGTGACTGAAACTACGTTATGAAAAGAATGTCATATGATGATGGCTAATTAGTCAGTTAGAACGATTGTAGTTAGAACGATTGTCAACTAGCTAAATATCGTTTAGTCGCTACGCACTAATCTACCAACATGTAAATGGGCACCTGCTTTACAGTTAAGGGTGGAAAGACAAATCAGAAAGAAGAATGATCATCCTGCCTTGAGAAACGCTGAAGACATCACTTAATGAAGTCTCTAATACTGCATACCCGGTAAAGTGCATGTTATGGTACTTTTATATTGCGCAGTGAAGTTTAACAGTCTATAGCGTACTCCGCGCTCATTTGCATAGTGCATTTTAATGGTTATATCAGTGGCGTGTCGGCCGTCCAACAATTAGTGGGCAACCAGACCAAGTGGGCAACCAGACCAAACCATTGAAGTGCTGCTCGTAGCGCAGTGATTAGCGAGCTGGCCTCGCATCTGAGTGGTCCTGAGTTCATTCCCCAGTTGAGGCGGAAATGTTTTTCAGACCGCAGCGGGTCCCGTGTCGACCCAGCCTTAAATCGGTACCGTTTCAGTCTGGGAAGTAAAAGTGGCGAGGTAGACGAGATGGCTACCGCCCTCATATAGCCAAGCCTTTGAAATGTGAGATCGCTTACACCTCACACCACTATGGCAGTAATGTTATGGGTTACTTTAATTTACTGCTTGTTAGATTTTGTTGTTGTTAAAATGTCCTTCTGTATCTACATTTCCTATGAGTTGTATGCGGGTTGAAAAGAACAGAGCCACTGTAACCTTCTAAGCGTATCGTAAGCGGCGACTAAAGAGGGTAGTTTATTGAGCTATTAGCCTCTTCGTGGAAAACCATTGCAGGGGATCAAGATGCTGAGCGGCTCATGAGCTGCAGGTGTCAGCGACCCACAGCTGACTGCTAGCGTCAGGGCCAGCTAACCCGGTACTCAAAAAATGCTTGCTGATATCGGATGTGTTGGACCGAAAGGTGCAAATATCGCAGTCAAGCTGTAAACTACGACACAACGCATTCCGTTCTTTGGACTACATTCTGCTACTTAATTGAGAATGAACGAAGCCAAGCCAAGCCAACGTTGTCCTTTATAAGAAAGAGAAACCGGGATATTGGAATGAGAATGAACAAAGAAGTAAAATAAGGGGCAAAAAACACTGTCCTAATTGTTCTAAAACTGGTTAGACCTCCAACAAATCCACAACCATAGAGGAACATGGTTGAACCATTTGATGCAAGAATTGAACCATTTGATGCAGGAATTGAACCATTTGATGCAGGAATTGAACCATTTGATGCAGGAATTGAACCATTTGATGCAGGAATTGAACCGTTTGATGCAAGAATTGAGCCCACCTAATCTATCTCCGTCATTCCAGTAACTCCCGGCCAACCACTCATTCTTATTACCTCTGTCAAGCATTATATCTCTGACAGTCTGTAAAGTCTAGAGAATCGTTTCTCAGCCAGCGAGCAGCGGCTCCCAACCGATGAGCAACTATTCCATAACCGGTCAGCAACTGTTCCCAATGTGCTCTGTGGTGGTAGTTTTGTTACGTGGCCAAACCATTTTAGTTATCTTTTAATGTAGTCTAAATACTGGTGTTGTTTCCACCAGTCTCCTGATGTCATCGTTTCTGATCATGGCTGTGCTTGTTACATCCAATATTTTTTGCAGACATTTCATTTCTGCTGTTACATTTTGTCGTTTTTCAATGAATGTTAGTATCCAGTTTTGACATTGATAGCATCGTGTCGGAACGACAATAGTGTTGAACAAAGCTATATTGGTAAGTATTGTCACGAATATTGTCACATGTCAATTAAGTATTGGCCAGTTGATCAAACGTCCGAAGAATGCAGGGAAATTTAGTGGCCGAATGGTTTCGAGGCCTGCCTGCCGACAAGGAGGCCAGCGGTTCGAAACCTCAGTATGGCATATGTTGTGGTTTTTTTGTTGGGGTGAAATAAACAAACATAGCCAGCACACGACGTGGCGACAGCAGTGGCGAAGCGGTCTGTAGTCTTCAGCCTTCAAAACCCATCAGCTACCCCAGCAATGGGAAAAATATCGTAGGACAGTAGTAGTAGTTATTTTAATTTTTTAATTATAACATACATACTAAACTGTTTCGTGCATTCTGGCTTTAAATGTCGCGAGAAACTGAAGTCGCCTTTCTTTGGTCAAGTATGTTGTAAGACCGTGTTGTTGTAGAATATATGGAACTTAGAATTGTTGCAGGTTACATTTCTTTGGCTAAGTATGTTGCGTTGGTCGTTGTAAGCCAGTGTTGTTTGTAGAATATATGGAGCTACAGGGCAGGACAAGCCAGGGCGCCTAGAATTGTTGCTCGGTCGAAAAATGTAAGGATCTGTGTTGCATTTACTCACACAATTTCCTCCATCGCCGTATATCTTTTTATCCAGCACTGTGTCGCACTCTAACATATTTTACCTGGCTTCTAGATCCTAAACAAATTTGGAACAAATATAAAGCGATTGTATCTCTACAAAATAGAGCACAATTTAGTTTGATAAGAAAATGTCACAAAGCAGACTGGAAGTTCGAGCAGACATTAACAATTTTTAATTATCGTTATCCTTTCGTGAAAAACCTGCCTGCGTTGGGAAGTGTCCGACTTAAACAAGAGATTCATGAAAACTTGTCGACGCGAGAATCAATAGGACCCGGAGGCTTAAATATGCTTTTCCTAAACAATTTCGGAAATGGGAAACTAAAGCGGAGAAACTTTGCAGAAATAGCCAAAGCAAAGATGCACGAAGACCCCAAGAACGCACTAACAACTCCAAAACCCATCCCTACTGTACGAAAACCTACCTGGAGGCAGCATATATTTCCAGAGGTGGTAGAAAATATACCAGGTATTGGAAACAAAAACTGCCAGACTGAAAAAGAAAGAAGAGATACTACCCTGAGTTACATAACGGAAAACTACCCAAGCATGGACTGGACCTATGCATACACCGACGGTTCTGTAACAAACACAACACAGAACGGAGGGGCAGGAGCATTTCTGAACCTACCAAATGGCAGAAAAATAACACTGTCACTCGCTACTGGAAAATACACAAGCAATTTCTGAGCAGAGGCAGAGGCACTGAGGGCGGCAGTGGAAGAAATGGTGACAGGTAAAAGGAATGAAAGCCATATAGTCCTGCTTACAGATGCTCTGGCCGTAGTCACAGCACTAAAAAGCCAGAAAAATACTGAACTTAATGATTTAAGAGCAGTACTCTGTCAACTATGCCAGCAGTCCGCACCTAAAAGGGTAGTGGTGCAGTGGGTTCAATCCCACTGCAATATCCAAGGCAACGAGGAGGCAAACAGACTGGCAAAAGAAGGTGCAAAACTACCACAACCAGATACTAGAATGACAAACGAAGAGTCAAAACGGCGTATTAGAGCTAGATACATGACCAAATGGGAAACCGAACATACTGGCTACACAAAAAACTATGCCTATTACCAGTTGAACAGAAGAGAGCAGGTCGTGGTCTTCAGACTTCGCACTAGCCACAATAGACTGAGGTAACACTTATTCAACAAATTGAAGATAGGTGGCACTGACGAATGCCCGTGTGGTACCGGGAAAATGACCGCTGAACATTTGCTGCAAAACTGCCCGACATACGAGGATCAGAGAGAGCAGATGTGACCATCACCAGTGGCAACACTAGACAAGCTCTATGGCAGTGTCGACAGCCTCAGGATGACCGCTGCTTTTTTTCGTAAAAATAATGGTTACTGTCTGACTGCGTACGATGAAGAAGAAGAAAAATATGCTTTTCACGTTGTCTTCTGCGTTTGATAACATCACACCTTGGGTTACAAAATAATATGGGCCTAACACCATATTTCCCATGACCCGCATGGCTTGACGGGATCTTTAATTTAGTTACCTTGATATAAGAGATAACAACAGTTTGGACAGAACGTCATTCAACTATCAAGATACTAAACATAGATTAAGCGAGTTGTTGAGGGCTGAACACCAAGGTAAGAGAGTGGTCAAAGGCTGGACACCAGTTTAAGCACGCTGGACATAAAGACACGCTGGTGGTTGAGGGCCGGACACCAAGTTAAGCTGCAGGTTTTTGGTCGGACCCAAAGTTTAGCTGGCCATTTCAGATTAGACACTATGTTAAGCTAGTGGTTTTGGTTGGACACCAATTTAGGCTAGCCTTTGAGTTATTTAAATTGCCTTCGTGTGATATTGGGTCACATAAATTGTCTTCATGACATTTGGTGACTTAAATTGTCTTAATGGGACATTTGGTGACTTAAATTGTCTTCATGTGACAGTGGGTCATTTAAATTGTCTGCATGACATTGAGTGACTTAAATTGTCTTCATGTTAAATTGGATGACTTAAATTGTCTTCATGTGACATTTGGTAACTCAAATTTTCTTTGTCTGACATTTTGTCACTTAAATTCTCTTCTTGTGACATTTAGTCTTCACTTACATTGTCTTAATGTGACATTGGAATTGTTTTCTGTTTCCTTCGCGTCACTAAAATTGTCTTAATGTGTCATTGAAATTGTCTTAGTGCGTCATTGGGTTTTTGGACTTTATTCCAGGTGCAAGTGTTGCAGGTTCAGTTTTGGATAAATATAAAAGTGGTTCGTCCGTCTTTTAGCCGACACTGCCGTTGGAGGTTAAGTGTAAGAAACATCATTGATCTAGTTCTCAGTATTTCCTGTAATGACCAGTTCCCTTCCTAGTCACATTGGCCTATGGTACTGTAAGTCGGGTACCCATTTACAGTGGGGACTTTTCTATTTACTTTTTAATAATTGAGTATTATAACGTTCTCGGTTCTCTTCTCTCATTCATTCACTCATCTTCAGTTTTGCACGTATTTGCATTTTTGTATCTGCCGAACACCCGCCCTTCCCAGCACCTTCACTCTTGTCGCACGTTCTCATTCCCTGGCTCTTTCTCTTTTGTTCCACGCTGGTACTCCCCCGCTCTTTTTCTCTTGCCCCACGCTCGCACCCCCCCCCCCCTTTTCCCATTCTCTCTTGCCATGCACTCCCCCTTGCCCCTTTCTTTTACTAACACACATTAATCCTTTCGCATATTATGGCTCTCACACCCTTACCCCCCCCCCCTCCTCCTTTTTCCTTGTCACTCACATACACAGACTCGTCAAATGTCTCATGAATTCCATCCATCTTTAACTTGTATACTCACACTTGTCCACTTTGTTCCCTACTCTCACATTCCCTTCCTCCCTCTCCACATATTCACCAACTTGTTGTCTTTATCTTTTTCTCTCAATCTTGCACAATCTCATACATTCACTAACTTTTTCTCACTCTTTCTCTCCTTCTCTCGTACATTCATTCTACATCTCATACTGCCAATTACTTTATGTCTATCACACACGCGCACAATTATGAACTCTTATATCTCTCATATATAAATTGTTTACGTCTCTCTCTCTTCTCTCTCTCTCTCTCTCTCTCTCTCTCTCTCTCTTTCTCATCCGTTCATTCTAATTCCCAATTAAGGCCAGATTCAGCAAATGAGCTGACAGCAGCCAGCGACTCATAGTTGGCTTCTTGTACCAGGGTCAGAGAACCACAACTCATCAAGACCTTCTTTCAGCTTCAAGAGGCGGCCCTGGAAACATTCTGCACTAGTGTAGACTAAGAAAATGGGAATCGCAGTGGGAAGGCAAAACCAGGGACTCAAGAAACGGCTCAAGCCGGATGTATCCGGCTGAAAGATGAACATATCGAAACTTCGTTGTACAATACAACACGACTACTTTTTCTGGAAGAACGAAGAAGAGAAGTAGAGGATACATTCAATTTCTTCATATCTTTCTCATACACGCAATATATCAGTCACATACACCATCTCACTCAGTCATACACTCCCCATATATACTCGTGCACTCACTCATAACTAACTTTCTGCCACATACACAGGCTAAGCCTCCCTCCCACTCACACTCACTCATAAACTCACTTTCTGCCACATACACAGTCTAAGCCTCCCTCCCACTCACTCATAAACTCACTTTCTGCCACATACACAGGCTAAGCCTCCCTCCCACTCACACTCACTCATAAACTCACTTTCTGCCACATACACAGTCTAAGCCTCCCTCCCACTCACTCATAAACTCACTTTCTGCCACATACACAGTCTAAGCCTCCCTCCCACTCACTCATAAACTCACTTTCTGCCACATACACAGTCTAAGCCTCCCTCCCACTCACTCATAAACTCACTTTCTGCCACATACACAGCCTAAGCCTCCCTCTCACTCACTCATAAACTCACTTTCTGTCACATACACAGTCTAAGCCTCCCTCCCACTCACTCATAAACTCACTTTCTGCCACATACACAGTCTAAGCCTCCCACCCACTCACTCATAAACTCACTTTCTGCCACATACACAGTCTAAGCCTCCCTCTCACTCACTCATAAACTCACTTTCTGCCACATACACAGGCTAAGCCTCCCTCCCACTCACACTCACTCATAAACTCACTTTCTGCCACATACACAGTCTAAGCCTCCCTCCCACTCACTCATAAACTCACTTTCTGCCACATACACAGTCTAAGCTTCCCTCCCTCTCACTCACTCATAAACTCACTTTCTGCCACATACACAGTCTAAGCCTCCCTCCCACTCACTCATAAACTCACTTTCTGCCACATACACAGTCTAAGCCTCCCTCCCACTCACTCATAAACTCACTTTCTGCCACATACACAGTCTAATCCTCCCTCTCACTCACTCATAAACTCACTTTCTGCCACATACACAGTCTAAGCCTCCCTCCCACTCACTCATAAACTCACTTTCTGCCACATACACAGTCTAAGCCTCCCTCCCACTCACTCATAAACTCACTTTCTGCCACATACACAGTCTAAGCCTCCCTCTCACTCACTCATAAACTCACTTTCTGCCACATACACAGTCTAAGCCTCCCTCCCACTCACTCATAAACTCACTTTCTGCCACATACACAGTCTAAGCCTCCCTCCCACTCACTCATAAACTCACTTTCTGCCACATACACAGTCTAAGCTTCCCTCCCTCTCACTCACTCATAAACTCACTTTCTGCCACATACACAGTCTAAGCCTCCCTCCCACTCACTCATAAACTCACTTTCTGCCACATACACAGTCTAAGCCTCCCTCCCACTCACTCATAAACTCACTTTCTGCCACATACACAGTCTAAGCCTCCCTCCCACTCACTCATAAACTCACTTTCTGCCACATACACAGTCTAAGCCTCCCTCTCACTCACTCATAAACTCACTTTCTGCCACATACACAGTCTAAGCCTCCCTCCCACTCACTCATAAACTCACTTTCTGCCACATACACAGTCTAAGCCTCCCTCCCACTCACTCATAAACTCACTTTCTGCCACATACACAGTCTAAGCCTCCCTCTCACTCACTCATAAACTCACTTTCTGCCACATACACAGTCTAAGCCTCCCACTCACACTCACTCATAAACTCACTTTCTGCCACATACACAGTCTAAGTCTCCCTCCCACTCACACTCACTCATAAACGCACTTCTGCTGTCTACAACCGCACATACTACCTTCTCTCTCACACACATACACATTCACTCACTATTTCCTTAATTCTACATCTTACCTGTACTCACCAACTCTCTCTCTCTCTCTCTTTCTCTCTCTCTCTCTCTCTCTCTCTCTCTCACATTCACTCACTCGTATCTACTTCTTACTGTACTCAAAAAGTATAACACTCATACACACTCACTCACAAACTCATTTACGTTCCACCTTCTTTCTCGCAATCTCTCACACACAATGTATCAATCAAAACCTTACCGCTCCCTGCAAAGCACAGGTCTTCCACACATGCAGGCCAAGTCCTCCAGTCCTCGGCCATGCGTCCCATCTCTATTCACTTCTTCGACCAGCATGTCAAGGATGCCGATACCCTTCGGTTTTCTTCGAACCGCGTCATTTGCTCTCTTGACATAAGAACTACTTGTTTTGGATGGCTGGTGTTGTAGTTGACTTGTCTATTTTTCAAGTTTGTGTGGCTTAGTGTTTCCACAGGATGAGGTCGACAGACCCTTAGGCGCTTCTTACCTCATGCCCGGCAGGTTGCTATTCTTGTCTCCAATTTTGAGGCCCGGCGGACACACATTCATAAAATCCCTTACTATCTGTATCACACACATTCATGAAACTCAATCTCTCTCACACATTCACGAAACTAACTCTCTCACATATTCACGAAACTAACTCTCTCACACATTCACGAAACTCACTCTCTCACACATTCACGAAACTCAATCTCTCTCTCACACATTCACGAAACTAACTCTCTCACACATTCACGAAACTCACTCTCTCACACATTCACGAAACTCACTCTCTCGCACATTCACGAAACTCACTCTCTCACGCATTCGCCAAACTCAATCTCTCAAACACATTCAGCCTCTCAAACACATTCACGCATTCAGCCTCTCACACACATTCACGAATTCAGCCTCTCACACACATTCACGCATTCAGCCTCTCACACGTATTCAACCTCTCACACATATTCATGCATTCAGCCTCTCACACACATTCATGCATTCAGCCTCTCACACATATTCACGCATTCAACCTCTCACACGCATTCAGCCTCTCACACACATTCACGCATTCAGCCTCTCACGCGCATTCAGCCTCTCACACAAATTGGTGCATTCAGCCTCTCACACACATTCACGCATTCAGCCTCTCACACATATTCATGCATTCAGCCTCTCACACATATTCATACATTCAGCCTCTCACACATATTCGTCCATTCAGCCTCTCACACACATTCATGCATTCAGCCTCTCACACATAGTCACGCATTCAGCCTCTCACACATATTCACGCATTCAACCTCTCACACGCATTCAGCCTCTCACACACATTCACGCATTCAGCCTCTCACGCGCATTCAGCCTCTCACACAAATTGGTGCATTCAGCCTCTCACACACATTCACGCATTCAGCCTCTCACACATATTCATGCATTCAGCCTCTCACACATATTCATACATTCAGCCTCTCACACATATTCGTCCATTCAGCCTCTCACACACATTCATGCATTCAGCCTCTCACACATATTCACGCATTCAGCCTCTCACATATATTCATGCATTCACCCTCTCGCACACATTCATGCATTCAGCCTCTCACACACATTCACGCATTCAGCCTCTCACACACACATTCAGCCTCTCATACATATTCACGCATTCAGCCTCTCACACACATTCACGCAGTTAGCCTCTCACACATCTGAATCACTAAATCTATCATCATGTCTCACACGAACACATTTAAAAACTCGCTTACTGCCCCTCACACACACAGTTACTCTCTCTCGCTCTCTCTCTCTCTCTCTCATATATTCAATAAACCTCCCTCTTTGCCTCACGCGCCTAATTTCCCCAACCACGGTTCACAACTACAACACCCTCCTTCCCCTCCCTCCTTCTTTCCATCCACACACCAACATCACGTACTCCCGTGGACCACGCCCGACACTCTCAGGGAGGTATCAGCGCTATCTCCAGCACTTCCTTCTCAACTCCTCCACCAGATCTCCAAATGGGGTCTGTGAGGTTCGAGGAGTGGGAGGGACAGTCTGATCAGATACAGTTTTTCGTGTCTACACATTCTGACTTGCTCGCGCTGGAAGGAATGCAACCACTGAAACCTTCAAATTGTGTCTTAAAGACTAGGGTTGAATATGGGGGTGGCGACCCCAGCCATGTAAAATATTTCTTCCTCTTCTTCTTTTGCTTCTTCTTCTTCTTTTGCTTCTTCTTCTTCTTTTGCTTCTTCTTCTTTTTCTTTTTCTTCTTCTTCTTCTTCTTCTTCTTCTTCTTCTTCTTCTTCTTCTTCTACTTTTGCTTCTTCTTCTTCTTCTTCTTCTTCGTATGCTGTCAGACGTCGACTTGAATTTGTCCAAAGAAGGCAGCGGTCATCATGAGGCTGTCGACACTGCCATAGAGCTTGTCTAGTCGGTGATGTTGATGGCCACGTGTTCTTTCTCTGGTCCTATTATGTCGGGCAATTTTTCAGCAGATGTTCAGGGGTCATTTTCCCTACTACCAGGGGTGCATTCGTCACCTATCTTCAGTTTATTGAACAGACTAACGTCTGGTCAGGCAAAATATACTGATCAGACATGTTAGGGTCAGGCAATATATACTGATCAGACATGTTAGGGTCAGGCAATATATACTGATCGGACATGTTAGTCAGGGTCAGGCAAAACATACCGGCCAAAACCCTCACCTGGGATTACCGGTAGCCCTCCATTGAAACGGACGTTTGTATGGCAGCCTGGCTAATAACGATGTGAGGGATCGGCGTGATCCCTGTAGTAGTGAAGGACACATAGATGAAGCCAAGCATAGCACAACCGCCAGGAGGACCTCAGGCCACCTTCATCGGCAAGATCGGCATCTGAGGAAAGCTACTGCAACCCACCACTTCAGTCTTTTTCAGGGGGCACAAAACAGTAGCCTACTCATTATGGGCATTCTCAACCAACAACAACTTCAGTATGTTGTGACCTGTGCGGAGTTGAAACCACCACAGAAAATGTTCTGATACCTGTTGCAGTAGGTGGTGTCCTAATGCCTCACCTGGAGCAGAGAGGGGGAAATCGTCACACTATCACATCAGTTACGGTTTTTATGTATCCAGCATCATTTGGACTCTGTCCGTACGTTACAATGCCACGTAATGACATCTTCAGCAGGAGACGACCCATTTCTTTAGGATCTAGAACCACGTAAAAAATGTACGGAACATACACAGCCACAGTATGCACTTGCATATACACATATGGATCAGCAATGAGATCTATGAAAAATGGAGGAGGCGTTTACACAGAATTAAATAATGAACAGCAAATCCATATCTTAGTGGATACTGGAAAATTCTCAGTCGTTTTACGAGAACAGGCACTAACAACAGCGTTCTTCTTTATCGTTCGCTCTCAATCTCCCGCTACCACAGCCATGAGAAGGGCTTTACAAGTAGCAGGATGTAGTCTGGAGATAGGAATGCGTTGTGTCGTAGTTTACAGCTTGACTGCGATATTTGCAACTTTCGGTCCAACCCATCCGACTTCAGCAAGCATTTTTTGAGTACCGGGTTAGCATTCCCTCTTCGATCCTTTCTTCTTAGAAAGCCTGCCCTGATGCAGCATGTTATCCAGGATCACCGCGTGGAGGTGTAGAAGGGTATTGGCAGCTATGGTTCGCTGGCCCTGACGCTAGCAGTCAGCTATGAGTCGCTGACCACTGCAGCTCTTGCGCTGCTCAGCATCTTGATCACGAAAAGGTATTTGATAGTATGGAATGAACAGCACGTTTCATGGGCAACTTTTCGACCTTGATTTTGCAGATGATATATGTCTGCTGTCAGATAATCACAAAAAAAGATGGACTAACACGTGAAGCAGCAGAGGTGGGATTGCAGATTAGTGTGAACAAAACAAAGACAATGAGAATAAACAACAAAGAGACAACATAACGACAAATGGAAAGATAACGAGGACATGCAGCGTTATACCTATCTGAGAAATAACATTGATAAAGGGACGGGAACAGACCAGGATGTTTTAACGCAATCTACTTTCAACTCTGTTCGCCTAATACGTAACTCGGCAACATTCCGCGTGGAGAATAATATTAATCTATTTAACACAAATGTAAAGTCGGTCCTGCTATATGGCTCTGAGGCATGGAATGTTACTTGAGTATGACATCCAGACAGCAAACATTCGTTAATAAGTGTCTCCGTCGCTTACTGCGTCTTAGATGGTCAAAGATAATGGCAAACATATATGTGGGAAAGAACACGGCAACAACAAATACAGCAGGAAATTGGGGAGAGAAAGTTGGGATGGAAAGGACAAAAAGAATCTGGACATGCACTTGATTGCAGCCCACAGAGACAGAAACGACTGTCACGATCAAGAAACAGATGGCGGAGAACAGTCGAAGAGAAAGTCAGGCCAGTCAGCGTCATGGAACTCAAGAAAATGGCACATAGTAGAAACAGATAAACAACATACATTGCGGCCGTATGCTCCATGGGGAACCAGGCGGGTAAATTGTGAATATGCTCGATAGAACATATAATTAGAAATACATGATTGGTGCAAAACACTGTCATCGCCGGTAGTGCAATTAGTATAAGTTATCATCTTTAACCATTTGCTCCAAAAGTATGGTTCTGAAAGCAGAAGCTCATGTTCTTCTCCATGAGGTGCTGCATCTTCTAACATTTGGAGACAAGGTGCCAGTGACTGCCGCCCTAAACCCAGAACGATGCGATTAGTTGATTTGCTGTATTTTTCCGACATTTGGAGGCAAGGTGCCAGTGACTGCCGCCCTAAACCCAGAACGATGCGATTAGTTGATTTGCTGTATTTTCCAACATTTGGAGGCAAGGTGCCAGTGACTGCCGCCCTAAACCCAGAACGATGCGATTAGTTGATTTGCTGTATTTTTCCAACATTTGGAGGCAAGGTGCCAGGGACTGCCGACCTAAACCCAGAACGATGCGAGTAGTTTATTCACTTCATCTTTTAACAATTAGACGCACGGTCCCGCCCAACACACATAACGATGTGAGTAGATGAAGCTCTAAAGTCACATGTGGTAATTCATCCAGGAGAAGGACAATTGATGACATATAAAGGCTAGGGAGAATTAGCCCTAATAAAAAAACTCACAGAAAGACACCAGATATTACAGACAGCCCAGCCAACTGTTGAATAATGCACAGAGTATGTTGCGTTCCAAAAGCGACAGACAAAAGGAGGAAGACATAGGTGCCCATCAACCGATGCCAAGATTGTCTTCTTTGAACGGAAATAGACTAAAAACGTAACAAACTCACAACAGAACGTTTCGATAATTTGACTTATGTTTCTTACTGTGGTCGCATCTTTGATGTTTGCACTTTCAGACAAGTTCCCTGATGATCCAATTTGTTTCTTGAGCTCCTATCTAGCTTAGTACAGTTCAGTGTTGAGATAACTTGCCTGCGTGAAGATTTTTTGTGTATGTCAAACTCGCCCATAATTCTCTTTTCCATTAAAAAATTGAATACATCTTTTTTGGAGTTAATTATTTGCATTAATTTTGTTTATATAATAAAGCATAGACAGTTGAATTGTTTACAACTATATTTAGAGCAGAACTTGGAGAACGACAAGTACAATACAGAGGGAACTCCAGTCGTTCGTCAATACACGTCTAGGCTCTGCGACTAAAACACATCATTTTTCAGATATGTATTCGACATTTATTGGCTGGGGTGTCTAGAATATGTTTGTCAGATGCCGTACTGCACTTTGTCGTACTGTTCGTTGACAATGTAGGATCAAGATGCTGAGCAGTGCATGAGCTGTAGCGGTCAGCGACCACAAGCTGATTGTTAGCATCAGGGTCAGCGACCCAAAGCTGCCAAGACCCTTCTCAAACTTCTCATAGTGATCCTGGATAGCATATTGCAATTATAACAGAGCAGACTGATTAAGGAGAAGGGATCGAAGAGGGAAGGCTCAATCGGTACCCAAAAAATGCTATGCTAGAGTCGGATGTGTCGGGCCAAAAGGTGCAAACATCGCAGTCAAGCTTCAAACTATGACACAACGTATTTCGTACTCTGGACAACATCCAACTATTTGCAAAAGGCGTGTTCAGGACAAAGGGCATTAGAGAAGGAACAGCGAAGAAGAAGTTGACAAAGTATCGGAACGTTCCGAGCTACGAGTCTGACAAAACAGTGATTGATTAGCGTGCCACGTATGATCCTGGTCGATACCAATCCAGAACACGTGTACTTAAATGTATACGTGGTTATTAGAGCAAACGTCACTCAAGATTACCGTTAAACTATAGCATGCACTATATGTTCTCTATCAGTTGTGCTCTGGCCAGATCTACAGACATAAACTAGGATGTTAGTAGTGATTTTAAGGCTACGAGCCGTCAACTTGAGTGACAGTGAGCTGATAATCAGAAAACTGACAAGCAATACGAAAAAGGCAATAAGGACGGATTATAAATAATTCACCAAAATATATATATACACCATCATCATATATAATAGATACAGTACGATTAATTTTTAAAAAAAAACGATGGTAAAATTAGGCACACCATAGACACTGTCGTCGGCGATGAGGTGTTAGAGACTTAATTGTACTTTTTCAGCATTTTGTTTGGGGGGGGGGGGGGGTGAGAGTCAGTTCCCCACCTAGCTGTCTTGCCGTCTCGAATAATAAGTCAAATGCTCATTTCTTATTGAGTAGAGCTGAATACTGTCTTTGTGGATCACATGGTACATTAGTTGGCTGAAAAGAATAGGCTACTGCACCTCCAGATAAACCTCTAAACGCATCTAAGGAGAGTTGTACATGATCCTCAGCTTAGGGCGACATAGTACTGGCCGTGTGTAGCAATAATGTAAATTGAGTGAGAATGTGAGATTTTTCTAAAATTGATAATAAGAACTATAGTGTGGCACCGCTAAGCAAATTGACTGTCTACCGATTAACCAGCCTTGTAGTATCGGTTGATATCGATTAATCGATCGATTATTGATAATGTACTGTTACATAAAATGCGCATTGCAATTAATTGTCGGTAATTTATTATAATTTTTCATAATTAATCACAACTATGGAGCTACAATACATAATAAATAAAATGTGGTATAAATTATACAACATTAAATGTTATTCTCTGAATAATGTTTAGCGTAATTTTGTTGTTTTTTACCATATCGTGTTCCGAAAGTTGTCTTATAGTTGTAGAATCTATATTTAATCCAATGATGTTAACACAAATTTTCTTAATTGTATAATAGATGAATGGTAAAGAAATATCAATATTTTCTTAACCTACGTGATGGTGTTGATGGCAGACGGTGTAACAGCACCATAGTCTGACTTGAGAAAATTAAAATTAAATCAGTAACGTCCTTAGTAATCGCACCATCCTAACGCAACAAATCGCACTACTTGACCCTGTATACGGTGGGTGGCTAACACGTTCACCCATCGGGCTTTTTGTTAGAAACGTTTACTTCCCGTTTTGTTTAAAATCGGAAGCATTCTCCTGCGTGTATCAATCGCTATCGCTCTGTGTCGGTTGAGCCCCAGTTCGTATCGGGATTTCAGACTGATGCGACATAATAGTGGACTGCTTGAGTCGTTGTAACATGGTAAGTGTCAACGACCTTAATTTCTCGAAGTGCCAGTCAGTGAACATCTTAAAGAACTATTGGTGCTTCTTCTTCTTCTTCTTCTTCTTTTTCTTCTTCTTCTTCTTCTTCTTCTTCTTCTTCTTCTTCTTCTTCTTCTGCGTTCGTTCTCAATCTCCCGCTACCACCCTGCAAGAAGCTAGATGTAGTCCGGAGAACGGAATGCGTTGTGTCGCTAGTTTACAGCTTGACTGAGGTATTTGCAACTTTCGGTCCGAAACATCCGTCTTCGGGGGCCTATGGGTGCTAATATTATCACTTAATTATTTGATTCACATATCACTCTGACTGACTCTGCGTTGCGCAATTCACCAACTAAAAAATTACGAACAAATATTACTGCGTTAAATATTCAGTGTATACAAATTAGATGGTGAAATTTTAAAAAATCTGTTGTATGTCTTCGGTAATGGTTTTCAAAATATAATTAAAGAATAGAAAAACATTTTTATCATGTAACTTTAAAAAGAATAAGAACCCAGCGAACAGGATTTAAACAAGCGACCTAAGAGTTTCTAAAATGTCCACATATATTATGGCTGGTATTGAGATGAATAGATGGCGAGAATCACATAGTTATGTGACCGACAAACGACAATTACATAATTGGATTTATATTTGGACAACTCAAAGTAAAGTTAAGGTAATCACTGAACGTGGTCTAGGGGCTATAAGCTTGGTTTACAGTCCCAATGTACCAAGTTCAAATCACGTCGTGCTGAGTTTGACAGACCGGATATGTCATGGTTTTGTTTTTCTTCATTGCTTGACCGCTCTAACAGTAAGTCAGGTACCTGTTTACAGCTGGATTGTCCTGTGCACACCTGTAACGGAAGTTAAACCTCGTACCTAGATACAGCATTGCATGAGCTGACAGCACAAAGCGACTGATAGCTGACAAAGACACTATCCTGCTTAAAGTGGTCGTCCAGGAAACAGATAAATCCGGTTCCGAAAAAAAAGCAAGCAGTAATCGGATGTGTCGGGCCCAAAAGATGCAAATATCGCTGCCCTAGCTTATATCAATATTAGTGCAACACTTAACGTCCTTTTCAGATACGAACGCAGATAAGTCAGCAACCAATCCCGTATACTTGGATTGAGACCCTTGACATATTTGTCCATTAACCCAGCATAGATTCTCTAACAGCTACACCACCAGAGCTCTTGCTTAGATCAACCTAACTGGTAAATATTAGGTTCTATTAGCTGGAAGTCACTGAGACCTCAAATTTATGTCAAGGGTCCTCAATAGTATACCGGTTGAGATGCGCTGGACTAACGCCGTCTATCAACAGTATAATACTCGCAACGGAAGTTATCAAGATGTTGCACCAACTTAAAATATTGATATAAAAGACTAGAGGACAAGCATATTAGTATCAAACAAGCTCAACGCGAATTGGCAACCTAAAAGCAGAACAGGAAGCTTTAATGAGAATGAACAGTACTAGACACAGAAGTAGGCCGAAAAGCATGGCTTCTTTATACGCCAGTCGGTTCATCTCAGGCGTAGTAACCATTTTTACATGGCAAGCACCCTCCAAGGCGTATCCTTCGCTCAACTTCCCCCACTCTCTCCCCTTGTTGTCTCTTTTAATCTGTGTTGGTTTAGTAGCCTTCGAGGATTGTTGGGGGGGGGGGGGGGGGGGGGGGGAATGTCGCTCTGCCTATGCAAAGTTTACGGTTGGTTTTCCCGCGACGGTCAAATTTGCTCTTTGTTAGACAGGAACCGACACTTTCGGGTCTTTATTTTTACATTTCTGAGCCACGAGAAGGTCTAGGGGTGGTGGAGGGATAGGAGGAATGGGGATAGCTAGAGACCTATAGACACGTTGATCCTTGGCGTCTGCCTTAAACAAAGGAGAGATATCATATGGCCATTGAGAATACACACTATTCTAGAAAAGTACAACTTAGGTGTTGTAGTTTGTGGTCTCTAGTCCTGACGAATGCTGTGTGGTCGTAACATAGGTTTGGTTTTGTCTGTGTGTACTTTATCTGAGTCATACTTGTTTCTGTAATATCAGCAAAGAGTAGGGTCAAGGTAGTGCCAATGGCAGACGCTGCTGTCGGGGATCAAGTGTTAGAGAGACTACATCATAGAGGCCGCATCTTGTTTATGAAGATGAGTATCCAGTTGCTGGAGGTCGCGGGTTGAATTCATGGTAGAGACCCAGATTTTTTTCACGTGGATCGTCCGGAAAAAATGTTCCCTGATCTTTGTGTAGTGAGAACAGACACTCGTGGTCAGTAGCGCGCACCTTAAAAATCCCTTGGCAGTTGGAAATCGAAAAGCGTAGGATTAACGGTCGCTGTTGGTCACAATCCAAGTTTAAAATCTACTCAAATTATTCAATGGATTCTTGCCCCACAGTAAAAAGACACTGTGTGGCTATAACGTCAGGTCTTGCTTATGTGGATAGCGAAGAGGCATCGATGACGTCTCACAGGCTGCGGATCTAACTTGCTATAATTTACGCTTTCATCGCCACCAGTTCCAAAAATAGGCGATCGTATATTCCAGGGGCTACCAACCTAACGGTAGGGAACAGATAGGCATTGACCTGGCAACTCAACAGCGGATTTTCGGCTGCCGAAAAAATATTAAACAAAGCTGGTCACCCCTCCTCACGGCCTCTAACAACGCAAGTGGACTTAATATAGATATATAGTATCCAGTTGCCTTCGTTAGCTGCCTTTTCTCCCTTAATAATAAACCAGGTCCTCATTTACTCTTGGATCGACTGGGGAGTGATGTTAACGGGAGTTGAACCTCATACCTTTGCCGTAACAACGAGTGCTCTGCCATTGCGCCAATAGAGGAATGTGGACGATAGTTCCGTTATGTAAAGCTGCAAACATCAAACATTAGATAGGGTAAAGGGTAACGTGTTCTCCTCGCAGGTACTGCCGTCGGGGATGAAACGTTATACAATAACATGTCTTCAACCTGCCAGAGAAAGGGTTCACCACTCGGGTGACAGGGTTATGGTATTAAATTTGATCAGAAAAAGAAATAAAATGTTATTTTTCAATGTATTGCTTATATTAATGGAATATATAATCAGATATATTTGAATAAAGACGTTTGTTGATGGGAGTTTTTAAAATGCGAACATATTGATGTTTGGCTTGGCTTCGTTCGTTCTCAATCTCCCGCTACCAAACCATGAAAGGGCTTAAGTAGCAGAATGCAGTCCAGAGAACGGAATGCGTTGTGTCGTAGTTTACAGCTTGACTGTGATATTTGCACCTTTCGGTCCAACACATCCGACCAGCTAGCATTTTTGAGTACTGGGTTAGCCTTCCCTCTTTGATCATTTCTCCTTAGCCAGTCTGCCCTGCTGCAGCCTGTTATTCAGGATCACCGCGTGGAGGTGTAGAAGGGTCTTGGCAGCTCTGGTTCGCTGGCCCTGGCGCTAGTAGTCAGCTATGGGTCGCTGACCACTGCAGCATCTTGATCCCATATTGATGTTTCACTTATTGAAGGCGGAAGCGTCGATTAGCGCAGTGGTAATCTACCTTTTTAGAGCACTTGCTCTTTGTGGCGAATGTAAGGGGTGCTGTACGAATCCCGCTATTGGCCATTCCAGTCGACCCAGCTGTAAAAACGTACTTGGTATACTACTATGGAAGTAAAGGCAGCGTGGAAAGGAATTGTCAACCTTACCTCATACAATCTGGGGAAAAGTCTACTGAAGTCTCTAACAACTTCATTCTCCGACAGTAGTTTAACGTTACTATAGGACAAACCTTGACTTAGTATACTGAAGTCTCTAACAACTTCATTCTCCGACAGTAGTTTAACGTTCATATAGGACAAACCTTGACTTAGTATACTGAAGTCTCTAACAACTTCATTCTCCGACAGTAGTTTAAACGTTACTATGTGACACCTTGACTTTACATTCCGGATAGAATAAATCGGCAGGTCTGATCCTATCAGCTGTCCGTATGTTGTTAAGCCATGCTTTTTATGTGTGTATTTTCACCAGTCCCTTTCCTCGCTGCTTTTCTTCCCCTAAAAATGTAAGTCGGGTACGATTTATTACGGGGTAAACTGGGACCTTTTGCAACCGGGGATAAAATCTAGCACCTTTGAGTTAAGAGACAGGAATCTAACCTCACTGCTCATCAGGCGACAATTCCTGAGATGACGTAATGTAATGATATCATGAATTGCACTACTGTCGGATGTAAGATAGCGCCATAAGAAACAAGAAAACGCGAATGTGATAGATTACATAAAGGAACACCCCCCCCCCCCCTCCCCCTAGTGGATCAGTTTCTCGAAGCAAAGCTCAGAAGATACAACCTCAGAACTTCAATTACTCGATGTGAAGGCTCTTCTCTCTCGTGTCTTCCATCTTGTCATGAGGAGCAGTGCTTCTCAAACTGAGTGTGTGATGGACCAGCTAGAAGTAAATCCTTTGCGGCAGGTACAAATGCTCAATTTATTGATTGCTATTATTTATCAATTTGGGATTTGAAGTTCAAAAATGTATAAATGCAATGGGTTCACCCTGTTTTACAATATATATATATATATATATATATATATATATATATATATATATATATATATATATACATATACATACACACACACACATACTTACACGGACACACACACACGGGGATATACACACACATATAGACATACACACGGACACACACACACGGCCACTTGTGACAAATGAAACCTGGTGCTTAAACCTGTTTTCTTGTGCAGGTCAACTCAGCGAGTGGTGCGAGGAGTTAGGACAGTCGTTACTGCTGAGACACGCAAAGAATCGACACCAAGACGTAACCAAAGACACGGCACACCCAATTATCCACAACATGCATCCACAAATGCATAAATCCATGCCATCTCTTCATCCAAGGTAAGAGCATAAATCCAGGCTAGATCACATCTTCTCATTTCTGTCACTCATTCCCACTGTATTCACACATTCTTTCAGTCACAATTCTGTTTCCGTTTCCGACTTCATTCTTCTCTTTCTTAATTATGATTAACATTCATGTTTTCTTTCCCTATTTCATTATCTCAGTTGTGTCTTTTGCATATTCTCGTTTGGTACGTTTTAATAAAAAATGATGCTTGCGTGTGAAAACCAGTTTTCTGGACAGAGGTTGATGGGATGAAGAGTTCTTCAAGGCTTCCAAACATCTTTGTGTGGAGGTGCATGGCCATTAGCCAGGGCTCCGTTCACAATTGCCATATAACAGTCTTGTATGATATGTTCGGCTGTATGTACTGCTTGTCCGCATGTATCCGTGGGTGATGGAGTCAATTGTATCCTCTTTAAGTGGCCATCCAATTTGTTATGTCCCATTCTCGCGCGGAACGGAGATGGTACCGTGCAACCCGCATATATTTTGTGTATCGATATGCTGTGTTGTGTAACCAATATTTTACATTGAAAGAATGCAATTCGTGGAGTGTATTGAAATGTCTGAGGAAAACGACAGGGAACACATGTGAGATCTGTAAATGAGGCTTCAGATGCAGCAGTGAAATATCTGACAGCGACTCATAGCTGGCTGCTTGCATTAAAGATATGTAATACTCCTATGCGACATGAGCCGTCTCGCCAATCGGCCATGAGCACGGTGAGTGGTTGAGTCCCAGGCCGCATCCAATGAGAAGGGTGAATTTTCGATTTGACCTAATTAATTGGTGCATGAAATGCCACAGGGCGGGGCCAATACGGAGATGGTTGCTTCCCATCCTTGATGTCTATGACCTGCTTTTAGAGCTGGTTGACCTAGACATCATCGACAAGATGGGCAACATGTCCAAATAAGGCCAAACGGCGGCGGTTCAGCATGGTGAGTGTGCTCTTGAGGCTTGTCCGTTTGGTTACTTCGTAATTTGAGAGCCGGTCATGTCAGTGAATCACAAGAATGCGCCTCTGGTTGCGCGTGTGGAAGACTTCAATGGGTTTCTAATGGCCCTACATAATAGGTTTTGTATCTAGGATTTTGCCTAGGCAAAGAAGACCCTTTGCCCCACAGGGAGCTGAGTAGGTTATCTATTGTCGTTGATAGGCATATGTACATGTGGATATCAGCATACTCAGTATTTCTATACATACATCATCATCATCATCTGGTCGATCAGTTCTATAACTGGGTGTAAGGTTGTCTGAGCGTGTCTCTCCATTTAACCCTATCATCTTACTTTCATCATAGGTCTGTACTTTAATGTCTCTTTATGCCCCCGATGCAAATGTGAGTTTTGGTCATCCTCTTTTCCTCTGGACCTTGTCCTCTAGTGTCGTTCACGTCGTATAGCAACGTTTTTGAACCACTTTCAAAATTCACAAACCACATTTTCAATAGATCTTTCTGCAACTCACTCATTCCATTCTACGGTAACACCACAGTTCAAACGACATCAGTTTTTTTTCTTCATAATTGTATTACTAGCATCGTTTGTTTCAGCCCCATATAGTGCAATTGGTCTTACGTTAGTCATTCCTATTCATTTCCTCAGTTCTGACTGCATGTTGGTCTAGATACTTACATGTGAATGAACATGTGAATGTATATGTGTGTATGTTCATATTCATACATTTTTGTGCTCAGAAGTCCCTCGCATAGCGCTGCTAATTCGTTATTAAAACTTGATCGCTAATTACAAAAATAAAATGCCAACCCAAAATGTATTTTTTTTAAAGAATCATTATGGATCAATTGAATACGGTTTCAATGTACATGATACATACCTAAACAGATCACGACAAGCAAACAACACATCCTACCAACAACAATCTCAAAGACAAGTGTATTTGAAACCAAACAACAGAAAACATTCTCACCAGACAGCAGAAAACGTACAAAACAGACAACATTAAACATGCACGCCAGCCAACAGAAAACATACACACTTGACAACGTAAAACATTCTCACCAGACAAAAGAAAACGTATAAACCTGACAACAGAAAACACACACCAGACGACAGAAAACATCTGCACACGAGAAAACAAAAAAGAAAATTAAGTAATAAGCAATCACGGACTCTGAACGCGTACCTTCAGGTCATAGGCTAGGTAAATAGAGACACCATTTCAGAGGTAAGCCAAACGCCCTAACTCGTGTGTTCGTGTGTTCGTTTACTACTACAAGACTGCCGTTTCCTGTAGGAACATTCTACAGGTATAGACAGATCAATGTTCCGTGACTTGGCTTGTATTTGTTGAGGGCCCAATGTTCCAACATGTCAATGGCCAGGTTTTGATTGTCATTGATTGTGCTGTGACGTCCACTAAGACTAATCCGAGCTACGTAAACATTGGTTTAAAAAAACGATAGCAAATTGTTATAATTTATTGACTACATGTAGTTATCAAATATATCCAACATGAACAGACATACTGTTTGTATTGTACTTACAAAACATTTAATATGGTATGACTAAATCATGTACTTACAAAACATTTCATAAGGTATGACTAAACCATGTACTTACAAAACATCTAATATGGAATGACTAAACCGTGTACTTACAAAACATCTAATATGGTATGACTAAACCTGTACTTACAAAACATATAATATGGTATATAAACCGTTGCTATCTGCTGTTGTGGCTACATATATATTTGTATGCGCAAGCAGGCCGCTTGTGTGACCATTTAAGAGTGGTTTTGGGAAACGCCTTTTCTGCTGAAAATGAAAAGGAAGCGCAGCTGTTTTAACATTTAGGAGGGATGGGGGAGGAAAGGGGGGGGGGGGGGTGGTTACCTCAGACGTTTAAGATAAACGAAAGGAGTTTGCTTTGCTTTCATCGTAATCATCATTATCTCAATTATCACCTCCAATATAATCATCATTATCATCATCATCTGTGTTTCGCTCCAATCGAAGTATGCAGCAATCACTCCTGTTGGAGTTCCTAGTAAAGGGCTGAGACGAAAATGTGCGTTTGATATGGTGATTTTCTATACCACTTTCTTTTTACATGGATCACATTGCCAAATCCATCCATAACCATGCTCAGTCACCTAAACGACGTGCATAATTGGGCACTGTATTACTACTACGCACATATAACCAACGCTTTCTAATAACTTTGTCTCTTTCATTCCGATGAACAAAACCTCCACGAACATCTGAATGCCATTGACAATGCCTGCGATAGATATAATATGAGGATTAGTTCAGCAAAAACTGAGGCAATGACAATCAGTAGAATAGGGAAAACACTAAATATACAGATAAAAAGTACATAGCTTAAACAAGTCAGTGAATTCAAATACTTGGACAGCGTGTTTACACAAGGTGGAAGGATAGAAAGAGAGGTGGAATATAGAATACAAAAAGCTAATGCTGTGTACTATCAGATCTCACCATTACTAAGACACAAACACATCCCAAATGAAGATAGAGAGACAGTTGAGAAATAGTATTTTGATACCAATTTTATGCTACCAGTGTCAGACGTGGACTCTCACTAAGACGCAAGAAAAACAAATCATGATATGCGAAATGAGGTGTTTGAGAAAGGCTGCAAGGATCAGATTAAGAAACGAAATAATCAGGCAGACGGTGGGTGCAATACCGTGCATGTAGTACATAGAAAGGCAAAGGATTAAATGGTTCGGGCACCTGACAAGAATGCAACCAAAGTTACCAGCTGCTCGTATCTACAATACCAGACATCAGAGTTGCAGAGCTAGAGGCAGACCACGTAAAAGATGGATAGATGATTTGAGTGAGACACTGAAGAAACTCGGAATGACAGCAACATCGGTGACAAATTGGAACACGACAGAAAACTACACCTCCCCACGACATCTAACGACGCAAGTGGATATATGTTGATTATGATGATGAACCAACCTTATGTCGGCAAATAATAAGCGGTAACGGCAGCAGCACTGAAAGTTCAAATTAGTATAATAATATAAACAGTCAAGCAGGGTTCATATATTGTGTCTGAAAAAGAAGACATCTTAGTTCTTAGCCGACCTGCAGTTCTATAGGAGCAGATGCCCCCATGCAGTCCCCCAGCTCTGGTATGCGCCGGATGTAGCCAGGAGAAAGGTTTTCTGCTTAGTGGGATAGGCTCGAGCAGCTTAATACTTCTTTGCGTTTGAACAAGCGCTTACGGAGGGTGGTTAGCGGATGTGCGATTCCATCTTAATAGACTCAAACACAATGCCGACTGCTAGCGTCAGAGCCAGCGAACCATAGCTGAGCAGTGGTCAGTGACTCGACGCTGACTGCTAGCGTCAGGGCCGGCGAACCAGAGCTGAGCAGTGGTCAGTGACTCGACGCCGACTGCTAGCGTCAGGGCCAGCGAACCAGAGCTGAGCAGTGCATGAGCTGCAGTGGTCAGTGACTCGACGCTGACTGCTAGCGTCAGAGTCAGCGAACCAGAGCTGAGCAGTGGTCAGTGACTCGACGCTGACTGCTAGCGTCAGGGTCAGCGAACCAGAGCACCAATCACGTCTACACCTCCAGGCGGTGATCCTGGATAACAGGTTGCAACAGGACAGGTTGGCTAGCGAGAAGGGACCGAAGAAGGAAGGCTAACCCGATACCCAAAAATGCTTGCTGAAGTCGGATGTGTCGAATCGAAAGGTGCAACTATCGCAGACAAACTGTAAACTACGACACAACGCATTCCGTTCTCCGGACTACATCCTGCTGCTTGCAAATCCTTTTTTCAGGGCTCGGTAGCGGGAGTTTTGAAACGAACGAAGAAGGAATTCCCTGATGAAGGCCTTTTGGTTGAAATGTGTTTGTTGTTGTTTATCTTTGGGTGTGGTTTCTGTACGCATTTCTGTATGCGATTATCCTATTGTACAGGTTGCCGTCAGGGATGAATTGTTGGAAACGCCATTTCACCGCTACACGTGTTTTTGTGTTGAGTGAGCAATTGCATTCCGTGTTGCTATTCTTGCTTTAACAGTCAGTCGGGTACCAATTTACAGCTGTGTTCACACCATTACATTTTTATCTCTGTCAACCTGTGTAACCACTCCGGTGACGGTTTCTAGTACCGATCTGACAATATCCCTCACTTTAGGGGTGGAACATACGCGGGCTGGACTGACAAGACCTCTTGCTACGCGACCCGGTCGTTTACCGCGAGGGTTTGCCCTGTCATGTTAATGATGGCCGAACACAAGCAGATTAGCTGGTGTAAAGAAACGTAAGCCCAAGTTACGGAACGCCACTCATGCCAAATGTGGCTTACATAGCGAGGCAAACTAAACTTCTGTTGCGCGAGTGTGTAGTGTCTGTCTGGCCTGCTTTTGGCCCCCGTTAAGATAAGCATGTTAGTTTGCCTATCATAGACCCGAGCTGTGTGTCTTGCACTTTAGAAAGGTACGTCCATAGGTAAATACTTCACACTTCGAAAAAAACACAAAAAGGGTTAGCTATGATCACGTATTTCTTGGCCGTCCAGGACGTCTTTCTTTTAGACGGTCGGGTTCTGAGCCGTTACGTATGTTGGAATGTGGTATGTGTGCGTGCGTGTATGTGCGTGTGTGTGTCGGTGTGCGTTTGTACGTAATGGAGGTTATTGCTGTTAGTGATACATGATACATGATTGTGAGAGAAATAACTATCATTTGATACATGATTCTGAGAGAAATAACTATCATTGGAGGGAGAAGAGATTATCGTTGGTGAGAGAGATTATGATGGTTGGTGGTGAGAGAGATTATGATGGTTGGTGGTGAGAGAGATTATGATGGTTGGTGGTGAGAGAGATTATGATGGTTGGTGGTGAGAGAGATTATGATGGTTGGTGGTGAGAGAGATTATGATGGTTGGTGGTGAGAGAGATTATGATGGTTGGTGGTGAGAGAGATTATGATGGTTGGTGGTGAGAGAGATTATGATGGTTGGTGGTGAGAGAGATTATGATGGTTGGTGGTGAGACAGATTATGATGGTTGGTGGTGAGAGAGATTATGATGGTTGGTGGTGAGACAGATTATGATGGTTGGTGGTGAGACAGATTATGATGGTTGGTGGTGAGACAGATTATGATGGTTGGTGGTGAGACAGATTATGATGGTTGGTGGTGAGACAGATTATGATGGTTGGTGGTGAGACAGATTATGATGGTTGGTGGTGAGACAGATTATGATGGTTGGTGGTGAGACAGATTATGATGGTTGGTGGTGAGACAGATTATGATGGTTGGTGGTGAGACAGATTATGATGGTTGGTGGTGAGACAGATTATGATGGTTGGTGGTGAGACAGATTATGATGGTTGGTGGTGAGACAGATTATGATGGTTGGTGGTGAGAGAGATTATGATGGTTGGTGGTGAGAGAGATTATGATGGTTTGTGGTGAGAGAGATTATGATGGTTGGTGGTGAGAGAGATTATGATGGTTGGTGGTGAGAGAGATTATGATGGTTGGTGATGAGAGAGATTATGATGGTTGGTGGTGAGAGAGATTATGATGGTTGGTGGTGAGAGAGATTATGATGGTTGGTGATGAGAGAGATTATGATGGTTGGTGGTGAGAGCGATTATGATGGTTGGTGGTGAGACAGATTATGATGGTTGGTGGTGAGAGAGATTATGATGGTTGGTGGTGAGAGAGATTATGATGGTTGGTGGTGAGAGAGATTATGATGGTTGGTGGTGAGAGAGATTATGATGGTTTGTGGGGAGAGAGATTATGATGGTTGGTGGTGAGACAGATTATGATGGTTGGTGGTGAGAGAGATTATGATGGTTGGTGGTGAGAGAGATTATGATGGTTGGTGGTGAGAGAGATTATTATGGTTGGTGGTGAGAGAGATTATGATGGTTGGTGGTGAGAGAGATTATGATGGTTTGTGGGGAGAGAGATTATGATGGTTGGTGGTGAGAGAGATTATGATGGTTGGTGGTGAGAGAGATTATGATGGTTGGTGGTGAGAGAGATTATGATGGTTGGTGGTGAGAGAGATTATTATGGTTTGTTGTGAGAGAGATTATGATGGTTGGTGGTGAGAGAGATTATGATGGTTTGTGGTGAGAGAGATTATGATGGTTGGTGGTGAGAGAGATTATGATGGTTGGTGGGGAGAGAGATTATGATGGTTGGTGGGGAGAGAGATTATGATGGTTGGTGAGAGAGATTATGATGGCTTGTGGGAACAGCGATTATGATGGTTGGTGAGAGCGATTATGATGGTTGGTGAGAGAGATTATGATGGTTGGTGAGAGAGATTATGATGGTTGGTGAGAGAGATTATGATGGTTGGTGGTGAGAGAGATTATGATGGTTGGGGGTGAGAGAGATTATGATGGTTTGTGGGGAGAGCGATTATGATGGTTGTTGAGACAGATTATGATGGTTGGTGAGAGAGATTATGGTGGTTGGTGATGAGAGAGATTATGATGGCTGGTGAGAGAGATTATGATGGTTGGTGATAAGAGAGATTATGATGGCTGGTGAGAGAGATTATGATTGTAGATGGTGAGAGAGATTATGATGGCTGGTGAGAGAGATTATGATGGTTGGTGATGAGAGAGATTATGATGGTTGGTGGTGAGAGAGATTATGATGGCTGGTGAGAGAGATTATGATGGTTGGTGATGAGAGAGATTATTATGGTTTGTGGGGAGAGAGAATTCGATGGCTGGTGAGAGAGATTATGATGGTTGGTGATGAGAGAGATTATGATGGATGGTGAGAGAGATTATGATGGTTGGTGATGAGAGAGATTATGATGGCTGGTGAGAGAGATTATGATGGTTGGTGATGAGAGAGATTATGATGGCTGGTGAGAGAGATTATGATGGTTGGTGGTGAGAGAGATTATGATGGCTGGTGAGAGAGATTATGATGGTTGGTGATGAGAGAGATTATGATGGTTGGTGGTGAGAGAGATTATGATGACTGGTGAGAGAGATTATGATGGTTGGTGGTGCGAGAGATTATGATGGCTGGTGAGAGAGATTATGATGGTTGGTCATGAGAGAGATTATGATGGTTGGTGGTGAGAGAGATTATGATGGCTGGTGAGAGAGATTATGATGGTTGGTGAGAGAGATTATGATGGCTGGTGAGAGAGATTATGATGGTTTGTGGTGAGAGAGATTATGATGGCTGGTGAGAGCGATTATGATGGTTGGTGATGAGAGAGATTATGATGGCTGGTGAGAGAGATTATGATGGTTGGTGAGAGAGATTATGATGGTTGGTGGTGAGAGAGATTATGATGGCTGGTGAGAGAGATTATGATGGTTGGTGAGAGAGATTATGATAGCTGGTGAGAGAGATTATGATGGCTGGTGAGAGAGATTATGATGGCTAGTGAGATAGAATATGATGGTTGGTGATGAGAGAGATTATGATGGCTGGTGATGAGAGAGATTATGATGACTGGTGAGAGAGATTATGATGGTTGGTGATGAGAGAGATTATGATGGCTGGTGAGAGAGATTATGATGGTTGGTGGTGAGAGAGATTATGATGGTTGGTGGTGAGAGAGATTATGATGGTTGGTGGTGAGAGAGATTATGATGGTTGGTGGTGAGAGAGATTATGATGGTTGGTGAGAGAGATTATGATGGTTGGTGGTGAGAGAGATTATGATGGTTGGTGAGAGAGATTATGATGGTTGATGGTGAGAGAGATTATGATGGTTGGTGAGAGAGATTGTGATGGTTGGTGGTGAGAGAGATTATGATGGTTGGTGGTGAGAGAGATTATGATGGTTGGTGGTGAGAGACATTATGATGGTTGGTGGTGAGAGAGATTATGATGGTTGGTGGTGAGAGAGATTATAATGGTTGGTGAGGAGACAGATTAGGATGGTTGGTGAGAGAGATTATGATGGTTGGTGATGAGAGAGATTATGATGGTTGGTGGTGAGAGAGATTATGATGGTTGGTGAGAGAGATTATGATGGTTGGTGGTGAGAGAGCTTATGATGGTTGGTGAGAGAGATTATGATGGTTGGTGGTGAGAGAGATTATGATGGTTGGTGGTGAGAGAGATTATGATGGTTGGTGAGAGAAATTATGATGGTTGGTGGTGAGAGAGATTATGATGGTTGGTGAGAGAGATTATGATGGTTTGTGGTGAGAGAGATTATGATGGTTGGTGGTGAGAGAGATTATGATGGTTGGTGGTGAGAGAGATTATGATGGTTGGTGGTGAGAGAGATTATGATGGTTGGTGGTGAGAGAGATTATGATGGTTGGTGAGAGAGATTATGATGGTTGGTGGTGAGAGAGATTATGATGGTTGGTGGTGAGACAGCTTATGATGGTTGGTGGTGAGAGAGATTATGATGGTTGGTGGTGAGAGAGATTATGATGGTTGGTGGTGAGAGAGATTATGATGGTTGGTGGTGAGATTATGATGGTAGGCAAGAATGGTGAGGCTGGTTGTAGAGAGTGGTGAGGCTGGTTGGGGGAGAGAGGTGAGGCTGGTTGGGGAGAGAGGTGAGACTGGTTGGCGAGGTATGTGAATAAGCCTAATGAGAGATGTGAGGCGGGTTAGTGAGTGAAGCACTGTAACTGTGTTGAACCGAATATGTGGGAGAATGCAGTAACATTCAATGTATGCTAGAAAAACTGACACACATGGATAGGATATGCTGACCAGGCTCCCACCTCACAGCCGCAAGCCTCACTGGAGCTGATTTCATGGCAGCTTGGCTAATGAGGTTTGTAATCTACGTGATCCTCGTAGTAGTGAGCGACAAGGCCGATGAATCCAAGCATAGCACAACCGCATTGAGTACTCAGATCCACCTTCATCAGCTCGATTGAGATGTGAGAAAAACTAATGCAACCCACTACTTAAGGCCCTTTTAGGGACCCACAACAGAGTAGTCCTACTCATTATGGGCATTCCACGACATGCGTGGCCACGAACAGGTTTGCACCGACTTCTCCACCTAAGTAAGTTTTCATCGGGGACTGGACAAACGAAAACGACACAAATAAAAAGATACAAACAGCGTTAATTGAAATGATTTGTAAGGCTAACTGTCATCATTGTATCTTCCCTGTTATTATTCCAAGTGCTGGAGTCTGCAGATGAGAATGATAGGAGGAATAAAAGCTTCTTCTCTTGACAGTCGCTACGCAGTGTGCAGGCTATAAGTTTACTTTATTCCCAAGACAAAAACAAAACTGGGACATCACCGGAGTTTTAAATCGTGGCCGCGTAAGCTACCATACTGGAATCCTAAACACTTGTAGAGAGACCTCATAATAACAGCAGGCCGCTTCATTTGAGATTAGGTGACAAGTATACATGCTCGCTGTCTGGCCCCGTAAAGCCAGCTTCATTTACAGATGGGTAAACTTGAACGTTACCTAACGAAGGAAAGGTCGGGCCAGGAACTTTCATCATTCACGAGACGGTGACATTTGATGATTAAGATAGTTGAGACTTGCGGTTTGATGACACGTTCTCCACAAGAGAGAAAGTGGGATATGGTACGTTAAGGACGAGCGAAATATAAGCTCGCACCAAAAACAAATACCGAATGTGAAGGCCACGCCCTCAAATCTCAGATGCCTGGCCATTAGGTATAGAGTTTGACTGAGCAGGGCGTTGCTGTATGAAAAAGACAACAAATGGCTAAAAATAGGCGAAGGAAAAACATGTATTACAAACGATGGTGTATTGTTAGTTCATCTTTCAGTCCCCGAACAAGCGAGATATTTGGTCATGTGTTCCTGTATACTACATTATATGTATATTGTACACAATTACCACTCACGAAGGCAACCAACTGATAACATTATATCTTCCTTGTCGTCGCTGATTCTCAGATCAAGGTCTCGGTTTCTCTTACAGAGCACACAGTTGTTTGTAAGGCTGTTTTATTTCTTACAGCGGAGAACTGAGACGCTAGTGCAGTCAGACACAACATACTGACCTGGAAGTCACGTCAGTGTCAGTACACTGACCAAGACCACAATCTTTCTTCCATGAAGAGTTCCCTGGAAACAGGCTGTTTTCAAGGCTGCCTAATTAACGAGATGTGGATCGATGTGATCCCCGTAATAGTGAGCGCCACACAGATGAAGCCAAGCATAGCACAACCGCCTGGAGGACCGCGGTCCATCTTCATCAGCATGCTCGGGATGTGAGGAAATCTACTACAACCCGCCACTTAACGTCAATTTCAGGGCCAACAAAAGAGTAAACGTACTCATTATGGCATTAAAGAACAACAAGAACAACAACAATCTCTTACAGTCTTATCTGTCTAGAGCAACGGCTCTTAACTTCTGGTCTACGAGATCCTCTCATGGGGTCCTCGAGGCTGGAAGAAGCGTTACGAGCTTTTACATTTAAAATCAAAATATAGATAGACAGATATAAGAAATAGAAAGGCATAATTAAGGACAATATCTGTAGAAGTTCATTTAGACAACATTCACACGCTCCCCACCGAGTGCGAAAAGTAAAGACAACCTATCCTACAGCACACCGGCTAAGAAACTTTTACGCGCCAAAATATGTTGTCGGCTGTAAGAAGGGACGTTCTGCGGCAGACATGCTACTTAGTTTTAACACAATTAGATACAAGCCGATGTCAGCAGACGCAACATTGAACGTTTGAGAGCGTAAAACAGGTGACCGGACATCACAACATGACTGCTGTCCATGATCGTAGACTTCTGAAACTTATGTTTACTTGTTTACAAACAACAAATTTCCCTTACCGTTTTCAGTTGCAGACATTGTTTACTATTGTAAACACACAGGTAATTCATTCCTGAACATTTTCATATATGGAATATGATCAGTGCCCAAGGCAACAAAAGATATCTAAATGGGGTCTGCGGTAACGAAAATGTTAAGAACCGCTGATCTATAGAATCCAATATTGGTTTCTCACTTATGGTATGATAGTGCAGCTTTGTATAAGCAGGCTCCCCACATGGACACTTGTCATCTGTCCCAATCCAACTTTGTGGGATGTGGTCCACTGTTTTGGCAGGTTCCCCACATGGACACTTGTCATCTGTCCCAATCCAACTTTGTGGGATGTGGTCCACTGTTTTGACAGGCTGCCCACGCGGACACCTGTTATCTGTCTCAATCCAACTTTGTAGGATGTTGTCCATTGTTTTGGCATGCTCCCCATATGGACACCTGTTATCTGTCCCAATCCTCATTTTGTGGTAAATGTGACACAAGAGTCTGTTATACCCAGCTCTCAGTCTAAAGATAACGAGTTGCTCTTTAGTTAAGTCATGGCATTTGTCTTCTTTCCCGAATTGGGGGTGTTGATCAGTCCTTTTCTCCACAAAAAGGGCTTTAATTATAGCATTACAAAACAGTCTCTGTTCTGGAATCCACTGGGCAAGAGAAATAAACGATGGTCATTTTCCATGGATCAATACAGTTCGAGAAAAGCAGTATATTAGGAAGTCGTCCAGAAATGTGGAACGATGACACAGAACATTATGACTTGGCGTGTTCTTGCTGGAGACCTGCGCTCCACGGTGAACCGGAATATATATATACTATGGGGTTGTTTCTAGAATTTACTGTGGAATACAGAATGCCATTAACTGCTCGACATACTCTTGACTTAGTCAACGACAGCGTATGTGCTAAACCATGAGTTGGGAAGCATTCTACCACAGGGTGGATAGTCAGCACTGACGACCATCACTTAACGACGTGCTCTCAGCGTGGCAGAGGTTCCGCTCTCGACTCTGTTACACACATATATCCTCTGGATACTAAATTGTGTCACCAAATACACGAAAGATAAGACAATGAATTAACAGCACGCTGTGTTACATATAATAAAAGTGGGCGCTCAGATAGATAACATGGCTAATGAGAATGTCAATGTTCTGTAAAACTCGACTTAATAATTATTTCATAACAATATTTTCAATGTTTTCACGCTGCCAGTACATGGGGAACAATTCAAATGAATGTTATTAGCTTGTCTTTAAAAGTTACCAAAGAGGTCTGGAAATGCAGCACATTGAATGAGCTGCCTGACCCTCACGCGACGTCCTGGTTAGTATGTTGTGCCTGGATCTGACGCGACGTACTCTTCAGTATGTTGTGACTGACCCTGACGCGACGTCATCGCCAGTATGTTTTGCCTGGCCCTCACGCGAGGTCTTGGTCAGTATCTTGTACCTGGCCCTGACGGGACGCCTTGGTCAGGATGTTTTATCTGACTGGACTAGCATTTCAGTTTTGTTTTGTCTCTTAAAGGTTTGCCTCTCTGTATTGAGATGGCGGACCACGTCCACAAAACACAGTCCTTTGACGATATCAGTGCGTATTAACCCGTGTCTGGATGCGGGTGTGTATCTGTAACCTAACAACTAATTTTTATGAGGTGCAAAAGTGCTTCAGTTGACTGATGATCCTCTTGCTGATGGTTCCGTATCGCTGATATGATATGTCCTTCTCTCTCATTCCATCCTTTCGTTGATGTGCAGCACTGACCAACTCCGTAGATTACAATCACAACCTTCACCAATTCATGGAATCATTTTGGAGGAATCTGCATATTAACTTTACTTTAATTACAACATAATTTTATCATATAGAGATGAACCTTTTTTATTTGTAAATTAACCACATTTTCCTTTCAAATTATAAGAAATATATATATACACACACACACACGCGCGCGCGCGTGCGTGCGTGTGTGTGTGTGTGTGCGGGCGGGCGGGTGGGTGTGTGTGTGTATATATATATATATCATCATCCTCATGTAGCATGTCCGTTGCAGAACGTTGCTCACATGACAGCCTGTCTTTCGTCCGACTCCAAGGTAAAATCCAGCGTCTCCTTGATGTTCTGAGGCCATCGTCTTCTCGGTCGGTCCCTGCCTCTTTTCCCAGTGTCAATGACCTCCATAACCCCTCTCTCCAGTCCGTTGCGTCGTTTGATGTGTCCAAAAAAAACCCAGTTTTCGGGTCATTACGTCATTTATGATCCAATTCTCCTCCACATTCAGATCTTGCCGGATAGATTTGTTTCTTTCTTTTTCCACGGGATTTCCAGGACTCTTCTGTAGCCCCGTGTTTCACAAGCACATATCTTCGCTCTTATTGCTTTTGTAATCGTCCATGTTTCACATCCATAGCTTGCCACATGAAAAATGCATGTTCTTAAGATCTTTGGTTTTAGTTCTTTGTTTGTATTATGTCTTAGGTTCTGCATACTCATTAGCCTCAGCATTGCCATAGTTAGTCGTCTTCTTACTTCCATTGTAGTCTCCCCTGATGTTTAATCAAAGATTTTCAAAATGTGCAACATTTTCAATCTCTTCGCCAGCGATCTCAATTTTAGGTTGGAGTTTTGTCAGTTGTCAGTTGCATATACGATCGTACATATGCAAATGAAATCATCCGGGGGCAAAAAAACCATTCTTATAGAATTGAACTCAAATGCGTACGAAGAAGAAGAAGAAGAAGAACTCAAATGTGAAAATATAATGAAATGAATGAAGATGATAAATGAAATATACATGAAAATGAGAAATATATATAAATATAATACGTATAAATGAATAAACTGAATTGAGTTCTGCCATCTGACTTGAGACATTCCTCGCGGACTTTGCTTTTCGCCTGACTCAGTTCTCCCATGTCGAGTTAAAATATAAGTGGTATATTTTTTGTTCTTGACGTATGAAGAACCCGTTTAAAAAGGTATACGCACAGGCGTGTCTTAACAGATCTATAAATAGGATAGGGTCGGTAAGTCAGCCACAGCAAGTGTTCCAATCTTGTTGATTTCGCTCTGTCCTATCTTCAACCTGCTTCCCTTTGCAGGTGCCGCCCTCTCACTTATGGTTACAACAGTTATTTCACAGTACAAAGCTGAAGGTTAAGGTAGTTTCGTAGCAGATATTGTAGTATGCGATGAAGTGTTAGAGACTTCGTTTGTATTGTCACAACTATTTATGAGGTCGGATAACCAGTTCAATTCATTGTACATCCCCGTTGTCCGTGCAATCCCTTCATCATTGGATTTTCAACTTCGGTTCTCTTCTTCGTTGCACTCCTATCATCTTTATTTTCCTTCGTCATTGTATTCACTTTTTTGCATACCTTCATCATTGCACTCCCTTCATCATTGCACTCCCTTCATCATTGCACTCCCTTCATCATTGCACTCCCTTCATCATTGCACAACTTTATCATTGTTTACCCTTCGTCGTTCAACACCTTTATCATTGTTTACCCTTCGTCGTTGAACACCTTTATCATTGTTTATCCTTCATCATTGCATACCTTCATCATTGTTTACCCTTCACCATTGCACACCTTCTTTGTTGAATTTAATCAGTTTTATTATTTAGTCATTTACAGCCTGGTAGATAGGAGCGTGTCGAGACTAGAGATTCAACACAGTCCATTTACCTTGTAAGAAAGCTCAAATATGCGGACTCTAGCAGTTATAGTAAACAACCTGATGAAATAACCGGGATGTTGCTTTCTTGCATTTCCTCCAGTTTTGGACTCGACGTTTCTCACGCATATCTTCCTTAAAATCTTTGGACTACCTGCCTTTATCTGGTTCCTTTACTATCTTTGAAACAAATACACTGTGTGTACCCCAAAGTTTTAACTATTTTGTGTGCTCTCGGATTTCACAGCTTCTTGAACCATCTCAAAAGTTTTTGATCTTATTACCATCCGCCAGCTCAGTCCCTGAAATTAGGGGTATCTATTGTAAACTTGGATTGGTCGGCTTAGAACGGAAACGTCAAGGTCAGGCGCTGACAAAGTTCGACTGCCCTTATCGTAAGGTATTGTTACGCCTATTCTAGAGTAAGAAGTGGGCCGTCCAAAAGTCACCTGGTTTATGTTTCGTCGTGTGTACAGACTCAAGACGCGTTCAATGTTTTAATATACAACCGGATCTGTTTTTGTAACGGGGTCACCCACACACATTATGACGTGTTTCTAACACTCTCCTTCCCCATTTCCCTTTAGAATGACCCTTCCCCCCGTCTTGGACGTTCACATCACATGGTCTCCCTCCTTCTTGTACGTTCACTCCACATGGTCTCCCACCGCCTTGGACGTTCGTCCCACAATGTCTCCCACCGACCTGGACGTTCGTCCCACAATGTCTCCCACCGACCTGGACGTTCGTCCCACAATGTCTCCCACCGCCTTGGACGTTCGTCCCACAATGTCTTCCACCGACCTGGACGTTCGTCCCACAATGTCTCCAACCGACCTGGACGTTCATTCCACATGGTCTTATATGAAAACTATGAACCTTTGAATGTGATAATCACTAACTTATACTTCAAACTCTGTTTAGTTCTAATCAACACATGATATGTATGTATACCGATAACACAATTATTGTATGTATGTGATACACGAATTACTAAACATTCACTTCGTATTAGATATTCTAAGTCTAGAAAGATTAGAAGGCCTGGCAAGAGGAGTAATATCTGTGTTTTTCTATTACATGTAACAACATTCTCACACTGGCCGGCTGGAGGCGTGCGATTTACTTGATGGAATTACATATACTCTTTGTTGTTCTTTGATAACGTGTTTGTTAGCAATCTTTGCTCTGCGCGATATCGTGCTTTCGCCGTGGATATCGTGCTTTCGCTGTGGATATCGTGCTTTCGCTGTGGATATCGTGCTTTCGCTGTGGATATCGCAGAAATTGAATTTGATAAGACCACTAATTATGGATACAAATGTGGAACTGTTGGAAAGAACGGGACAGATATCTGTGGGGCGTGACATACGGAGCAGGTGCTGGAGAGGTCACTTGATTACAAGACAGTCTCTGTTATGGAGTACACGGGGCAGACGGAATAGTGGACGACCATGATACACGGGAAAGAGGGAGCTGGATACCCATATCAGGGCGGCAGGCAAGATGGAGCTGGATACCAATATCAGGGCGGCAGGCTAGAGAGAGCTGGATACCAATATCAAGGCGGCAGTCTAGAGGGAGCTGGATACCAATATCAGGGCGGCAGGCAACAGGGAGCTGGATACCAATATCAGGGCGGCAGGCTAGAGGGAGCTGGATACCAATATCAGGGAGGCAGGCAACAGGGAGCTGGATACCAATATCAGGGCGGCAGGCTAGAGAGAGCTGGATACCAATATCAGGGAGGCAGGCAACAGGGAGCTGGATACCAATATCAGGGCGACAGGCAACAGGGAGCTGGATACCAATATCAGGGCGGTAGGCTAGAGGGAGCTGGATACCAATATCAGGGCGGCAGGTTAGAGAAAGCTGGACACCAATATCAGGGTGGGACGCAAGACGAGGGCAGAACTGGCTCGGATGACTCATGATAAGATGACATGGCGTGTATTTGTTGAGGACCTCTACTCCACAGGGAGTGGGCAGGTTTTTGATTGATTGATTGAAATAGAGCACACGACTTCTACAAACACATGCCAACTTCTACTGTCCTCAACAATCCTCTCGTTCTCCCTCTTCCTCTCTCTTTCTCTCTCTCTCTCTCTCTCTCCACATCCTCTATTCAAGTCTTGAGCTCAAGATGAAAACAGGTACGTAAGCGACGCAGATTCCTTTCTGATTTCTCTTCACCACATCATTAGCCCTCATGATATTAGAAAGATAGAAAAGGAAAGGGACCTATGGGTTATAATAGATGATACAGATAAGGCGAATAAGCAAGTTCAGGTAGCAGTGAAAAAGGCTAATGCAATGTTAGGTATGATAAAAAGAAATATTAAACATAGGAGTAAGGAAGTGACAGTCAAACTGTATAAAAGCATTAGTTAGACCTAGATTGGAGTACTGTGTACAGGTGTGGAGTCTTTATAATATTTGTGATATACACATGCTGAAAAGGATACAAAAAAGAGCGACAAATCGGATAGGGGGATTCCAGAATTACAGTTGTGAGGAAAGATTCAGAAAAACCGTCCTACAGTGTCTAGAAAAGAGAAGAATTCGTGGTGACAATACAGGCTTATAAGATAATCAAAGGAAAAGGTTAAATTTGACTATAACAAGTTTTTTTTTTTTAAATACAACCACCTCCAAGAACAATAGATCATAGCTAAAAATTAACTAAAGAAAGGTCCAGATTAGATATTAGGAAATAATTTGTTAGTTAGAGAATGATGAATGCTTGGAATGCATTGACACAGGAGGTAGTGGAGGCAGGGACAGTTAATGCATTTAAGAATAAATTGGATGCGCATAGCTTTTAGAGCAAGATAATGTAAATGAATCTGCTTGTATGCAGACTCTGCAGAGGGGTCTATTAAACCAGTATAAAGACGTTAAGTTAAGTTGAGTCTGATACAGAACCTTCTTTTCACCACATCATTATCCATTATTTGTATTTATTGATTAAAATTATTTTTTTTTTTTTTTTTTTTTTTGGTGCTCGCTTTATTTCTCTATTCCACAAGGCGTTGCACTGTGTTTTTATTTTGCGCGCTCGGCCCAGTGCATCTGACTTCGGCATGCATTTTATGTAAAGGCCGAGGTAACGACCGGTGCTGTGATGGGGATCGAACTCAGCACCTTCGGGTTATAAGCCGTGCTTTTTAACCACTAGGCCACGCTTCCCCTTATCCCTCATGATACAGAACGGTCTTCTCTCACCACGTCGTTAGCTCTCGTGATACAGAACGGCCTTCTCTCACCACGTCGTTAGCTCTCGTGATACAGAACGGCCTTCTCTCACTACGTCATTAGCTCTACTGACACAGAACGGCCTTTTCTCACTACGTCATTAGCTCTACTGACACAGAACGGCCTTCTCTCACTACGTCATTAGCTCTACTGATACATAACGGCCTTCTCTCACTACGTCATTAGCTCTACTGACACAGAACGGCCTTCTCTCACTACGTCATTAGCTCTACTGACACAGAACGGCCTTCTCTCACTACGTCATTAGCTCTACTGACACAGAACGGCCTTCTCTCACTACGTCATTAGCTCTACTGACACAGAACGGCCTTCTCTCACTACGTCATTAGCTCTCGTGATACAGAACGGCCTTCTCTCACCACGTTGTTCGTCCTCATGATACAGAACGGTCTTCATTTCACCACATCATTAGCTCTCGTGATACAACACGTTCTTCCCTTATCCACATCATCAGCTCTCTTGATACAGAACCTTCTTCTCATTGTAATGGTTGAGTTGTATTTTTTCAAATTATATTTGACTTGTCTATCTTTGAGATATATTTTTACGACAAATGTTCAGCAAAATGAGGTAACCAACACCATTTTCATCTATCCTTCGTTTCCTATTACGACATGCCTGGCAGGTTTCAATGTTTCCTTTCTTTGATCCTCTTTCTGACCTCGTACCACTTGGACAGGTAGCGAATGAAGCAGGGTTCATATTATCCCCTCGTCAGACTCTCGTACTATCACGCCATGTTAAGTTTTCTATTTCCAGACAAGGGCAGATTGGATTCTGATGACATTTCACTGCTGATGTACGCTAAGCTTTCTTACCTGTACCACCTAGGCTCAGGACCGGAAGCCAGAACGAAAACAGAAGACGAAAAATCCAGTCTGGCAGCTGAGAACTTTATAATAATCACAACCCAGTCCAGGAGGGAGAGAGAGATAGAGAAAGAGAGAGAGCGAGAAGGGAACTAAGGTGACATATGAAGCTAACAGTTTTCATATGCAATTTAATTGTACGCGTTAGGATTGCTTCACTATTGATCCATACAAGTTGTTGATTCTCGAAAGTAGTGAGTTCTATGCTGGCTAGGAACCAGGAAACACAGTTTTGGGAAGTTGTCGTTTGTAATGGTTTTTAAAAGAGAAATACGCAGTGAGTTTGCAGAGCTGGATTGCGGCCAAGAACGTGTTGTTGGAACGCAGACACAGCAATATTAATTACGTCATGTTTGTGCATTCTCATCGAGTCAACCTTGACCTTTCCGTCTGGACTGTGGGTGCTGCTGCAGCCGACATTAAACAACTGATCTTCATTGTTCGCTCCCAACATCTAAAGTGTATCTCCTTCATGAACCTGGCAGTCTCTATCTATACCAAGCTTCTCGCGTCACAACAGCTAAGTTTATTTCTCAAATAATATAATCTTTCTACAAGGCTTCCAAAACGCTAACAGTAGTATTAAAGTTCAATGAAATAGACTTCCCTTTCATCCGATTTACTATTGTGCTCTATACATTCTGCTACCTGTACGATTTTTTAAAGAAAATGTCTCCGTAAAACAGCTTTTTACATCGTTTTGAGTATGAACTGTTTACAGTAGAAATTATGAGATAATTAAGAACTCGTCTGGCCGTGTAGAAGGTACAAGTAATCGAGTGGTTGTTGGTTATGCAACCAATGCAGTGCCACTGAGATCGTTCCGTTCGTTCTTATCGATATCCTGGTATCGTGCTGAAACCGGATGTGTCGGGCGAAAGGTGCTGATATCCCGGCCTTACTGTAACCTACGTCACAGCGTCCTTTTCAGGGCGAAGGTCTAAGAAGAAACATATCCTGGTACAAGATGATGCTGATAAGGTGGCGTAACATAATACTTGCTAACAAGTACGATCACCATTAGCACTTGTGTCTATGCTGTTGATACGTTTCTCACGCAATCATATGTATTTGTCTTTTGCAAGTGATATTTTTTTTTCTGCTTATGGTCAGGCTCCGTCCTTCGTTCAACTTTGGTAATGACACTTTTTGTTCATCACAATTGATGTCTCAGTCTCTGTAGACCATGCGCGTGGCGCCCTGTTAGTTTTGTCCAGCTGTCTTCTGCATTCTGACGTCTGCTGTGACCGTAACGGCCGACCCGTGTGTGGCAGCCCCTGTAGAACGTACAACCATGTTGAGCTGGCTGGCTTGTCGGGGTGTCCCTTGATCTCTTAGATCTTCCACATTTCTTTCAGGCCAGAGGACCTCTACGCGCATTGGCAGCGACTGTGTTCGCTCCAACTGTCTCCAAGGAGCAAGAATCCCAGCTTCCGTCTGGAATGTCGCATGAGTTCATGCCCTTCCTGCAAACGTCCTTGAATCGCAGCGTGTTACGGTCGATTCTTCTAGCTTAAAAGGGTCAGCTGTACATACAGGAAATTTTTTGGCAGCTTCACATCTTCCATGCGGTAAACATGCCCCAACCATCGAACGCGTAGTTGGCTCAGGAAGTACATGCTGGGAATGTTTGATCCCAGTAAAATCGCATTATATGGCACTCTCTCTTGCCACCCAATTCTCAATATACGCCGTAGGCACCTCAGATCACGATTACCTATTCTTAATATGTAACATTTTTTCTTTGAACGGTTTCAAGTTCTGAGGTAGATTCCTTAAAAATGTGTATTGTTTTAAGCCAAGAGAAGGTTTTTTTTGTCCCTGATTGTTTGTCTGGAGTGCTGAGGAGAGCTCGATTTGATTGGTGATGCTGGTTGTCTTGTAATTCTTGGTTACCTTTAGTTTGAATTGTTCGTTTTGGGCTGATAGGTTAATGGCTTTATGTCCTTGATCTGCAGAACTCGGAGGTGAAATTGTTATGTTACCAGGAAGCGTATGTGTCTTACTTATGTGTATATTCTTGCTATTCAGTCTACAGACAAACATGGCTTTTTATGTTTTTGCACAGTTGAGATCTACCTCCATCTAACCAACGTGCAGGTCAATATCGGTTAGGAATTCCGGTTCCTTTAGAATGTTTGCCCTTACAACGGCTGGCAGTCTGTTCTTTTCTACGTTCAACCACCAACGGTTCTTTTACGTGTATGGCGTGTGCAAAGGGCCTCGGAGTTTATCGTCCGTCTCCGACAGGGCGAGGCGCTCGAAATCACATTCGTTGAGACCATGAAAGTTACGAATTTCGCACTGACCCTGTGTCCTGCTTTCATGCACAATCGTCTGATATAGCGACCCCCTATACACACACACGCGCGCGCGCACACACAAAATATCAGGGTCGCACAAGCAAAGTCAATCACTCCGTAATAGAATCAACAGGTTGTCCATAACTGGGGTACAATTTGGTCATGATCTGGCCATAAGCAGGTTAGACATTTTAAGCAATAACAACAGAAACAACAACAAACAATAGCCCATTAATAATAGAACACGTGTTACATATAAGGAATCACTGACGGAAAGGCTCACAATGACATACATATCTGAGCGTTGCTCTAACACCCACGACAGGGATCGCAATGACCTGTCAGTTTTGGCATTTATATAAATAGTTTCAAACGGTTCTTGTACTGTAGAAGTCAGCCTTCCTTGAACGAAGGTTCTCGTAGCCAAAATACCGGATTCTAGCCACGTTATCAACACACTCCAGTCGACCCAACTGTAAATTGGTTTCAGGTGTACTGTTACGTAATGAAATGCTGCGATGAAGAGAACTGGTCACCAGACGTCACAACATCGCTGAAGTTTAACAAAGTCTCCAACTCTTCGCCACCGACGGCAGGATCTACTGTAAGCGTACCGTTGCTTACATTCTAATTGCTCTGTTCAACGCCGGTCCCCGCAACAAAAATAGTCGCCCCAGGCATCCGTGTAGGTGCTAGTCGAGATGGCGAACGTAGGTAAGCTTGCTCGAATGTCGCACCTGTAAAGTAAAGCTGGTCCCGAACAGGTTTTGGGAAACGTGAGCGTCCGGTGTGAAACACGCACACCACAAATGATACCAGCACCTGGGGTATTTTTCTCGTCTAGCGAGCAGCAGTTTGTCTGAGTGGTAGAGCGGTTAAAGCGATTGTCTCTTGCGGCAAAGTAACTAAATTCAATTCCTACTCACGGTACTCTCCAGTGCCTGTTAAGGTATTCCCGTATCAGGCACTGTGGTGGATGAATTGTTGGGTGCCTCATTGTACTAAGCCTAATATTTCGATGAGGTAAGGTGATCAGCTCCCTTCATCACTGCCTTCCCTTCATCGCTGCCTTACTTTTATCCTTGTCTTCCCTTCATCACTATATTCCCTTTATCGATGCCTTTCCTTCATCACTGCATTTCCATTACTACTGCCTTCCCTTCATCACTGCCTTCCCTTCATCGCTGCCTTCCCTTCATCGCTGCCTTCCCTTCATCACTGCCTTCCCTTCATCGCTGCATTCCCTTCATCGCTGCCTTCCCTTCATCGCTGCCTTCCCTTCATCGCTGCCTTCCCTTCATCACTGTCTTCCCTTCATCACTGCCTTTCCTTCATCGCTGCCTTCCCTTCATCACTGCCTTCCCGTTATCTAAAGAATACAATCAATCTATACAATTCATGTAGACCATGCATTTCCCTCCACTTGAATGTACCCATTGGAATGTTCCAAGATGTTGGAAAGGGTGCATATATTTCTATTTGTTTCTCTTGTCTACGTCCTGCTTCTGTACCGATTCAGGCTGTTTTTCTCTGGACAGAGTTGTTAACAATGCACCCAACCTAGAGGATCGGGATGACATTCTTGTTCTGACTCCTAACCAGTGATCTGTCATTCTTGGGTGTGCGACCTGCCAGTAATATATATTCCCCTCGCTAATATAGCCGACTGTGAGGACACAGCCACCCCGTCCATTTCACCTTGATAAGGTGATGGTCTTATTATCTTTTAATCTTCTTCATCGTTCATTTCTAAAAGTCCGCTATAAAACCCCGAAAAGGGCTTTACAATTAGCAGGATGTAGTCCGGAATGCGTCGTGTCGTAGTTTACAGCTCGACTGCGGAATTTGCACCTTTCGGTCTGACACATCCGAATTCAGCAGACATTTTTTGGTACTCGGACAGCTTTCCCTCTTCGATCTCTTCTCCCTAGCCAGTCTACTCTATTGCCTCATGTTATCTAGGATCACCGCGTGGAGGTGCAAAGTAATCTGGCAGCTCTGGTTCGCTGGCCCTGGAGCTATCAGTCTGCCTTGAATCACTGATCACTACAGCTCAAGCACCGCTCAACATCTGATCCCATCTTTTAATCTGACTTGGTGCAAACATCCACGCAAAGGACGCCAATGGCATCGATGATCTCTTGCACCTTTTTGAAAATAACAGGATGATGTTACAGCTGATGATGCTGATGAAAAATAATACAATTAGTTGCTCCTCTTCCACTCTACGACGTAGACTTTCTTTAATATTTCTTATTACATATCTCCTATAGAACGGAATAACCGGCAAAATGCCCAATTCTTCTTAGCCCAGTAATGTGGCGCCCCACTGTGTAGCTACTCTTTGCTACCATTTCAGGCCCCGGTAACATACGGGTGATGAATGACACATAATTATAGAAATGCTCTACGCACTAAACAAATCAATGCATTAAGCGTGTATATATTCATGCATCCACACCCACTGACAATGTTGCTTGTATATCTTTGAGCTTGCTCACAAGTCTCAACTAAAAATGTGGAGCACCAAGTCTGCTCGTCGGCGGACACAGTCGTGTAAAGGATGTGGATAGAATGAAGACCACGATACTTAATCGTCATCATGTAGCATGTCCTTGATAGAACGTCGCTCTCATTACAGCATTCGATATGAATCTCGACCAGCAGTCAGTCTACTCGCCTGCTACATGTTCATGTTTAGGGTGTCCTTGATGTCTTAATCAGCAGTCAGTTTACACGCCTGCTACATGTTCATGTTTAGGGTGTCCTTGATGTCTTAATCAGCAGTCAGTTTACACGCCTGCTACATGTTCATGTTTAGGGTGTCCTAGAATACATAGAAGGTCAGACGGAAGTGTGGGGGGTAGTATGCACACTGCAATACTTTGAAGCTCATAGAAGGTCAGACGGAAGTGTGGAGATAAAATGACACCACAATACTTTGAATTGAAAGTCATAGAAGATCAGACGGAACTGTGAAGATGGAATGGACACCACAATACCTAGAAGGTCAGACGGAAGTGTGAAGATATAATGGGCACCACAATACCTAGAAGATCATGGAATGTCAGACGGATGTTTGGAGATGGAATGGACACCACAATACATAGAAGGTCAAACGAAAGTGTGGAGATGGAATGGACGCCACAATACATAGAATGTCAGACGGAAGTGTGGAAATAGAATGAACGCCACGATACCTTGAAGGTCAAAGAAGGTCAGACGGAAGTGTGGAGATGGAATGGACGCCACAATACCTTGAAGGTCAAAGAAGGTCAGGCGGAAATGTGGAGATGGAATGAACGCCGCAATACCTAGAAGATCAGTCCTACTCAGGTGGGCGTGAACAACTAATGTAGGGCTAAAACGTGATGTAGGCCCCACAATTCCAAAAGGAAGAATGGAGCGACGTGAGAAAACAGAAAGGAATACTGCTCACAACCAAATGGAGTTCGTTTTCTCGAAACAGAAATGCTGCACCGCTATATCTGCTTCTTCTTCTTCTTCGCTCATCCTCAGATCAAGGTTCCGGTTTCTCTTACAAAGGACACCGTTGTTTGTAAGGCTGTTTCATCTCCATACAGCTTCTGTCTCATATCCGTCTCACGAGGCCAGCATTATTCTCTCTTTTCCTGCGTAAGCATGCAGCTTTATAGGATGTGTTCCACGGTCATGATATGCTCCCCACATGGGCACCAGTCATCTGTCCCAATCCTCATTTTGTTGTAAAGATGACTCTTGAGACTGTTATGCCCAGTTCTCAGTCTGAAGATGATGACTTGCTCTTCTCTAGTTAAGTTATAGTAGCTGTCTTCTTTTCAGAAGTCTGGGTGTTGATCAGCCCATTTTACCCTGAAGTTGGCTTTAATTTTGGTCTTGGCCTCATTATATGTGATACTCAGGTCTGTTTGTGGGGATGCTCCTCCACTCTTTGCTAGTGTGTCTGCATCTTCATTGCCTTCAATATTGCAGAGGGATGGGATCCCTGGGGAAAAAAAGAAAACACTGGCACCACTATATGAGTTACACTCGTTAAGAAGTTAGCGTTGAAGTCGGATGCACTGGTCCATTAGGCACAGAACACAGTACAGCGCATATCACCTTGATAAGAAAGGTGAACGAAACTTCAAAACGAAGAATGAACCACCTTTAACTAAGACATTCATTACACCATGTACCAACATCAGCCACAAGAGCTATGTAATCTCTAGCGACCTATACCCGGTACCTAGATCGTCAAGCTAAACTTCATAACAGGTGGGACAGTAGGCTTTTTTTTTTTTCATTATCGCTTTTTTAAATCGGGTGTGTTTATACCTCGAAATGGCTTTATGTTTCAGCTGCGTCGTGCTTGTTATGTGTACGCTAACGATAAGCTAGCAATGTGGCTTTTTTGTGTGACGACAGAACACCTGATCCTCGGAACTAGAGCACGGAGTGGTGAAATGTTTATTTTATATAGTTAGAACATATCTGACGTTGTTTATGCAATGATACGTGAGATAGTGAGTGTCAGCTAGTGCGCTTACAGCGGGTTCTGGTTCGATTCCTATACGCTACAGTTAGCCTAACTGTAAATGAGTACCTGTCGTATTGTTAGGGAAATTATGGGAGCGAGATATTAAATTGGCCATCCTATTTGATTTTTCTTTTAAATTGGTGCTCTAGTACAATGAAGTCTAACACGTCATCCCTAACAGCAGCGTCTGCTATGCGGTTACTGAACTGTTACATGAAATAGTAAGCAACACATGATGGCCTTAGGCAAAAGGAAGGAGGCCGATAAACAGAGGTGCCAACTCCGATAAACAGACGGGTAAACTATGGTAACAGATAAAGAGCGGACAAACCCAGATAAACAGACGGGTAAACTATGATAACAGATAAAGAGCGGACATACCCCGATAAACAGACCGGTAAACTATGATAACAGATAAAGGGTGGACAAACCCTGATAAACAGACGAGTAAAATATGATAACAGATAAAGAGCCGACAAACCCTGATAAACAGACGGGTAAACTATGATATACACACGGACAAACTGATAAAGAGGTGGGACTCTTTGATAAACAGACGGGCAAACTTTGATGAGCGGATGGGCAAACTCGGCGTAACACCAAGTAGATGAATCTTATCGAACTGGAGGTTGTAACAAGTTATAGTTGATGTAACCGTTCATGTTATCAACACCATCATCATTATCAATATATCAACACCACCGTCACAATCATCACCAGCAGCATCACCACCATCATCACTATTATCATCACCACCATCATCACTGCTGCATCATCACTACTACCATCACCACCATCATCACTGCTACATCATCACTACTACCATCACCACCATCATCACTGCTACCACCACTACCATCATCACTGCTACATCATCGCTACTACCATCACCACCATCATCACTGCTACCATCACTACCATCATCACTGCTACATCATCACTACTACCATCACCACCATCATCAATGCTACCACCACTACCATCATAACTGCTACATCATCACTACTACCATCACCACCATCATCACTGCTACCATCACTACCATCATCACTGCTACATTATCACTACTACCATCACCACCATCATCACTGCTACCATCACTACCATCATCACTACTACCATCACCACCATCATCACTGCTACCATCACTACCATCATCACTGCTACATCATCATTACTACCATCACCACCATCATCACTGCTACCATCATTACCATCATCACTGCTACATCATCACTACTACCATCACCACCATCATCACTGCTACCACCACTACCATCATCACTACTACATCATCACTACTACCATACCACCATCATCACTGCTACCATCACCACCATCATCACTACTGCAATCATTACTACTACAATCACCACCACTACTATAACCACGATTATTGGTATCACTACCATCACCACTACCATCATCATCATGTCACCACCATAATCAGCTTCACAAATATCGACATCACCATACCACTACGAGCACCATTGTCACCATTAACAATACCACCTACAGCATCAACGTCACCACCTCATCTGAACCACCATCAACACCAAAAGAAACACCCTTACCACCACCATTATCAACACCATCATTTCTTTGTATCTCTCCAGTAGTATCAGGAAAAGGGGGGGGGGGCACCTATCGATCTGTCCAGAGTGCAGTGATATTCATTCTGAACAACACAAACATTATAGAGGAATACTTTGGATTGTCACACACAAGCATGCGCGACTGACCAGCGCAGTGGAAGCGCACTCGCTTTTCGTGACAAAGGTACGGGGCTCAACTTCATCTACCGACAGGTCCAGCTCATCCAGCTGTAAATGAGTACCTGACTGACAACTAGATATAAAAAAAAAGCTTCTAAGAAGGAAACTGGCCACCGCCACCTCACGAAGCATGCAACAATGAAGGCTCTACCACTTCTCTCCCATCGGCAGTGTCTGAAACTACCTTTACCTTTCACATACACTTATATTATTTCTTATTACTTTTGTAAATTTGTCCACGAATGGGATAGTTATAAAACAAACAAGCCTGCGGTAGTGTTCGTAGACAAATGTCCGTAAACGCCCCTGCCAATTCGATAATTAATTCGTGACGAGCAATAGTTAAATGTCGGCATGACATTTACCTAGCTGGGAGAATGCCTTATGACGTCAGCACAACGTGTGTGTTCAGCTTTTGGAGGCTAATCGGTTGTTGTTTTCAATCGTACCATTCCATCGTCAGGTACTATTTGAATGACGCAGGGAGTGTGCGTGTGAACGTGTCTCTGTGTGTATGTGTAAGAGAGTGAAAGAGAGATGTGGTGAGAGGGGGGGGGGGGGGAGGCGAGGGGTCACGATGAAGAAAACAGCAGCATATAAAATATTAATTTTGAAGATTTTTTTCTAGGCATTGATTCTGTTGTTTCTGAAATTGTTGTTTGCGAATGCCCACAATGAGTAGGTTACTCTTTTGTGCGCCCTGAAAAGAACATTAAGTGGTGGGTTGCAGTAGCTTTCCTCACATCCCGAGCGTGCTGATGAAGGTTGACCGGGGTCTTCCAAACGTGTCACTCACTACTACGGGGATTACGTCGATCCCTCACCTCGTTAGTCATGCTGCCATGAAAACAGCCGGTTTCCAGGGAGGACTACCAGGAAGCCGAGGTAAGGGTCTTGGCCAGTTTGTTTTGCTTGACCCTGACTAACATGTCCGATCAGTATGTTTTGCCTGACCCTGACTAACATGTCCGATCAGTATGTTTTGCCTGACCCTGACTAACAGGCCTGATCAGTATGTTTTGCCTGAACCTGACGAACATGCCTAATCAGTATATTTTGCCTGACCCTAACATGTCTGATCAGTATATTTTGCCTGACCAACATGCCAGATCAGTATATTTTGCCTGACCAACATGCCAGATCAGTATATTTTGCCTGACCAACATGCCTGATCAGTATATTTTGCCTGACCAACATGCCAGATCAGTATATTTTACCTGACCAACATGCCAGATCAGTATATTTTGCCTGACCAACATGCCTGATCAGTATATTTTGCCTGACCAACATGCCAGATCAGTATATTTTGCCTGACCAACATGCCAGATCAGTATATTTTGCCTGACCAACACGCCAGATCAGTATATTTTGCCTGACCAACATGCCTGATCAGTATATTTTGCCTGACCAACATGCCAGATCAGTATATTTTGCCTGACCAACATGCCAGATCAGTATATTTTGCCTGACCAACATGCCAGATCAGTATATTTTGCCTGACCAACATGCCTGATCAGTATATTTTGCCTGACCAACATACCAGATCAGTATATTTTACCTGACCAACATGCCAGATCAGTATATTTTGCCTGACCAACATGCCTGATCAGTATATTTTGCCTGACCAACATGCCAGATCAGTATATTTTGCCTGACCAACATGCCAGATCAGTATATTTTGCCTGACCAACATGCCTGATCAGTATATTTTGCCTGACCAACATGCCAGATCAGTATATTTTGCCTGACCAACATGCCAGATCAGTATATTATGCCTGACCAACATGCCAGATCAGTATATTTTGCCTGACCAACATGCCTGATCAGTATATTTTGCCTGACCAACATGCCAGATCAGTATATTTTGCCTGACCAACATGCCAGATCAGTATATTTTGCCTGACCAACATGCCAGATCAGTATATTTTGCCTGACAAACATGCCAGATCAGTATATTTTGCCTGACGTGACGTGACGTTCGTCTTCCTTCCCTGTTCCTGCAATAGAGTTAGTTATTCTTCGACGTTCGTTTTGAAAAGGGTGTTGGGGGACGGCGTAGGATAGTGGTTAAGTGACACAGGTCACAAAACGAAGGGGCTGGGTTCGATCCCCGTCACAGCACCGGCCGTTACACCCTTAGAAAATGCAGGAGGAAGCAGGCCCTTACATAAATTGCATGCTGAAGTCGGATGCACTGAACCGACAGACGCAAAATATGAACGACAACGCAACGCACACCACTTAGGGAATAGAGAAATAAGGCGAACGCTAAAAAAAAAAGAGCGTGTTGTCACGGTCTGCAGTAGTTTACAACGAGGCTGCGATATCTGCGCCTTTTAGTCCGGTTCATCCATTTTCAGCTGACTTATTTTGGATACCGGGAATGTCTTCCCTCTGTATTCCTTTTCTCTTAGCCAGATACCGGGAATGTCTTCCCTCTGTATTCCTTTTCTCTTAGCCAGATACCGGGAATGTCTTCCCTCTGTATTCCTTTTCTCTTAGCCAGATACCGGGAATGTCTTCCCTCTGCATTCCTTTTCTCTTAGCCAGATCACACTAGCGCAACCTGTTTCCAGGGCCGTCGCTTGGAGATGGATTACGATCTTGGTCGGTTCTGGTTTTCTAACCCTGATTAAAGGAGCCGGCTATGAGTCGTCGACTGGGAAGGCTCCACAAGTTGCAGCGGGGATGAGAAACTACACAATTGATAACCAGGAACTGTGTGAAATCAGGTGGTACGGAGTTTAGTGAATGAAATTGCGCACAAAGATGTTACTCGTAGGGAAGATGCTGTTCTAATGATGTCAATGGTATAAAGGGAGTCAGTGGGACCCAGAATTGGACTAGCTACTTTAATAACTACCAGTTAGCGGGAGTCAGTGGGACCCAGAATTGGATTAGCTACTTTAATAACTACCAGCTAACGGGAGTCAGTGGGATCCAGAATTGGACTAGCTACTTTAATAACTACCAGCTAACGGGAGTGAGTAGGACCCAGAATTGGACTAGCTACTTTAATAACTGCCAGCTAACGGGAGTCAGTAGGACTCAGACTTGGACTAGCTACTTTAATAACTACCAGTTAGCGGGAGTCAGTGGGACCCAGAATTGGACTAGCTACTTTCATGACTACCAGCTAACGGGAGTGAGTAGGACCCAGAATTGGACTAGCTACTTTAATAACTACCAGTTAGCGGGAGTCAGTGGGACCCAGAATTGGATTAGCTACTTTAATAACTACCAGCTAACGGGAGTCAATGGGATCCAGAATTGGACTAGCTGCTTTCATAACTACTAAAAAGAAGATGAAGAAAAATATTTTCCAATCTTTTGCACAAACAAATCACAGAGAAGAGTCAGTGAAAGAATAAGATAACACCAGACTTCAATATATCTTGGACTTGTTGTACACATTATAGAAAGAAAATACCCAACGGGATCGTACTAGAGAGATTGAAAGAGGCCGTAGGCAAAGAGCTGTGAGAAGTCAGACTTTTAACAAAATATGTCCTGTACAGACCAGATAACTACACTGAGAATAATAGTTGAACAAAGTGTGGAACTGAACTCAGTACTTTGTATCGAATTCGTGAACTATTTTAAAACATTTGATACAAAGGCATACATACGAATCAGCATTGCGAGCCGTTTTCGATAAGAACTGGTATGAAGCTGGAATATCTCCTGTCACCTATTTCTCTTGCTGTTGGCTAGGCGAAAGTCAATTCAAACCAACAGCAATGGAATTGAGTGGAATTTGACAAAACAACTTGATGATCTTGACTTTGTCAATGACTTGACTCTTCTGTCCATGACCGCAATCAGATGGAATTTACCAAAATAAGAATACAAAATTGCATCATGAAACTTATGGAACTAAAAAGAAATGTTTAAACCCCAATGTAGAGTTCCTTTTTATATGTATGTCCCTGGGACAGGAAAAGCAATGAAAACAACAAATAATAAGGTACAGTCTCTCATAGATGGCGGCTTGCTCAAAATAGAGATGTAATAAATCATTAATTAACTGTTGTAAAGAACCAGACGGATAGCAATGGGACATTGTGCGAGGATAAAACGATATCGTTGGATAGGACGCACATTAAGGAAACCCGTTGATTAACATTGCACGATTGTCGCTGTTCTGGAATAGCCAAGGTAAGAGTAGTAGAGACAGACCAAAGCACACTTGGTGCAGAGAACTCTAAACTAACTTCAGGAAACTGGGAAGACGTGGACAGAGCTGGAACGATTGGCTCAAGGCAGAACTTGTCGTGCAAGTGTTGAAGGATTGTGCCCCGCTATGAGCTGAACGGCTTTGATTGATTGATTTATTGACAACTGACTTTCTTCTGTAGTTTCTATGGTCGACTGTGCCTGTTTCTTCTGTAATATCAGCGACCTTCTTTCGCCTGATGCTTACTCTTTTTCTAGCAGTTACATCTATTCTGTCATTTGTTTCTGTTACTGATTCTTTCCATGTTTTAACTTGCAAGTTTTTCTCTCTGTTTGTCTTGTTGCTTATTCTCTGTTTGCCTTGTGGTTTTTGTTTTGTTTGCCTTACGGTCTCCCCCCCCCCCCTCCCCTTAATTGATCTTTTATTTATTTCCTCTTTCTCGTTCTTTCTTTTTCTTTCTTGCATTCATGTTTCTTGTTCCTCTGTTTCTTTCTCTGTTTTTCTGACTGGTTTGTTGTTTCTTCATCTCTTGAACAGACCCGTGTAGTCTGGCTAAGAGAATGGAGATCGCAGAGGCAATGCAAATACGGTTTCAAAAAACATGGGACTGAAATCGGATGTGTCTGGTGCAAGACTACCACTAACAGATACTAGTATGACGTACGAAGAGTCAAAAACGGCTTATCAAAGCCAGATACATGACCAAATGGGAAACCGAACATACTGGTTACACCAAAAACGATGCCTATTACCAGTTGAACCGAAGAGAGCAGGTCGTTGTCTTCAGACTTCGCACTGGCCACAATAGACTGAGGTACCACCTATTCAACAAATTGAAGATAGGTGGTACCGACGAATGCCCGTGCGGTACTGGTAAAATGACCGCTGAACATCTGCTGCAGAACTGCCCGACATACGAGGATCAGAGAGAGCAGAGGTGGCCATCACCAGTGGAACTGCAAGACAAGCTCAATGGCAGTGGCGACAGCCTCAGGATGACCGCCGCTTTTTTCGAAAAAATAATGGTTACTGTCTGACTGCGTACAAAGAAGAAGAAGAAGAAGAAGAAGGATGTGTCTGGTCGAAAGGCGCATATACCGCAGCCTCGCTTAACACTACGACACAAAGTCCTTTTTCCAGAATATTAGAGGTCTTTGTGGTCAGTTTCTGGCCTGAAGCGTCATTGGTTCTCTTACAATCTGTTTACGGCTTTTCAGTTCATACTACGCAGCGTACATTGGTGACACGCGTCCAAGCTTTATTATGCTAGAAAGATTCAGTCATTCTTCTAGTACAGATATGTCATCTACACTCACTAATATCAGGAATCAATGTTCACCACAACCTCTAGTCGATATTGTTGCATATCAGTTCTGTTCTTGGATCTTCCCCCCGGCTGTTATTTAAACCATCGTCTCCTAATGTCGTTCTTTGTTTTCTCCAGAAAATAGTGTCCGCTGTCACAATGTTCTGACACTCCACACTTCTCAACATTTCAGGCAAGTTATTTATAGTAGGAACGTAGGGCCACGATAATCTTTTACTCCCTCGTTTATCGTCAGATCAAGGTCCTGGTTACTCTTACAAAGGACACCGTTGTTTGTAAGGCTCTTTTTTTCTCATGTCTATCTCACTAGGCCAGTATATGTCTCACTAGGCCAGTATTGTTCTCACTAGGCCAGTATCTGTCTCACTAGGCCAGTATTGTTCTCACTACGCCAGTATTGTTCTTTCTTTCTGCGTGAGCATGCAGCTTTGTAGGATGTATTCGACGGTCATGATATGCTCCCAACATGGACACTTGCCATCAGTCCCAATCCTCGTTGTTGTAAATATGATCCTAGAGTCTGTTATGACCAGTTCTCAGTCTGAAGATGATGACTTGCCCTTTTCTAGTTAAATCATAGTAGTTGTCTTATTTTCGGAAGTCGGGATGTTGATCAGCCCATTTTCCCTGAAGTCGACTTTAATTATGGTCTTGACCTCATTATATGTGATGATCCGGCCTGTTTGTTGGGAAGCTATTCCACACGTTGCTAGTTTGTCTACAGCTTTATTACCTTTGAAATGTTAGTGGGATGGGATCCACTGTATGATCAACTTTGGGTGTTATGATGAGTTGTGTCAGAGAGAACATACATTGCCTGAGATCTTTCTTTGTGTTGTTTTAGCACTGCTGATACTGACGAGGCATCAGTGAGGAATATTATGTTCTCTTGGTAAATATCTTCATCTTGTATGGTCACAATGATCACTCTACAGTGATCCATACTCCGGGTCGCCTTTTTAATCTGCTCCTATTCTTCTTCTTCGTTCGTTCGTTCTCAATCTCCCCCTACCAAACCCTGAAAGGGTAAGTAGCAGAATGTAGTCCAGAGAACGGAATGCGTTGTGTCGTAGTTTACAGTTTGGCTGCGATATTTGCACCTTTCGGTCCAGCACTCCGACTTCAGCAAGCATTTTTTGAGTACCAGGTTAGCATTCCCTCTTCGATCCCTTCTCCTTAGCCAGTCTGCTCTGCTGCAGCCTGTTATCCAAGATCACCGCGTGGAGGTGTAGAAGGGTCTTGGCAGCTCTGGTTCGCTGGCCCTGACGCTAGCAGTCAGCTATGGGTCGCTGACCACTGCAGCTCACGTGCTGCTCAGCATCTTGATCCCCTGCTCCTATTCGCTAAATCTGACTTTGCCTTCCCATTCTTCTCTTAGCGTTTGAGTTTGTTATCAGGACGCTTTCTTCACACGACGATGACACCAGGCTCAATTTCACTTCTCGAAACGCTTTAGTCTACAGCGCTATAAATGTAAACATAACAGTTAGGATGGATGCGTAGTACAAGAAAATGCTTTAACAATGCATCCTCGACGGCAGTATTTGATATACGACCAATATCTTTTTATTAAAAATTGACATACATTTTCATCTAAGATATCCACGAATAACTAACTTCACTCTTAATCATCTTCTGTCTATTGTGTGCATGTAATATGAACATTTCCTGTTGTCACTTAGGTGTTTCTTCTTGCTGTGTGTGTTTATCTAACACATTTACAGAAGTTGTCCGTGTCTATATAATTGTGTGTGGTAATTGTTGTGTGTGTGTGTGTGTGTGAGTGTACGTGTGAAATAAATGTTGTTCGGTCAAACCTGGCCTCTGTGTCTTAGAATTGTCAGGTTAAACCAGTGAAAATAATGCCAAAACACAGCTTTAAAAAGCCAAAGGAAATGCAAAATACAGTCACTTAAAGCCTATACTGCATAAAAGAGGACAACAATTAAAGCCAAACATTGCACAGGAAGCCAAGAAAATACCAAATATCAAGAGAGAGAAAACACGCCCAGCTTTGTACAAATATTCACGCTTGTAACAACAGCATAAACGTTCTGTCATATTGTGTCCTGAACGATGCGTTCTTCAAGTGTACTATATAGATCATCTACCAGCTAGTCTTGCTACGTTAATTATTGTGTTGTTTCTTTAATATAATAAAAGACACTTTCACTTATTTTGATGCAAAGAATGATGCATTTAAAAGAAGCCGGAATAAGAAATCATCATATTCCATAAAAAGACAGAAAAAAGAGTTACAAATAACTGAATTCTCACAAGCTCTAATCCAACTTCTGACACAGTTCAATTAGAAAAAAATCAAACTTTCTGGAATTTGGCTTTTAAAAAACCCATGTGGCAACCCTTCCCTGTCCAAGTTAATGCGCCGGTCGCAAATAAGGACACGTCCCAGCTAAATAACACACCACCGTATCCCACCCTTCCCGTCTATGGCGAGATAGCATTTATAGTTGCCCGTTTACCATCCTGCTTAATCAGCGATTCTAAAATCCTAAGACAAGGGTGGACTATATTCTTCCTGACATGGGTTAGTAGCCATCTTAGTGGTTTGCGTGTTTCACATTCTAGTTACGCGTCCTCCATATAACCAGAAAACTATGTCTAAGATTAAACGAGGCTTACATTCTCCACAAAAAATATAATCTTATCATAAACAATAACATCGCTCTTTTAATTGTAACAAATAAAGGGAGAAATAATAAAGCATCCCGAACAAATTCCTTTTAATAGCCCTTTAAAATGCCTTTTTATACACCGTACTTCAGAACGAAATTGTGTGTGTGTGTGTGCGCGCGGTCCGCCGGCCCGACCACATTGTATAAGTCTGCTTTTGTGCGCTCTGAAATTGGCGTTAAGTGGCAGGCTGCAGTAGCTTTCCTCACATACAGAGTGTTCTGATGACGGTGGACTAGGATGTTCCAGACGGTATGCTATGCTTGGCTTCATCTGCGTGTCGCTCACTAACTACTGTGGGAATCATGTCGCTGGCCACCTCATTTCCAGACTGCCGTAAAAGCATGTATCCAAGGAGAACTCAATGGAAGTGAGTAGGGAGTCTTGGCCAGTATATTTCACCTGATACTGACTAACATGTCTGATCAGTATGTTTTGCCTGACCCTAACTAACATGTCTGATCAGTATGTTTTGCCTGACCCTAACTAACATGTCTGATCAGTCTATTTTGCTTGACCCTAACTAACATGTCTGATCAGTATGTTTTGCCTGACCCTAACTAACATGTCTGATCAGTATGTTTTGCCTGACCCTAACTAACATGTCTGATCAGTCTATTTTGCTTGACCCTAACTAACATGTCTGATCAGTATGTTTTGCCTGACCCTAACTAACATGTCGGATCAGTATGTTTTGCCTGACCCTAACTAACATGTCTGATTAGTATGTTTTGCCTGACCCTAACTAACATGTCTGATCAGTATGTTTTGCCTGACCCTAACTAACATGTCTGATCAGTATGTTTTGCCTGACCCTAACTAACATGTCTGATTAGTATGTTTTGCCTGACCCTAACTAACATGTCTGATCAGTATGTTTTGCCTGACCCTAACTAACATGTCTGATCAGTATGTTTTGCCTGACCCTAACTAACATGTCTGATCAGTATGTTTTGCCTGACCCTAACTAACATGTCTGATCAGTATGTTTTGCCTGACCCTAACTAACATGTCTGATCAGTATGTTTTGCCTGACCCTAACTAACATGTCTGATCAGTATATTTTGCCTGACCCTAACTAACATGTCTGATCAGTATGTTTTGCCTGACCCTAACTAACATGTCTGATCAGTATGTTTTGCCTGACCCTAACTAACATGTCTGATCAGTATGTTTTGCCTGACCCTAACTAACATGTCTGATCAGTATGTTTTGCCTGACCCTAACTAACATGTCTGATCAGTATGTTTTGCCTGACCCTAACTAACATGTCTGATCAGTATATTTTGCCTGACCCTAACTAACATGTCTGATCAGTAAGTTTTGCCTGACCCTAACTAACATGTCTGATCAGTATGTTTTGCCTGACCCTAACTAACATGTCTGATCAGTCTATTTTGCTTGACCCTAACTAACATGTCTGATCAGTATGTTTTGCCTGACCCTAACTAACATGTCTGATTAGTATGTTTTGCCTGACCCTAACTAACATGTCTGATCAGTATGTTTTGCCTGACCCTAACTAACATGTCTGATCAGTATGTTTTGCCTGACCCTAACTAACATGTCTGATCAGTATGTTTTGCCTGACCCTAACTAACATGTCTGATCAGTATGTTTTGCCTGACCCTAACTAACATGTCTGATCAGTATGTTTTGCCTGACCCTAACTAACATGTCTGATCAGTATATTTTGCCTGACCCTAACTAACATGTCTGATCAGTATGTTTTGCCTGACCCTAACTAACATGTCTGATCAGTATGTTTTGCCTGACCCTAACTAACATGTCTGATCAGTATGTTTTGCCTGACCCTAACTAACATGTCTGATCAGTATGTTTTGCCTGACCCTAACTAACATGTCTGATCAGTATGTTTTGCCTGACCCTAACTAACATGTCTGATCAGTATATTTTGCCTGACCCTAACTAACATGTCTGATCAGTAAGTTTTGCCTGACCCTAACTAACATGTCTGATCAGTATGTTTTGCCTGACCCTAACTAACATGTCTGATCAGTCTATTTTGCTTGACCCTAACTAACATGTCTGATCAGTATGTTTTGCCTGACCCTAACTAACATGTCTGATCAGTATGTTTTGCCTGACCCTAACTAACATGTCTGATCAGTCTATTTTGCTTGACCCTAACTAACATGTCTGATCAGTATGTTTTGCCTGACCCTAACTAACATGTCTGATCAGTATGTTTTGCCTGACCCTAACTAACATGTCTGATCAGTATATTTTGCCTGACCCTAACTAACATGTCTGATCAGTATGTTTTGCCTGGCCCTAACTAACATGTCTGATCAGTATGTTTTGCCTGACCCTAACTAACATGTCTGATCAGTCTATTTTGCCTGACCCTAACTAACATGTCTGATCAGTATGTTTTGCCTGACCCTAACTAACATGTCTGATCAAGATGTTTAGCCTGACCCTAACTAACATGTCTGATCAGTCTATTTTGCTTGATGCTAACTAACATGTCTGATCAGTATGTTTTGCCTGACCCTAACTAACATGTCTGATCAGTATGTTTTGCCTGACCCTAACTAACATGTCTGATCAGTCTATTTTGCTTGACCCTAACTAACATGTCTGATCAGTATGTTTTGCCTGACCCTAACTAACATGTCTGATCAGTATGTTTTTCCTGACCCTAACTAACATGTCTGATCAGTCTATTTTGCTTGACCCTAACTAACATGTCCGATCAGTATGTTTTGCCTGACCCTAACTAACATGTCTGATCAGTATGTTTTGCCTGACCCTAACTAACATGTCTGATTAGTATGTTTTGCCTGACCCTAACTAACATGTCTGATCAGTATGTTTTGCCTGACCCTAACTAACATGTCTGATCAGTATGTTTTGCCTGACCCTAACTAACATGTCTGATTAGTATGTTTTGCCTGACCCTAACTAACATGTCTGATCAGTATGTTTTGCCTGACCCTAACTAACATGTCTGATCAGTATGTTTTGCCTGACCCTAACTAACATGTCTGATCAGTATGTTTTGCCTGACCCTAACTAACATGTCTGATCAGTATGTTTTGCCTGACCCTAACTAACATGTCTGATCAGTATGTTTTGCCTGACCCTAACTAACATGTCTGATCAGTATGTTTTGCCTGACCCTAACTAACATGTCTGATCAGTATGTTTTGCCTGACCCTAACTAACATGTCTGATCAGTATGTTTTGCCTGACCCTAACTAACATGTCTGATCAGTATGTTTTGCCTGACCCTAACTAACATGTCTGATCAGTATGTTTTGCCTGACCCTAACTAACATGTCTGATCAGTATGTTTTGCCTGACCCTAACTAACATGTCTGATCAGTATGTTTTGCCTGACCCTAACTAACATGTCTGATCAGTATGTTTTGCCTGACCCTAACTAACATGTCTGATCAGTATGTTTTGCCTGACCCTAACTAACATGTCTGATCAGTCTATTTTGCTTGACCCTAACTAACATGTCTGATCAGTATGTTTTGCCTGACCCTAACTAACATGTCTGATCAAGATGTTTAGCCTGACCCTAACTAACATGTCTGATCAGTCTATTTTGCTTGACGCTAACTAACATGTCTGATCAGTATGTTTTGCCTGACCAGACGTTAGTCTCCTCTCATAAATGGCAATAATTGCTGCAAGACTTGATGAGGTCACTCTATACTAGGTCAAGATGGATGCAGTCAGCTTCAGAGCATTCATTGGATGAACATAGCTTGGATGGGTACTTAGTTGGTTCGTCGTCCATTTGATTTTTTAAAGCGAGAAGAAGACACACACACACACATACACACACACACACATATATATATATATATATATATATATATATATATATATATATATATATATATATATATATATATATATATATATATATATGCATACATACATTAGACACGCCAGACATATTAGTTTTTACTTGAGATGTCAGCGTAGACAGGTCAGGATCGGATTGCAAGATAAAGTGCCTAACCCTGACATTTTTAACAAGACTAATATATTGAGCATTCATACGCTTTTGCAAAAAAGTTAAGATCTTTGCATGCCCGATGTACGCACCACAAAGAGGCTGTGCTATGGTAAACTAAGAACAGACAGATGCTCATTAGGACAGAAGAAACGCTATGGAAACTCCTTGAAAGTGCCTCTGAAAAGCTCCCAAACTGATGGAACATCCTGTAAGTTGCTTACACAGAACCGCCTCCCCCCCCCCCCCCCCCTTCCAATCAGTTATATCGTCAGATTGACAACACTACATAATCGCCTCTCACAATATGCTTTCTTGGATACAATATTCCTATACTCTCCTCTCTCACCCTCCCCCCAAAACCTACAAGTAAGCGATCACATTTTATTTGAAGTCTGTTTTGCTATAAACAAGACCAGTTAATGCTCCCCGTCGTCCCCTTGATGGAGCACAGGTTGTTGTTGTTGAATGCCTACAATGAGTATGTTTACTCTTTTGTGCGCCATGAAAATGGTGCTACGTGGCGGTTTGTAGTAGCTTTCATCACATCCCGAGCGTGCTGATGAAGGTGGATCTGGGTCCGCCTGTCTGTAGTGCGTTGCTTGACTTACTACCGCGGGGATCAAGTCGATCGATATCTAGTCTTCCAAGCTGTCGTGAAAACAGTCTGTTTTCAGGAAACGCGACAAGGAAGAGATATATTGGTCTTAGTCAGTATTTGTGCCTGACCCTGACGCGACATCCTGATCAGCATGTTGTGCCTGACTGGACTAGTTTTTCAATTCACCTAGAAGCATAGATCCGACGTTGGTTTACCCTAAAAGAGCATGCGGCCAGGGATACTTGTAATGGAACTGTCTACCTCAGTGATTTACAAAAAAAATGGATTCCTGACTCCTTATAAGCGGTCTGGAGTTAAATCTAAATGTGCTGATGATCATAAGTTCCCCTAACTGGGGCGATAGTTTGATTATCATTATAAGTAGCTTTGTAGGGGAGGAAGACTAACGTCTGGTCAGGCAAAATATATACTGGCCTTGACTGATAATGAAAATAAGGCGAGGCTGTGGGGGTGCTATAGATTAAATATATACATATTTAAATTACAAATATTGATATTAAAAATATATATATGAATTCGACCGCAGCCTCGCTCTATTTTTATTTTTGACTAAATACATTACTTCATATTCCCGTTGTGGATTTTAGACATGCAACATTTGCTCTCCACTGATTCCTCATTTTTATGACTGTCTTCTTTATTTCTGCCCTTGAGACTGTCTGGTTGTTACCTTTGACTATCCAGTAACAGACCTCCAATAAGACTCCGCTTGTACTTCATTTGGGAAAACGAATAATCAATGCTTTGTATTTTTTGCCCACCTTTTTTAATCAAAGCACAATAATATAAAGAAGAGTACTTAAAAATGAGATTAAAAAAGACTATGCGAGGTTCATTGGACACATACTCAGGAAGAATGACTTTAACAAATCTTGTTACAACAGTAAAGATCGAGGGGAAAGAGAGGCATAGGGAATACAAAACAAACATTATCTCAAATAATATGACATGCAGGGTGAAATAACGAAAAACATCAGAAGTTGTGGGAGTTATCTAAAGAAATAAAATGATTATGGATGGAACTGATCGTCAAAACTAATCGCCATAACACATCCTGATATTAAGGACATTGTTTGTAGAGCTGTCTGTCAAACACACAATGCTGCGTAACACTCAGAGGGATTTAAGCGTGCGTTGAATGTACGGGTGTGCTTTACCAGGAGTTGAGAAGGCTTCTATCCTTAAGGTGTTACGACACGCTTTCTACCATGTAGCAAAGTTGGTAGCTTTAGTTTTCGTTGCCATATTTGTAGAGGGTTTAGGCTATTAGCTCGTAGGGTCGTCGTGCTCTGTTGGTCTGACCTCCCTTTCAGTTACCTGTTCGGATTAATTGAACGAGCCAGAACCTTAAGACACTCGCAAACGTAGTTCATCCACGTCCTCTCTTTGTCTCTGCTCTTCTATACCTGGTTATGTAGACGTCCTTTTTCATATGCTTGCAGATGATTTGCAGACAAAACAGGTGATTGGTCTGTCGTGTACAAAATAATGCCCTTCAAGCAGGCTACTTTTGTGTAGGAATGTTATTACCTTTAACAATGTTTGTCAATGCTCCTGTACAGAGCAGAAACTTGGACAACAACAAAGACAATACAGAGGAAACTCCAGTCATTCGTCAATAAATGTATACCAAGGATAATTGGTATAGGCAGTAAAACTTTGTGAGGAACAAAGACCTATGGGAAAGGAGCCAACACAACCAACGGAAACAGATTAAACATACAAAGATAGGGTTGGATATGACACTCTACGGAAATCACCATACAACGTGGCTAAACAGATCATCATCTGGAATCCACAAAGGAAGTGGAAGAGATGTAGACCAAGAAACACCAGGAGAAGATGCTGTGAAAATGAAATTCGGTTCCCTGACCTCAACATCAGAGAGCCAGAAAGTACAGCTCAAGATCAATTTATTGAAGGGGGGTTGTCAATGGCCTATGCTCAGATATGTGCGACGAGCATAGATTGATTTTAAAATGTTTTCATGAACAGCGGCTACCAGCTTCCTCTTTTTTTTAATTTCAACAACCAAAGTTTTTTTTTGGTACTTGCACAGTGAGTACATGGACCTCCGCTTCTTCTTCTTCTTTCGTTCACTTTAAAATATTGTCTATATCTGCAATGTTGTCTCTTGTATAAACTTCACTGTCTTTTGTAGTTCACACACAGGTCCATAAAGTTTCTCTTCCAGTGTTGTTTCTATGGGCCAGTGAGATTTTCTCTGTATATCATATTCGGGGCAGTTTTGCAGTATGTGCTCTGCAGTCTGGGGCGCCTGTCCGCATGTACACATGGCTGAGTTGCCAATCTTCATTTTTGTGTACATGTGGCTGCGGAGTCGGTTGTGTCCTGTTCTAAGGCGCAACACAACAGTTTGCTCTTGTCTGTTCATGTTATGGTAATCGTCTGGTGTTACCGTTGGTGGATTTCTGATTGATTTGATCATCCTTATCTTCTGTTGGTATGTAACTGGCACATCTGGTTGCTCGTCTGCAGCACCCTCCTTTGCCAGTCGATCTGCTCTCTCGTTTCCTGGTATTCCACAATGAGAAGGTATCCACTGCATGACAATCTTGCGCTGGCTGCTCAGTTCAGACAGTAGAGCCTGTAGATCTGGCAGTTTCTCAAATGTAAGTGCTTGGAGTGCTGATGGTGCAGGACCTCCGCTAATATCGTATATCTCCGATACCAGGTGACGTTTGATTCGTGCGAGATTCGAACACCAGCTCTTTTGCTAATTCGTTTTGTTTTGTTTTTTTGTTTTTTGTTTGTTTGTTGTTTTGGTAATGCAAGCGTCTTACCATTCATCTATATGGACCCCTGACCCAGCTCAAATGACTAGCTAACACACTCTCTCTTTCCCATTATGTCAACCTGAACACACAGGCAGAATAAATGACTCTTTCATCATTTCAGCAGATGCTGTTTGTTTTCACAGCCAGTTTGTCATTCCATCCCAAAACATGTTTCAGTCTTCCTGGGCCTGTCTTGTTTTCGATCTTTACCGCTGTCACACATTGTTCTCTACTCTCCCTCGTGACTATGTGTCCACCTAACCGTATCTTGTCTTCTAGCCAGTGATAGTTTCCTATTCTTTTTCTTGCATTATGTCTTTATGTGTTATCAAAGCTGTTTAAAGTAAACGTTGTATTTCCCTCAAGTTTTTCTTGTCTCAGGGAATGCCTCTATTTATATATCTATTGTGTACTTACTAAGCCGCTCCTCTTCTGCTCTGGGGTGTAGCGGTTTGTTCGGGGGGGGGGGGGGGGGGGGAAGAGATGACATACTATTTTACTGTCATCTTTCTAGTCTGGTTTTATTTCAGTCCACGGTCTCATATATTGTAATCCCAGCAGACTGGATCGTCATGGGTTCTGGATCCTTGACTCTTTGCTTTCTCCAGCTGTGGTAGCGGATCTTCTTTCATTCTACAGACATGACCAAACCACGGAAGATGGTGTAGCACCACTCGAATTTAGGATGGCTGTGTTTCGAAATATTACTGTAGTGTCTGAATAGAGGCGTTGTCCCTTTTTGTTACTTTGATCACCTTCCTTAGATATCTCATTTCAGAAGCTTACGGTTGGCTTTTCTGGGCTGTGGTCATTGTCCATGGTTCACATCCACAAATTACTCGATTGACCTCCAGGATAATTGTGCAGCACTGGAAATGGGAGGAACGAATTGAGCTACTGGGGCCTTCTTAACTTTGAATGAAGCCCATCATATAATGTTGTTCATGTTGCTATCAATCTCATGTGGGATCAAGAGAATGAGCAGCGCATGAGTTGCAGTGGTCAGCGACATATAGCGGACTGCTAGCGTCAGGGCCAGTCAACAAGAGCTGCCAACAACTTTATCAGCCTCCAATCTGTAATCCTGGATAACAGATTGCAACAGAGCAGACTGGCGTAGAAGAAGGAATCGAAGAAGGAAGATTAACACGGCACTAAACATGCCTGCTGAAGTCTGATGTGTCGGAAGGAAAGGTGCAAAATATGTCAAGATGTTCAACTACGTTCCGCATTCCATTCTCCAGACTACATCCTGCTACTTGCAAAGCCCTTTTCATGGTTTGGTAGCTTGAGTTTGAGAACGAACGAAGAAGAAGAAGAAGTCTCAAATAAATCCCAGCGTTATAGGAAACCATCACTATGCAATAACGCAAAGCAGAATTCCACAAACAGGCTTTCGAGCCTGCAGGTGGCCAACTGCAGTACTGTGTATTATATTGAGCAAAAGCGTAATGAGAACACTGTCAATCAGTTGGTGGAATGTCGTTATCCATTTTGGCAGCTCAGAGGTATCAGGATTCACACCAAAGTTAGAATATTCAACGCCAGTGTCCGGTTGGTGTTGTTGTATGGAGCTGAAACACTGAGAACGACTAAGGCGATACAACGGACTCCAGCCTTCGTTATCAGATGGATGCATACGAAGGATAATGGGCATACAGTCGCAGGACATGGCGAGGAATGAAGACATGTGTTCATAAAGTGGCAGGACATGGCGAGGAATGAAGACCTGTGTTCATAAAGTGGCAGGACATGGCGAGGAATGAAGACCTGTGCTCATAAAGTGGCAGGACATGGCGAGGAATGAAGACCTGTGTTCATAAAGTGGCAGGACATGGCGAGGAATGAAGACCTGTGTTCATAAAGTGGCAGGACATGGCGAGGAATGAAGACCTGTGAGAAAGGTGCCAGCAGCAGCCAGTGGAACAACAAATTTAGAGAAGCGCTTAGGAAGGCACCGTCCAAAATATTTAGCATGCTCTCACGTGTGATCCTCAAGGGAAGAGAAAGAAAGGTAGACATAAAATACACGGAGAAGAGCGTGTGGGAGGGACCTAGGATTAAATGGTACACCTGGAGACAGGCAGAACGAGTAGTCCAGAACCGTGTATACCAGCAAGTCAATTCCTTGGCTTATTCGCTTAGAGGAGCAATGGCTTTGATTGATTGTGTGTGACCAAATCATTCACTTTGAGACTCCCTGGCCTGGGTTGTCTCTGCTGGCCGGCCGTGTAAAGTTGTGACTACCAGTCAAAGCCTACAGCGTTTCCCCACCAGCGCCTCCCTCCTCTTCCTACTCCTACTCTGTGTTCGACCCCCTACTACCGAGTGGGCTGTTGAGACGAAACGGCGGCAGATAAAGCCAGTTAGCCAGCACAACACATTTAGTGTCGGAGTCAGAGACGCACAGGGAAAAGTGCATCCAATTCACAGCACCGACTCTCCTAGCCTCATGGCACTCTCTCTTCGCTCGCACACTGAGCCGGTGGAGGAGAACTGAATCTCCTACTTATCAATTCAACCCTCAGTCTTAAACCTCGCGACGTATCCTTGCCTTTGTGTTTAGCGCTGAATCCGACATTTTGTTCACATGAACACGCACCGATCTATTAAGTACACTTTAGTGTGTTGACCTCTCCCGCGCTATTCTTTCATTCCGTTCTATCATTCTTTCGTTGGTTCCTGCGTCTGGACAATTCACCGTGTCGGACTTATACCCCCACGTGATCGCCGTGTGTGTGTGTACATGTGTTGTCATCGGCCAATGGAAGGAGCGGAGACTGCACTCACTGGATCTATACAGCTTTCGTTTCTCAGGTAAGGGCAAGGGTTAATGGGTAAACAATGTCTGCTCCTCTGGGTTAGGTTGCAGTAAGCCACCATTCCTGGTCAGAATTATTTATTATGGACATGAGGCGCTTCAGGAATATCCATAGCATAACATGCAAGTAGACTATTATAAATGAGAACATACTAGATACAATACATAAAATCGGACATTAGAAACCTGTCTAATGACAAAGACAGACGAATAGAAGTTTGAAATGTGGTGCTACTCATAGCATGGAAAGAGTGAATGACATTGGAGAGAAAGAGGAGCCAATGACCTTACTGAGGTAGGCACACAAGTATAAATATTGAAAATATACAAACAGTGAACACGAAGATTAAATTGAACGTGCTACACTATTCGAAATTAAAGTCTTCTACGTATGATACTAGAGGGCAAGATCCAGGAGAAGGGGGCGACCAAGGCTCACCTTTACATTTCAGACATGCAGATATATTACAGATTGAAGCTATGCTGAAATGAAGAAAGCTGCCAGGATAGGTCCCAATGGAGAGATATACTCAGGCAACCTTACAACCAGTTGGGACTGATTAACCAGAAGATATGGGTCAAATATAGAGACATCTCAGACAGCCTTACGACCAGTTAGGACTGATCAACCAGAAGATATGGGTCAAATATAGAGACATCTCAGACAGCCTTACAGACAGTCTTATGACTGATCAACCAGCTGGTTATGACTGACAGGTCTGAAATCACACATATCTCCAATGGTATGGGTCACGTGTGAAGATCAAATGGGCTGCAACATAATATACACAACGGAACTCTCTCGGAAAGGGAACGTCAGAAAGACATAATAAGCTTTGGACAGATTCAACAACAACAAAATAACAATAAGCGATGGACCTAAACTCTTTACCATGTTTATTTGGCTGCATGTTATAGTGGCTCTTTTCATATCACGACGTGTACTGTAAAAGGTGAACCTAGGTTCTTCTGGCTGTAGTGCAATGAGGATTCTCTTTGATCAGTCTGTTGAAATACAGCTTGTTTACATGTGAAAGCCGAGAACGTCTATGATTCACCAGATCCTGAGGTTACTCTTGTCTGAACCATCCCTTCCCTCTCCCCATAACTCCTCTCTCTCTCTCTCTCTCTCTCTCTCTCTCTCTCATACCCACCCAATAGACATAAATAAATATTGTCAATTAATACCCCCATCGAATGGGACAGAAACAAGGGTAATGGAGAGAAGAGCAAATTGTTATCGGACATGTGATGCCTCCCAACAACACTCAAGTTTAGGGGGAAGAAGTAACACCAATTATTGTTTAGAAATAACTGTTATTGGTTACCTGACTGTGTGTTATTGGTTACCTGACTGTGTGTTATTGGTTACCTGACTGTGTTATTGGTTACCTGACTGTGTGTTATTGGTTATCTGACTGTGTTATTGGTTATCTGACTGTGTGTTATTGGTTATCTGACTGTGTGTTATTGGTTACCTAACTGTGTGTTATTGGTTACCTGACTGTGTGTTATTGGTTACCTGGCTGTGTGTTATTGGTTATCTGACTATGTGTTATTGGTTATCTGACTGTTATTGGTTATCTGACTATGTATTATTGGGTTATCTGACTGTGTTATTGGTTATCTGACTATGTGTTATTGATTATCTGATTATGTGTTATTGGTTATCTGCGTGCTGAAATCCTAGCGAGATTTTCATGTCTCCCAGTGGTCGAAGAGTGATCAGAGTAATGTGAAACATGCTGATCAAGACTAATCCCCAAAGTGGTGAACTTGCTAAGAATAAGTAGCCTCGCATTGCAATACAGCCAGTAGAACTCGGCCCATATTCTCAAGTACGCCTCAGAATGTAAGAAGAGCCACCGTAGCCTCCTACTAAACATTCAAGGTAACTCATCCAGCATCAGCTTTGAATAACTAACTATCTCTCCCTTTCGTCAGACACAACATACTGACCAGAACGTTGCGTCAGGGTCAGCCACAATATACAGACCAAGACTACTATCTCCCTTCTATGAGCGTTCCCTCAAAACAGTCTGCTTTCAAGGCAGTCTGTCTGACGAGATGTAGATCAACGTGATTCCAGTAGCAGTGAGCATCACGCAGATGAAGCCAAGCATAGCACGCTCGGGATGTGAGGAAAGCTACTACAACTCGTCACTTAACGCCCTTTTCAGGGCACAAAAGAGTAAAGTTAACTCAGTGTGGGCCTTAAACACCAACCCAACCGTAAATGTGGGCACATGACGTTTGTAAGAATCCATTCTTGTGTAAATTCTGCACCTACTGGAACATTTACAGAGTGTGTTAATGCGTGTGATCTGTTTACTTGGCTGCTAATAATAATCGTGGCAGTGTTTAATCTATTCCTGTCCTACACCTAGTCGACTATATCTCTATTGTGTACTCTATCCCAGTTATACGTAACCTTTGTGTGGCTGTCACCCCATTGACGCATATTATTTGATTTACTAAACACCGTCAAATAAAGGATGAGTTGTTTGTGTGTGTACATCCAGCAGGCTAATGAAACCACCAGTATCCACATCTTGGTACTTTGTTTGTGTGTGTACATCCAGCAGGCTAATGAAACCACCAGTATCCACATCTTGGTACTTGCGACTTAGTTCACCTCAAATATAATAAATATATATTTGAAGCACCGAACTTGGGGAAGTGACGTCACAGAATAGTCCACTATAACGGGGGGCGGGGGGGGGGCGGTGGTGTTTCAAATATTCTCAGAGAAGAGGCGAGAATGGTCCGCTCCAGCATTCTTTTATTCATACCCTCTTTGCAATGGATTTCTTGAATCTGTCAACGTTGGTCCATGATAAGGAGAGTAGTATCCAGTTAGTTATACAGTAGCAAGGCACTGTCCATGATATCAGACGATGTACTAATAATCATGTTATCTAACCCGAACCATAATCCTAAACCTAACCCTTCGCAAAATGTCATATAACCATCTTTTCTACACTTATATCTTCGTCTAAGCTTTTTTATTACTTATCTATTTAAAATAAAATTACGTCGAATGTCCCGTTTCGTATTTAAGATTCAAGTACCCACATCTTGGCCATTTGATGTTAGAGAATGAGTGGGGCAGTCCTACGGGATATTTTCTGGTGTTTGCTTTGGTGCTCCACAACCAACTCTAAGACTAATTCTTGGGAGGTGTACCTTGAGTTTGCAATGTCTCCAGAGTCTGAAGTATGCCCATATCTACCAAGTTTGTCATTTTCTGATCTATATTCTTTGTGCTGCTCCCTCCATAAGTCACCGTGGATGGTTTTGTGAGTGTCTACTTTATAATGTGGATCGCGAGTCTGGGTTTTGAAACTTCCGATTTTTGCGAACTCATCTGCCTTCTTCTTTCCAAGGATCCCACAGCAGGCTAGAATCCACTGTAAAACTAAATCTGTGTTTTTGTGACAGAAAACACAATGTTGTATTTTATTTCGTGCGAGAGTCCATCATGTTTGGGGCTTGACATGGCTTGGAGTACGTTCCCGTGGAAAGTAAAAGTCAATATTAAAATTGATGCTAAAGTCGGATGCACTTAGGGTGCAGAACACAATGCAAATAACTGTCTAAAGAAACAAGGCGAAAAGATTTTTTAAAAACGTATAAATACGAGGGAGGTTCAAATGAAAACATTAACAGTGGGATATACGTTAGAAAAACCATGGCATTGTATTGTAACGTGTTAAATTGGTTGCTAAGGAGTGTACTGCACGTGCAATCACAGTGCAGACGAACACTATGATGTCATAATTGCAGTTATGAGTGGTTAACTATTGGCATGCACCAAAGAGGAGCAGATTTCTGTAATCCGTTTTTTTAGCAGAGAAGCGGTGAAACCTATAGAATTCATCGGCGAATGAAGGTCCAGTGCGGTGGTGCATGCCTCTCACTCCAGCAAGTGTATGAGTGGAGTAGGAAGTTTCAAAACAGCTTTAGTTCAGTGACAGACTGTTCACGAACGTGTCAGGCACACCGAGTAGTGAACCACGAGTAGATTGCGGCCGTTGTCCGCCTCGTAAAAGAAAATCGCCGATTGACTGTGAATGAAATTGCCGCACATCTGGACATATCAATATTCAGCACACTACATCGTCCATGATGTGCTAAAGTACTACAAGATGGATGCCACAGCTTACTTTAGAATTGAAATAACGCCATGTTGATGTTTGTCAGAAACTGTTGCGGCACTTTGAAACAGAAGGTGATGGTTTTCTTGCAAGAATCGTTACTGGAGATGAAACCTGGGTTCACTACCACAAGCCTGTAAGGAAGAGCGTGAGTAGAGATTGACGTCATTCCTCCTCACCGAACCCGAAGATGGCTTGGCTTTGTTCTTTCTCAATCTCCCACTACCGAACACTGAAAGGGCTTAAGAAGCAGAATGTAGTCCAGAGAACGGAATGCGTTGTGTCGTAGTTTACTGCGATATTTGCACCTTTCGGTCCAACACATCCGACTTCAGCAAGCATTTTTTGAGTACCGGGTTAGCATTCCCTCTTCGATCCCTTCTACTTAGCCAGTCTTCCCTGCTGCATCCTGTTATCCAGGATCACCGCGTGGAGGTGTAGAAGGGTGTTGGCAGCTCTGGTTCGCTGGCCCTGACGCTAGCAGTCAGCAATGGGTCGCTGATCACTGCAGCTCATCCGCTGCTCAGCATCTTGATCCCGAACCCGAAGATGTTTCGCACGCAAAAATCTGCATGGTATGTTATGCTGACTCTCTTTAGGGATAAACGAGCTGCTATTTTAGACCACTACATGCCCAGGGGAAACACTGTCACCAGGGTCACGTATATTGATCTCATCAGGAATCATCTCCGGCCCACAATCAAATACAAATGACGTGGACTTCTCAGTAAAGATGTCCTTTTGCAATATGAGAATGCTCGACGATCCGATACTGCCAGTTCAACGACTGCAACCATCGAGGACCTCCACTTTTAGGGTCTGCTACATCCACCGTACTCACCAGACCTAGCCCCAAGTGATTTCCACGTTTTGGTCGACTAAAAGAGGCATTGGGAGAAAAGACTTTCAGGTCCGAGGAAAAGGCCCAGCAGGGGTTGCGTTATTGTTTACACACGCGACCAAGATAATTTGTTGTATACAGTAATCCATGCACTTAATAGTCGCTGTGGGGACTTGTGTTGAACATTGCGCAATGGTGACTACGTCAAAAAATGGTACAGTTGTGTTTCACTTTGTTAGAATATATTTATTTAAAAAAATAGATATTTAAGGTGTTCATTTGAAGCCCCCTCGTGCATAAACAAAAATGTGAGAGATCTCTAAATAAGAAAGGCATTGGGACCGAAATTTCGGATAACACCCCTGAGATTTGCACATTACTGCTTTATCATATTATCATCTATGATTCACGTGAGATTGCGTGTATGATTATGATTACGTGTATGATTGTTTTGTGTGATAAAAAGCTATATAAACTGAATGAGTACAATTGTTAGTAATCTTTTGTCTATTGGGCGTGTTCTATCAAGGATACAGTCTTTATCTATTGATGCCATTATAAACAGGCATATTTATGTACTCTGTCATTGTTTATATCCTCTATGTCTATGTATGTTCCTTATACCAATTTATGTCCCCTTCATCTATTTATATTTTTGTTGATTTCCCCATATCTATTTTTTATTATTTCGCCTATAAATGCTTCTGTTATATATTTACGTGTATGTCCTGAATGTATATCTATTTCTATTTTTGTTTGTGTCGCCTGTGTCTGTTCTATTTTTTTTCCATGTCCTTTAAATTTATTTTGTGTCTCCATTTTTGTTTATATCCTAAATATCAATTTATATTTTTGTTTGTGTTCATAAATCCTATTTTTTATCATCTTTTTTGTGTATGTCTCCTATATCTATTGATGGATTGTACATCTACTGATGCCTTTCGGTGTCCTTTATAGTTGGTAATGTCTTTATCTATTGATGTCCTTAAGTCACCCCCATCTATTAATGCCCTCTATGTATCTATGTCCCCTGTAACTGTGCATGTCCCTGTATATATTGGATATCTTATATGTTTCTATTGATGCCCTCTATTGTCGCTATATCTATTAGTTTCTCCTGCATCTATTGACGTATTGTATATATATATATATATATTGATGTCTTCAATATCTGTTGATGTCCGTTATATTAAATAATGTTCACTTTACATATTGATATAGTCAATACCTATTGATGTCCTCTGTCGTACGATTTTCATCTCCATTGCTGGGGTAGTCAAGGGTTCTAGGCTGAGGACCACAGACTTCTGTCGCCACATCGTGGACTGGCCATGTTTGTTTATTTTGCATCCCAAAGAAAAACAACAAATGCCTTACCGGGGATTCGATCGGCTACCTTCCTTGATACGTCTCCATTATCTATTGATGTCTTAGATGTATGATGTCCTTTACCATTTGACGTTGCTCCGTTTATCATGTTATGTCGTTTTATTTATGGTCCCAGAATTGTATTATTCTACCCAGTTTTGTAATCATCGTATCACTATCGCCTAACGACCTTGTGTTACTAGGGTCCGAAAGGGAAGCAAATAATAGTAACACTGTAACATGTCGGGAATGTTATAGGAGGCGATTTGGGCTTGGGTCGACTGTATCATCATAGAGATTAGCTTGACGAAAAATTAGAATTACACCTCGTGGTAGAAGAGGAGCGATTAACACAGGAAGATTTATTTTACAGAACTGAGCCATAATCTTACTTGATCAACTGTTATTTCTAAAGTTTGGCTCGCTGTCCTTTAAAAGTAACAGGAACCATATTTTAAGCAATTAAATTGACTCTTATCAATGGTTTCATATCAAGGTTATCACTGCAGTGTTATCATATTGGGGGCGTCCACTTGGGGACGTATGGTTAAGAGAAAATGTCGCTGTCACTACAGTCGCCACGTTGTATGCGGTCCAAATTGTTGTTTCACCACCAATAGTTGAAGGAAAAACGATTATGTTCGATTGTGTACAATACCGAGTAGGATGCCCATACTCTAACCGATAGATCACGTGACCTGTATCCCATGGAAACATTAATACAGGTCAAGGTTGTAGAATTCAGCGCCAACACTAATCAATCCATATGGTTCCCTGTGTAGCACATGGCTCCTTTTGATGTTCTCTTAGTCTCCGCCGTCTTCTTGAGGTCTGGTTAGTCTTAGACGTCTTCTTGAGATATGGCTAGTCTTAGACGTCTTCTTGAGGTCTGGTTAGTCTTAGACGTCTTCTTGAGATATGGTTAGTCTTAGACGTCTTCTTGAGATATGATTAGTATTAGACGTCTTCTTGAGGTCTGGTTAGTCTTAGACGTCTTCTTGAGATATGGTTAGTCTTAGACGTATTTTTGAGGTCTGGTTAGTCTTAGACGTCTTCTTGAGATATGGTTAGTATTAGACGTCTTCTTGAGGTCTGGTTAGTCTTAGACGTCTTCTTGAGATATGGTTAGTCTTAGACGTATTCTTGAGATATAGATACTTAGCCATCTTCTTGAGGTCTGATTAATCGTGACCGTCTTCTTGACGTCAAATTTGTCTGAGCAGTCTTCTTCAGACCTGACAACGAGACTTCAACTACTTTGCCGTTTTTCGGCAGATGATGATTATAGTCTCTTTCCCTGTGATTTCCAATCTAGCACATATCTTTTTATATTGCTGGCTGCCACCGCCCTGTTCGAACAGGAGTCGGTACCAATCTTCTACATCTGGCAACGTTAATCAGTAGCTAATCATCTAAGGTCATAATCGTACAAACAATAATGCAAGTGATTCCGGAACTCTATTACCAAAACTGAATATACAAACTCATGTCCATACTGATTGATTCATTGATTCGACATATCCATACTGATTGACTCGACATATCCATACTCATTGATTCGACATATCCAAGCTGATTGATTCATTGATTCGACATATCCAAGCTGATTGATTCATTGATTCGACATATCCATACTCATTGATTCGACATATCCATACTGATTGATTCATTGATTCGACATATCCAAGCTGATTGATTCATTGATTCGACATAACCATACTCATTGATTCGACATATCCATACTGATTGATTCATTGATTCGACATATCGTTCCACATTAAGCTTGTGGTCACCACCACAACTGACTCGTTCTCCTTGACAGGACGCCAATAGCCAAGCTGTTGCATGAACGGTTTCATAACAATGATATTACACGATAAAGGTGCTAGCTCCATGCACACCCATGTTTAGTCGCCTTCTACGACATTCTTGCAAGGTTACAGTAGTCCTCTTCATCTCCCCCCCCCCCCCCCACTCGCTCTCTCTCTCTATATATATATATATATATAATTATAATAATAAACAAAATTGTGCGACGCTACATCAAGTCTGAAATACACACTTGAATTATTTATTGGAGCGGCCTCCGGCCAGGGAATACGAGATTCAGTTTCTTGGTTTGCGGGTCTTGTATACTATTCGGATGGCGGGCCAGATCTGTGCTAGAAAAACCTAACCTCGGGAGTACACACATACATTGAGGCAGGTTTCCTATCATGAAACCAGCTGTAGTACCAGCCACGTGGTCTTTCTGTACCGGCAAATGAAGAGGGCATCTTTCTCGGAAATTTGCGACGTTGCAAACGACGTTCGTGGTACCTCATGATGGTTGAGGGTTGTTGAAGTGACTTCTTGTCATTGCGGAAGTTGTTTTAGCTGTGCCGTTGGCAGAGTAGAGGTTGTTTTGTTTTATATTGCATTGAAAAGTGCATAAGGCGTGTCCTATTTTCTTTGGGGGGGGGGGGGGGGGGGGGGGCTTCCTGATCCATCATCTCTTTGTTGATATCTTGTTCCGGGATAAAATGTATTCTTGTTCTCCGGTCTCTGGTTCACTAGTCTCTGTCTCCTTGTGTCTCTTGTCTTGTTCAAGTATCTCTTTGTTCTCCTGTATCTGTTTTGATCAAATTGGCATCTGTTGTTGTGTCTCGTGTCACATTGTTTTGTCTCGTTGCTCCTATATATCAGTGCCCTCGTGACTTTCGTCTCGTACGTTGTCTCATTGCCGCTGTGTCTCGTGTCACATTGTTTTGTCTCGTTGCTCCTATATATCAGTGCCCTCGTGACTTTCGTCTCGTACGTTGTCTCATTGCCGATGTGTCTCGTGTCACATTGTTTTGTCTCGTTGCTCCTATATATCAGTGCCCTCGTGACTTTCGTCTCGTACGTTGTCTCATTGCCGATGTGTCTCATCGTTCTGTCAATGTGTTCTTCTGTATCAATCTCGACTTGCCCTTTAGTCACATTGCCGTTGTCTCTTGTGTCATCTTCTTATTTCTTTGTTCTTCTGAATCAGTGTACCAATGGTCTCTCGTGCTTTGTCTACCTGTAATTTGTCTTACCGTCCTACAATCTCTGTCCTGCCGTACTCCCATCATTGTCCTATCGTCCTCTTACTTTTCCTTCTGTCCTCCTATCTCTGTCCCCGTCTGGCTGTCCGGTCGTCTCGTCCTGTTGTCAGACTATCTTCTTGTCTCCTTATGTTTCATTAACCTCGCGTTTATCTCCTTAATCTTTTATTTCTGTTTCATGTCATGGTGTCTCTGGTTATTTTGCCCTCATCTCTGATTCGCCGGCTTGTAGAAAACACGAGCAGTAGAATCCGGATATCGAAGAAAAAAAAATATATAAATCTACAGCAGGATGATGATTGATATTCATTCTGGTCCAAGTGAAGCATGGGGCCAACACTTACAGCTGTCCCATTTGACATGAGGCCTGTATCAAAGCATTTATAATCGCGGTCTATACTAATGGCGTGATGCAGATCACATGACCCCATTTCAAAGACAGGTGTGGACCGAGCACCATTTCCCAGAATACTTCACTAGAATGTTACAGTGGCTCTATTCGTATTACCCCGACCAAATGATCTCTTTCTAAGAATCGACTTCACTGCACTCTGGGTCTACCTATAGGTGATCAGTCTTTCTCAACATGGCGAAGGATGATAATGGTTTATGTAGCTCGTTGGTTGTATACACTCCTGCTCAGTCCTCTCGTGAGTCTCTCTGCTCGAACCTCAGTTTGATTTTAGAACTCATGTCTGCTACAGGGAATGTTAAGTGTATCACCATATAAACCAAACTACTGCAAACTCTCCAACAAGAAGACGATAGAACTCCTTGACCGACACAACTGGTTGACGGACACAACTATTCCTTTGTTGTTCCGCATAGCTCTGTGAACTGTTTCGGTACGTATCTCAAATGGTGAATTGTATCCCACTTTCACTCTCCTTCCACACACCCACCACCACAACACTACCCACGCACCCCCGTACCTAAGGCGAACTGAGACGCTAATCGGCCAGGCACAGCATACTGACCAGGACGAGGCATCGGGGTCAGACACAATGTCAGTGCCTCTCTTCCATGTAGTGTTCCCTGGAAGCAGGCTGTTTTCCAGGCAGTCTGGCTGACGAGATGTGAACCTACGTGATCTCCGTAGTAGTGAGATTCATGAAGATGAAGCCGTGCATAGCAGCGCGTGTCTGGAGAGCCGCGGTCCACCTTCATCAGCACGCTCATGATGTGGGAAAAGCTACTGCCACTTGAGGCCATATTCATGGCCCACAAAAGAATAAAACTTACTCGTTGTGGGTATTCATTAAATAACAACACCCCCCCCCCCCCCCCCGAACCCATCCAAATAAAACTGTCGTGCCTCGATCGCGTATTGATACATACATATGCACAATTAATCTGAACATATCTGACGCACATTAGCGCCATTTTTTAGGAGCAAAATGGTGTAAAACTATTGTTTCCAAAAATGTAGGAATGTTTATCAAAATTATCCCAAGAAAACAAAGCCAGACAATCTATTCCCTGTTCATGTCACCCGATCCTAGAGTTACCTGGTGCTAGTCTTTGTCTTAAGAAATCGAAGGGTTATTAAACCTGACATCACGCGCCGTATTACCTTCGTGGCGCGAGCTGAGACAGGTCAAACAATATAGCTGCAGTCACTACGGGTGACTTATCTGTTTGTTCGAAGGCTCTCAACCTATGGGAGTGGTCTCCCCAGATTGGGGCACTATCGGGTAGACGGTCAGGTGACTCCCTGACAGAATGTCGCATTTGGGACAACAACATGTTTGGGAGATGTCACCATTAAGATCATCCTATTTAACGTGTCAGAGCAAAACATTTCACTTCCTGGACTGTATATTCTGTTTTAAAGTCTACAGCTTTATGTGCATTGTAGTCTGTCTGTACCTTCTATGTTTTTGATTGTTCTCACAGTGTTGTCTGCTATATATATCATTCTTTAATTTGTTTTTCCTCGCTGTATAATATGTGAGGTGGGGTTATTGTTTGTTTTACCAGTTATATCGGAACTGCCAGTCAATATACCGTTTCTTCTGTTTTTTGTTCCTTGTTTTGTTTGTCCTTATAGTTTTATGGGAACTGTCTACCGCTTCTTGTTCTATTTGTCCCTATAGTTTTATGGGAACTGTCTACCGCTTCTTGTTCAGTTTGTCCCTATAGTTTTATGGAAACTGTCTACCGCTCCTTGTTCTATTTGTCCCTATAGTTTTATGGGAACTGTCTACCGCTTCTTGGTCTGTTTGTCCTTATAGTTTTATGGGAACTGTCTACCGCTTCTTGGTCTGTTTGTCCCTATAGTTTTATGGGAACTGTCTACCGCTTCTTGGTCTGTTTGTCCCTATAGTTTTATGGGAACTCTCTACTGCTTCTTGTTCTGTTTGTCCCTATAGTTTTATGGGAACTGTCTACCGCTTCTTGTTCAGTTTGTCCCAATAGTTTTATGGGAACTGTCTATAGAGCCCCACTATCTATAACTAATGCCCATAATGCCTAAAAAGTAAACCTCAGAATAACACGTCATTTCCCGTTGGTGATTTGAACCCATTTGTCCGCTATCTACTCAGGCCTTAGCCACACGTTTTGTACTTTCCGATCCACAGATTGAGAGTCCGACGAGTGACCGCACTGATGAAAGAGATTTCAGAAAACCGTCTCGGAGACTCAGTAATTGAATACGCGTGTTGGTCGTTACATTGTTCAGTATAGACGTGACGTCATGCGTGACCTGCATCAGAAAGTTGGAGGAACGGCCTGCGTGAAAGATGTCGTCATGTTACGGAACATTCCCTAGGCTAGGATGTTTGGGCATGGAACGCAAACCATGGTTTGAAAGCTATCATCAACGCCACAGGTATTGTGTGCTGGATATAATTCGCTATAAATCTTGTTATTCTGTGTTGTGTTATTTTTCCGTTTCTTTTCGTTCTTCTTGAAAAGCTGTTCCACGGCATTTCAATATTCAACCAATTACTGCTTTTCGCTGAGTTCTGCTCTTTCTCACAGATACACCACGACAGCACCTACCGGTCTGCTGGTTATCGCAGCCTTGGATTAGGTCAAAAACGGAAGTTGCATTTGGTAGCCTAGAGCTAGGCCTACTTGTTGAAATGCTTACCACTTATAGGCTAAGGTCCAGTTCTGATGTTGTTTTGCCACTTCTGTCAGGATTATTTATTTTAAAACCAGTCGCGTTACTAAAAATAGGAATGGCCAGGGGCGGGATATATCGGTGGGTCGTGTCTGTGTAGGGGGGGGGGGGGGGGTAGGGGAGATAGTGTCTATGTGAGGGGGGGGGTAGATCGGTGGGGGTGGGGGGGGGTTAGATCGCGGGCAGTGTCTATGTGAGGGAGGATAGATCGGTGAGCAGTGTCTATGTGAGGAGGAGATAGATCGGTGGGCAGTGTCTGTGTGAGAGGGGAGGGGGTAGGGGAGATAGTGTATATGTGAGGGAGGATAGATCGGTGGGCAGTGTCTATGTGAGGGGGGGAAAGATCGACGCGCAGTGTCTATGTGAGGGGGGGGGGTAAAGATAGATCGATAGGCAGTGTCTATGTGAGGGGGGGGTAGATCGGTGGTTAGTGTGTGGGGGGCGGGGGGGGTAGATCGATGGGCACTGTCTATGGGGGGGGTAGATAGGTGGGCAGTGTCTATGTGAGGGGGGTGTAGATTGGTGGGCAGTGTCTTTGGTGGGGGGGGGGTAGATAGGTGGGCAGTGTCTATGTGAGGGAGGATAGATCGGTGGGCAGTGTCTATGTGAGGGGGGTAGATAGGTGGGCAGTGTCTATGTGAGGGGGGTAGATAGGTGGGCAGTGTCTATGTGATAGGGGGGTAGATAGGTGGGCAGTGTCTATGTGAGGGGGGAGATAGGTCGGTGGGTAGTGTCTATGTGAGGGGGGAATAGGTCGGTGGGCAGTGTCTATGGGGGGGGGGGATAGATCGGTGGGTAGTGTCTATGTGAGGGGCGGAGGGAGATAACTAGATGGATAATGTGAGGGGTGGGGGTGGCGGGATATTTGGGTTTAGGGTTTATGTAAGAGGGGGGCGTATTATTTGTCTCGCCTTTCAAACGGTCCTGGTTTAAACTGAACGATTGGTTGCTTTTTCTTTCAGTACGGGGAGAAGCGATCGCACCAAGAAAAAAAATCCCGTCACTGCTAAACTATACAGGGCAGGATTTTTACCTGGTACGTTGGGATTGTGAAACCGAGCTAGTTTGAGCCCTGCGTCTCGCTGTCTGCAAGAGGGAATATAGTATTAGAAAACAGGCTGGAGAAACACTACAACGGAATTCCAATATAGAGACATCAACTGATCTGATCACTACTTGACGACTCAACTGGTTATTTCTTCTAACGTCTATATTAAATATTGTTTTTCGCCGTCATTGCCAAGTCGCGAAAGGAACACTGTGTCAACATACGAAAGCTAAAACCACACCTTTCGATCCTTGCCCTATCACCGGTGCAAATCAATTTACAGTGCAAGCAATCTCGCAGACTTTCAATATCCGCAACACCTCACGTCTGAACCAATGCCCAACAATCGCGCGTGTGTTAACCTGGATGAGTGAGTGTTAAATTATCCCGAACAGTATACCTGTGCCTGCGACCTGCACCTTCCAGCGCACCAATGATCTACACTGACAAGGCATGTAGTCCTGTGTGCCCGGTTGCGACAGATTGATTCGTTCATCAATCGGTGGGCCTGATAAGTCAGGGGTTAAACCCGGTTCGAATACACGTTTCGTATTGACGGTAAACATGTAGACCTATATAAACTACTAAGAACAATGTTACAGATAAGGCTTATAGATCGGTGTACGGTCACATTGTACAGACTGCGTGAGGGCCGATCTGGTTGGTCTCGTGGCACTGTGAGAATGCGAGAGATAGATAAGGAAATGTCAAACAAATTACCTTAGGGAAAACAGAAATAAGACAGGCTTCAGTCAGGTGTCCTGTGTTCATCTCTTCCTCGCGCTTTTATAGAGCCCAGATCAGTTAATTCATCGAATTGTTACTGTCTGTATTGTTAGGACTGAGAAATGTGCATTTGTTTTGTTATCTCTTCCAGATGCTTTTCTGTCAAAATCTTTATTGTTTCTGTGTCATTGTATCAACCATTTACACATATTTATTTTATTTGCAACGTTTGATGAAAACATATATGGCCTAGATAAATCTTTGAAGAATATCCTCCATTTCCTTCGCTCTAGTTTTTGTGTAAGATAGATAGGCTATGCCGATTGTACAATTGGACTGCCATATCTGAGCCTCTCGACCTGGCATATCCTTTTATGGCGTGTCATTTTATCGGGTTAGCTCTCTGTATCCTAGCGCTGCCACTAGACTGGCTACCTGAAGTGTAGGGTTTCCTTCTTCCGTATGAGTTGTCACACATAGCTTACGCAGAACATTCTGCCTTTGCGGCGCCATACTTGGTATAGCACCACCCTAAAGCAGAAGGAGTGTTGCTGCAGAGGTTGAGAGAGACAAACTGACCAACGATCTAAGATACCTATTGTGTGAACACCAATTGGAGAAAACGAGATTTCAATCTAAACGGATGTTCTTACAAACATCACACCATCTCCAGGGAGGCTACGGAGAGCGTAACATTGAGTAATGACGCAATAAACACATCTCCAGGGAGGCTACGGAGAGCGTAACATTGAGTAATGACGCAATAAACACATCTCCAGGGAGGCTATAGAGAGCGTTACATCGAAAAATGACGCAGCAAACAACACGACATCTTCAGAGAGAGCGTCACATCTAGAAATGACGCGACAAACAACACGACATTTCCAGGGAGAGCATAATATGACGCGACAAGTAATATACCCCATGCATAAAGTTGCAGGAGAAGGCTGCGTCTGGAGCACACCCACCATTTCCACCCTGACCATGAACACTTCATGACCTGCCAAGATCTACTACTCACATGTACGATGGGTGATCTAACAAGGCGGTCAGTGTGGTAGAACACTTGACCTCTACCGTATGACATGATGATATGGCCAAGGACAATAATTAAGTTTAAGTTTTAGTCCAGAATAAACGTCATTGCACATTACACCGATAAGTGCTCTGTACTTCTCCATATCTTTAGGAGAATCTCAGCACAATACACGAACTCCGTAGCATAGGCGAAGATCATGTAATAGATTGGCTAGATTGTTAACATAATTTTGTTAATAAGCAAGTAAGGTGCCAACGGCTATTATTGGTTAGATTGTTAACATAATTTTGTTTATAAGCAAGTAAGGTGCCAACGGCTAGCATTGGGTAGATTGTTAACATAATTTTATTAATGGTGACGCTCTCTCTGATGGCGACGCTCTCTCTCTGACGGTGAAGCTCTCTCTGAGGGTGGCGCTCTCTCTCTCTGGCGGTGATGTTGTCTCTAGGGGTGAAGCTCTCTCTGATGGCGACGCTCTCTATGACGGTGCTGTTGTCTATAGCGGTGAAGCTCTCTCTGATGGTGGCGCTCTCTCTAAAAACCTGTCCTTTAATGTTGCAGTTCATCTAATCATCCTTAGACAACTATTCCTTTGTTGTTCCGCATAGCTCTGTGAACTGTTTCCGTACGTATCTCAAATGGTGAATTGTATCCCACTTTCACTCTCCTTCCAAACACCCACCACCACAACACTACCACCACCCCCACCGCCACGCACCGCCGTACCTAAGGCGAACTGAGACGCTAATCGGCCAGGCACAGCATACTGACCAGGACGAGGTATCGGGGTCAGACACAATGTCAGTGCCTCTCTTCCATGTAGCGTTCCCTGGAAGCAGGCTGTTTTCCAGGCAGTCTGGCGGACGAGATGTGAACCTACGTGATCTCCGTAGTAGTGAGAATCATGCAGATGAAGCCGTGCATAGCAGCGCGTGTATGGAGAGCCGCGGTCCACCTTCTTCAGCACGCTCATGATGTGGGAAAAGCTACTACAACCTGCCACTTGAGGCCATATTCATGGCCCACAAAAGAATAAAACTTACTCGTTGTGGGTATTCATTAAATAACAACACCACCCCCCCCCCCCAGAACCGATCCAAATAAAACTGTACCGGGTTAGCATTCCCTCTTCGATCCCTTCTCCTTAGCCAGTCTGCCCTGCTGCAACCTGTTATCTAGGATCACCGCGTGGAGGTGTAGAAGGGTCTTGGTAGCTCTGGTTCGCTGGCCCTGACGCTAGCAGTCAGCTTTGGGTCGCTGACCACTGCAGCTCATGCGCTGCTCAGCATCTTGATCCCTTACTTTAATTTAACTATTGGAGGATCTCCTGTCTGAATCGGTTCAATGCCTGCCTTCTGATTAGGAAGGCAGCGAATCGAATCCCAGGTATGGCATATGTTTTTATGTTGTGGGTGAAATAAACAAACATAACCAGCACACGACGTGGTGACTGCTGTGGCAAACGCCCTAGATTTTTAGGCTTAATACCTCTCGACTAGCCCAACAATGGGAATATAGAGTCGTATAACAGTATTTAGCTATTGGTAGTAAGTTTTTTCCTGCGCCTTACTGGACCTGGAGAAAGATGCATCTCTGGTATCACCAGCCCAGGCTTTTCCCAAGTGACCTTTGACCTGGCATCGCGGTGCTGGCAATCGTTTAGGTGTGGTCCTGCTACCTGCAGGCACTATCGCCGCTAGGAGATATTGTTAACACCGATGACTGTGGTGTGTATTCTTGCTACCTGCAGGCACTATCGCCGTTAGGAGATATTGTTAACACCGATGACTGTGGTGTGTATTCTTGCTACCTGCAGGCACTATCGCCGCTAGGAGATATTGTTAACACCGATGACTGTGGTGTGTATTCTTGCTACCTGCAGGCACTATCGCCGCTAGGAGATATTGTTAACACCGATGACTGTGGTGTGTATTCTTGCTACCTGCAGGCACTATCGCCGCTAGGAGATATTGTTAACACCGATGACTGTGGTGTGTATTCTTGCTACCTGCAGGCACTATCGCCGCTAGGAGATATTGTTAACACCGATGACTGGGGTGTGTATTCTTGCTACCTGCAGGCACTATCGCCGCTAGGAGATATTGTTAACACCGATGACTGTGGTGTGTATTCTTGCTACCTGCAGGCACTATCGCCGCTAGGAGATATTGTTAACACCGATGACTATTAATCTTTATGGGATGTCAAGATTTTTTGTCCTTGCGAAATGGTCCGTTGCAATACCAGCACAAACACGTACTGGGTTTTGTTCACAACATATTTATTAGCCAAGTAATATTCAGCTGGACAGTTTCTAGTTAATGATTCTTGTTATGCCTTGGAAAAATGGAAGTTGCCGCACTCATTCAAAGTGATTTTCTCGTCAAAATGCGTATATTATTGTCAATTGCTTAATGTTGTAATTAAGAATTGTATTTCTCCGTATCTTACACAGGTATCACTCTCATAATGTCCTATCCATGACGCACAACACATATCTCATGTGTGAGGATAAGAACTGGTGTAAAAGAAAACAAAGCCCACGACACATACAGTGCCACAATCAGCACACAGAAGATTACATCATTAAGTTGTAATGATACATTTACACGAACATTTGGTGGGGGTGAATGATTTTGTTCGTCAATATTTAACGCCCTTGAATATTAGACATTGTGGGTTCGGAGCGCAGCCAGCGATCTGGGGGCATGTGTGGGTGACACTCACGCGCGGCTTCGAACAGAGTGCTAGCTATTTTTAGCAACGTTCTTCCATTGTCTCTCTTATAACATTGTGGTGACGTGTTGTATCCTTTATTGTTTATCTAACAGAGGCGTAGGCCTGCCAGGCAGAAGCTAATATAACAAGCGGTTGAGCAATACAGATAGATGGCTGTTACGGGCGTTCGTTGACTTGGTTCGTGAGTGGCTGTGCTCACATTTATTCCCGCCCCGTTTTCACTTAGCTGTTTAGTTTTTTGGAAAGGTCAAGGTGGTCTCATAGGAAGCAATGCCAAAAGGGATGTAGTGTTTAGCGATTTAATTGGACTAGGTCTCAGTTTGTTTGTGGGGTGACCAGTTTCCGTCCTCACTGTCTTTCCTTTCCTACCTATAAGTTATTTACATTTTGTAAACTGTGGCGTGGGGTCACTATAACTGAGAAGTAAGTCGCTCGTCTCGCAAGAAACGTTAGTTTCTCGCATCACCTGGTCTCAATTAAGGTGAGATTATCGCCTAGAACATTCCTTTTGGAGATGGACTATAAACTCGGAGGTCCCGTTTTCACGCTGTGCCTGTAAACGAATCTTTTGCTGCTTAAAATCAAATAGCATGCTGTTAGCCAGTGCTTGGACAACAATTCTAAATTTCACGAAGCATCTTCCATATAATAACTTGTATGAAGGCCATAAGGAAGTGTCCTCTACACCATGCAAAGGCACAACATACTACCTATTTACACCACTGGGGAGGCAGACTAACGTCTGATCAGGTAAAATATACTGATCAGACATGATAGTCAGGATCAGTCAAAACATACTGGCCAAGGCAGCCTGGCTAACGAGGTGAGGGATCGACATGATTCCCGTAGTAGTGAGTGACACGCAGATGAAGCAAAGCATAGCACAATCGTCTGGAGGACCCCGGCCCACCTTCATCAGCACGCTCGGGATGTGAGAGAAGCTACTGCAACCCGCCACTTAGCGTCATTTTCAGGGCGCACAAAAGAGTAACACGCATCAGCACACTCGATTTAAATATGCACAAAAATTACCAAGGTATGCGGGTAGCAAAGAAGTGGCTAAGTGGAAGTTGAAAGATACTAACCTGTCGAGTCGTGGGATTGACTTTGATAATGGGCTTTAATGGTAGTTTTAAAATCAGAGCTTCAGTAAGGAATCGCAAATCGCAGACATTTGGTCCACGTGCTAGGCTGATAAGCCAACGGCGCGAGGCTATCATAGGAGGGATTACGGCCGAACGCCTCTAAGCCGGAATCCCGCCCTAAATCTCAGCACCACTGCGATGGGAGGCGACGATAGGGTTGGGACCTGGGGCTCGTGTCCCAGCCCGACCCGATCAAGCCGCAGAAAGAGGCCTCTGTCGTCCGCCGATCAAAGCGGGCGGGAAGCTGCCCGATATTCGCCTCATACGGCGATGAGGTGTGAAACCACTAATAGAAGACTTAGTTCTCGGTCGGGGTGTCGTAAGCAGTAGAGCAGCCACCTCACTGCGAACTGTTGAGACGCAACCCTTGATCATGAGATATGTCCGTACACCAGGCGAACAACATCCCCGTGCCATTACCAGGCTTGTCCCCTGGTTAAATGCACTCCTTCGAGAGGAATCGCAGGTCGCTGACATTTGGTCCACGTGCTTGGCTGATAAGACCGGCCCGGTCGAGCCGCAGAAATGCACCTGGCCAAATGCACTCCTGCCTCGCTCTTTGCCTCTGTCTGCTATCAGTCATCCCAATGGACGAAGAAGAGATGCAGTCCAGCGGACATTGCACCTCTGCCCTATTGTGACAACGTCACAGGTGGCGGGGAATGCTAGGCGTGCCATCACTGCAGATGAGCCGAGAAAATAAAGGGAGCAAAGAGATACCTCACTCACATGCATATGCTACGCTTCTGGCAGGACATGACGATCCTGAGACACAGTCACACTGGACTGCCTCTCTTCCGGGATAGTACAAACTAGTACATTGTCCATCATATCATATCATTGCCAAACCCTATAGACACGAGTGGGGAAGACTCGTTAGTCCTGCAAGACAACTTCCCTAAGAGAGACAACTCTGGCCAAAAACAACTGCTGCCTTGCAGATAGGCTGGAGACAGCCAAAAGCTAAGGAGGGCATCCCTACAGAAACGCCTGTTGAAATCGGATGCACTGAGCCACATGCTTAACAAAATAAAACAATGCAACGTAAATATCGCTGTAAACAGCGTACGATGAAGAAGAAGAGCAGCATCAGTAAAAGAGAGATAGCAAGGCGGGGTTCGACCACCCCAGGGCATCAGGTAGTCGTGACGCCTAGAAACGATAATGTGGCGCACCTGACCTGTTAGGAACAGTATACTATTTTGTCGCCTAATATCATTATCACTCAGCACCACTTGTGGCTCCGACATATTTTATCCTAGATCCTAAACAAATGTGACACTCATTCCCTGCAATGAGCAGTAAAGACGTTTCCAATGTATTATTAAGTGAAGTTAGACCTGAAATGGAGAACTACTTTTGCAGATTATAAAACAGGTTGTTACGCATTTCTGTAAACATATTCTTGTAATATGTCCAGCTTTTGTGACATGGGGTTTGACATTTGTGACATTTTCCCTGCGTCGCCAGTATTCATTCCATAACTGAATTCTAGGTACCCAAAAACATTTATGTATCTTTGGGCGTATTGAGACCGATGGTCGAACCCCGTACCTAGTCGGTGAGAAACAATCGATCTAACCGATTTACAGCGAGTACGTTCTTCTTTCACAGGTGCTCCTGTTAAATTGCAAAAAATTGCAACCAAATCAGCTTTTATTTCTTTACATTTTCGACAAAGTAGCCATTTTTTGCATCTCTGACTACAGAGTCTTTTTTTAAATTTTCGATTACAGAGCCATTTTTACATTTCCGATTACCGAGCCATTTTTACATTTCAGATTACAGAGCCATTCTTACATTTCAGATTACAGAGACATTTTTACATGTCCGATTACAGAGTCATTTTTACAATTCCGACTACAGAGCCATTTTTACATTTCCGATTACAGAGCCATTTTTACATTTCCGATTACAGAGCCATTTTTACATTCCCGATTACAGAGCATTTTTACATTTCCGATTAAAGAGACTTTTTTACATTCCCTATTACAGAATCATTTTTATATGTCCGATTACAGATACATTTTTACATTTCCGATTAAAGAGGCATTTTTACATTCGCGATTACAGAGTCATTTTTACATTTCAGGTTACAGAGCCATGTTTGTTAGATTTATTTTATAGAGCCTTTTTTTTTTTTAGATTTTCAATTACAGAGCATTTTGTTTAGATCTCCGATTACAGAGCAAATGTTTCAGATTTTCAATGACATAGTTATTTTTACATTTCCATTCCGATTACAGAGCTTTCTACACACCCAACACCCAAATAATGATAATGTATTTTCATAAAACAAAAGAAGTACCGAAAGGACCGCCAAGAATAATATTTTTACAAGAAACATTAAGAACCTGGTAGATTTGAACTTAATCCGTCCAGGAAACCAGCTCAACCTAAAGGATTGATGAGGTCCACTCACCACGTAGCTTGTCTCCACAGTCGTCAGGCAGCGCATTTCACTTCCGATTGAAAAAGGGGTTTCCGAGATCTTGAACCCATGTCCCCGTGGTCAGAATGTCAATTTTCAAACCGATCGGCCAACTGTTTCTCAATGACTTTGATACCACCGTCAAAATAAAAGCTTCTATACCACAGGAGGTGTGTGAGCAAGATTGTAAGTGCAGACCTGAGACTTTATAGCTTGAGTGTCGAGATCATTCGATTGTTTTTTCCCAACAAAAGTTTCCTGTTGGTAGCCTCCAGCCCTCTTACCTTTTCTTGTTGGTACTTCCTCGCCAAGTCGTCTCCGTTCGTACTCCACGCCTTCCACAAAAATCCTACCACACCACCCAACACATCTCCTCACAGAACCATCCAACACATCTCCTGACAGAACCAACCAACACATCTCACAGAACCACCTAACACATCTCCTCACAGAACCATCCAACACATCTCCTCACAGAACCATCCAACACATCTCCTCATAGAACCATCCAACACATCTCCTCACAGAACCACCCAACACATCTCCTCACAGAACCATCCAACACATCTCCTCACAGAACCACCCAACACATCTCCTCATAGAACCATCCAACACATCTCCTCACAGAACCACCCAACACATCTCCTCATAGAACCATCCAACACATCTCCTCACAGAACCACCCAACACATCTCCTCATAGAACCACCCAACACATCTCCTCACAGAACTACCCAACCCTTATCACAGAACTACCCAACCCTCCTCCTCACATAAGCACCTAACCCTCCTCCTGACAGAACCACCCAACACATCTCCTCACATAATCACCCATCCCATCTCTTCAGAGAACCACCCAACCCTCCTCCTTACAGAAGCACACAACCCTCCTTCTCACAGAACTACCCAACCCTCCTCCTCTCAGTATCTCCACCCCTTCCTCTCTCAACACCTCAACCCCACCTCTCATCTCAGTACCTCCACACTCTCTTCTCCTCTTATTACCTCCACCACCTTCCCTCTCAGTAACTGTACCCCCTCTATCCTAGCGTATCTACGCCCCCTGTCTTCTTCAGTACCCCTACCCCTGTCTTCTTCAATACCTCCACCCATGTCTTCTTCAGTACCTCCACCCCCTGTCTTCTCCAGTACCTCCACCCCTGTCTCCTGCAGTACCTCCACCCCCTGTCTTCTTCAGTACCTCCATCCCTCTCTCCCGCAGTACCTCCACCCCTGTCTCCTTCCGTACCTCCACCCCCTGTCTCCTTCAGTACCTCCACCCCCTGTCTCCTTCAGTACTTCCACCCCCTGTCTCCTTCAGTACCTCCACCCCATGTCTCCTTCAGTACCTCAACCCCTGTCTCCTTCAGTACCTCCACCCCCTGTCTCCTTCAGTACCTCCACCCCCTGTCTCCTTCAGTACCTCCACCCCCTGTCTCCATCAATACCTCCACCCCATGTCTCCTTCAGTACCTCCACACCCCTGTCTCCTTCAGTACCTCCACCCCTGTCTCCTTCAGTAACTCTACCCCATGTCTCCTTCAGTAACTCTACCCTATGTCTCCTTCAGTACCTCCACCCCCTGTCTCCTTCAGTACCTCCACACCCCTGTCTCCTTCAGTACCTCAACCGCTCTCACCTCTCAGTACCTCCACACCCCTCCCCTTTTTCTCCCAGTACCTCCACACCCTCCCCCGACCTTGTGTTTTAACCATATCAGCCAACTCTTCCTCCCTCCTGTACCACGACTGTTATGTAACAACGACCAATCAAATAGCGACATACAATTGATTAATACAGCCCTAAGCAAGCCCCCCTGCCCTCCCTCCCCCCAGTGGTAATTATTCCATGTTTTCTGTGTTCCGTGTCGATGTGATATTGAATTAATGATCTGATTTTTCCTGGACTGTTTGCAACCATACTTTGCTTGTTGAAGCTGCCTTTTTCTGCATTATACTCTCCGTCAAACTGTCTGTTTCTTTATCATACTCTTTGTTACCCTCTCTCTTTCTCTCGCTTTCTATCTCTCACTCTCTCTCTCTCTCTCTTGAAGCTGCATTTTTCTATATTAAACACTTCGTTAAATTGTGTTTCTTTATCATACTCTTTGTTTCTTTCTCTCTCTCTCCCCTCTCGCTCTCTCTCTCTCTTGCTCCCTCTCTCTCTGTCTCTCTCTTGAAGCTGCATTATTCTGTATTATACACTTCGTTAAATTGTTTCTTTATCATACTCTTTTGTTTCTTTCTCACTCTCTCACTTTTTCCTTTTCATTTCTCTACACTTCTTTTCTCTCTTCCTTACACTATCTCTGTTCTCTCACGTCCTACCACTCAAGTCTCACCATTGTAAACAGATAGTCGTTCTCTCTACCTCTCTCTCACTCTTTCTCTCTCTCTCGGTCACCCTTCCTATTCAGTCTCTCACCACTCTCATCCCACCACCTCACACATACATTCACTCTGGGCCTCACTCTCCGTCCTTCCTCCGTCTCCCCCCTCCCCCACCCCCTAACACATAAAGTTGCTCCTGGCCTCACACCTTCCCATTCCTTCCCGTTCTCCCTTCATCTCCCTCCCCATCTGCTAACACAGAAAATCCCTTCCTGTCCTCACACTGTCGTCATCCGACCACTTCCTCCCATCTCCTAACACAGAAAGTCCCTCCCCGTTTTCCCACTACTCCCTCCCCACCTCCCAACACAAAAAGTCCCTCCCCACCTCCCAACAAAGAAAGTCTCTCCCCACCTCCCAAAACTCCCTCTCCATCTCCCAACACAGAAAGTCCTCCCACCACTCCCTCCTCACCTACCAACACAGAAATCCCCTCCCCACCTCCTAACAAAGTCCCTCCCAACACAGAAAGTCCCTCCCCACCTCCCAACACAGAAAGTCTCTCTACATCTCCCACCACTCCCTCCCCATCTCCCAATACAGAAAGTCCCTCCCACCACTCCCTCCTCACCTCCCAACACAGAAATCCCTTCCCCACCTCCCAACACACAGAAAGTCCCTCCCCACCTCCCAACACAGAAATCCCCTCCCCACCTCCCAACACAGAAATCCCCTCCCCACCTCCCAACAAAGAAATCCCCTCCCCACCTCCCAACACAGAAATCCCCTCCCCACCTCCCAACACAGAAATCCCCTCCCCACCTCCCAACACAGAAATCCCCTCCCCACTTCCCAACACACAGAATGCCCCTCCCCACCTCCCAACACAGAAATCCCCTCCCCACCTCCCAACACACAGAATGCCCCTCCCCACCTCCCAACACAGAAATCCCCTCCCCACCTCCCAACACAGAATGCCCCTCCCCACCTCCCAACACAGAAATCCCCTCCTCACCTCCCAACACAGAAATCCCCTCCCCACCTCCCAACACAGAAATCCCCTCCCCACCTCCCAACACAGAAATCCCCTCCCTACCTCCCACCACTCCCTCCCCACCTCCCAACACAGAAATCACCTCCCAACACACAGAAAGTCCCTCCCCACCTTCCACCGCTCCCTCCCCACCTCCCAACACAGAATGTCCCTTCCCACCTCCTAACACAGAAAGTCGCTCTCTGTTCTCAGTTTTACCCTACCCTGTTTATTTGCTCGGCGGTTGCCCTCCTGAAAATCAATACAGCTATCGCACTGCTTGGCCACTATTGTTCCGCGCAATTGTTTGTGTCTGCGTGTGGTTATCTTTAGACTCTGCTAATAATAGCAAAGTGAGTGCTTGTTCTTTCTAGTCCTGACTCCACCACTAAACGCTGCATCCACTATTATCATGTTCATTGAGCAGATTGGCAACAGTAACAAGACTAATGTTAACCAATATTGGCAATAGTAACACAAGACCAATGTTAACCAATATTGGCAATAGTAACACAAGACCAATGTTAACCAATATTGATAACAGTAACACACGATTAACGTTAACCAATATTGATAACAGTAACACACGATTAACGTTAACCAATATTGATAACAGTAACACACGATTAACGTTAACCAATATTGACAACAGTAAAGATGCGAGTTGAAACTTCACTGACGAAAGCGTTCCTTTTTTTTTCTTCCCCCTAATCATTTGTCATTCACTGGACACTTCTCAAATATTCTAGAATTTGTGTGTAGTAAATTCTGAAATTTGCAAGTAATATAAAGATCCCGCCTAGGCTTATCATCGGACCTGTAACACGAGTGTCCCACATCTGGCAGTTACTGTTTAAGTGAGAGATGTTTCAAACAATTGACTACGAGTACATAGGCATATATTTGGCGATTATCTGAATGGAAAGCAAAATGGAAGTTCAAGGATTTTGAATATGTTGAAGAGGATGGTTTCATATGTTGGCAGCGATGTTAAATTTGTTGACAAGGATGTTTGATCTATTGAAACAGATGTTTGATCTGTTGACAATGATGTTTGATCTGTTGACATCGATGTTTGATCTGTTGACAAGGATGTTTGATATTTTTACAAGAATGTTTGATCTGTTGACAATGCTGTATGATATGTTGACAATGATGTTTGATATGTTTGCATCGATGTTTGATCTGTTGACAAGGATGTTTGATATGTTTACAAGGATGTTTGATATGTTTACATCGATGTTTGATGTGTTGACAAGGATGTTTGATCGGTTGACACGTATGTTTGGTCTGTTGACAAGGATGTTTGAAATGTTGACAAGGATGTTTGACCTGTTGACAAGGATGTTTGATCTGTTGACAAGGATGTTTGATCTGTTGACAAGGATGTTTGATCTGTTGACAAGGATGTTTCATCTGTTGATAAAGGTGTATAATCTGTTGATATCGGTTTACTGGATGATCCGTTCCTCAGAGGCGATTATGACGCTGCGGGCCACATTGTCTTGTTTTGGTTCGTGGTCTTTGGTTCGTGGTCAACCAATGTTTGATAAGTGTCCCGTCTGTACCATCGTAGAAGAATGTTTAATCTGCTGTCAAAGATGTTTAATCTGCTGTCAGAGATGTTTAATCTGTTGTCAGAGATGTTTAATCTGTTGTCAATGATGTTTAATCTGTTGTCAGTGATGTTTAATCTGCTGTCTAAGATGTTTAATCTAGTGTCAAAGATGTTTAATCTGCTGTCAAAGATGTTTAATCTGTTGTCAATGATGTTTAATCTGCTGTCAAAGATGTTTAATCCGTTGCCAATGAAGTTTGATCTGGCATTAACATTCTGATGTATGAATGATGAATAAATGTGTTGTGTAACTGTTTTACTTAAGTCGAAGTAACAGCTAAGCTACGCTATAAACAAAATGATTGTCTGAGGTTTAAAATGTATACCGTCCCAAAATGAATCTATCAGATGTATGTACGAGAAATAGCACGTGTTGACCAAACGATCTTTATCAAGTACGTTTACCCAGGTACGCCTTCTTAAACCATCTAAAGTTTTAATGTGCTATTGGTTCATTAACCTGACTTGATATGGCCGTTGGTCCATTACATTGACTGCGTTAAGCCATTGGACCATTTAACTTGTCTTCATACAACGATTGGTTCATTAACTTGGCTGCATTTGACCGTTGGTCCATTACATTGACTGCGTAGGGCCATTGGGTTATTAACTTGTCTTTTTGTCCATACAATTTGTTTACCTATCGTTCACTTCTTAATTTCAGAGAGCCGTGTTCTGTTTTTCCGCATTACGGCAATGTATACAGCAGTGCTGGTTCATGATTCGATAAAAGGCAAATTTTGGTTGTAGGGCGTGGCACCTACCAACCCTCTCTCCAGACCAGGAGAGAGTTCATTAACTTTACTTCTTGCGGCTCACTGCGTTAGTTGAATTGTGAGGCTCGTGTAGTAGGGCATGCTAATTAAATAGAGAGGCATGTTTCTGCCTCGTGATGTCATTCTATTTATCCCATATACTGATGTTCGGAGACTGCTCATTACTCTGTTCTCAGGCTGCTCACTGTTCTTAGACTGATTATTACTCTGATCTTATCAGACTGCTCATTGTTTTGATGTTCTTAGACTGGACTGCTCATTGTTTTGATGTTCTTAGACTGATTATTACTCTGATGTTATCAGACTGCTCATTGTTTTGATGTTCTTAGACTGGACTGCTCATTGTTTTGATGTTCTTAGACTGCTCATTACTTTGATGTTCTTAGACTGCTCATTGTTTTGATGTTCTTAGACTGGACTGCTCATTGTTTTGATGTTCTTAGACTGGACTGCTCATTGTTTTGATGTTCTTAGACTGATTATTACTCTGATGTTCTTAGACTGCTCATTGTTTTGATGTTCTTAGACTGCTCATTACTTTGATGTTCTTAGACTGCTCATTGTTTTGATGTTCTTAGACTGGACTGCTCATTGTTTTGATGTTCTTAGACTGGACTGCTCATTGTTTTGATGTTCTTAGACTGGACTGCTCATTGTTTTGATGTTATCAGACTGCTCATTACTTTGATGTTCTTAGACTGCTCATTACTTTGATGTTCTTAGACTGCTCATTACTTTGATGTTCTTAGACTGCTCATTACTTTGATGTTCTTAGACTGCTCATTACTTTGATGTTCTTAGACTGCTTATTGTTTTGATGTTCTTAGACTGCTCATTACTTTGATGTTCTTAGACTGCTCATTACTTTGATGTTTTTGCGAAAGGATACTCCTTCCAAACAGTTAAACCATAAATTGAAAATGAGAATTGCCAGGTGTTATATATACTTGTTACAACTTTATGACGCAGAAACATGGACAATGAATACCAAGTCGGAAAAGAGTATTGAAGCCCTCGAAATGTGGGTATAAAGAAGATTCTGTCGCATTTCTTGGAAAGAGAAGAAAACAAATGTGGAGGTATTGAAAAAGGTGGGGGTGAAAAGAGAATTGATGACCGAAATCAAGGTTAGACCGTTATTGTTTTGGCCATATAACAAGACATACCTTCTTGTTGAAGACCATGCTAGAGGATATGGTGGAAGGCAGTCGTTCAAGAGGCAGACAACGTTATAAGTGGATTGATAACATCAGGAGATGAACTGGAAAGAGCCTGTCAGATTTCACAACTACAACAAGAAATAGAGTACAATGAAGAGCCATTGGAGCCGACCTTCGATGCGGATATGCCACTTGAACTGAACTGAACTGAACTTCCAGTTCCACTGGTTCCATTTTTTTGGTCCGTCTTCTTGAACTCTGACAACAGAAGTCCAGCCAACTTGTCCGCCTGTTCATAGCTGTCCGTTCTTGATTTTTCATGCGGCTCCAATCCAAATGTTTATTTACTTCTTCTTCTCGTTCTTCTTCCATATTATTCTTGTTACATCTACACGCGGAGGCCACTTCTCTGGGTCTATTATTTTGGACTGTTGTGTAAAGAAAGGGTCGGGCAACGGGTTGCACAGTACCCCGGCTGCTGGTGTACCTCCTGCGTTTGCTGTCCCATCTTACCTCCCGCGGGGATTAAAACCCAACTTTGGACAAGATTACTGGGTATAAGAGGATCTATCAACGCGTAGGCGAGGTAGACTTGGTATATCAAGTTCCACCAACGTGTAGGCGAGGTAGACTTGGTATAACAGGATCTACCAACGTGTAGGTGAGGCAGACTTGGAATAACAGGATCTACCAACGTGTAGGTGAGGTAGACATGGTATAGCAAGATCCGTCAACGTGTAGGCGAGGTAGACTATGTATAACAGGATCCACCAGCGCGTAGGCGAGGTAGCCTTGGACAGGAGAGGCTCTGATTCTAATTTCAAATACAGCACAGCGTATAGGGCACCGTCTACAAACATCATTCTGGTCACATGGCACAGTATCGCATTGGACGTCAGTTGATAACGTGTTATTGGACGTCAGCTGATAACGTCTTATTGGACGTCAGTTGATGTATATCAATAATATTGCTTACTTCTGTAATGGTGAGTGTCTTAGTGGCCGAATGGTAGAGCGCTAGGGTCAAGTTAGAGGTGCTAGGTTCGATCATTTAATTGACAACGCTCAGTAAACCCAACTGTAAATGGGCGGCTGACTTACTCTTAGGGGAAGAAAGGAAAGGCAGCGAGGAAGGGAAATGACCATTCCACCTCATAACAAATTGAAGCTCAGTACAGTAAAGTATATAACACTTTCTCCCCGACAAAAGTGTCTGTTGTGGTGCTACCTTGAACTTCGCTCATAAAGTTGACCTGTCCAGCAGTGTCCTGTCACCATGTCGTTCATGATTCTTTCCCTCTCTCTATCTCTCTCTCTCTGTGTCTCCCCCTCTCTATCTCTCTCTCTCTGTGTCTCCCCCCCCCCCTTAACCCACCCCCATCAATTTGCTCGCTGTCACAAAAAGGTCTAATGTCCACTTTTCTTACCTACACTCCCAAAACCCGAATGCTCTTTCTGATGTGTCTAATTAGTTTCCTGTGCTCTGCTTCCTGCATCAGCATTTCCCCAGTGTCTTCATCTGTTCTGGTGATCTTTATCAGATCGATATACAGACATGGACATTTGGACATTGTCGATTAGACCCCGACATACGAGCTGAGATTGTATTAATAATCCCCTCGCGTATATGCTGTCATATGCTGTCTGCAGCCTAGTGTATTGGAGTGAGTGACAGAGTGGATGCAGCGCTTGTCTTTCACAACAAAGGAACTAGGTTCATTCTCCTCATTCAACACGCTTCTGTCAACTCAGCTGTAAATGGAGACTAGGGGTTAAAGTCGGAAGATGCCAGAGAACTGATCACAATCATCTCATAAAAGTCAATAGCCTATGATTAGCGTAGAAATAAAGCACCTATTTGTGTAGCAAAGATGCGCGGTTCAGTTGTCGTTATAGACACACTAAAACTTACCCAGCTGTCAATGGGCACCTCGCTTACTGTTAGGGAAGAAATGTCAGCAAGGAAGTAGCTAGTCATCCCACCTCATAAAGAAGTTCTGACCTCGTACACGAAAGTCTCTAACACTTTCTCTCCGACAGTATTGTCTGCTGGACCTTAGCCTCATTATTGTCAATTAACTAGTTGTCAACAGCCGGCAATTATGATCAAATAACCAGTTGCCAACAGCTTTATTAAGGTCAAATAACCAATTGTCAGCATCCTTATTTTGGTCAAATAACCATTTATCCACAGCCTTACTATTGTCGATTAACCAGCTGTTAACAGCTGTATTATGGTCCAATAACCAGTATCCAACAGCCTTAACATGGTCATATAACCGGTTGTCTCAATGCGTTGACGTTGATCGCAGTGTGTACGCCTTCTAAAACGTTTGACATTTTTCACCTGTTCTCTCCTACTCTATTATAAACCACGCGGACTATAGGTTTGGCGAAGACGGTCAAACGGCTGGACAGTTTCAATTTGACTGATAATTTGGTGATACGCGTGAGACACTGTCCCATCGTCTTACAAAGACACCAGGCGTGTTGTTTCATTTTCGGTCTTAGTTTGTGACATTATCTCCGAGGCAGACATTCTCTCAGCCTCACCTCGACCCCCGTGTCCCGTCCTCCTTGTGTACAGTAGCTATTGATTTCTGGGGACAGTCCGTGGCGGGCTGGGAAGGATGGGGAAATGGAGGTGAGAACGTTGGATTAGAACTGGTGAGGACGCTAGGGAGGGGGGAGATGGGAGGGGGGTGGCGCAAATTAACAAATAGGAGAGCAAGTTTTCTGGATGTAGCTTAGAGAGAGAGAGAAAAACTGGTTTAGGAATGAGAGAAGAGGAACGTTATTTATTGGAAGAGTAATTGAGGAAAATAAGATTGTATTACGGAGAAGTAAAATAAGCTGTGAATGAGTGAACGTATAGAAGCTGAGATTGGGGAGAAAGGGGGAAGAGAGAGAGGGGGAAAATAAGATATGAGTATGGGAACGAATAGAAGCGGGTGGAGAGAGGTAACAAAGATCGTGTATGAGAGAGATTTAAGAGAGCATGCGTGGTGGATGGAGAGAGGGATGGTAAGAGGGAATGAAGCGAGTACGAGTGAATGGATGGAACGTGAGTGAGGGCAAAAGAGAACACGTGAGGGGATGATGATAGTTTTAGAGTGAGGGGATGGAGAGTCTAGGAGTGAGGGCATGTAGAGTCTAGGAGTGAGGGCATGGAGAGTCTAGGAGTGACAGGATAGAGAGAGAGTGAGTGAGGGGACGGAGAGTGGGTGGTAGGATGACGAGAGCATGCGTGAGAGTATGAAGAGAGTCTAAGAGTGCTCTGATGTTGAGAAACTTAAGTGATGGGATGGAGTGTCTAGGAGTAAAGGAATGAAGAGTATAGGAGTGAGGGAATGGAAAGTCTAGAAATGAAAAGATGGAGATTCTAGGAGTGAGGGGATGGAGAGTCTAGGAATGAGGGGATGGAGAGTCTAGGAATGAGGGGATGGAGAGTCTAGGAGTGAGGGGATGGAGAGTCTAGGAGTGAGGGGATAGAGAGTCTAGGAGCGAAGGGATGAAGAGTATAGGAGTGAGGGGATGGAGAGTCTAGGAGTGAGGGGATGGAGAGTCTAGGAGTGAGGGGATAGAGAGTCTAGGAGCGAAGGGATGAAGAGTATAGGAGTGAGGGAATGGAAAGTCTAGAAATGAAAAGATGGAGATTCTAGGAGTGAGGGGATGGAAAGTCTAGGAGTGAGGGGATGGAGAGTCTAGGAGTGAGGGGATGGAGAGTCTAGGAGTGAGGGGGATGGAAAGTCTAGGAGTGAGGGGATGGAGAGTCTAGGAGTGAGGGGATGGAGAGTCTAGGAGTGAGGGGATGGAGAGTCTAGGAGTGAGGGGATGGAGAGTCTAGGAGTGAAGGGATGAAGAGTATAGGAGTGATGGAATGGAAAGTCTAGAAATGAAAAGATGGAGATTCTAGGAGTGAGGGGATGGAGAGTCTAGGAATGAGGGGATAGAGAGTCTAGGAGCGAAGGGATGAAGAGTATAGGAGTGAGGGAATGGAAAGTCTAGAAATGAAAAGATGGAGATTCTAGGAGTGAGGGGATGGAAAGTCTAGGAGTGAGAGGATAAAGCAACTATGTGAGTAAAATAATGGAGAGAGAGTATGGGTGAATGGAAGGAGGAAAGTCGAAGTGAGCGGAGGCAGAGAGTATAAGTGAGGGGATGGAGTCTTAACTGAGAGGACGGAGTATGAATGAGGTGACGGGGAGGGTCTATGCGTGAGGGGATAGAAAGTATATGAGGGAATGGCGAGCCAATGAGTCAGGGGATGGAGTGATCTCTGCGGAGTTGGACGGAGAAAGTCCGTGAACAAGTGGATAGATATATGTGTGAGGACGGAGAAAGTCCATGAACAAGTGGATAGATATATGTGTGAGGACGGAGAAAGTCCGTGAGCGAGTGGATAGATATATGTGTGAACACGGAGAAAGTCCATGAGCGAGTGGATAGATATATGTGTGAGGACGGAGAAAGTCCATGAGCGAGTGGATAGATATATGTGTGAGGACGGAGAAAGTCCGTGAGCGAGTGGATAGATATATGTGTGAGGACGGAGAAAGTCCGTGAGCGAGTGGATAAATATATGTGTGAGGACGGAGAAAGTCCGTGAGCGAGTAGATAAATATATGTGTGAGGACGGAGAAAGTCCATGAGCGAGTAGATAAATATATGTGTGAGGACGGAGAAAGTCCGTGAGCGAGTGGATAGATATATGTGTGAGGACGGAGAAAGTCCGTGAACGAGTGGAGATATGTGTGAGGACGGAGAATGTCCGTGAGCGAATGGAGAGAGATATGTGTGAGGACGGAGAATGTCCGTGAGCGAATGGGGAGAGATATGTGTGAGGACGGAGAAAGTCCGTGAACGAGTGGAGATATGTGTGAAGACGGAGAATGTCCGTGAGCGAATGGGGAGAGATATGTGTGAGGACGGAGAAAGTCCGTGAACGAGTGGAGAGAGATATTGTGTGAGGACGGAAAAAGTCTATCAAAGTCTATCAGTGACTAGAACGAGAGTCTATGAATGAGGGAATAGGCTAGTCTATGAGTTTGGGATCGGAGAGTATGAGTGAGTGAGGAAATATATTTTGATCTAGGGAAAGATCATAAATAGTTGCAAGTGAATAACAGCGAAATGTCATTAAGGAAGATAGCAGATAAATATTAGAAAAAGGGGATGGGGGGCGGAGAGCAGTCGCAGAGCGTCGTTGACGACAGTCACATGACCTGATGTGATACTTCTGACATTTTGTTGAAGAGGTCAGTGTTTCTCAACGGCTTTTTCCTGTAAGACCACAGGGTAAAAACACGAGTGGCAGGAGAGGGGAGAGTTTGATTGGACGGATGGGTACACAAATGTTTGCTGGAGAACATTATTTTTGTTAATGTATGTGTGTGTATATAGTTATTCAAATATGTTATTATTCGTGATAATATGTAGGTGGCAAACGTCCACCTCCCTCAGCCCCCACACCCTGCCCCAATCAAACACTTGATCTCTTACAGTCTGACACTCCACTTGACTGGCTCGCGCGACTACCTCCGAATTACGTCACGCCACTTGAAAATGCCATAGACTGTAAGTCTATATCGTCAGAGTTTAAATAATAATTGCCGGAGTTTTATCCAATCCAACATTATAAGGTCACTTCCTGTGTATCTGTTTACAATTTGCAACGAAGCGCAGTTTAGATGTATCAACAGATTCGATTTTAGTTAGTTTATTCATCAGCTATTTATTGCAAAAAACATTTACGTATCTTCAGAAAGATTATCCGAAAAATAAGCATCCCAGTTTTATTTATTGATTCGTAGATTAAATACCGAAATTAACGTGACAGAGCAATGATTATATTTTTCCATTTCTAAGAACGACATATGTACATTTCTGTATCAGAAAAAAAGGTTTCAAATTTTAAAATAAGGACATTATCAAAACATCTTTGATACTACTGCAACCTTACAAAATAAATATGGAAACAAAGTACGTTTGATTTTGATAGATGTACATTAAGAGTGGAAATTTACAATACAATAATAAGTTAACACTTACACATTGAAAGCGACATAACAAGCCGTTATCTAAATGTGTATTCTACTTTCCTGTCTCAACAATATCGTTCACATTCTCCTAAGTTCTAAATCTAGAATGTCAGAGAGAAGAAAAGTTCATGATAGATAAAGAAATATAGATACTTACCGAAACAATATTAAAGAGAAGGAAAGTTTCGTCGGTGTCATTCTAATGTGACAGCCCAATGCCTCCCCAACGAAAGCACACTTCCTCCTCATGCTTGGAATGCATTGCCTCAGGAGGTAGTGGAGGCAGGTACAAATAGTACATTTAAGAATAAACTGGATGCGCATAGCTTTTAGAGCAAGGCAATTAAACTGGTTGTATACAATCTCTGCAGAGTCTTCTAAACCAGTGTAAAGACGTTAAGTTAAGTTACGTACACCCACTTCGCGGTGCACCGTCAACATTTGATCGGAAACAAAGTTTGAGCAGACGGTCCATGATTCTCTTTCTATTTGTTAGAAAAGATGTGAACTTCTTCAAATTAAATGCAATTCAATATCGTCTTTTCTAACGGATCTGTGAGGAAAATGAAGAGGAAAGTTATGGGTTACATACGTACTGATGCGTGCACAAGTTTGATAGTTATCCTAGGGAAACTATCTGTGTCGTTTTGTTACATATTGGAACAGTGTTGTATTATTTATAATGATACACAGCTTAGAGATAAGATCATTGCTGCTAAGTTGACATAATTTATATATCTGACTTTTTGTTGTTGAAAAATTGGACTTGTTATAAGTAATTAAAAAAAACTCATCTTCTATTTTGTACTGCCGCCATTGCTACTTTTCTTGGAAAACTCGTGCAAAACTAGAATAACATTCAACGCCACGAATGAATGCAATTTTCCCGTTCGGCTATTATTGACACAGAAGGAGATGATGTGTATATTCAGCAATTGAAACATGTATAGTGCAATGCATTCGGAATTCATTGATGTACAAGAGTTTAATATTTCAGATTGGGATGTGGATTATTTACAGATAAATACAGTATCAGATTACAAACATGTCTGATTGACCTGCAGAGAAATGTAACAGCTTCGTTCAAAACCGCGATTCCGAACTTTAAGATACGTTTCCACAACTCTACGAGAAGGCAATACAATTGTTTGCCTGATTGTGCACCTATTATTTGTTTGAATGTGGCTTTAGTTGAGCTTCTCAGTTTTTATCTGGTTGAGTATGGCTTTAGTAACGTTTCTCCTTTCTTATTTAGTTGAGTGTGGCTTTAGTCACGTTTCTCCCTTATTATTTAGTTGAGTGTGGATTTAGTCACGTTTCTCCCTTCTTATTCAGTTGAGTGTGGCTTTAGTCAAGTTTCTCCCTTCTTATCTAGTTGAGTGTGGCTTTAGTCACGTTTCTCCTTTCTTATTTAGTTGAGTGTGGCTTTAGTCACGTTTCTATTTTCTTATTCAGTTGAGTGTGGCTGTAGTCACGTTTCTCCCTTCTTATTCAGTTGAGTGTGGCTTTAGTAAAGTTTCTGCCTTTGGTAGTTGAGTGTGGCTTTAGTTAAGTTTTCTCCCTTCTTATCTAGTTGAGCGTGGCTTTAGTAAAGTTTCTCACTTATCTGGTTAAATGTGGCTTTAGTCAAGTTTCTCATTTATCTGGTTAAATGTGGCTTTAGTCAAGTTTCTCACTTCTTATCTGGTTAAATGTGGCTTTAGTCAAGTTTCTCATTTCTTATCTAGTTGAGTGTGGCTTTATAATTAACCTCACATTCTATCAAAAGCTTGCACACCATCATGGTATTACGAATAGGTGTGATCTTCAGTTATCACTAACAACAACACAACCAGATATTCAATAGTTCACCAGCTTGCATAAGCCACGGGGATCTCATAAACAAAAAGTGACACTAATTGTATGACGCCATTTTAGCATATTCTTTAAAATATATATATATATACATTCTGAATATTAATGTTTTTTAAAAAAGATCAGTGCAGTTGTTATTATAGATAAGCAGTTGAAAATCATCTTTGTTTTACCACCATCGGTAATTGATAGGGCCGGTGGACTACAGAGGTAAATGAAACTTGAAAGTGGGCCATAGACAAAACAGATTGAAAACCACTGGACAAGATGACGAATTAGACGGGACAGTTGCACACTTGGACACGATAACAGACCAGACGTGACAGTTGCACACCTGAACAAGATGTCAGACTATAGACGTAATAGTTGCACATCGACGCGGTGACAGACTAGACGTGACAGTTGCACACCTGGCCACGATGTCAGACTAGACATGACAATTGCACACCTGGACAAGATGCCATACTAGACGTGAAAGTTGCACCTGGACACGATGACAGACTAGACGTGACAGTTGCACACCTGGACACGATGACAAACTAGACGTGACAGTTGCACACCTGGTCATGTTGTTCTGTTTGCTCTTTCCTTTCTTGGTGCATTCTCCCGCCGATTTATATTAGATCCTCTTCTTGATTCTCTAGCTGTCCCCGATGTCCCTTCCACCATTCAACGTCATAGTCAGTGCCCACTCTTCCATTACCCTGTGAGTTCCAGGTCAACGCATGTTTGATTCTATTGACTATTAATGGCCACTTGTTACGTTTTTTCATAGAAACATGAGAATTGCATAAAATTGTGATACTGGAAGACAATCATGTCCATGTCTGCCTGACGTCCTATCACTTCTATACGAGCGTTGCTAGTTCGCTGGGTCCGACACACTTTATTTATTGCTGTATTCTGTAATTAGTCAGGGCTGCTGGTAAACATTTAATTGTATAAGGTGATAGACAAAATCACTAGAAGACAAATTGAGAGTTACCCAGACCTCCCTTGAGAGACGCTTTGTTGGATTCAGTCTCTGGAACCAACGTATGCAAGGTCTCCACTATTCTGACATAAGATGATTGTTCCTAGTGAAGGATGCGGTAATCCGGTCATACAAGGCAAACAATAGATGGGCAGGTCGCATGTTGCGACGAAACGATGGTCAATGAAGCACATCGACATCAGTCTGGTACCTTTGAGGTAAGAAGAGACCGCAAGGAAGACCTCGAATGCGTTGGTCAGACTCCGTTGCTGTATGCTGCAACTTCCGAGATGCCTCTAGAGAATCACTTACCACGCACTGGACTTACGTGGCCCAAGACAGGGTCCGCTGGAGACGAAGTTGGGACCCGCAGCTACGCTGAGGAACGGGTCATAATGATCAAGAGGTTCGAACGTACATACTATTGTGCACTTAAGACGTCAACCAACAGCCATATTTAAGCGTCGAACAGCTAGATGTACATTATTTTAAGAACTTGTGAACACGTATATCAGTATACATGTAACACAGAGGAAAGAAATGAGAGACTGTGAAAGACGGATGAACATTGTAATCATATTTTCTTATGTGCTTCTTGCGTGGCGCGTGCCATCAAATCAGGTTCTGTTCTTGTTCCGAATCTGTCAACCTTATTTGCGGTAACAGCCACGACAGGGATAGCCAAAGAGATAATGGGATAGTAAGAAAAAAATTGAAATATAGAGTGAAAGCGAGAAAAAAAAAGAGAGTGAAAGCGAGAAAAAAAAAGAGAGTGAAAGCGAAAAAAAAATAGAAAGTGAAAGCGATACAGAGAAAATGAAAAATGACATAGAAAGTGAATAGAGAGAGGAGAATTATCTATTTCTTACTCACTTTTCTCTAATGAGTTCGCCATCACACAGAGGAGTATCGACGTGGCGCCGAACTACACAGTATTTTACACATTTTCTCTATGACCTTATCTTGCCATTGTTCCTTCTCTCTCTTTCTTGATTCGATCGCTCTCTCTCTCTCTCGCTCTTTCTCTTTGTCCTCTCTATGTTTGTTCACTCTGTCATATATCATCTCTATGCCGTCTCTCTGTCCTATATGTCATCTCTCTACTCTCTCTTTCTTTCCTCTCTCTTTCTGTCATCTCTATGTCCCTTCTCTCTCTCTTTTTGTTATATCTGTCATCTCTCTGTCCTTTCGACGTCTTAAGTGCACAATAGTATGTACGTTCGAACCTTTTCTCTCCCTGTCATCTCTCTCTGTCCTCATTCTCCACTTTTGCTTTTTCCTTATTCTGTCTTTGTCATCTATCTCTCATTTTTCTCTGCTCTTCCTGTCCTCTCTCTGTCATATCTAGCTGCCTCTCTCTCTCTCTCTCTCTCTCTCTCCCTCCCTCCCTCCCTCTCCCTCTCTCTCTATCTTCCCTCTCTCTCACTCACTCTCTCTTTCTCGTCTCTCTATTGCGCGTTAGTAGTTATGATGATCATAGAATAAAATACAGCGTAGAAAAGAGGATACAAAGCTAGTGTGCAGTAAGTGGCCGAGCAGTTTGGACACCAAGCTTCTGACGAAGTGACCATGGGCTCAAAACTTCATAAAGCATAGGTGTTTTTTCTGTTGGTCGGACGGGGTAGAGCTGCACGGCGAGTGCAAGGACAAGAAGCCTTTATTGCTGAACCCTATAAAACCGCCTGGCGTGCTCCCAAAAATGGGGTTGATGGCCGAAGTGAAAGTTTAGAAGTTTAGACATATGAATTAAGGAAGGAATATACAAAAGTGTGGTTGGTGGTTGTACTATAGTCCGTCTTCTAATTCATAAAAAGGTCTAAAGCAATTTTCTACAAAACTGCATGTCAGATCCAAATGAGTTTTCGCATGCAGCCTTAGAATATCTAATGACGTATAGTAAATAATTTTGTTTTTCTCTGAAAAATTTTATGTATTAAAATTTTTATTTTATTTATTAGGCTATATTTAAAAACAACTCACTGAATAGGACATAATTTTAACATGTATACGGTAATCAGTCGTACTGTTTTAAAAATGTATGTTTTTACATTCAAATACGTTAAAAACAGATTCGTGATCATCCCGTGCCATAATTAGACATTTTGTCGAATGCGGAAAACAACCAAGGTCATTCATGCGAAACTGTCGTTCAGTTATAGGTGTATCCCGATATCTTAGTTTGTTGGGTCGTTATTTGTGACATATGGTTGCTTTTTCAAAAGTTACATTGAAACAATTTCAAAATGAGTTTGAAGTGTATATTTATATTTATAACAATGCATAAGGTTACCGTTTTACTATAAAAGTTTTTCCGCAGGAAGTCTAAGATGGGTCATTTGTATTGCTATATTCATGACCCAGAAAACCAACACAATTGGCGTTTGGTCTGGATAGATCATTTAACCCTTGGATTTCACATGACTCAGAGTGCACTCATATCAAGCAATGTAGGGAAAATACATTTGACGATTTCGACAGAGATGTCATAAAACGGGAGATATCGAAACTGTTGACGAAAAATCAACTTGTTACTCTGCTGAAACTAAAAAAAACATTGCTATCCGATTGCAGTTTTGAAGTTACCAAAAGTACTCTGGAAAATTGTAAGAGCCGCCAGCTTTACATTGAGGAAAACTTCAGGCGGCAGGTATATTATATGTGAAAAGCCACATATGATTGCTGCCCGGAGTAAATACCTGAGACAGATACGTGAACGGCGTAGACAAGGCTTTGATATTATGTACTTGGATGAATCCTGGGTCAATGCTAACCACACATATGGTAAAGAATGGCATCAGTTGACGGTGAACAGAGATGACAAATTCCAAGCAGCAAAGGGCATCGCATTATACAAACGCATGCCGGAAGCAATGAAAACGGACTTGTCCATGACGCTGAACTCATTTAACAGAAAGTAATGACAGTAGAGACTACCCCACTGAAATGAATGGATACATTGTTAGGCACTGGATGACGAATGGACTGCTTCCAATTCTGGATAGACCGTCGTGCCTAGTGATGGATAATGCATCCTATCACAATGCAGTATCAGAGGAAGACAAAGTACCAACTGCATCAAATACAAACGCTCAAATTAGGACATGGCTAGATAAGGAAAAAGTGAATTTCGAAGACACGTATTTGAAGCCAGAGTTGTTGCAGCTTGCGAGGAAGACAGATAAGACAGAGGGGGTATAGATTGACAAAATCATTGAAGAGTACGGTCACACTTCTCTGCCACTACCTGCATCTCATGTGCATCTAAACCCTACAGAGCTTGTGCGGGCTAAAGTCAAAGGACAAGTTGTTGAACAGAACAGGACATTTAAAATGTGTGACCTTGAAGTGCTGAACATGTGCTCCGGGAAGAAGAACAGTACTGGCAACGAGATGGATTACAATTTATCCAGACAGGAACAATTATCAACCTCTTTGAATCGACAGATTCGGGGGATTAATATAATATTGTTGTGGACATACTGATAAGGAGACTTGGATGAATTAGCGTATGTTTATCAAAATAATTAGGTGTACATGCAATAGAAACAAATTCATTTCGATATTCAAACGTGTTACACAACATAAAATTAGCTGCCCAGTTGATACAACCTTGGTGGTCTAATGGTGACCGAAGGGCTGCATTAACTTTTGCATACTGGTGCCATTTTTACGATTGTACATAAATGGCAACACAAACAACCAATTGATCTATCAAGACATTAAGCAGATACGCCTTTGAACAAAATGTGACGAGAAAATAAGCTTCGTACTGTAAAATCTTAAATTTAATGCCATTTCTTAGCAATGGTCCTAAAAGATCAAAAGAATTTGCCGATGTGCAAATTTCTTAACATCTATCGACTAAATAATATCAATGTTTAAGCGTCATATATATTATAATGCTGCATGCGAAAAATCATTTGGATCTGACCAGCAGTTTAGTAGAAAATTGCTTCGTACCTTGTACATGAATTAAAAGACGGATTTTACCCTCGACTTTAAGAGAACACAGTGGTTGGAGGGCGTACTGCCTCTGGCATTCAGAGAAAACAGTGGTTGGAGGACGTACTATCTCTGGCATTCAGAGAAAACAGTGGTTGGAGGACGTACTACCTCTGGCATTCAGAGAAAACAATGGTTGGAGGGAGTACTACCCATCATTAATAGAAAGCAGTGCGTACTATCCACGGCATTCAGAAAAAAAACCAACACATGTCCTATAGGGGTGTCCTAGTCTGTGTTGTCACCGCGTCCAGTGTTCACACGCCAACGTCAAGCTAAATTACAATTGAATGTTTTCTATATTTTGTTTTGACCAGTTCAACCATAATGTCTTCTGTGTTGTTGCTCAGCGTCGACTTGACTGCACTTCCGGAATATCCATAGGTAACCTATCTCTTTCAGCAAATGGTGAATGGGTGGGGAATCTTATGGTTTCTGTGGCTCGCTGGTCGTGTACACTCCTGCTTCGCTCTCTCACTTCCTGTGAACTGCTAATTCATCTAGTGCGTGCCATCCCTCAACAATAGGTCATTGATAGACTTCAACATGTACAAGTATGTCCTCACGACGACCTAATCTGCAGTCCTTGGCGTGAAATATTGTCAACGTACATCTATTGTTGCGATAAATAATCTTATCTATCTATCTATCTATCTATCTATCTATCTATCTATCTATCTATCTATCTATCTATCTATCTATCTATCTATCTATCTATCTTTATGTCTAGCTCTCTCTCTCTCACCCCTCCCTCCCTCTCTCCCCCCTCCCTCTCCCCCCCCCCTATGTAAGAGTGGCAGTCATTAAAGTACATCATGTTTAGTAATAAAAGTTGTAAAATAAATCCATCAATTTTGGTCTTATTTTTTTCCAAATAGTCTTGTATCTGACGGCACCATTTGTTCACCTGTCCATGATGTAGATGGGAAAAAAATTAAATGGTGGAACATTTAACCAATTTTGCACCGCCTCCGTTACCTCGCCAGCTTCCTTGTGTGCCATCCGCTACATACTTTTCTATAACCCAGGTAAATTTTGTGCGCAGCAGCCTTACTAAAATTGAAATTTACTGTTATTTCATCAATAGTGATCCCCTATTGTAACGGACTATCTGGTCGACCTGATGTTTCACTGTGTCGGTTTCCACGCTTGCTGGTCTCCCAAACCGGGGTTTATCAATGACGTTTTATCTTCTGTTTTGAAATCGTACTACCCATTCATACACTCTCCTCTGAATCAAACAACTGTCTCCATACTGAACCTTCATTCTTCTGCAGATTTCAGAAGGTTTCACACGCCCTGAACACAAACTACAAATAACGTCTTGTTGTTGGTCCACGGTGCAGGTCGACAACGGGGCGGCCATGTTGTACGCTATATTGCGCATGCGCATATTGCTCGATTGTCGCAGTCCCTTGCAATGGGTATTGCTAAAGAGTAATTTTACGTCCTAAAATAAGATTTTCCTTTGCACATGCTCTTCCATGCAATATATATATATATACACACACACACACTCACACTCTCTCTCTCTCTCTCTCTCTCTCACACACACACACACACACACATACAAATACATTATCCTATATTATTGCAATTTGTAATACTCGTGTTGCCGGCCAGTTTATAAGGTTTGGCGGGCCACATATTTGTCTCATGTTAGAGATTGACACGCAAACAGTATAGAATGTTAATGGTGTGTTCAGTCGAAAACAGCGAGGAAAGATTTCCTTGGTAATATTTCTACTCTCGTCTGTACTATTTGACCAGATTCGCCAATACACATCTCCTGTCATTCATCCACATTTACTCAATTGACACGAAAATAATGGAGGGAATGTTTCGCCATTTTGTCGCTGCACCTGTCTCTCGTATCACGTGTAACGCGTGACATAAAGTAAGAATATTCGATACTCAGGGATCAGCATGAACTGGTTTAAAGTAGAACGCATGAATTATCTATTATTATACATCTCAATGATTTATCCATTACTTTGAACTTTCCGCAGACATCCTGAAGGAAGACACCAGTACAAAGTATCTGAGCGCCCTATTATACGATAACCTTTAGTGGAGCTGTTTGGTGTAATCAGATCGCTCTAACATAGATGGATACCAAATAAAAACATAAACAAGAATTACTATTGATTAGTTTGATGTGGGTACATATACCGGCTAAAATTGGCTCCATCACCAATGTGTATGTTCGAGCAAGCAGTACAGATAGTCTAACATACTATGTAATTGCTTAGCCAAGTGCGTACTGCGCATTGGCACACAAAGGTCTTCTCTCGGTACCACTGCTTTCGGCAAGTGTTGTTATTGAGGTTAACTCTACCCAGCTTTTTCGCTGTAACCTGATTGTCTGCAAGGCAGAATGTGGTTTTAAGTAAGATTTCCATGTCCTATATGAATTACTACAAGTGACTAGCTTACGGACGCCATCTACCTATAGCATTTTGATTTTAAGGTGCCAGAGACTCGAACCTCGTAATTTTTCTTGTTAATGGGAGCAGTCCCGACACTACATGATGAGAAGCAAGCTTTTTCTACCGAAGCGGTTTGGAGCACTTCAAGATCCTCCTCAATCCAATTTCGGAATAAACTGTACGACGATGAAGGAAGCCTGAGACTGACCGCCGAGTTTATGGTGAAAGTATTTGCTATTATTAGAAAGCTAACGACGAAGAAGAAGTTACAAGAGCTGATCCTAATCTTTAATTCTACTTCCGGCTATTATGTGATATCTGTAACTGATCTCAATTAAGAAGATGGCAAAGAGATATATAACATAATTTATCTGAACAAAATCTCGTAACAATACAGGCATAATAGCTGATGGGGCTATAGGATGGTACATTTGGCGTAAAACACAGGATGTTACGTTAGATTGGAACACAGGATGTTACGTTAGTTTGGAACACAGAATGGTACTTTGGTTTAGAACACAGAATGGTACTTTGATTTAGAACACATGATCTAACGTTGGCTTAGAACACAGAATGGTACTTTGGTTTAGAAAACATGATGGCACGTTGGTTTAGAACACATAATGGTACTTTGGTTTAGAACACATAATGATACTTTGGTTTAGAACACAAAATGGTACTTTGGTTTAGAACACAGAATGGTATTTTGGATTAGAACACAGAATGGTACGTTGGTTTAGAACACTGGATGGTACTTTGATTTAGAAAACATGATGGTACATTAGTTTAGAACACATGATGGTATTTTGGTTTAGAACACAGAATGGTACGTTGGTTTAGAACACTGGATGGTACTTTGATTTAGAAAACATGATGGTACATTAGTTTAGAACACATGATGGTATTTTGGTTTAGAACACAGAATGGTACTTTGGTTTAGAACACAGAATAGTACTTTGGTTTAGAACACAGAATGGTAAGAACACAGGATGGTACTTTGGTTTAGAAAACATGATGGTACGTTGGTTTAGAAGACAGAATGGTACTTTGGTTTAGAACGCAGGATGTTACGTTGGCTTAGAACACAAGATGTTACGTTACTTATAACAAGATGCAAGAGTATGATCAAATAGTTTGAGGAATGGGATTATCTAACATAAAATACAATTACTGCTTATGTCCCTCTTTGGGTAAAGGGGGACGGGACTGATTTATACGGTTGAGGAATGAAGATCGCTTGCTCTTGCAGTCTCCTGGTTGGTATGATATATATGTCTCTCTCTGACACTCTCTCGTCTATTCTCGTCTGTTCCGTAGCTTAGGTGGTCGTATCAGCATCACATCTCAAAACATCATGATCTCTCCGCCACTATTATATTCCATCCATTCCGTGCGTTGCGGTTTCAATTAATGTCATGGCCGTCTTGTCAATATCATCTGCCCAGCGCATCCTACAACGACTTCTTCTTTTCTTGTCAGGAACTGCGCCTAGAATTAACTTTTTCCTTCGTCAATCGTTCTCAAACTTCCGCTACCAAGCCCTGAAAAGGGCTTTACAAGTAGCAACATGATGTCCAGATAACAGAATGCTTTGTGTTAGAGTTTACAGCTTGACTACGACACTTATACCTTTCGGTCCAATGCACTTGTGGTACAGGGAAAATGACCGCTGAACATCTGCTGCAAAATTGCCCGACATACGAGGACCAGAGAAAGCACATGTGGCCATCACCAGTGGCAACACTAGACAAGCTCTATGGCAGTGTCGACAGCCTCAGGATGACAGCTGCTTTCTTCGAACAAATACAAGTTGACGTCTGACAGCGTACGAAGAAGAAGATACCTTTCGGTCCGACACATCCGACTTCAGCTGGCGTTGTTTGGTACCGAGTTAACCTTCCCTCTGTGATCTCTTATTTTTAACTAATTTTCCCTGTTGCAGCCTATTATCCAGGATCACCATGTGGAGATGTTGATGGGTCTTGGCAGTCCTTGGTCGCTGGTCCTGACACAAGCAATCAGCCATGGGTCTCCGAACGCTCCAGCTCACCCACTGCTCCGCATCTTGACCGCCCTCAAAGTATCACATTGGGCAAACCATGAGATGAACGTGTCACATGGCCGTACCAGCAGAGCTTATGTGACTTTACATACGGTTCAAACAGGCTGTTGGACATTATTGTGTACTGTGGCATTCGTGACGTGATCTCTACATTATCTCAATGGCCTGAATTGTCAGCTCATAAACAATATTTGATGTTTCACAAGCATACCGAAACACAGGATCAATGTAGACATTACATTACTTCCTTACTTTCCGTGTCTGACAATCTCACAAAGTATTGAACCAGAAATCAGATATAATGGAAGCTCTTTCATTTGCTGTCACGAGATCCGACAAAGTACACGGTTCTTGCATTATTGGACAGTTATACAGATGTTCTGGGTCTTTGATTGCTCCGCATTCGCAGAAATCGTCTTCCGCATATCCCAATTTTTCAAGCTCGATCTACACCTGGACACTACCGTTTGTAATCTGTTCAGGTCTCTCCACACACGGTATGGCATATTATGCCCTGTAGCAAGTTCGTCTTTGATCTCCATCCATCTCTCACTAGATATTTTCCTTGATTGCAGTCGTCCCGCTTCTGGATTATATACAAAAAGGGGATGTCTCTTATCACAGGGACAGCTTTTGCCTTTCAACTTCTGACGCAATACATCTCCTGGTGTTGCGATGCTAGGGATTGCATAACCTTTTCCCATTTGTGTTGGTCTAAGGCACACTGTTACCATGCAACATGCCTCATTTACTGTAATGTCGACGTGTCTTGTTTATGCTGACTCGTTCCATACTGCCTCGGCGTATTCTGCTGCAGCAATGCACATTGCGAGGGCCCATGTGAGCAATACCGTTGATGATGCTCCCCATGCCCTGTTTGTTAGCTTACGCAGTATGTGATTTCTTGCGCTAACATTTTGTTACAACATCTCGCAGTATTTCTTGTAGGGCAATGTGCTATCCATTGAAATTCCTAGATACTTATGTGTATCGTTATGTTTAAGTTCGGGGCCCTGCCAACAAATCTGGAGTTGTTAAATTAAATTGATCTTAGTGATTAGAGATATTGTTATCTCCCCCAAATCAGCTTCAGTGAGGTAAGACTTGGAATAGCCTGAGCAGTCCTCGTTTGTAGTTCCTCTCTGGTCATCGCCCATGACAGTTCCTAAATATTTCAAATTATAAATTGTTTCAAGCGTTTTGCCATTCATATTGATACTGTCACTGGACATGACCACCTTCCCCCTCCCCTCAGTCCTGTCCTCGCCCTTTTAACGGTGGTTTCAGTGGCAATTGTTTTGCATGATGATGCACAACCTTACATATTCAACTTTTATTATACGCATAAATGGTGCAGTGGGGATATTCTGTCTCTCACAGTCAGGGGTCCTAGAATCCACACAGGGGGCAACATATGTAGGTGACATACTATTGATTTGTCAGGTATATCCAAGGCGTCATTATGCAATATATATTTTAAATGTTGGCTCAAATATGCATGCATACATACCTCTCTTGAACATCTGCTGGACGAATTATTTTTGCTCCACAGCCAAGAATAAATTATGTTATAGTAATGCGTTACTTATTTACTTTCCGTATCCAAGCACCACGTTATATATCTTGCATCCGGTGTTCAACGACATGGATTGCCTTGTCATTTGCTTCCCGCATGTCGCTGCTTTTGCAAGTTTCCTGGAGGTTGAGGCAGGTCATCAGGCGATCTGGGTCATGTATTGCGCCGCAATCACATATGTCATCATCTGTGTATCCTCATCGCTTCATATTCCTCTTGTATCGTGATACACCAGTTCGGAGTCTGTTCAGCGACTTCCGTGTTGTGTATGGTAGATGATGTCCGGGGGCAGGTTCCTCCCGAAGTTCTTTCTCTGGGGCCTGCCCCAAATCGTGCCATCTCTCGATACGGCGACTTTCAGGGTTTGTATGAATGGGGTTTGTTGTTTTTAGAAAGCTATGTCTGGATGTGAGTCTTGTGTTTTGTACCTAATGTCCAAACATTGGGTGCCTTGGGTCGTGCTCCCGTTTTTCTCGTTCGGTTTCTGCTGCGACGCTTTTCGGATCTCGGGTGGTGCTTATCAATGGGGGCGGGTTTTAGGTTCCCTGATACTATCCGTTACTAAGTAATGCGTTAACTACTATGGACTTGCTCTTGTTCTCACGAATCGGACTCACTGCACTCCGGGCTAACACATAGGTGCTCAGTCCCTCTGAGACAACGCATTCCCCTCTCCGGACTACATCCTGCTACTTGCACAGCAATTTTCAAAGCTTGGTTGCGAGAGTTTTAGAACGAACAACAAAGCACTTTTCAGAGCTTGGTTGCGAGAGTTTTAGAACAAACAACAAAGCACTTTTCAGAGCTTGGTTTGCGAGAGTTTTAGAACGAACAACAAAGCACTTTTCAGAGCTTGGTTGCGAGAGTTTTAGAACGAACAACAAAGCACTTTTCAGAGTTTGGTTTTGCGAGTCTTAGAACGAACAACTAAGCACTTTTCAGAGCTTGGTTGCGAGAGTCTTAGAACGAACAACTAAGCACTTTTCAGAGTTTGGTTGCGAGAGTTTTAGAACGAACAACTAAGCACTTTTCAGAGTTTGGTTGTTAGAGTTTTAGAACGAACAACTAAGCACTTTTCAGAGTTTGGTTGCGAGAGTTTTAGAACGAACAACTAAGCACTTTTCAGAGCTTGGTTGCGAGAGTTTTATAACGAACAACAAAGCACTTTTCAGAGCTTGGTTGCGAGAGTTTTAGAACGAACAACAAAGCACTTTTCAGAGCTTGGTTGCGATAGTTTTAGAACGAACAGCTAAGACGAAGGCTCTTTCCCAATGTGGCGAATGGCGTGGCTATTGATGATTCCTGTCATTTGTTTCTTGTACAGACTCCCGATCCATCTTTTCTTGCACCGAACTCCCTTGAGCCTCGTTCATTGACAGACGCATGCAGTCTGTCAATTACGGATTCATCTATTGCAGGGGCATCATCCAAAAAGCAGTCGTTGATTGACCTCAAAACATCACTAATATATATATGTAATGTGCCCATAATGGCTGCTTTTGAAACTAAGATGTCAGCGCTTTCGTTGTCCCGTATATCTACACTAACCCCTAGAGGATCTTCGACTATGAACTGATAAAGAGTCCGCCTTTTCGAGTATCAACATATTATGTATGTTCGCTGAATAATTCAGTTATACGTAATCTTATAGGGGCGAAGACCCAGCAGTGAATGAGCTGACAGCAGCCATCGACTCTTAGCTGGATGTGTGCGCCAGAATCAGCAAACCTTGTCTCCAATTGGCGGCCCTGCAAACAGACTGCACCCAAGCGACCTGGCTGAGATAATAGGAATCGATTACCTCCACCATACAGTTTATATCACACCTAATTGCTTCCATTTCTCTCTTACACACGACTGTCTGTATCTGGCTATTCGCCACCAAATCGTATATTCTATTCCTCAACTAATAGCCTCTATTTCCATCACCCACAAGAATGTCCATCTCAGACATCTATCCATCACCCACAAGAATGTCCATCTCAGACCTCTATCCATCACACACAAGAATGTCCATCTAAGATCTCTAGCCAACACACACAAGAATGTCCATCTCAGATCTCTAGCCAACACACACAAGAATGTCCATCTCAAACCTCTAGCCAACACACACAAGAATGTCCATCTCAAACCTCTAGCCAACACACACTTTACTCCTGATAAACCCGCCCCGCCTCAAGTTTCTCTCGCCATCTCTGACCATACCCATTTATCATTTTTATTTTCACTTTGTTTTTTTCCATTCTACCCCTTAACTAATCACCTTTCCCTCAATTCTATCCCTCAACTAATCACCTTTCCCTCCATTCTATCCCTCAACTAATCACATGTTTCCCTCAATTCTATCCCTCAACTAATCACCTTTCTCTCCATTCTATCCCTCAACTAATCACCTTTCCCTCAATTCTATCCCTCAACTAATCACCTTTCCCTCCATTCTATCCCTCAACTAATCACATGTTTCCCTCAATTCTATCCCTCAACTAATCACCTTTCCCTCCATTCAGTCCCTCAACTAATCAGATGTTTCCCATATATTCTACCCCTCAACTAATCACCGGTTTCCCTCAATGCTATTCCTCAACTAATCACCTGTTTGCCTTACATTCTATTCCTCAACTAATCACCTGTTGCACTTATATTATATCCCTCAACTAATCACCTGTTGCCCTTATACACATGGATGCTTGCTTCATACATGATTGATGGTACGTGTTGCGAAACAGATTATTATTATGTGAATATCGAAAGCAAGAATGGATCCGTTGGGTGTGTTTCTAAATGAAATCGAGCACATAGCCATATCATGCTGTAGTGTAGACTGTTGGGCATGTGCCTTAGGCGAAAATTAGCTGTTGCCGACTCGAATCGATCGACTTGAACTTGAGTAGCACTTAATTCGCGTAGATGTATAGACTGGATTCCGGATTTGCTAGTTCTTATTTAGCGACTGACTGGATTTTCAACTAGGACAATCATTTGGTGAGTTGACTTGCACTGATTTACCGGTCGTCAATATGGAACATCCCTTCTACTTTTCTCTCTCTCTCTCTCTCTCTCTCTCTCTCTCTCCTCCCCCCCCCCTATCCTCACACCTCCCCTCCAAAATCATGGGGTACGTGTAATATAGTTGTTGTATACCCAGAAAGAGTACGTTGACTGATTTATGCGCTTTGAAAAGGATGTTAGGTGGCAGGTAGCTGTAGCTTTCCACGAACCCCGAGCGTGCTGATGAAGCTGGACAGGCGTCCTCCAGGCTTTTGTGCTATGCTTGGCTGCTTCATCAGTGTGTCGCTTACTACTACGGTGATCACGTCGATCCACATCTTAACTAGACCGCCTTGAAAACAATATGTTTCTATGGAACGCTACACCGAAGAGAGGTGTAGTCTTGGTCAATATGTTACGCCTGACGCTGACGCGAAGACTTGGTCAGTAAGTTGTGCCTGACCGGACTAACGTTTCAGTTCCCCTGTACAATACTTTTAAATGTTGAAGATTTGTTTATTATCTGTAACAGAATCGATTGGTTTATTTGTCAATGAGTATTTACTACTTCGATGTTCGTCCTGAAAAGGATATTGTGTCGTAGTTTACAGCGAGGCTGTGATATCTGCGTATTTCGGCCATACTTCCGGTTCCAGTAGGCTTGAAGTTGTACCGGATTTGTCATTCTGCTGCGATGCATAATCTTTCAGCCAGGCTACACTAGTGCAGCCCGTTTCCTGGGCCGTCGCTGGGAGGTGGAATAAGGTCTTGCTCAGCTCTGGTTCGCTAATACTGATGCAAGCACTGTGCTAAACCTTCTGTCCTCTGAGCACTGATTTCCTTCGTATCATCGAACTCTTTCTCTGTTGTGTCGACTTGAGAGACGGCTTACAGGGACTTGATTTTACACGACTGGAGGGGAACATGTGGACCATACGGAAATAAAAAAAAACCAATGACCGGGGCCTCAGACTCCTAGAATTTGCAAGATGCAACCAGCTGTTGGTGGCAAATACGTTTGGGTTAAACAAGCCGTCGAGACGCTGGACATGGCATGACCCAAGCAATGAAGTGCATAGCCAGATCGACTATATACTGGTCCAGAGGAGGTTCCGATCGAGCATCAACACAGACAAAACAAGAAGTTTCCCCGGAACTGATATAGGAAGCGACCACGATCTGGTTATGATGACCATGCGTCTGCGATTGAAAGGAGTCGCAAAGAAGGATGTGACCAGGCTAAAGTTTGACCTGGACAAACTAATGGACTCAAAAATCACCGAAGTGTTCCAAGCAAGGGTAGGAGGGAGATTTGCGCCACTGTTGGCTCTCAGAGAGGAACTGGATACAGATACAGTTACAGTCTCTAAACGCAACAGAGATCCTGGGATGTCACCAAACAAAAAAGAAGCCATGGGTGACCAAAGACATTCTAGACCTTTGTGATAAAAGAAGGTCACTGAAAAAACACAATCACCCACCGGAGGAGGTCGGCAGTTATAAAGAGGTCAAGAAAGCCATACAACAAAAGATGCGAGAGGCGAAAGAAGCGTGGATATGTGAGCAATGCGCAAACATCGAAAAGAGACTAAATAGAAATGATGCTAAATGAGCATACACGGTGGTCAAAGAACTGGTAACACTAAGACAAAGCAGGAACCTTATGATTCATGATAAAAACGACAAGTGTCTCATTGAGGGAAATGATGTACTGGCAAGATGGACACAGTACTGTTCCGAGCTATACAACTATGAAGGGCGAAACAAACCTGAGAAAACATTCCCCCCAACTCCAACAAATATAGAGGATAACCAACTGATAACGAAGGAAGAGGTAATTGCAGCGGTAAAGACATTGAGAAGAGGGAAGGTGGCCGGCGTGGACAATATACCAGCAGAGCTCTTACAAGCAGGTGGAGAGGTAGTGGTGGAAGACCTGACACACATCTGTAACAAAATATGGGCGACAGGAAACTGGCCGGACTTATGGACGAAATCTATAGTTATACCGCTACATAAGTCTGGAAACCTAAAACTGTGCCAAAATTTCAGAACAATAAGCCTCATTAGCCACCCTAGCAAGGTCATGCTTAAATTAATCCTCGACCGATTGAAACCCCAAGCAGAAAACATTATTGCCGAGGAGCAAGCAGGGTTCAGACAGAGAAGAAGCACTACAGAACAGATATTTAATTTACGGCTGCTAAGCGAGAAATATCTAGAACAGCAGCAAACACTGTATCATGTGTTTGTGGATTTTAAGAAGGCATTTGATAGGGTATGGCATAAAGCGCTTTGGGCAACCATGAGGATGTATAATATCAACGGAAATATTATAACGGTCCTTGAACACCTGTATAACAAGGCGTCTAGTGCAGTTCTTGTGAATGGGAGAGGAGGAGACTGGTTTCGCACATCAGTTGGTGTGAGACAGGGGTGTACACTCTCTCCAACTCTTTTTAATATATTTCTGGAAGGAATTATGAGTGAGGCACTTGGAGGTCACGTTGGTACTGTCAAGATAGGGGGCCGAACGATTACCAACCTTCGTTTTGCAGATGATATTGACGGATTGGCGGGTTCAGAAGCAGAACTCCAGGAATGGGTCAGAAGGCTCGATGAAATAGCTCTTGACTATGGTATGGAGATAAACGCTGGAAAGACAAAACTAAGTACAAACAACGCTACGGGCTTCAACAGCAAGAAAAAAGCTAACGGTCAAGAACTCGAAGTAGTTGACCGTTTTAAATATCTAGGGTCGATTGTCAGTGATGAAGGATCAAAATGTGAAGTATTGGCCAGAATAGCACAGACAATAGCGGCGCTTGCACGGCTTAACAAAATCTGGCAAGATAAACGGTTAGCACTACGCACGAAAATCAGATTAATGCGTACACTGGTCCTGTCAATATTTCTCTATGCGTGTGAGACATGGACAGTTACAGCTGACCTTCAACGCAGGATACAGGCCTTGGAGATGAGATGTTTCCGAAAACTTTTAAACGTCACGTACAAAGATCTCGAGTTACAAACGAGGAAATCCGAAATAGAATTACAACGGCAATAGGGCCTTTCGAAGATCTCTTGGCAACTGTCAAAAGAAGTAAACTCACTTGGTACGGTCACAAATCGAGATCAAATGGTCTTGCAAACACAATTCTCCACGGGAATGTGCATGGCAGACGACGAAGAGGCCGGCCCAAAAAGAGATGGGAGGACAAAATAAAAGAATGGACCAGTCTCCGACCAGAAGAGTCACAGGCAGCGGCATCTGACAGAGAGGGATGGCGTGGAGTTGTGAGGATGTCTTCATGTGTGCCCCAACGACCTCACCGGTTACGGGATGACCTGACCTGACCTGACCTGAAGACTTGAGAGACGGCTTACAGGGACTTGATTTTACATGACAGTTGAAGACTTGAGAGGTGGCTTGGAAATAATGACTTGAAAACAACACCAGAAATTTGCATGAATCTTCTCAACTAGTGTGCGAGCAGAGGCCTTGTCAGAGTGTAGTTGACATGACAGCAACCGCCATTATAATAATAGCGAACGAAACAGGCGTAGCACGTTTAGAAATACGGGTCTACCTTAACAATGATACACCTCGGTAATTGCGATATATAAGTTGATGAAAATATGTTTTTTAAGTTATTGTAAGAACGAATTTCGGCAAGTGTTGAGCATAGAGGAGAACTGGTTTATCAATTCCATTTTGGCTAGAAAATGCAGAAACTTTGGTCACATCAAGAGACACAACGGTCTTGAGAGAACGGTGATGCAAGGTATGGTGCCAGGTAAAAGAGGAAGGGGTTGACCAAGGAGACGATGACACCAAGATATCCAGGAATGCATGGGTATGACTGGCGGAAGCTGGAGTTTTGGCAAGGGAACGAGTTTCTTTTAGACAGACTGTGATGGGAGCGACGTTATATAAAGGACATGCTACATGATAAAGAACGACTTTATGTCACATTTTATTTCAGTCTTATGAAATAATTAGGATGCATTTTAGCTTATTTAGGGGTAAATACAAAGTGTATGTCTTCGCTATATAGCATTTTAAGAGCTGTACAGTAACCCATGGCGATGGAACCACAGTTTACAAGTTATTTGCGGAGCATCTAATTTATGGTCGCACTATAGTACAACTCCTTAGAGGGTCCATCTGATAATCTATTAGGAAATAAATGTAGTCCATGATTTGGGTATTTATTCCCAGGCAATATAGATTGTTTTAATGGATTTAATAAACAGCAGCAGCGGTTATTATTCAAGAAGTTAGCAACATTATAATGTCAAACGTGTTACATCAGAAACCAAAACTTCTAGAGCTTGTGAAAGTGTTCTGATTCAGCCTTTCTGTAAGGCCAGCTGCTGCTTTAGTGGACCTGTGCTTCACATGGAGCTCAAAAAAGACAACCAGGAACATATAATTGTGGAGAGAAATGATTACATGCGCCAGCTGGCGTGACACTTAAAGAATATGACGATAAGTTCCTGATAACATTTCTGATTGGACCGCGCACAACGTTGGGTCACGGTGTCCGCGTCTCATTGGTTGAGAAACATTGGCACAAGAGTTGAATAAAATGGCAGGGACAACAGATGTGTGCTTACATGCTTTTTGCGTATGATATCAGATGCGACATAAGGATACACATAACGCTGACAGTACACGTGTTGTTGTCTACTGGCCAACCTTGTATCGTGTTGTGTTGTGTTAGTTAATGTAAGCATGCGAGAGAAAAGTCACTGGCTGAGTGTCTCTAGTTCTTCGATTGCTCTTTTGTTTAGCGGCAGAAGAGTTATGCTGAATTGCACTGTGACATTTGCGCCATTCAGACTTGCACAACCGCTATCAGCAAGTCATTTTATGCTGGTTCATTCTTCCTTGCCTTTGACTGTCACGTGACTACGGGCAAGGTAGGTAGCATGTGGTTTTTCAGTCAAGAGTTCTGATCACCCTACTTCCCATTGGCTTGCTGACATCATTCTCGTTGTAGACCCCCAAGAGCAGGGCCAGTTCTAAAGAAGGCTATGGCAAGAGCCTCTTCTGTAGAAGAAACAGTTTCTCAGTTGAGCTGCACTTGTTATACTAGATTAAGGGTTGCCTTTTGAGATTATGTTAGAAAAGAGAGCTCATCCCGAGTTCCACTCCTTGTTTTGACAGCGGCTGTGACCGACTGAGCATTTCCAGAAGTTTGAATTAATACGAAAAAACGATTCATTAATGTTAGTTCTTCGGTAGACGCCGATCTGCAAAATTATGTGCAAATTGTATACATATCGCACACCTCCAGGTAAATTGTGGGCCTATCGCACACCTCCAGGTAAATTGTGGACCTATCTATTGTATTGTTGCCCTTTGTTCAGTTGTGCTCATTTCTTCATTAAATATTATTCTTTCATGATATCTTCTTTTGTCATCGTTATTTTGTTATTGCACGATTTTTTTTCATCCTGTTATTTTGTCATGTTAATTTTTTTATTTTTTTAAATATGGGGGGGGGGGGGGTTTATTACCATATGTTCTGTTTTCATTGTATTATTTTCTCATCATATGTTCTTTTTCATCGTATGCTCTTTTTCCATCGTATGTTCTTTTTTCATTAAATGTTATTTTTCGTCGTATGCTCTTTTTTTTATCATTTGTTATTTTCTCATTATAAGTTCTTGTTTCATTGTGTATTTTTTATGTTATTTTTCGTTTTGTATTCTTTTTCGTCGTATGTTCTTATTTTATTGTATGTTCTTTTCGCCGTGTTTTCTTTTTTCATTGCATTCCCTTACTTATCGTGTATTTAAAAAAATCATATTATTTTCCAGTCTTTTGTTATTTTGTATCGGATTTTCTCTATTCAACCGACACACATCCGTAGAAATGTAGTAAATTTCAAGTTCATAATAAAACCGCAATGCAACCGTCTTGGGGAATAGAGAAATAAGGCGAACGCAAAGAATAATGTTACAAAATAAAACAATTTCAGTTGTGTTAGTCTCTTTCTCAAACATGTGTGATAGTCTGTCTTTCTTATACATGTGGGCTAGTCTGTCTTTCTCACACATGTGGGCTAGTCTGTCTTCCTCACACATGTGGGCTAGTATGTCTTTCTCACACAGGTGTGCTAGTCTGTCTTTCTCACACAGGTGTGCTAGTCTTGTATTTCTTACATAGGTGTGCTAGTCTGTCTTTCTCACACAGGTGTGCTAGAATGTCTTTCTCACACATGTGGGCTACTCTGTCCACACAGAGTGTTCTGTCTTTCTCACACATATGTGTTCTGTCTTTCTCACACACATGTGTTCTGTCTTTCTCACACATATGTGTTCTGTCTTTCTCACACATATGTGTTCTGTCTTTCTCACACATATGTGTTGTTATTCTCACACATATGTGTTTCTATCTCACACAGGTGTGCTAGTCTTTCTCACACAGATGTGTTTCTATCTCACACATCTGTGTTATTCTGTCATACATCTCTTGGCAACAGCCGTATCTCCGTGAAATAAGAACCTGGCCGGATGTGAGGGGTGAAAGGTCATCCTACTCATGGTCTCAACAAGTATCCGAAATTGGAAACCAAACAAAACACCGGCGGCAGGTGTGAATTTGTAAATAATTTATAGATTGATATGTCTCACCCATGTATTCATGAGCAGGGTGACCGAGAAATTAGACAAGCGCTTCGTTACTGGTAAAGATAATGGCGGCCACAAAGCAAACGTGGATGAAGTGTAAGTAGCTTCATTGGACTATGTCTGGGTTTTCTTTTCCCGTGATGGAGTGACCTCTTACTTTCTCATGGTCTTGCCGTCCCTAGCTGGTAAGTCTCGGGTACCCAATTACATCTGTATAGACAAAAGCGGTCCGAAACCCACTGCCATTTCAGTTAAATAACAAATACTGGACGTATGACTGATAGAACGGTTAGAGCTTTTGTCTCATGACAAAGGAAACGGGTTCGTTACGCGGAATCGACACGCTCCAATTTACCTAGCTGTAAATGATCTACCGGACTCAGGGAAGGCGAGGTATGGACCTGGTCACCTCACCTTAGAAGAAATTGAGACCTTGTTCAATTAAGTCTTTAGGAATGATCCCCGACGGCAGTTTCGGTAATGGGGACATCTTTACCTTTCCCCCCCTCAGTGGTTGTCGTACATTGTTCTTGTGGTAGAAGACTCCCTGGGTTCATTTATTAAAATGACGATCATAATAGAACCTTTTCCATTGAACTCGTTGATTGCTTGATTTCAACTTAAATGAACTGAAGCGAAGCAACCAGGTCGTACAAATAGCGAGGGAATGCATTTTCGGTTTGTCAATGTAGAACAATATTTAGAACAACTCAATCGATTTTTTTGACGGATTTAGAACAAACTAATTCGAGTGCTGTTGGCAGTTTATTCATGTAATGCTAAATAGCTGAGACATTTATCAGCGTATATCCGCTTTATGGGTAATGTGGTCGGTGGCGCCCCTGGAATAACGCCAATCTCGATTTATGTTTGTTTTGTGTTTAACAGCTTTTAATTGTGTTATTTGTAACAGTTTATTTATCAGATTATTAGCTCCTGAGAGTTTCGTAAATGGTTAGAAATAGGGGGGGGGGGGAGGGGGGACGAGTGTGCAAGGCGTTGCATGTAAATGATGTGGTCAAAGGGCATGTTTGGGGGAAGCGAGTATGTCTGTGTGTGTGTACACACGCGCACACACACGAACAAGGGGGCTAAATTTGAAAAGGAATTAATCGAAAAGTGCACAACGCGCATTATCCTAATGGTTTTAACATTCATCCAATTGCTAGATATAAAACACGAGAATGGAAAAGTTTGATGTCTGTCATTCGCTGACATATATTTTTTTGTATTGTCCATTTTAATTTGCTGCATTATTGTGCTTTTGTAGGAAGTGTGTATGTGTGTGCGTGTGTGAGAGAGAGAGAGAGACAGACAGATAGATAGGGAGAGAGAACGCACATAGCAGTTCTACATAAATGCATTGTCAGACTTGCTAGAGCAGTGCCATGCCATTAACTGACTCAGTTTTGACATTTGATATTTCAAGCTATCACACGCCCACGATATGAAGATCAAGATAGACTTGACGGTATTATCAGATGTGTCAAGATCAATGTGACACATCCATGATCACCATACCATTTTGGACAATAATTCCCATATATTTCTTCGCTCTGTTTACTTATTCTTTTTATCTTATTTTCACACCAGCCGAATTATAGGGTCACATCTACTGCTGTCGTCCTTTAGTAAGTCTTCTTCAAATCACATTCGCGATCAGACTGCGGTTATTGGTATCCACAGCGAGCTTAAACTTTATCGGTTTTAGTGATTGTCATATGTGATGTCATTGTTCCTTCCGCATACGTTGTGCCTTTTTACTGCAAGATGTTCAGCGTTCGTTCTTTCAGTACCACATACACATTCATCGGTAATCAATGGTTCACTTCTATTGAGCTGGTAGTATTCCTTATGGATTACATATATATTTGAGTTGACGAATGCCACAGTGTATGAGGCGCACAGTCGAGCTCGATACAGCTTCATATCCTGAATCTGAAGGGCAAAACAGGAGCAGCGAAGAGAAGCAGAATATGCGTCGTTATTGGGCAGGTCTGAATCGCCCTCGCGCGGTCATGCTGACGCTGGAGGAGTAAGTGCTGTTGGTTCTGGGGTTGGCATAGCCCACCCTTTTCCTGATCAGTGGACCAGGCTTGGACAGGGTCATTGGTTTCACTACTTTTGTCCGGCTACTGCACCGCTCCCTCAGCCTCCGCCACCGAACATGCACTTGTAAATTGGCTGCCCCTTGGGAAAGATCGCACATATGATGAATCCGGAACAAGTCAATCTAATTGATATTCCCATTAAAACGGGATGTGTATAGACAATTGCTTGTAATATTGACGGCTAGGCGAGCAGTTGACAGACCACAGCGGCCTACAGTGACGATGAAATCAAACCAGCGTGAACGCACGAATTGGCGCGTTGGGAGGATGAAATTTAGTGTTCGAAATAACTGTGGCCGCCCTATGTTCTAAGGGTTGTTGTTGATGAATGTCTACGAAGGAGTAACTTTACTCTTTTGTGCGCCATGAAAAGGGCTTTGGGTGGCGGGTTGCAGTAGCTTTCCTCACATCCCGAGCGTGCTGATGAATGTGAGTCGGCTCCTCCAGGCGGTTGTGCTAAGCTTGGGTTCATCTACATGTCGCTCACTATAATGAGGATTAGGTCGATTCCCTCACCCCGTTAGCCAGACTTCCATGAAACAGTCTGTTTACAGGGAGAACTGCGTGAAAGTAAGGTGTGGATCTTGGTCAGTATATTTAACCTAATCCTGACAAACATTGTCCGATCAGCATGGTTTGTCTGACCAGACGTTAGTCTCCTCTCACTGAACAGACCTGTAAATAAAGATGTAGGATAATACAGCAAACCAGGGGACCTTCAGCCCTTTATTACGGTGCTAGCACGGCGATACGTGCCGTAAAAAAGCCCCTAACAAAACTCGGTCGCCGTGAAGACAGAACCACGATAGTTGAAGCCATGTAATTGTACAGCTGATCTGGTCTCGATGTAGCCAGGGTTTATTAATGTTCATATCCTCTTCGTTGTTGGGGGTGAAAGGTCAGTGTGTTCTCGATCTCGCCCATGGCCGTCTATTTATATCACAAAATACCGACAGTTTCAAACGCTGTTCGCTTTGAGATTTGAGGAAGTGGCAATTTGCGGATGTGTATGATTATTGCGCGTGTTCGTTGTTCAACTGAGAACTTATCAACAAACAGCAGAATTGAAAACGCCGTTGGTGGCAAACACAATCGTCTCGTGTCGCCATTTCTGCTTCTGGTGGCCATCAATCAAATATCAGTGTTGTATGTGAAACAAACGTAAACTAAGTATGACATGGGTCATCAACTCACATGGAAGTCATCTACATTATATTAATCAGAGTCCCCATAACTGAACTCCTGGTAGATCTATAGATGCTCATTCCCTTTCAGCAATTCTCGAACGTATGGATACAAAAAGTTCAAGCAGCTATTGGCTGTATACACTTCTTCTCCGTTCTCTAAAACGCCCTCCAAGCATGTCCGACGTTTACAACTCAGGCAGTATGTTGATCGCCAATGTATTATCTTTTGTAGTCATAATTCTTCAGGGGATCATTGGTTTCATCCAGTATGTGTCTCATCATCCAGGCAAGAGAGCATTGGTTTCATCCAGTATGTGTCTCATCATCCAGGAGGGCATTGGTTTAATCCAGTATGTGTCTCATCATCCAGGAGGGCATTGGTTTCATCCAGTATGTGTCTCATCATCCAGGCAAGAGGGCATTGGTTTCACCCAGTATGTGTCTCATCATCCAGGCAAGAGGGCATTGGTTTCATCCAGTATTTGTCTCATCATCCAGGCAAGAGGGCATTGGTTTTATCCAGTATGTGTCTCATCATCCAGTAGGAATTTGGTTTCATCCAGTATGTGTCTCATCCAGGCAAGAGGGCATTGGTTTCACCCAGTATGTGTCTCATCATCCAGGCAAGAGGGCATTGTTTTCATCCAGTATGTGTCTCATCATCCAGGCAAGAGGGTATTGGTTTCATCCAGTATGTGTCTCATCATCCAGGAGGGCATTGGTTTCATCCAGTATGTGTCTCATCATCCAAGCAGGAGGTCATCGATTTCATCAAGTATGTGTCTCATCTTCCAAGCAGGAGGTCATTGATTTCATCAAGTATGTGTCATCATCCAAGCAGGAGGTCATTGATTTCTTCAAGTATGTGTCTCATCATCCAAGCAGGAGGTCATTGATTTCATCAAGTATGTGTCTCATCATCCAAGTAGGAGGTCATTGATTTCATCAAGTATGTGTCTCATCATCCAAGCAGGAAGTCATCGATTTCTTCAAGTATGTGTCTCATCATCCAAGTAGGAGGTCATTGATTTCATCAAGTATGTGTCTCATCATCCAAGCAGGAGGTCATTGATCCCATTAAATGTCTCCACTGTAAAAATTTTGTGTCCCAAAACTGGGTGTTCTCGGAGCTAAAATGTCAGGTCTTTCATTGCCCTTAACTCCAGCATGACCAAGACAATAGATGTACATAAACTCCCTGACTTATTTGGTCCTGTGTGCCCTATATCCACTCGTGTTGTAACCACCCCACTCATGTTATAGCCTTCCCCACTCATGTTATAGCCTTCCCCACTCATGTTATAGCCTTCCCCACTCATGATATAGCCTTCCCCACTCATGTTATAGCCTTCCCCACTCATGTTATAGCCTTCCTCACTCATGTTAAAGCCTTCCTCACTCATGTTATAGCCTTCCTCACTCATGTTATAGCCTTCCCCACTCATGTTATAGCCTTCCCCACTCATGTTATAGCCTTCCTCACTCGTGTTATAGCCTTCCCCACTCATGGTATAGCCTTTGCCACTGTACCACAAGGAAGGATTGAAATTCAGACAGAAAGACTGACAATAAATGAAGCCTGAAATAACTCCGCCTCCTTCCCTCCCCAAACCCAGCTGAAGTGACTGCAGTATGCCCTAGACTTCATTTTCGTACTGGAGGTAGTTTCATGTATGTCCTGCTCCATTCTATAACGATCCTGTCTCTCTAGTAGTGAAGCCAAGTTCTGATTTCATCTCAGGTCAGATCCATCGCATGTTATATACAAAACAATACAATATCCTCGACTTCAGTCTGGCGGGTGTGCCGTATGCGAGGTAGTCAACAATGTCCTGTATGCAGTCCGTTCTTTCACCGTGTTCTACCATTTCGGACCCAGGTCTGTCAGCAGACCATCTCGCCACCGTATGGGTGGGCGGCCGCGTGGTAGTGTATAATCATACGACCACCAAAAACGTCGTTCTGAGTGTCCATCTGGTCAGGCCATTAGTATTTCCGAGACAACGCAGCCTCCAGGACGTCTCGAAATAGAATGCCTTCTCTTTTTTCAGTATTGTGGATTCAATCTCTGATCGAAATCCCAAGGACGCGTCTTTCCATCCCTCGCTGGGTAACTCGTAGTTTCTCTGCACATGCGTTGCGTAGATCCCATATTTCACACCCGTAGATCATGACTGGTATGACCGCAGAATTGAAAAGTTACGCTCTTGCCATGGTGTCTTTAGCTACACGAGTATATGCTTTATGGTATTGAATCTATACCAGGCTACAGTTCTTCGTCTTGAGATTTCTCCGTCTGGGGTGTGGGTGGCATTTATTTCTTGCTCTAAGTATATGTAGGAGCTGACATCTTCGATAGACTCATTTCCCAGCTTGATGTCGAATTTGAGAGAGAAAGGGGTTTGGAGACATTGCGTTTTCTTTTTGTTCATCCGAAGTCCGACACCTCTACCGACCTCATCTAGTTCATTCAGGCAGTGTTGTGCCTCCTCGGTGGTGTGGCTGATGAACACAATGCCATCCGCAAAGCGTAGGTGGGTGAGCCTTTCCCCATCTATATGTATGCCTCTATCGTCCCAACTCAGCTGTTGGAAGATGTCCTTAAGCGCCACTGTGGACAGCTTTGGAGAAATTGTGTCACCCTGCCGCACTCCTCTTGCTAGTGGAACAGTTATTGGGCGATGGAACAAAGTAATGTCCGTACTGCAGCCTGCGTTAATTTCCTCGATCATTCTCGTGTAATTTTCGGCCACGCCCTGAAGGGGATTTATTAAATCATCGATTTCAATACTGTCGAAGGCCTTTTCATAGTCTATTAACATTAGACATATGTGCTCATGAGTTGTCAATCTACGCACAGAAAGCAGGAGTTGTCATCTACCCCCAGGTTGTATACTCTGCTGTCTACTCAATGTATTATTTACTATCTGCACTTAGATTGTATAACTTGGCATCCACTCTCAGATTGTTTAACTTACTGTCTACTGTTAGATTGTTTAACTTACTGTCTACTGTTAGATTGTTTAACTTACTGTCTACTGTTAGATTGTTTAACTTACTGTCTACTGTTAGATTGTTTAACTTACTGTCTACTGTTAGATTGTTTAACTTACTGTCTACTGTTAGATTGTTTAACTTACTGTCTACTGTTAGATTGTTTAACTTACTGTCTACTGTTAGATTGTTTAACTTACTGTCTACTGTTAGATTGTTTAACTTACTGTCTACTGTTAGATTGTTTAACTTACTGTCTACTGTTAGATTGTTTAACTTACTGTCTACTGTTAGATTGTTTAACTTACTGTCTACTGTTAGATTGTTTAACTTACTGTCTACTGTTAGATTGTTTAACTTACTGTCTACTGTTAGATTGTTTAACTTACTGTCTACTGTTAGATTGTTTAACTTACTGTCTACTGTTAGATTGTTTAACTTACTGTCTACTGTTAGATTGTTTAACTTACTGTCTACTGTTAGATTGTATAACTTACTGTCTACTGTTAGATTGTTTAACTTACTGTCTACTGTTAGATTGTTTAACTTACTGTCTACTGTTAGATTGTTTAACTTACTGTCTACTGTTAGATTGTTTAACTTACTGTCTACTGTTAGATTGTTTAACTTACTGTCTACTGTTAGATTGTTTAACTTACTGTCTACTGTTAGATTGTATAACTTACTGTCTACTGTTAGATTGTTTAACTTACTGTCTACTGTTAGATTGTTTAACTTACTGTCTACTGTTAGATTGTTTAACTTACTGTCTACTGTTAGATTGTTTAATTTGCTGTCTACTCTCGGATTCTGCAATATGTTGTCTAAACACAAACTGTAATTTAGTAAGAGATTGACCATAATAAACCTTTTCAATATTTAATAATATGCCACGAACCTTCATGTCGATCATCTATTTTTCTAGTTTAATTCACGGTGTTTAGACATTACTATTGAAGATTGTCCACCATTTATTTCTTACCTTATTGCTCTCCTTGTTTTGCCTATCATATTTACCTGTTGTAACACATTTGAACTTCCCCCTGCTACAAGAGTAGGCATCGAACCTATCACTTGTAATTAACTGTGTTTTGTTTTGTTTCTTTAACAGTGGAGATCCAAATTCAGGATGGGGAGGTTGTGGTCAGGGCCAGACACAGCTGAACGTAGTGACCACCTTATTTCCTGTACACACAACACAGAGCGGCCCATTTACACACAGCACTCCTGGTTTTGCGAACACAACCATGACTGGTGCTACAGGTCATGCACAGCCACCACATGTGCCATATTCTGGCATGGCTAGATCTGGCTATAACCCTCAAGTTATGGCCCCTTATAAGTAAGTGTACAAAGTTTAATGTAATTCCATTATGTTAATTTGTCCTATATTCAGCCATCTGCAGGGGACTTTAGCCAGACCAATATATGACCAGCCATCACCAGGGGACTTTAGGCAGACCCATGAACAGCCATCACCAGGGGACTTTAGGCAGACCCATGAACAGCCATCACCAGGGGACTTTAGGAAGACCCATGAACAGCCATCACCAGGGGACCTTAGGCAGACCCATAGATGAACAGCCATCACCAGGGGACTAGGCAGACCCATGAACAGCCATCACCAGGGGACTTTAGGCAGACCCATAGATGAACAGTCATCACCTAGGGATTTTAGGCAGACCCATAGATGAACAGCCGTCAGTTAGGAACTTTAGGCAGACCCATATATGAACAGCCGTCACCTAGGGACTTTAGGCAGACCCATGAACAGCCATCACCAGGGGACCTTAGGCAGACCCATGAACAGCCATCACCAGCGGACTAGGCAGACCAATGAGCAGCCATCACCAGGGAACTAGGCAGACCAATGAACAGCCATCACTAGGGGACTTTAGGCAGAACCATGAACAGCCATCACCAGGGGACCTTAGGCAGACCCATAGATGAACAGCCATCACCAGGGGACTAGGCAGACCAATGAGCAGCCACCACCAAAGGCAGACCCATGAACAGCCATCACCAGGGGACTAGGCAGACCAATGAGCAGCCATCACCAGGGGACTAGGCAGACCAATGAACAGCCATCACCTAGGGACTTTAGGCAGACCCATGAACAGCCATCACCTAGGGACTTTAGGCAGACCCATGAACAGCCATCACCAGGGGACTAGGCAGACCAATGAGCAGCCACCACCAAAGGCAGACCCACGAACAGCCATCACCAGGGGACTAGGCAGACCCATGAACAGCCATCACCAGGGGACTAGGCAGACCCATGAACAGCCATCACCAGGGGACTAGGCAGACCAATGAGCAGCCACCACCAAAGGCAGACCCATGAACAGCCATCACCAGGGGACTAGGCAGACCAATGAGCAGCCACCACCAAAGGCAGACCCATGAACAGCCATCACCAGGGGACTAGGCAGACCAATGAGCAGCCACCACCAAAGGCAGACCCATAGGTGTGGAGTCACTTTCAACAGATGGCAAAGGATATGGATAATGGTTGTCCCTGAAGGTCCCTGATTGCACATATCCTGATTTGTTCTCAGAAACACCCTTATGCAACCAATGTCATTCCATACTCGTTCAGTTCATGTATTGTTAATTTATTGTTCGTAATGTGTTTGTCCATTGTCCATAATATGCTTGTCCATTGTCAATTGTCTATAATTTGCTTGTAGATTGTCCACAATTTACTCCGCCATTGTCTATAATTTGTCTATGGTCCATAATTTGTTTTGTCCTTTGTCCATAATTTGTTTTGTCCATAATTTACTTGGCCATTGTCCATAATTTGTTTTGTCCGTAACTTTTAAAAAAAGCCATTGTCCATAATTTCTTTTGTCCATGGTCTATAATTTGCTTGTACATTGTCCATAACTTACTTGGTCATTGTCCATAATTTGTTTTGTCCATTGTCCATAATTTACTTACTTGGCCATTGTCCATAATTTGTTAAAATCTATTGCCCATAATTTGTTTGTTCATAATTTGTTTTGTCCATTGTCCATAATTTGCATGGGCATTGTTCATAATTTGTTTTGTTGATTGTCTATAATTTGTCCATTGTCCATAATGTAGATTCAAAAAATAATATTAACCAGATAGCATTTACCAATGAAGAACTTGCTCCTCTGTAGTGACAACATTTTTATATTGACATATGCTATAGGGATGATGAAGATGGTGATGTTAATGAACATGTTAGTGAAATAGTTTGTTATTGCATTTACCTTCTTACCACTTGTTCCCCCAGTATTCCTGCCACAGCTAAATCTGACAAAAGCATGCATGTAGTCAAGTTTGGTCTGTATTGCAGTTCTGTTTTTCAATTGTTGGGAAAACAATTTTTTCAATCTTTTAATATCCTGTATCTTAATCAATGATCACAGTCCAAGAAAGGCAACTACAAACTTCAGAAATTAGGTACTTAAGAAAGGTGGTCAAGGTGACGAAAAGGAATAAGATCCGTAACCAAAATTTACGTAACAATCTCAAAGCTGAACCCCTGCAGGCTTAAGTGGAGCAGTCCCAACTGCAGTGGTTTGCCATGTTTGTAGAATAGAAGAAGATTGGATAACAAGGCGATCATGGGAGGCAAAAAGTCATGGACGCAGACCCCCATGATGTCCTAAAGTACGCTGGGAAGACAACATATGACAGTCCCTAAGTGATGAGGGGTTGGATTGGAACAAGGCCAGGAGAAAGACAGCGGATAGAACAGTATGTCTTTCTCTGTGGTAAACCTCTACACCTTACGGTAGAAGAGGAGTGACTAAGTAAGTAAGTATCTTAATATAAAGAGTTTGAGTGTTCGTCAGAATCTTGACCAGAAGAAATCATGTTAAAAACATTGATGTCGCCAGGGGGACGGTGTGGGCTGGTAGTTAAGTGACACGGCTCACTAACCGAAGGTGCTGGGTTCGATCCCTATCACAGCACCAGCTGTTACCCCGGGGAAGCAAACCCTTAGAAAATCCAGGAGGAAGGCCCTTACATAAAATGCATGCTGAAGATGCACTGGGCCAACAGGCCCAAAATTTAAAAAATAAAAACCACAGTGCAATGCACCCTAGGGGAATAGAGAAATAAGGCGAACACAAACAAAAATAGTTTTTTAATTTGATGTGGTCTAGATATTTTCTACTGCAATAAAAACCTTGGGACTGCAAAAGAAATGGCTTGTATTCCTTAGCACAATATAGCCTACCAATTGATCCAGACATTTGGAAAGCTCGTTCGACATCTTTCTTTCAAGCCTAGGGAGGTGTGCAATAATCCATAAGAGGGAGAACCTTCTACCCAAGAAGGATTCTTTTGTTTCTATTATTTTGCTTTATTTGAGAATATATAATCATTAATGCAATTTAATCACTAATACAATTTCCAGGAATCGTTTTCAGTCTATCCAAATTGTAATAATGGAGTTCCGAGAAAGTTAACCCAAAAATGATTTTATTTTTTTCAGTGGTTATTCACCAACCTCGAATACCCCGGGATCGAACCAACCCCAGATGCCTGGTGCTGCTCCCACTGACTACACAGCACCACCAGGAGCTTTATCAGCAGCTGCTTATGTAGCAGCAGCAGCAACTGCAACAGCGACTGCTACCGCAACGGCCAGCATGGTTGCCATTCAGGAACAACAGAATCAGCAACATATGAACATCAACATGCAGATGAACATGAATAACCAATATGCACCTGGCATGCAGGTAAATACTTCACAAACATAGCATGCAGGTAAATACTTCACAAACTTAGCTTGCAGATAAATACTTCACAAACTTAGCATGCAGGTAAATACTTCACAAACTTAGCATGCAGGTAAATACTTCTAGAATACATGACAAACCTGGCATGCAAGTAAATACTTCTGGAATACATGACAAACTTGACATGCAGCTGAATACATGTAAAATAATGACAAACTTGGTTCAAGTGTAAAGACAGTCTTACATGGAGATCAAATGTGAGATTGGTATGTCATTACATTTTTGTGTGCATTTCTTGCACCATAAACAATTAGATAATTCCCTAGGTTTGTCTGTGTGTTTGTCATATAATATAAATTTTTAACACCGCCAATTTGAGCACCACCGAAGATGTCTTGTGAACAAGGTGCGGATTTGATGCGTTAGATTTGTGGTATACATCCAACATTTCGGTTTTTGTAATTATACTGATAATTCTGTGCCTGTTGTTTTTAATTACTGATAATTTAGAGACATGAATTATTTACGGCAATGTTTATGTTTTTGTAGGACTCAAATGGGTAAAGGTGTCGAGAAGGCAACGAAAAATACAAAAACACTAAAAAGAAATATCAAGAACAAAAATTGTAGCACATTCAGTAGGCGAGAAGTGATAGGTTGAAACAGGAGGAGGGGCGGTTGCGACACCTGAATTATTATACTGCTGTTATTTTTTCATATTATACAGGTCGATTGATGGGCAGATGCTGTGCCTGGGTTTTGCTAATACTTCATATGAGACTTCATTATAAATTCATGCTTGATAATAAATTAGTGCAGTGTATATTTCATAGTCTACAGGTAAATTGATCTAGCATACATTAAACACTCAAGTTTACAGGTAACAACATTAAATACATAACACATTAAATGAAAAAATTGATTTACTTTGTTGTGCACACTTGATGTTGGAATAAATTTATTTTGCAAGGATAAACATAGACTAATATTAAAACCACAGGAAACTTATAATTTACATATAATATCTTCAAAGCAAGTCAGTCTATGTTTTTTGTCAAAGGTGTTTTGAAATATAACTCTGCTTATTTGAATTTTTAAAAACATAAATTCAGTTCTAACCTGAAATATCCATTAAGAAAGTGAATGCGAGTTCTGTCAATATATTTCCCTACACTTCCACATCTTTTAGTGTGCTGTAAACATTTAAAAGTGCATTCACTATAATTAATTTAAAGTATATTGTATTGTCAAGTAAACTGCCTTGCAGTTAGGCTGGGGACAGCCAAAGGCTAAGGAGGGCAACCCTACAGAAACGCCTGTTGAAATCGGATGCACTGAGCCACTGGCTGACAAATTAAAACAGTGCAACGTAAATATTGCTGTAAACAGCGTACGATGAAGAAGAAGAAGTATTGTCAAGTAAACAGAAGCACAGTTGCCAGTATTAGTGTATATTTATTTTGTTTTTGTTGTTGTAGATGCCAACTGGCCAGCACCAATATGGTGGCCAGTACCAACCTGGCATGCCAAACCAAAGACACCCTATGCCAATGGGAGGAGGCACATGTCCTGGCGCTGGTCCAGTCAAGCCAAACTTACCATCTGTTTACCACAGGAGACCAGCACCTTACCATAACCCATACATGCAGAAACGACAGTCCATGTATCCTAATGGGGCACAAATGGATGTAAGTAATGAGTCTGGTTGTTTCTTCTTCTTTGTATGCAATTTGTGAACTGGCACAGATTATAAAGTTTTGAAATCATACATGGGTTTGCCAAGAGACAGGCACCTGCGAGAAAGAACCAGGAATGTGTACATTCAGGTAAGCTATGGGAGTCATCAGTATCTACACCCTACGTCACCTGCTGAAATAGACTGAACACACTATGGGCAAGGAGCTGGTGGCTGAGTAGTTTGGAAACATGTCTCTTGACCAAGGTGGCATAGGTTCAGAACAATGATGCAGTAATATAAAGTGACTTAAAAGTCCATAATGCATGGTGATTGCATGGGCAAGTTGCTTTTATTCTTCAGCCATATATGGACCCAAAAGAGGAGAATAATAGCACTGTAATCTGCTAGGCATTTCATCGTAAAAGGCAGTTAAGGATGGTGGGCATGAGGCAGAGTACCCCATCCTGTAGGAATTTTAAGCCACAAAACAGACATTAGCTAGGTAACATTTGATGACATGCTATGTACTTGTTGAAGCCCTATGCTCCACAGGCAGCTGAAAAGATTTTGATTGAATGAGATGAAAATCCTGCCGCCTGATCTCAGCAATAAAAATAAATGTTGAAATCTTCTACTTCTGCGTTCGTTCTCAATCTCCCGCTACTAAACCCTGAAAGGGCTTAAGTAGCAGAATGTAGTCCAGAGAACAGAATGCGTTGTGTCGTAGTTTACAGCTTGACCGCGATATTTGCACCTTTCAGTCCAACACATCCGACTTCAGCAAGCATTTTTTGAGTACCGAGTTAGCATTCCCTCTTCGATCCCTTCTCTTTAGCCAGTCTGCCCTGCTGCAGCTTGTTATCCAGGATCATCATGTGGAGGTGTAGAAGGGTCTTGGCAGCTCTGGTTCGCAGGCCTTGACGCTAACAGTCAGCTATAGATTGCTGACCACTGCAGCTCATGCGCTGCTCAGCGTCTTGATCCAAAATGTTGAAATGATACTAATAGTTATGAAAGTTGAATGATCATTTCTTCTCTACAGTGTTCGTCCTAAAAATGACGTTGTAACATGTAGTTTACAGTAAAACGGTGATATCTGCACCTTTAGGCCTTACACGTCCGGTTTCAGCTGCTGTTTTTTTGGTAACAGATATGCCTTCCCAATGCAAATCCTATATTCTTAGTCAGACTACGCTAGTGCAGACAGTGTACAGGACTGTTGCTTGGAGGTGGAATAAGGTCTTCGTCAGCTCTGGTTCACTGGTTCTGATGTAAGCAGCCAGCTATGAGTCACTGACTGCATTGGCACAATGCAGTTCATGGGATTCGCAGCATTCTTCTGTATAACGGTTGTTTCCAATTATCTATGCGCTTGCTTGCTGGTTGTCCATGATTCACTGCCACATGTCAGTACTGGTTCCACATATCGTTTAAGGACTCTTTTTCTCAGTTCAAGGTTTTGTTACTGGTTATTCAAAAAATATAAAAATAAAGGTTGTTCATTCATTTATAAACCTCATTTGTATTATTGCTCTTTGGCTGCGAAAAGTGTAAACAATATTATCTACCACACTGAAAATTGGGTAGGACTGATCTAAAAACAGAAAAATGGGAAATTTAAATGCTAATATACATTAGTGGGGACCAAGAAATATATTGAAGCATGAAATAGTAGAGTGTGTGTTAGAATTCGACACATTTCAAGCTTTCCCTGGTCTTGGGGGAGGTCAGATCCATGTCTAGTCCTATTGTAGATGCATGATAAATGTGGAGGTCCTGAGTACATACTGTGCACACAAATAAGGCTTTCACATTTGAAAATTGAAAACAAGAATGCTGTTAGCTGCTGTCTTTGCAACAATTCTAAAGGTAATAAAATTCCTACCCGATATTGGCCTGCATGAAGGCCAAAAAGAGGTGGTCTCTCCACAATGCACATACAATCACCAGCTTATCTGCACACTTGATTGCAAGTATAACAGAGACTTCTAAGAGGTAGAAGAGGAATAAGTAAAGTGAACCATTAGGTTCTTAAGATACAACATAATAATTATGATAAGATGCAACATAGTAAATTGACTTTCCACTTTGCAGCAGTTTGTGCCAGGTGGTCCAAGCCCACATGTCCCTCCATACATGGGCCCCCATCAACAATACCCAGGCAAGCCAGGCTACCCACCCAGCCAGCAGCCGCTGCCTTCACCCACATATGGCATGCCACAGACCATGGGAGGCATGAGGCCCAGTGGACCATCCCCATACATGATACAGGGTCAGTATGGACACCCACAGAGACATCTTGGACCTGCACCAAGCTACAGCCCATATCCAGGACAGACAGTAAGTGTTTCTCTCATAGTGCTACACTCAGAGCGATGGAAGATGGTTAACTTTGTGTTTACAACAGGAAAACGAGCTGGTGGTGAACATGAAAGCAGAAGTCGTGTAATGGTAAAAGTTAAAAGTAGTTTTGTAACAGACCCTGCAGTCAGAATTGAAGTGTTATTAACTTCGTTGTTGTGGAGTCTCAGCTTTTTCTGAAGTGGGATGACCAGTTCCCTTTCTCTTCATCTTGTTGTCCCCACCAGACAGTTGAGTATATTGTAGTGAGCTGGGATTGGGGCAGTCCAGTTGTTGTGAGAGACAAGCACTCTAGCTGATCTGAAGCTCAGATTCTCAAATAGCTCAGTCACTCAAGATTCTCAAACTACTTCATCGCTCAAATTGCTCTGTCACTCAGATTCTCAAACTGCTTCGTCACTCAGATGCTCAAACTGCTTCATCACTCAAATGCTCAAATTGCTCTGTAACTCAGATGCTCAAATTTCTCTATGCTGAAATTGCTTGCAAGGGTTGTCTTGATGACTTATTCTCTATATGCATTTAATTCTTCTCCATATGCTTACCGGCATCAACTTAAATATATCAAAAGAAAGCAGTATCCAGTCTGAGCTTTTATGTATCTACATAATGCGTGTCCTCAGGGATACTTCTTCTTCTTCGTATGCTGTCAGACGTCAACCTTTATTTTTTTGAAAAAAGCAGCGGTCATCCCGAGGCTGTCGACACTGCCATAGAGCTTGTCTAGTGTTGCCACTGGTGATTGCCACGTCTGCTTTCTCTGATCCTCGTATGTCGGGCAGTTTTGCAGCAGATGTTCAGCGGTCATTTTCCCAGTACCGCACGTGCATTCGTCAGTGCCACCTATCTTCAGTTTATTGAATAGGTGGTACCTCAGTCTGTTGTGGCCAGTGCGGAGTCTGATGACCACAACCTGCTCTCTTCTGTTCAACTGGTAATAGGCATCATTTTTTGTGTAGCCAGTATGTTCGGTTTCCCATTTGGTCATGTATCTGGCCCTAATAAGCTTTTTTGACTCTTCGTATGTCACACTAGTATCTGGTTGTGGTAGTCTTGCACCTTCTTTTGCCAGTCTGTCTGCCTCCTCGTTGCCTTGGATGTTACATTGAGATTGAACCAACTGTACCACTACTCTTTTTGGTGCAGACTGCTGGCATAGTTGACAAGAGTACTGCACTTAAATCATTAAGTTCAGTATTTTTCTGGCTTTTTAGTGCTGTGACTACGGCCAGGGCATCTGTAAGTAAGACTATATGGCTTTCATTTCTTTTGCATGTCACCATTTCTTCTACTGCAGCCCTCAGTGCCTCTGCCTCCGCTCTGAAATTGCTTGTGTATTTTCCAGTAGCCAATGACTGTTATTTGTCTGCCATTTGGTAGGTTCAGGAATGCTCCTGCCCCTCCGTTCTGTGTAGTGTTTGTTACAGAACCGTCGGTGTATGCATGGTTCCAGTCCATGCATGGGTAGTTTTTTGTTATGTAGCTCAGGGTAGTAATTATTTAATGTGAATGATGTTTTGTAAGAAGAGTGAGTGTCTTAGAGGTTAGGATCTGGGGACACAGGCTCAATCCTTCATAATGCCTTTATTTTTCTTTTGGAGATTGCATACAAACATAGCCAGCACACTACAGGAGCACTCAGCCTTAATCTTCAACCCTATAAGTCTCCTGAGGCAGACCTTAACTATGAGAATAGATCCATAATTATATACCTTAATCAGTGTTTTGGTTTGTTTTATCATGAGACTAAAGTATTTTTAGCTATATGAAGAAAGTTATGCTGAAATGACTACTTTGATCAGTTTCTCTCTCTTACGGTTTGTTTAAATATTTCTTTCTAATCTCATCAGCATAATAGTTTTCCTCACTCACCGATCCCTGGTAACCCTACCCCACCCATAACCCCAGGGGCTGTTCCAGGCTACCCAGGAGACATGAAGCCAGCCTATCCACCTGACATTAAACCAATGATCAAAACAAGTAAGTACCGAGCCATATACATTATTTCTATTTCAAAAGATTGTATGTTCTTCTTGTTATCGGGTGTCAACTTGAATATGTTAAAAGAAGCCAGCTTTTAACTCTGAGGTTATTTGTATCCCCATATAATTTGCCTTTGAATTTTTCAGTTGCTGACAATATGTGTCTTCTCTTTTCCTCATATGTTGGTGGCTTTTACATCAGGTTTATGGGGCTGAAGATACAGCACAGAGATTAAGCTGACAGCAGCCAGCGACTCTGAGCTTGTATCAGGGTCAGCGAACTAGAGCCGACCATGACCCTATTAAACCTTCAAGTGATGGCCCTGGAAACAGGATACACTAATATAGTCTGGCTAAGAGAATAGGGATTGCATTGGGAAGGCAAACCTGGATCTCAAAAATGCAAGATGTGTCAGGCTGTCAAGCGCAAACATCACAGCCTTGCTGTAAACTGCGACACAATATGAAATCCTTTTCAGTACAAATGCCAAAGAAGAAGAAGACATCAGGTTTTTAATTGCCATTTTACCAGCACCTAAGTTAAATTCGCAGGTTGTTTCTATCTTTAGTTCATTGAAGAGATGGTATCAATCTGTCGTGGCATAAGTCAAGGTCAGCTGTTCACTCAAGTTAGATGCTGGTAACAGTCATCATTGTTGGTGACATGGAAATTACTAGAAAGGGTCAATTACTCTGATATTTCAGTGACCCAGTTCCTCAATGCCTTTTAGGCAAATTACACAGCTATAACTGTTGGTCTACTAGATAATATCTTAAGGATATGTTGTGGGTTGGCGTGCAAGACATGTAGAAGGGAGATGATTTGAATATTTCAAGACATGAAATTGTATACAGCTTACTTACATATTCAATGTTTTATATTTTTTTGTTAAACTGAGCATTTTTGGCCCTGAGAACTTCCTGAATGGTTTCTATCTTATCCGTCTCATTTCCAGTTCTAAGTAGCTCCACCGTCTTCTTCTTTAAGTCAACCTTGATCTTTTACCTTGAATTTGCTCAATACCAGCAAAAATTGCCTTTCTTTAGATTAAAATAGTTCCACATAACAATGTGTTAAACTGTCATACAAATGTCAAGTTAAGTTCCACAAACAAATATGTTAAGTTGCGCGTGCAAATACCTTGTTAAGTTCCACAAACAAATATGTTAAGTTGTGCATACAAGTATCTTGTTAAGTTCCACAAACAAATATGTTAAGTTCCACAAACAAATATGTTAAGTTGCACATGCAAATATCTTGTTACGTTCCACAGACATTTATGTTAAGTTGTGCATGCAAATATCTTGTTAAGTTCCACAAACAAATATGTTAAGTTCCACAAATAAATATCTTGTTAAGTTCCACAAGCAAATATATTGTTAAGTTCCAAAACAAATATGTTAAGTTGCACAAACAAATATCTTGTTAAGTTCCACATATGTTGTAATATCATACAAATATGTTAAATTCCACATACATGTATGTTAAGCTTCACATAGAAATATAATTTTAAGGTGCACATACACATATGTTAAGTTGCATATACAAATATCATGTTAAGTTGCACATAGAAATATATTAAAATTGTAATAACAATTTGAAGTAACCTTACTATTGTACCTACTCTGTATATAACTGATCAAGACTGACTGTCTTCGTATGTTTTCTGTCTCAAATCTATTGATGAGCAATGTGTATGTAATCTTTACATATATTGGATTTATGTTTATGGATTTTCTTCAACCAATCCTGTTGGCATCCAGTTTAGTTTTTGACCAATCAACTGATGGCATGTTTTCAGATCCAGATGAGCTGAGGTTAACATTCCCAGTAAGGGATGGGGTAGTGCTGCCACCATTCAGGTTGGAACACAACCTGGCAGTCAGCAACCATGTGTTCCAGCTTCGAGATACAGTATACAACACGCTCATGTACAGGTATGCCTTTGATCATTGCCTTTAGTCACAGATTAGTTGTGTATTATAGCAAACACTGATTTGAACTTTTAAAGATAAGAATTTCAGATTCATCAGGGTAGTTGTGACCAGAGAATAAGAATAAATATAAAAACAACAGCTGCAGATCCAATCCATTTTTGTAACCATGAGATTAAACAGACCTGGCTGAAGCATTGTAAACAAATGGTTAGTAAAGTTGTGAAAAGATGTATGGTGAACAAATTCAGAATACAGCACCCAAGAAGGCATCAAACGAGAAGGTGAATCAACAGCTTAAAAATGAACTGAATATGCTGGATTTTGGTCAACACAATCAACGAAGATTGGTTAAAAACCGTAACTAAGAACAGTTGTTGTTTTTGTTTTTTTTTGGTATTTATATTTGGTGAAGTTCAGATTAACTATTTTCTTTTTGTCTAAACTGTACTTTATAAATTGTACTGTATTGGTGAAGTCTACTTTTGTATCTTCTGAAAATATTTTTTTTTAAATTAATTGAATCTAATCTGCAGTGCCGTTGTATATCTATTGTCAGCCAAAGTTTATGTATAATTAGTAATTTATGTGTTGTAATATCTTAAATTCGTGTACCTATGACATTTGTTAGACCTTTTAAAGTTTCAAATTGATGTTAGCAATTGTAATTGATGAAATTAACAGAATACTTCCCAAAGATTTGGTATTTTATGGTGCATTCAAATTTTGGAAGTCTGGTGGAGATTGTTTCAAGAAGTTCAGATAAGACAATGTAATTCATTCTTGAAAATGTTCTTAACAGATCGGATCTAGAATTGCAACTAAAATGCTTCCATCATGAAGATCGACAGATGAGCACCAACTGGCCAGCTTCAGTGACGGTCAGCGTTAATGCTACACCCCTCAACATTGAGAGAGGTGACAACAAATCTACACACAAACCGTTATACCTCAAAGATGTGTGTCAGGCAGGCCGCAACACCATTCAGATCACGGTAACCGCCTGCTGCTGTGTAAGTATCAATCTTTCATAGGGCATGTCAATGTCACATCACAAGAGATACTTTAACATGTCATAGCACAACTGAGACTTTAACTTTTACTACACTCAATTAAAAAATGACACACTCTTCCCTGTCACTGAATTATTTTTTGCTGCTTCATGTTTTTCTAGGTTGTTGACTTTTAGAGCCTGTATCTTTTTCGTTTGTTGTATAACTTAAAAATTAACTTTTTTATACTGGTTTAAAAGACTCATCAGAGTCTGTATACAACCAGTTACATTTGCATTACCCTGCTGTAAAAGCTATGCACATCCAATCTATTCTTAAATGCATTAATTGTCTCTGACTCCACTACCTCTTGGGGCAATGGATTCCAAGCATTCACCACACTCTGACTAAACAAATATTTTATAATATCCAATCTGGACCTCTCTTTAGTTAATTTGTATTTGTGCCATCTTGTTCTCGTCGGTGGTTGTATTTTGAAAAACCTGTTATAGTTTAATTTAACCTTTCCTGTAATAATCTTATAAACCTGTATTGTCACCTCAAATTCTTCTCTTTTCTAGACACTGTAGGCCGGTGTTACTGAGTCTTTCCTCATAACTGTAATTCTGGAATCCAATTATCAGTTTTGTCGCTCTTTTTTATGTCCTTTCCAGCATGTTAATATCTCCTCTACGGTAGGGACTTCACACCTGTACACAGTACCCCAATATAGGTCAAACCAATACTTTACACAGTTTGACAATCACTTCCTTACTCCTATATTTAATATTTCTTTTTACTGTGTGTGTGTGTTTCTGAGGTACAAGATAAAGGTGAAAATTAAAAACAGCACAAATATTTAAAAAAAATTAACTTCCTCATTCTCTAACTTCCTCATTCTCATTAATGGGTGAATCTTCAAGTCCAAGCAAAAAGCATAAGAAATAATTTCCAAAAGTCTAAAACAAATTTCAAAATCACCATTGTTTTTAAACTCGACGTGACTGAAATCAAACTCTTTACAGTCAAATGAGCAGTATGTTCAGACTATTATAATGTAGCTGGTTTGATTATAGATGAATAGAACACAGTTGCTGTGCAGCAACATTGCATGTCGCATACAGATGACCTGCGCAATCTAATTTTTTTCACTGCAGTCACTTTGCTGCAGCGTGTGTGTGGTAAAGGTTAACATGTCATAGCACAATTGTTACTTTAACATGTTACAGATGTCATAACATAATTGTGACTTCTACATGTCATAATACAAATGTTACTTTAACATGTCAGATACATTTAATGTGGTTTTCAATTTTTTTCCTCAGTCCCACTTATTTGTTCTCCAACTAGTCCATCGGCCAAGCATTCGGTCAGTTCTGCAAGGGTTGTTACGGAAACGTTTACTACCTGCAGAACATTGTATTACCAAAAGTAAGTTTAACTTAGGTCTGTTCAATAAGAAAAATATATTACACTCATTATTTTGATCTTTCCTGTAATGTTGACTATGTTTGTGTGCTGCATGATTTTGGGAAATGGAAACACTGTATATTAAAGATTAAATAAGGCTTTATTAACTATGCTTGTCCAGAAAGGAGTAATTAACTTGATACCTAATACTGTAACATCAAGGGAAGCGATGAGTCTGACAGTCTAGCCAAATGGGAGTGAAATTTATACAGGAAAAATACCTGGTCAACTACAAAGCAGCAAAATTCACAATAATAGAGAAATACAATGTAAAGTGGCAGGAAAAATGCCCTAAACACGACGCAGATGACTGATACTCCCAACTGTCCAGAAAAGACCAGGCAATCATACTTTGTCTTCAAACTGGTCACAACAAAATAAAACACCATTCTGTACACCAAATTCAGGATAGTGCCACTTTGTTACTGCTGCTTGGCAGATATGTCAGCAACACATGTACTTCAGGAGTGCTCCTAGCACACAGATCAGAAGGGGATGGATGTGGCCCAGGCCCACTATCCTCAAGGAGAAACTGTACACTGGTATTGAGAGTCTATAAGGAGCTGAAGATGCAGCACAATGAATCAGCTGACACCAGCCAGTGACTCTTGGCTGGATGCTTGCATCAGGATCAGCAAATCAGATCTGACCAAGACTTTATTCCACTTCCAAGTGGCGGCCCTGGAAACGAGCTGCAATTGTGTAGTCTGGCTTAGAGAATAGGGATCACAGTTGACAGAAAAACCCCAAAAAGTCAGATGAAACCAGATGTGTAGGACCGAAAGGCACAGATATTGCAGATTCGCTGTATACTAGTTACAACATACTTTTCAGGACGATCCCTGAAGAAGAAGAAGAGACCTTAAAAAAAAAGACAGCAGATTGTACTAGATAATCTGGAGTCCCAGTCTAAATCAGTAATGATCACTGGAGAAGAAGAATTTGTGCTCGTTACTTTCATCTCTCTCTCTACCGACAGTGTTTCTGTCACAAAATGTGTATCAGATGGCCAGAAGTAATCACCAACACAAACTTATGGATGAGAAGAGAATAACAACCAAGGCAGCTGGATATTAGGGAGGTAAAGTGGTGACGGATAAGACATACCTTTAATAAGCAACTTAACAAATATATCAAAGACATGCTGGACTGGGACCAATTGGAGAAGAGTGCAGAGGTTTAGAATAACTAAAGAAGAGCTGTCTAAGATAAATCACTGCCTCATTGGGGGCATTATTAAGATGTTCCAAAATAATAGTCAATATAATTGTCTTTTCGTAACCCTACCCAGCCCAACCTTCTCAAGTAAAAAATATGGGACAAGTAAACAATTTAATACAAATATGTAAAAAATAAGTTATGATACAACTTAATGTATTCAAGTATATAAAAAGAGACTAAGATACCTACTTTATGTAATTAAGTATTTAAAAAGAAGTAAAGATACCAAAATCACTGTATACAAGTATAAAAAGTAGCAAAGATATCAACTCAATGTATCCAAGTATGTAAAAGAAGGTATCAATTCAATTAAACTTAGTGGGCCATTAGCTTTTTTGATCATTATCATGGATACAGTAAGACCTATTGTTTGTCCTCTACAGTCAAAAGAAATTTCTCAAGTGTTCCCCCCAACAACACAGTGAATGGAGAAGACGGAGTGGAGCAGACAGCTATAAAAGTCCCATTAAAATGCCCTATTACCTGCAGGAGAATAACATTGCCAGCACGAGGGCATGACTGCAAACACATACAGGTATTGTTAGGTCTTGTTTAGTTGCAAGTGGCTTATCCTAGAGATCTGAGTGCATGAATATTTATCGTTAAACAGAACATAATTGTAGTACATTTAGTTTATATCTTATTCTTATACCCAAAGGAAAACAAGTTATTTTATTGTGTATTTGTATATCATATGTGGGGTATTTTTGCTAGAGCTTTTTGTCAAACTTCACAAGGCTACTCCTTACTCCACACTCTACAGGTTTTTAGGCAGGTGTGAAATATAGGATGTGCAAAGTAGTGAGTTTTAGAATCTTCTACTGGGGTTAAGCTGCACTATTAGTCCATAGCCCAATTTATGGCCTACTCTCAAAGTAACAATGGGCCTATTCTTTTCAATAATTTTGAGGAATTTCTGTCTGTCTGATGGTAGAACTGAAATAACACATGTATTCCTTTTCCATTTCTATGCAAGACCTTTATGGTATATGGTGTTCTTCTCTATGCGACTCTCATACGTGCCCTTTAAATAACCCACTACTTACAAAGGCCATCCCTCACTGTCAGTCACCCGATCTCAACATAAAAGTAAATTTGTTAAAGTATAGCATCGTAGTAGTTGAACTGATTTTGTGTTTTGTTCACTACATTCTGTGTATAATTTAATGTATTTAATTTCTTTTTCTACCTGGATCAGTGCTTTGATCTGGAGTCCTACTTACAGTTAAACTGTGACAAGGGTCTGTGGAAATGTCCAGTGTGCAAGTAAGTGGCTTATCATATGGCATATTTGCTACTGATTCTTGGTTCTGTAAATGTTTAATATTATTCTTGAATGGTGGATGAAAATATAGTTTATACTCATTCATTTTGTTAATACAAAACCATTATACTGAATGATTTTTTTTCTATGAAACTATCATGAATGCTGAATTCATTTTCCTTCTTTATAACCTATCATTCATACATAATCAATTTACATTGAATTATTTTATTGATATATGTCCACCATTTATACTATATCCTTATGTTTACATAAAAATATAATTTACATTGCATAATTTTCATTATATAATCCTATCACTTACACTGAATCAATATGTTTATATAAAAACAATTTATACTGAATCACTGTTTAAATACAATTATTATTTATACTTAACTATTTTCTTTATATAAAACCACTATTTATACAGAATTATTTTGTTTATGTGAAACTTCACATTTCTGCTCAGTCAATGTAACTATATTTGATCAATCCCCAAAACTGCAATGTACATTGTATGCCATTGGCTTTTTAATATTATAGTAAATCAGCCCTGCTGGAAGGGTTAGAGATTGACCAGTACATTTGGGGTATTCTCACAAACATGACCAACATGCAGTTTGAGGAGGTCACCATCAACCAGACCGCCAGTTGGAAACCTGTCCCTGTCAAATCTATGGTGAAAGAGGAAGATAGTGGTAAGTTTCTGTGTTTATCATCAAGAATTTGTGAACATTAGACACATTTAAAGCTATGACTCTGGCCTATGACTCTAAAGTTTAGTTTAGTTTAGTCAAAGAATTGTCATTGTGTTCTTCTCCATATTCTTGGGGGAAGAATCTCAGCACAATGCACGAAATCCGTCGCACTGGCAAAGATCCCGTAATAGATTAGGTAGATTTTTTACATAATTTTGAATTTATGCCCGAACAGCAGCTGTTAAGCCTACTCTTTTTGATTTCCAACTGTCAAAGAGATTTGTAGCGTGCGCAACACTGCACATGGGCGTCCAATCTCTACTACCCAGAGATCCGGGGAAATACCAGAAAGAAAATGAAAAAATCCTGAGACCACTCAGCCTCTGACCTTAAAACATACAATATAGTCCTTCATATTAAAATTTTTTACTCTGAAGTATTTTTTACATCTGCACAGATATTTTTGTAGGCTGTAACAACGTTCCATGACAATATTCTGCACTTGAGACTTAATATTTATTTTCATTAAAGTTTCACTGAAGAATTTACTCATTTCTTGAATGTGTGTCTGATTATCCGGCATGTGCAGGGTAGATTTTATATGCTGATTGAATTACTTGGTATCATAATAAGTAGGTAAAAATGATGCCACTACACAATGAGGCACCGCCCAGGATAAATATGAAAGTAATTCATTTAAAAAAACTTTCCCGTCATCTCTCCTGCTTTTTCCAATCACGGGATGGGCGCAATTGTGATATAAGGCACTGTCCATGATAATTATCAAATGATGTTGCTGGAAAATGAGATAGGACACAGTTTTAAATCTGAAACATGCTTGAACAAATTGAGATGGAGTGAAGAGTTGGGTAGGTTTTTGGGGGAAGGGTTGAAGGGATGGGTAGTTTGGAGTGAAGAGTTGGGTAGGTTTTTGGGGGAAGGGTTGAAGGGATGGGTAGTTGGAGTGAAGAGTTGGGTAGGTTTTTGGGGGAAGGGTTGAAGGGATGGGTAGTTTGGAGTGAAGAGTTGGGTAGGTTTTTGGGGGAAGGGTTGAAGGGATGGGTAGTTGGAGTGAAGAGTTGGGTAGGTTTTTGGGGGAAGGGTTGAAGGGATGGGTGGTTTGGAGTGAAGAGTTGGGTAGGTTTTTGGGGGAAGGGTTGAAGGGATGGGTAGTTGGAGTGAAGAGTTGGGTAGGTTTTTGGGGGAAGGGTTGAAGGGATGGGTGGTTTGGAGTGAAGAGTTGGGTAGGTTTTTGGGGGAAGGGTTGAAGGGATGGGTAGTTGGAGTGAAGAGTTGGGTAGGTTTTTGGGGGAAGGGTTGAAGGGATGGGTGGTTTGGAGTGAAGAGTTGGGTAGGTTTTTGGGGGAAGGGTTGAAGGGATGGGTGGTTTGGAGTGAAGAGTTGGGTAGGTTTTTGGGGGAAGGGTTGAAGGGATGGGTGGTTTGGAGTGAAGAGTTGGGTAGGTTTTTGGGGGAAGGGTTGAAGGGATGGGTGGTTTGGAGTGAAGAGTTGGGTAGGTTTTTGGGGGAAGGGTTGAAGGGATGGGTAGTTGGAGTGAAGAGTTGGGTAGGTTTTTGGGGGAAGGGTTGAAGGGATGGGTGGTTTGGAGTGAAGAGTTGGGTAGGTTTTTGCGGGAAGGGTTGAAGGGATGGGTGGTTGGAGTGAAGAGTTGGGTAGGTTTTTGGGGGAAGGGTTGAAGGGATGGGTGGTTGGAGTGAAGAGTTGGGTAGGTTTTTGGGGGAAGGGTTGAAGGGATGGGTGGTTTGGAGTGAAGAGTTGGGTAGGTTTTTGGGGGAAGGGTTGAAGGGATGGGTGGTTTGGAGTGAAGAGTTGGGTAGGTTTTTGGGGGAAGGGTTGAAGGGATGGGTAGTTTGGAGTGAAGAGTTGGGTAGGTTTTTGCGGGAAGGGTTGAAGGGATGGGTGGTTGGAGTGAAGAGTTGGGTAGGTTTTTGCGGGAAGGGTTGAAGGGATGGGTGGTTGGAGTGAAGAGTTGGGTAGGTTTTTGCGGGAAGGGTTGAAGGGATGGGTGGTTTGGAGTGAAGAGTTGGGTAGGTTTTTGGGGGAAGGGTTGAAGGGATGGGTAGTTGGAGTGAAGAGTTGGGTAGGTTTTTGGGGGAAGGGTTGAAGGGATGGGTGGTTTGGAGTGAAGAGTTGGGTAGGTTTTTGGGGGAAGGGTTGAAGGGATGGGTAGTTGGAGTGAAGAGTTGGGTAGGTTTTTGGGGGAAGGGTTGAAGGGATGGGTGGTTTGGAGTGAAGAGTTGGGTAGGTTTTTGGGGGAAGGGTTGAAGGGATGGGTGGTTTGGAGTGAAGAGTTGGGTAGGTTTTTGGGGGAAGGGTTGAAGGGATGGGTGGTTTGGAGTGAAGAGTTGGGTAGGTTTTTGGGGGAAGGGTTGAAGGGATGGGTGGTTTGGAGTGAAGAGTTGGGTAGGTTTTTGGGGGAAGGGTTGAAGGGATGGGTAGTTGGAGTGAAGAGTTGGGTAGGTTTTTGGGGGAAGGGTTGAAGGGATGGGTGGTTTGGAGTGAAGAGTTGGGTAGGTTTTTGCGGGAAGGGTTGAAGGGATGGGTGGTTGGAGTGAAGAGTTGGGTAGGTTTTTGGGGGAAGGGTTGAAGGGATGGGTGGTTGGAGTGAAGAGTTGGGTAGGTTTTTGGGGGAAGGGTTGAAGGGATGGGTGGTTTGGAGTGAAGAGTTGGGTAGGTTTTTGGGGGAAGGGTTGAAGGGATGGGTGGTTTGGAGTGAAGAGTTGGGTAGGTTTTTGGGGGAAGGGTTGAAGGGATGGGTGGTTTGGAGTGAAGAGTTGGGTAGGTTTTTGCGGGAAGGGTTGAAGGGATGGGTGGTTGGAGTGAAGAGTTGGGTAGGTTTTTGCGGGAAGGGTTGAAGGGATGGGTGGTTGGAGTGAAGAGTTGGGTAGGTTTTTGCGGGAAGGGTTGAAGGGATGGGTGGTTTGGAGTGAAGAGTTGGGTAGGTTTTTGGGGGAAGGGTTGAAGGGATGGGTAGTTGGAGTGAAGAGTTGGGTAGGTTTTTGCGGGAAGGGTTGAAGGGATGGGTGGTTTGGAAGGAGAAGTGATAGGCCAGTCGAAGGAGGAAGAGATGGAGTGCAATGGGGATGTCAGGCAGGGCAAAGGGTACAGGAAGGAGGAAGAACCTTTAATTGTTATATTTCTGTTTCTTTTATATTGCACAGTTCAACTGATGGCAGATGGTCTCCACGGGTCTGCTAGTCACATATTATATAACAAACTGCTAAGAATTGAAAGCAGAATAGAAGACAATGGAGATGTATATGGACAAAATGGTGATGTTTCTTTTTTAAATCGTAAAAGCATTTGCTGTAAATCCTGAAGTGTATATTGTGACATTTTGTTAATACTTCTAGTAGGAAGATTTTTCAATTAGTTTCATGTATTTAGCTGTAGTACTTTGCAGTTTGCATGTTCTACTGAAGTCATGCCTGAAAATTCTAAAAAATATGTAACTTCCCTTAAAGCAATTTTATGAAAACAAATAGCCTACTATCAAGAATAGCCCAGTGAGGAAAAATGAAATGTGTACTAGTGAAAATAAATTTCATGAAACTTTGTGTGGAATACATTTTGAATTTATCTAGAATACATGGTATTTACGTTACCCATGCCAAACCAACTCTTGTGTTATTGCCTGAAAGGGCTTATTTTTAATTTTACAATGTATATATTAATATTTTAGAATCTGACCTGTCTTAACATTAGATTTTGTCTGATCATCTATATCTGATTCATAATATTTTATATGCCATTTTTGCCTAATCTTCGTATATGATTAACCCCAGTGTCTAAAAAAAATATTGTAGTTATTCAAAGCAAAAATTAAAAAGCCTCAGCCTAAATCAAATGAAATTAGAAGTATTGGTAGTAACTAAGCAGCACATATCTCCAAAAAGTTTGTATAAAGGGGATGAAGATGGAACTAAAACAAGTACACTCATTTCAATACTTGGGCACCAATATCAGTTCTGATAGAGATATATGAAATCAAGTACAGAATAAGGGGACGGCGTGGCCTAGTGGTTAAGTGGTACGGCTCACAATCCGAAGGTACTGGGTTCGATCCCCATCACAGCACCGGCCGTTACCCCGGGGAAGCAAACCCTTAGAACATGCAGGAGGAAGCAGAGCCTTACATAAAATGCTAGCTGAAGTCGGATGCACTGGGCCGACAGGCGCAAAATAAAAACATAGTGCAACGCACACCACACCGCCTTGAGGATTAGAGAAATAAGATGAACGCAAAAAAAAAAAAAAGGACAGAATAGCCAAGGCTTAATAAGTCTTCCAGAGTGTGAGGGAAATCTTGTGCAACAAAATCCTATCACTGGAATTGAGGTTGAGAGTTCTTGGATGCTATGTTGAACCAGTACTGACATACAGCAGCGAGTCATGGACAATCAATAAGAAAGTGACGGGATCATTGGAGGCAATGGAAATGTGGTTTTAGAGAAGAATGTTGAAAATTCCATGGACTGCAAAGATATGTAATAACGCTCTTGAGAATGCACAGTCACAAAGACAGATTATGGCAAAAATCATGGAGTCATTTTTTTTCAGGCATGTCATGGAAAGAGAAAGGCTGGAACACACTGAGACAATCTGCAGAATCGTAGGGAAGACAGACAGATGGAGACAAAGAGGTAAAATATTGGACGGTTTGAAGGCATGGCATGGGAGGCGATCAACTGCGACACATATTATAAGAGAAAGTGTAGGCCAATGATCTGGCAAAGATGGCGCCGTAACTGGCTGCGAGTCTACATTTCTCTACTCTTTTGGATCATTATGGATGCCGCCAGACCACGGATTTACCTGGAATTCACACTAGTCGACGACTTACACTTGTGTTCACGGATACGTGGAGTTGTTTTCCGTCTGGACTTGTTATTTCGCTCTTTTTTTGTGATTTCTTCCATCCGTTTTTCCTGGTCTGGACGCCGGCTGAATGGCGCTACGCTTAAACTAGTTATACCTGTGTCGTATCTCACGGGTTAGTTCTGCCGGTTCACCTTCACGAATATGGCGTGTGGGAATTTTAGATGCTACTATGATGAACTGAATACAGCTGGGGAGAGATGCCAGACTCACTCACACACTGAGTGTTGTCCATACGACCTCTTGTGGTTATCAAAAAGGCACGACAAACTGCGTTAGATGCCTTCCCACCTTTCTACCCTGCGGGTTACATGTTTACGGAAAGGCTTCGGTGGTAACCCTGAGGCAAAATCTGCGTCCTATGCTATCTCCAGTCGTCTCGATAAATGTCTTGCCACTGACAAAAGGTAGCTTAGGCTCTGTTAGTGAGGTTGACAAAAGGCGCAGCTTCTTCATCACTTTAATCCAAATCTCCGCGCAAGTCACCCATTTCAGCGGACACAGCAAGAGATACGACTGTCCACACAGCTGAACAAAGAGAGTGGTCTTCATCACTTGTGATGGACAAACTATCAGGCCAATGATTGTCAACGTCAACCGACATAGCACTTGATAAGGATGATGGTGTCTGTCACTGATTTTCTTCATTAATTCTCTGTGTGCCCCTAATGTCTCCAGGACTTCCTTATTTGTTTTATTTGTCCATGAGATACGTCCCAATCTTCTATATATCCTAAGACATCTGTGGTCATTTCTTCTGAAACTAGGTAATCAAGAGTCATGTCAGAACAACTGGATGAAAGCTATGTCACCATCAAGTATGCAGCTACCCACAATGATGTCCTGGGACTCTGGATCCCAGTCATCTCCCTACAGCCTGCCTCCACCCTCCACACCAGGTAAGAGAACAAGACCAATGTTTATATTAGCTAGTCATTATTTTTAGTTTTAAATGTTATTGATGTTTTTTTCTGTGTTATATTTGACTGCTTGTATATCAGTCTAGTTTAATTTACACATGCAGGCTATTTACAATTGTATTGTACAGTATTTATCATTAATAGTTTCCAACTAGCTGCCATTTAAAAATGGGAGTGTTTTCCTGAATGGGAACTTCTGTTCTTCATTCAGAGGTTGCATCACCAATCTGATTTTAGTTTATTTTGAAGTTGCATCACCAATCTGGTGTTAGTCTATTTTAGAGCTGCATCAGCAATCTGATGTTAGTCTATTTTGGAGTTGCATCACACATCTGAAGTTAGTCTATTTTGGAGTTGCATCAGCAATCTGATGTTAGTCTATTTTGGAGTTGCATCAACAATGACAAAACACAATGTCAACATAAATTTACAATGGGTGATGAGGAAATAGATCAGGTCACGCATTTTGAATATCTGGGTTCCAGAATTGACAAAAATGGCAACAGCTAGAAAAAAATCATAAGAAAACTAGCCATGGCAATGCAGAGGCTGAAAAGCCTGAAGAAATTATGGCAGAGCATCAACAAAACAACAAAAGTAAAAGTCTTGAGAGCCTGTGTTTTTCCTGTGGCATCATATGGCTGCGAATCATGAACTTCTTCTTCTTCTTCTTCTGCGTACACAGTCAGACAGTAACCATTATTTTCTCGAAAAAAGCGGCGGTCATCCTGAGACTCTCGCCACTACCATAGAGCTTGTCTTGCAGTTCCACTGGCAATGGCCACATCTGCTCTCTCTGATCCTCGTATGTCGGGCAGTTCTGCAGCAGATGTTCAGTGGTCATTTTACCAGTACCGCACGGGCATTCGTCGGTACACCCTATCTTCAATTTGTTGAATAGGTGGTACCTCAGTCTGTTGTGGCCAGTGCGAAGTCTGAAGACAACGACCTGCTCTCTTCGGTTCAACTGGTAATAGGCATCGTTTTTGGTGTAACCAGTATGTTCGGTTTCCCATTTGGACATGTATCTGGCTTTGATAAGCCGTTTTGACTCTTCGTACGTCATACTGGTATCTGTTTGTGGTAGCCTTGCACCTTCTTTTGCCAGTCTGTCTGCCTCCTCGTTGCCTTGGATGTTGCAGTGTGACGGAACCCACTGTACCACTACCCTTTTTGGTGCGGACTGCTGGCACAGTTTGCAGAGTGCTGCTCTTAAGCCATTAAGCTCAGTGTTTTTCTGGCTTTTTAGCGCTGTGACTACTTCGAGAGCATCTGTCAGCAGGACTATATGGCTCTCATTTTCACTGTGTGTTACCATTTCTTCCACTGCCGCCCTCAGTGCCTCTGCCTCTGCTCTGAAATTGCTTGTGTACTTACCAGTAGCGAATGACAGTGTTATTTTTCTGCTATTTGGTAGGTTCAGGAATGCTCCTGCCCCTCCGTTCTGTGTAGTGTTTGTTACAGAACCGTCGGTGTATGCATGGGTCCAGTCCATGCTTGGGTAGCTTTTCGTTATGAAGCTTAGGGTAGTGTCTCTCCTTTCTTTTTCACTCTGACAGTTTTTGTTTGCAATACCTGGTATATTTTCTACCACCTCTGGAAATATATCCTGCCTCCAAGTAGGTTTTCGTACAGTAGTGATGGGTTTTGGTGTTGTTAGTGCGTTTATGGGATCTTCGTGCATCTTTGCTTTGGCTATTTCTGCAAAGTTTCTCCGCTTTAGTTTCCCATTTCCCAAATTGTTTAGTCTCTGGTACATTGGATGGTCCGTCAGTCTTCTGAGTTTCTCTGACTGCAGCTGGGCTCTGCAGTCTCTTCTATCGGTCATGGATTGCAGTTTTGTAATCTTTTCAAGTTCTACAATTGGCGTTGACTTTATGCCACCTGTTATAATTCTCATGGCTTGGTTTTGAAGTTTGTTAACTTTATCGAAGTTCGCCTTCGCTGCGGTTGTCCATGCCGCAATGCCATACTCGAGAACTGGTCTCACTCTTCCAGTGTACAGTTTCTTTAGTATGCCTTCGTCTGCTCCCCAGCTTGTGCCAGCAAGTTTCCTCATGATCGCCATTCTTTCTCTGGCTTTCATTCGGTTTCTCTCAATCTGACTTTTCCATGTCATGCGCCGATCAAATGTGACTCCCAGATAGGTTGGGTTGTCGTTTGGCTGCAGGATTTTGCCATTTAGCCTTAATTTGGTACTTTGGGGTTTTAATGAGAGCGAGAATATTGTGCACGTGGTTTTCTCCTCGTTTATTTTGACCAGCCATGAGTTCGCCCATTCTTCCAGCGATGTTAGGGCCGTCTGCATCCGATTTCTTGCTAGGGTGAGATTCTTTTCAGAGGTCCACATAGCCAGATCGTCTGCAAACATTGAGCTATGGACTCTTCTTGGTATATTCTCTGTAATATCGTTTATATATACCAGGAAGAGTGTGGGTGACAATACTCCCCCTTGGGGTACTCCCTGCTCGAGTGTCACCTTTTTGCTCATCTGCCCTTGTACTTGGACTCTGGCCGTTCTTTGTTTGAGGTAGTGGTTGATCCACTTGTACATCTTCCCACAGACATCACTTCTTCTTAGCTTGACTCTAAGTCCATCCTTCCAGACTTTGTCAAATGCCTTTTCCAGATCCACCCAAACAGCTACTGTGTGTTTCTGTGCCTGGTAGGCATCTTCTATCTCCTGGGCTATGAGGATGACCTGGTCCTCAGTGGATCTGTGCTGTCTAAAGCCGGCTTGCTGTGGAATTAGTATTCGTTTTTCTTCCAGATGCCACATCAGTCTGGTGTTTATCATCCGTTCCATCAGCTTGCCAACACAGCTCAGTAGGCTTATGGGCCTGTATCCATTTGGATCTGTTTTGTCCTTCCCTGTTTTTGGTACTGGTACCAGTATTGCATCTTTCCATGCCTGGGGTACAATACCCCTTTTCCAGCTTTGGTTCAGGACTGATAGTAGTTTCTTCTTCGCTGTTTGGCCCAGCCCCATCAGCATTTCGTTTGTTATCCCGTCTTTTCCGGGAGATTTCCTTTTCTTTAGTGTACTCATAGCCTCTTCCATTTCGCGCATTGTTAGTTTGGCCATCATGTGCTCTTCAGGAGCCGTATTTATGTTTTCGTGTCCCTTTAGCTCTTCGCTAATGTCTGTATGCTTATCTGCAGGGACCTCGATGTGGTTTGCTCTGGCATAGTGATCGACAAAGGCGTTTGCGGCTTTCTTACCTGTGATCAAGTTCTCGCCCTGCTTGATAGTAATTTGTTTATTTGACGGGGTTTCGTCGTTCATGGCTCTGACTAGCTTCCATAGCTTGTTCCCGTCTTTGTCCAGGTTCAGACTTTCCGTTTTATTTTTCCAACTTTCTCTTGCTGTTTGCTTGAGAGTGTGTTTGTACTTCGCCGCGGCGGCTTTGAGGGCGATGTTTGCCTCCATGGATTTTTCTCGTTCTGCCATGTTCCTAGCATTTGTTACTGCATCTTCCACTTTCTGTAACTCATCATTCCAGTAGGGCTTATAGTTTTTCCTAGCTCCTCTTGGGATGGTTTCAGTGGCGGCTTGCATTATTGCCTTGCTTAGGCTCTCCACCATGGGCTTCATTTTGGTGTTTCGTGTGTTGATGGTTTCACACAGCCCATCTGTCAGGATTGCAAATCTGTCCCAGTCGGCTCGTTTGTAATTCCAACGTGGGAGCGGTTTTGTTTCCTGTGGGCTTACTTCCATGTCAATGGTTAGCCTGATCGGCCTGTGGTCGCTACCTGCCAGTTGGTTCAGCACCTGGCGGTCTATTTTATAGTGTATGTCCTGTGTGGAGAAGGCCAAATCTGGAGTCGAGGTGGTATGCCATGTTCTTGAATAGAAGCTAGGGCTATCCTCCGGCCTATTGATTAGGGAGAGATTTGCATCTATCTCCCAATCTTCCACTTCGTCACCTCTACTGTCTGTGTCAGAGTATCCCCATCTCTCTGAGTGGCTGTTGAAATCTCCAACTACTATGCAGTTGGAGTCTCTGACCTCCATACTCGAGAGCGATAGGTCTCTGTTTGGTGGTCCGTACGAATCATGAACAATTACCAAAACTTCTAGACAAAGAACCAAATCCTTCAAGTCAAAATTTTACACAAAGATCCTCAGAGAAAAAGACAAATATAGACATTCGGCAAGAATTGAATATAGAGAAGAACTGGTTTATCAATTCCATTTTGGCCAGAAAATGTAAACACTTTGGTCACATCAAGAGACACAACGGTCTTGAGAGAACAGTAATGGAAGGTATTGTGCCAGGCAAAAGAGGAAAGAGGTAGACCAAGAAGACGATGGTACCAAGATATCCAGGAATGCCTGGGTATGACTGGTGGAGGGTGGAGATGCAAAGAGAAAGATTTTCTTTCAGACAGACTGTGGCGGGAGCGACTTTCTACAAAGGACATGCTATATGATGATGATCTTCTTCTTCTTCTTCATCGTACGCTGTTTACAGCGATATTTACTTTGCACTGTTTTATTTTGTTAAGCCTGTGGCTCAGTGCATCCGATTTCAACAGGCGTTTCTGTAGGGTTGCCCTCCTTAGCCTTTGGCTGTCCCCAGCCTAACTGCAAGGCAGCAGTTGTTTTTGGTCAGAGTTGTCTCTCTTAGGAAGTTGTCTTGCAGGACTATCGAGTCTTGCCTACTCGTGTCTATAGGGTTTGGCAATGATATGATGGACTGTGTACTAGTTTGTACTATCCCGGAAGAGAGGCAGTCCAGTGTGACTTTGTCCCAGGATCGTCACGTCCTGCCAGAAACGTAGCATATGCATGTGAGTGAGGTATGTCTTTGCTCCCTTTATTTTCTCGGCTCATCTGCAGTGATGGTACACCTAGTATTCCCCGCCACCCGGGAGGTTGTCACAATAGAGCAGAAGGTGCAATGTCCGCTGGACTGCATCTCTTCTGCGTCCATTGGGATGACTGATAGCAGACAGAGGCAAAGAGCGAGGCAGGAGTGCATTTTACCAGGTGCATTTCTGCGGCTCGACCGGGCCGGGCTGAGACGCAAGCCCCAGCCATGTCGTAGCCTCCCATCACAGCGGTGCTGAGATTTAGGGCGGGATTCTGGCTTAGAGGCGTTCGGCCGAAGTCCCTCAGATGGTAGCTTATCAGCCAAGCACGTGGACCAAATGTCAGCGACCTGTGATTCCTCTCGAAATAGTGCATTTGACCAGGGGACAAGCCTGGTCATTGCATGGAGATGTTGTTAGCCTGGTGTGCGGACATATCTCATGGTCAAGGGTTGAGTCTCAGCAGTTTGCAGTGAGGTAGCTGATCTACTGCTTAGGGCACCCCGACCGAGAACTAAGTCTTCTACAAATGGTTTCATACCTCATCGCCGAATGGGGTGAATATCGAGCAGCTTCCCGCCCGCTTTGATCGGCGGACGGTAGAGACCTCATTCTGCGGCTCGACCGGGCGGGGCTGGAGCGGGAGCCCCAGGTCCCCACCATGTCGGAGCCTCCCTTTGCAATCATGCTGAGCTTTTGGGCGGGATTTTGGCTTAGAGGCGTTCGGCCGTAATCCCTCACCTTGTAGCCTCGCGCCGTTGGCTTATCAGCCTAGTACGTGAATGATGATGATCAACAATCTGGTGTTATAAGAATGCCTGTGTATATAAAATCATGGACGTTTCAAGATTATTTAATTTACTTTGATGCTGAATGTAGGAATATTTTGTGTTTTACACATGTGCATGACTTCAGTCTTCTTGATGTTTTAACTGAATACTTTATTTTCACTTGGAGGTCCTATCATTTAAATTATTTTCTATATAAGAGAAGATTATAATACTGTCTTTGGTTATGTCTCATTACAGGCGATCCGATGAGTCAAGGGTTAAGGCATCCAGACCCATCAAGACCTCCTAGCATCAACCACATGACACCTCGACCATCATCACAACCTCATCCGCAACAAAATGGCAGCCTCAGTAACCTCTCCCACCCATCTCCAAACAGCAGCAATAATAACACCACATCATCCAGCAATACCCCCACCACTTGCAATAGCAACATCAGCAACATGAATGGTGTTCATATCAGCAACAACATCAGTAGTTCATTACCTTCAGATTGCCATTCATTAGGGGACTTGAACTTTGACCCAGCTGCTATCATCAATGGGGACAGTGGCGCTGCTGATGGACTTGCTGTAAGACAGTTTGTATACATTTGTACTTTATCAACCAATAGAATAAACATTGTTCTGTTATTCTTCTTCAGCGTTCATCTTGAAATGGACGAAAAGTTTACAGTGAGTCTGCGATATCTATGCACAACACATCCAATTTTGGCTGACTTTATTTAGTACTGGGATTTCCTTCCCACCGTTATCTCTATCCCTTGACCAGACTACACTAGTGACTAGTGCAGCCTGTTTCCAGGGCCGCCACATGAAGGCAGAATAGGGTCTTGGTCAGGTTTGGTTTGCTGACCCTGATGCAAACAGCCAGCTATTAGTCGATGACTGCTGTCAGTTCATACACTGCTGCATCTTGGCCCCCCTTTGTTCTGTTCATATAAATATTTCCATGTAGCTACCATGTGTGTATCTCTTATTCTAGTGTATGTATATTTTTCTCTGATATTATATGTGCCTTTAACTTTGTCATCTGTATGCATTCTCCTCAGAAATGTTTCCATACATCACTGATGTCTTCTAACTCTTATGTGTATCCATTCAATTTATCATATTATAATAATAATGTGTCTGCTTTGTAAAATTCTGTGACCTACAATTTGTATAAGCTCATGTTGCACTTAGTATGTAATTGAAAACTGTGAAGTGATCCCATAGCTATTATTAAAGAAATCCTTTAGTTGAATTTCTGAGTTCTGTTGTGCTATGGTTTGTGTCATGAACAGGCTTACATGCTTGTAAATATTTTCTGCTATCCCTTATATTGTATATCCATTTATTTAGGAATAATTCTGATATAAAATTGATAGAAAGTAAAAGAGAATATTGACATTTTAAAATAACATGCAATGATCTATGTTAAAAGTTTTGCCTTTCTTCTCACTAACTATCCGTAATGTAACATTATGTATGTTACAACGAATTTCTTGTCAGATTTGTGCATGTTGAAATGACAAACAATTACATATTTTAATATTTTTTACCAACAGTTGTTAGCAGACAACCTCAGTGATATGGAGTTGTTAACTGCCTACCTAGGACCCCCTGATTCAATGGGAGATAATGGGCAGAACTCTTCCAGCACAGGTGACGATCTCTTGGCATTATTTGAAAACTAATCACAGACCAACAGTTTGATCTCCGTTGACCAGTGCTACCTTAGCGACGACTTGCAACCACTGCTGCCACATCTATGTTTTGCAGCTTTACTTGCAGATGTCCATTCTGCATAAGAGTCTTCAGTCATGAAATATCAGAACTCTTCTCAAAAGGCATATGCAAAGATCTTTGGCCAGGCTAATTGTATCTGGAGAGGTTCTAACATATACGTCTGCTTCAGATAAATATGGATCTTACTATATTTCCCGGAGTGAATATCCGTCACATGCAAGGAACGTTACAGGTGCAACTGTTGCAGTGTGTGGCCAAAATCCAATAGTAACTTTTGCTGCAAGCAAATATTTGTAAAAATGGATCCCTGCCGATTTCATACACACATGCCATGTTGGAACTTCCTTTTGAAAAGCGCTGTAATTAATTGTAAGCAAGAGTGCCTCATCATGACTCGCATGTCGTTGTCAAAATATTGAATTACATCATCTTCTGTGTGATCAAGAAAGTCTTACTGATCAAGGGACATTTTGTAAAACTATGTACACAATTTTCTAACTTGTATGTTAGAATGTGTTTTCTCAATGGATTATTTGCAAATATGCACCAGTTTGTGCCAGTCTTTGCAAGCACCCAACCGAGTTGTGATTTATTTTTTATCTGAAACAAAATACCAGAGAGGGGACAGTGATATAGACACAATGGCATACTCTCTTCTGTGAGAAATAAATGTTTGTGAAGTTCAAAATTACAATCATTATTTATATGGCATGTTAAATTTATCAAACAGCAAAAACTGCAATATGATCAAAGCTGTGCATAGTTCCTGAAGCGTGAGTAGATACTGTACCAAAAACCTTACAACAACCAATCAGATGCATGTATATGACAGTCTACTTGTTGACGCAGTATGTATCTCTGCTAAATCATAGCACATGAGATCTTGTAATTTCGAAACACCATCTGACATCTATGTGATCAAGTGCTCTCAATACCAGTTAAACACACACAGACCTATGAGATATAGTGTACTCATAACACCAGCTAACAGCACCTGGGAACTAATGCTCTCACAACATTAGCTAACAGCACCTGGGACCTAATGCTCTCACAACACCAGCTAACAGCACCTAGAACTTAATGCTCTCACAACACCAGCTAACAGCCCCTGGGACCTAATGCTCTCACAACACCAGCTAACAGCACCTAGAACTTAATGCTCTCACACCAGCTAACAGCACCTGGGACCTAATGCTCTCACAACACCAGCTAACAGCACCTAGACCTACTGCTCTCACAACACCAGTTAACAGCTCCTGGGACCTAATGCTCTCACAACACCAGCTAACAGCACCTGGTACCTAATGCTCTCACAACACCAGCTAACAGCACCTAGACCTAATGCTCTCACAACACCAGTTAACAACTCCTGGGACCTAATGCTCTCACAACACCAGCTAACAGCACCTGGGACCTAATGCTCTTGCAACACCAGCTAACAGCACATGAGACTTAATGCTCTCACAACACCCAGTTTTTAGCATACAGATGTCATACCGACTCAAGTCTGCTTGCTGCCTCAACTGGTTTAGTTTTGATGTTGAGAATATTTCATTATGTTTACATCACATGAGACCTTGTGCTCTCGCAACTCTTACAGCACATGAAAACTAGTGCTCTCATAACAACCCGCTTACAGATGGGCAACGTTGGCTCGAAAGTGTTTGCTGAGTTAACCTGTGTGGTAAATCTGTAATGTAGAATAACATCATCCCTGCCTGCTTAGAGCACAGGAGATCTAATGTTTCCACTACAACCAGATTGTAATTGGCACAAGGGATCACAAAAGCTGCTGGACATTTTGCTCTGTCTATTTGTTTATACAGTTTGGGAATGAATGAGTTTCCTAACTATAAAACAAATAACAGAAAACTAAAAGCAGAGAAATAGAATCATATGAGAACGTTACTTGATGGTTTACATGAAGTTATGCATTAACATTTATTCATATGTGCAAATGTCTCCAATGGGACAATTTTTTTAATGCATCACCAGTGAGCTCAAGCATTTTAATTAAATGGAAGTCAGGTTTTGATCAAAGTCTTCATCATCAGAAGTAGTTTATGTTATTGTGTTTCGAGAGTGAAAACCGCATTAAGTTTTGGATGTATTGTGTATATTTGCATTTGGCCACATGTAAGAAAGGAAAGTAATGATATTTATATAATTTGTTTGTGTTTCCTCAAGTATCATAATTTATATCCGCAAATAATTCATCTGTAATATTTCATTTGTAAAATTATAGTTTTGCTGTAGGATATCCAACCTGTCACTTATTTCCATGGTGATGTAATGATCTGTATGTAATCAATCAATCACTGACCTTAAATGTATGGCCCAGTGATTACATCAATCATGTCTATCTCTTGCAATTTATTTTCCCAGTCTTTATTTCTGTTGTAAGTGTATCTTCTCAGTGTGTTTCTTGGCCTCTCATTCTCACCTCTCCCTGGTAGTTACATGTTAGTGACTAGTACATTCTGCCAGACATAGATTTTATTGTAGTTTGCCCAGCTTACATTCTGCCAGACATAGATTTTATTGTAGTTTGCCCAGCTTACATTCTGCCAGACATAGATTTTATTGTAGTTTGCCCAGCTTACATTCTGTCAGAGATAGATTTTGTTGTAGTTTGCCCAGCTTACATTCTGCCAGACATAGATTTTATTGTAGTTTGCCCAGCTTACATTCTGTCAGAGTTAGATTTTGTTGTAGTTTGTCCGGCTTAGATTCTGCTAGAGATAGATTTTATTGTAGCTTACATTCTGTCAGAGATAGATTTTATAGTAATTTGTCCAGTTCACATTCTGCTACAGATAGATTTTATTGTAGTTTGTCCAGTTTACATTCTGGGGGCTGGGCTGACTGTTCTTTCTATATATGCATTTTAGATTTTGTTTCTTCCTACTGCTTGCAAAAACTTATTTATAAGAAAATTACTGTAAAAAAAAAGACAAGTATGGTGGATAAAATAACACATTGTAAAGCTTTTAAATAGTCACATGCAAGTATAACTAACAATAGACATAAATAGGACCCACACAGTTCAGCTTTGTAAGCTAAGATCCACACAGTTCAGCTTTGTAAGCTAAGATACACACGGTTCAGCTTTGTAAGCTAAGATCCACACAGTTCAGCTTTGTAAGCTAAGATACACACAGTTCAGCTTTGTAAGCTAAGATACACACAGTTCAGCTTTGTAAGCTAAGATACACACAGTTCAGCTTTGTAAGCTAAGATCCACACAGTTCAGCTTTGTAAGCTAAGATACACACAGTTCAGCTTTGTAAGCTAAGATCCACACAGTTCAGCTTTGTAAGCTAAGATCCACACAGTTCAGCTTTGTAAGCTAAGATCCACACAGTTCAGCTTTGTAAGCTAAGATCCACACAGTTCAGCTTTGTAAGCTAAGATCCACACAGTTCAGCTTTGTAAGCTAAGATCCACACAGTTCAGCTTTGTAAGCTAAGATACACACAGTTCAGCTTTGTAAGCTAAGATCCACACAGTTCAGCTTTGTAAGCTAAGATACACACAGTTCAGCTTTGTAAGCTAAGATCCACACAGTTCAGCTTTGTAAGCTAAGATCAATGTGTAATCAAGCAAAGCAAACATGAAATAGACATTACTTTTAAATAAAGCTTCTTATCCATGTTTTTATTTATAAAACTAGAATTTTAAAAATTAGCTCTACACATATTAAACATATGTACAAATAGATGGCTTGAGATATTTAGTTTTAACTTAATCTTTCTTCACTATGGAAGGTTTGTTCTAGAACACAGGTTTCCAACGGGTTTTCTGTGGGGTCGCCACGGAAACAGTAAACTAAAGAAATATTGATTTTAAAGCATTTTTAATTGGTGTCTTTAAGTTTTAATAATATCATAATTTTTAAACATCAAATATAACATATACAAATATGAGTAGTTTTATATTTTGTGATCCCAGTGGATACACTGAAGTGACCCATAGTTACATACATCAACCAGTGGATGCCAGAGTGTTTACATAAAGTCGTTTTGGGTAAACAAACAAAAATCACGTCCTCACATCTTACACAGAAGTTTGTTTACGTAAGCAAATTTTGCAGAATATAATAAATTACATGTTTCTGTGTCACCAATCAGATGATTCAATTACATAATCCAGAAATATGTAGAAAGTTAAAATTATATTGAATTATATTATACTGAACAATTCATTTTCAATGTGTTTTCTTTTACCCTATTAAAAAGTATTTTTTAAATGTATCGGGGTCGTACTTGGCTTCTATAAAATGGGGTAGCAACTCGAAAATGGCTAGGAACCTGTGTTCTAGAGTATATAATGTTTTTGTGTAAACCAAATGAGTGTAACATGTTTTTGACAGCAGTAAATGGGGGGCTCATCATTTATATGTATGATCAGTTTTATTTCTAAGAAATACGAAAGGCATCTACTTGAACATTTTGTACGGCATGAGAAGAGCAATTGTAAGGTTCGAAAAAATGTATCTACTTTTTTTTGTATCCCATTGGCACGCTCAATAAATTAATTTGTAAACTTTGAAACTGAAGAATCTTAATTCTTGAAAAATGCTAGGAAGTATCATGCCAAAGTTATCATAACTTATAACATTTTATATATGACATCAGATTATTCAGTTATGAGAAACACACATCTGATGTGACTGGCACCCCAGAGATGATATTATTGTTAAGTTTTGACTTCATTTTCAGACTTGTGACTGAATTTATAGAAAAAGTTTAGGACACGGCTCACAACCTAAAAGTGCTGGGTTCGCATCCCATCACAGCACCAGCCGTTATCCCGGGGAAGCAAACCCTCAGAAAATGCAGGAGGAAGCGGACCCTTACATGAAATGCATGCCAAACTCTAATGCACTGAGCCGACAGGCGCAAAATAAAAACCGCAGTGCAACGCACACCGTCCTGTCTTGGGGAATAGAGAAATAAGGCGAACGCACACCAAAAATAAAATGGAAAAAGTTTAAATAGTGGAAGAATTCATGAGTAGACTTTATGTGGAAAAAAGGACATGATTAATGAAAAAGTTGCCAATTATTGTCTAACAAATTGAAGCTTACAAATAATAAAGTATTAAAACAAAACAAGAAGAAGACTAAGGAAAGTGGTCAGTCAGGAAGTCTAATGTAGAAATATGTGACAAAGATATAAATAGAAAAATGGAAAGTGATATGCAAGACAGGGTGAAAATGAAAGCAAGTTGTTCTGTAGCACAGAATAAGAAGAAATGTGATGTGAGTTGCAAGTTAATGTAATTCTGGCACTGGATTAATATACAAGTAGTTTGTTTCAATAGAATCCAGGCTTCTACTGAGAAACTGTGTACATTTGAGCTTTCATAATTCATCATTTCTAATTTAATGTCATAGTATTTCATCACCTGTCATAGGTTAAGAATCATGGTCTTGTTACTGGTGGCATAGCTTGCACCTTGCATTTCGAGACTCAGCCAAGCTTTCATATCAGATGCTTACTAATAAATTACATTGGGCCAATAATTTCATTTCTCTATAAACCAACACATGATGGATTCAGTATGGTCTCCATCAGGCAGCAAATGACTCAGTTACATCACTGTTAATCCTATCATGTGAAGCCATTTGTTAAAGAAAATGTTTTAATTGTTCTCAATATTTCATGTATTGTTATTAACTATTGTTTCATACTTCATACATTGGGAAATCATTAAATGAATGCCAAAGATCTACTTTTATTTGTTCAGGAAATAAATAATGAATTTTCAGAATTATATCAGAATCATATCAGGAGTGCTCTTAGGACACTCCTTCATTTATCTCACATCGTTTATTTATTCATTCGTTTATTTGGCATGGGATATTTAATATTTGTTTGGCTCCCAGTAGTTGGCATAGCAACCAAAAATGACACAAGTGTTCTGATATCAATATGCTTCTGGCTCTCACAGCTCTCATCATATAAATATTGTTATTCTATAAGTCATTGTAATATACAAGTTATTAAATCAGCTCCATGTCAATATTTTGTTTTGTCTCCTTGTTGTTTGACTAGCAAAAATGAATAGCAATATGTGGTTATTGTTTTTATAGCAACATTTTTACATTAAATCATTTGTATTATTGGTTGATAGTGAGTTATCTTTGTCAATAATGAACTGGCTGTATTTTTTGCCAAAAAACTTCTTTAAATGTTTATTATCCACTGATAGTCTTGCTAATTTGACATATTTTTCTCTTAAAGATCAAAGCAAGCTACTTGATATGTCAAAAAGTTTTTTGTCAAAATTAAAAAAAAATTATTTGGTCAAAATTTTAAAATAATTTTTTAAAATTTTTCTAAAGACAGTAATTAATATATCTATGACATGAAGTATTCATATTACAAATATATATTAGTATGATTCATTTAAAGTCATAATTACAGAGGGGAAAATAGGACATATTTAAAAAAAACTTTTTTGTGGTTACCACACCAGTTATATTTCTGTGCTATTCTATTAATAGTATTGCCACAGCTACTTTCCTACGTGTCACAGTCAGAATCTGAACATACTTGTATGCAATAAATATTCAAATATAATCCCGATGCGGTGTCATTGGTCTAATAAAATAATAAATCATTTTTGTGGTCTTGAAGTACAAATTACATCACACGAAAAGCACATCTTTAATACATTTAACACATGTGAAAATATCTATCAAATTTGTGAAAATAATACATTTAACGACTGCCACGAGTTATCAGCTATTCCACCATTTTTAAGTTTATTTCAAAATCTGGATGGTACAGTAAAACGCATGTTAGATACAGAATTTGATAAAACTGGTCTTTGGTTAATGTTTTGCACACCAAGGATTCCTATTGAATGGGGTTGTAATGCGTACTTCTCCATTCCTTTAGCAACAAAATCTAACATGTATTTGACTAACAAAAGTCAGCAGCAAAACAGTTTAAATGTAGTTTAAAATTATCTAGTGTGTCATTTTCACCCAGATTTTAGTTATTTTTCTAGCAAAAATAGATTGCCTGTTGTTGAAAGTGGGTAATGAATAAAATGTTAACATTTTCTTTCAGACAAAAAAAGATAACTTCACTGAATTTTTTTTTTTTTGAAGGATTATCACACTTTAAAGTTCTTTCTTTATTACAAAAATTGTGTTCCAGGCAACATTCACATCTGAAATCCAAACTTGCAACCATTTGAGAATCCTTTTTTATTTATCAATGTTAATTGTCTTGTTTTCTTGAACAGATATCAGCAATCATTTATTTAAATCATATAACAGCTTGTAGTAGTGGAAAGAGCACAGATATAAATCCTTTGCAATGATTGTGTATTTTAGTTCATTCGGAATTTGATAAGATGCACTTACAAAGTTTCCTTAGTTTGGCTGGCATTGGTCAGCTTTTGTTTATGTTAGTTGTTCACATTTAAAATTGGTGGTTGGATTTATACTTGATAATTGATGCCAGATTAAAAGTATCATTGCAGAGACAGTCATTTTGTGAATATTGAGTTTACACATAAATGGCTCAATTGGTGCCAAGTCTTGAACTGAACATTTGTATCAATCTTAGAAATAGTTTTTAACATTCCAATGAACAATTTAAACATAGATCATTATAATATAAGATTACAATGTATCTGAATAGCACAAGAAAAGTAATATCTCATCTAGAGAATGAAAACATCTTACCTGAAACATCTTTCTTCTTCTTTTTGCTTATCCTGTTTTGCCATTCAGCATCAGGTTCTGAAGAGATCTCTAGAACAAACCCTACTGTGTGTCTAATGTACAGTGACATTCACCACCTCTGATATTTAGATATTTCCATAAACCACCTTTTTCGTGGTCAGCTTTTGGCCTTGAATATGTTGTATTAAAATAGCTTTGCTTGCTGGGAGGTGCTGTCTGGTGGTAGGCTTGTTACATGGCTAAACCTGAAACATTTGCATGTGATGTTCATGGGGGATCCATTTCAGGTAAGAAACAGTTGATGTGGTCCTCAGCCTGCTGGGTGCATATAGTAAGAGTGGATACTGTGGCTTTTGATATACCATTTTGATAACTGTGGAAACAGCTTGTGAGCTGAATAGTGGTTGCTCTGATGGAGAAAGCACATTTAGTTTCCCTCTATGATATGATTTCAATATGGCAGTTGAATTACCATTGTCTCTGCCTCATAGCCTCCCCTAAAACCACTCAGTTGTGAGCTTGCACTTTTATCAGTAAAATCCAGTCATTCAGTGACCCAGGTTAAAGTATATGCACAAGTACTGCTGACATGAGACACGTTAAACTGCCTGCCCAGGAAGACTGTAGACATCAAGTAATTTGAATGAAGAAAGGGATGTCATGGAAGGCTCAAGCAGAGCAATGATTGAACAGTTGAAAATATAATAACATTAACAGAATAGTTGAACAATGATGAGAATAAGACAAATCTACATAAAAATTATTCTCACCTATGGTAGTCAAATCACACCTTGAAATGTAATGACTTAAAGGACAAAGCTGGGAAAGAGGGCATGGATGTCAAGTACTGGATATATGATGCGTGATTAGAAATCAAGATGATGCTTAGCTGCTAGAAAGAAAGAATCAAAGGTCGATGCTAAATAGAGTGTAGCTTACATGTCAACTGCCAAATTATATTATTATCTCAGTATCCTCTAAAGCTTAAAATGTTTTAGATAAATGTTGTTTAGGAATATACATTTAATTTCAGGCTGTTTTCAAAATAAAACTTCAGGGATACACATCTGATCTGTGGCTGAGATACCATGTCACTGCTTAAGCAGTATTTCTTTATTGATTCAGAGCATTTATTGATTCATTATTAGTCCTCAAGTAAAGCCTTAATTACTAAACAAAATTAAAAGAATCAAATTTTTTAAAAATGTATTTTACAAAATTAAAAAAAAATTATTTACACAAATAGAAGCAACATCATAAATAGCTGCGAGTTTAATCAATCAATGCCAAGACTTCTTATGTCCAATATTTAGTTTCTGGCCTCATTTATTGTTTAATCAACCAATTCCAAGGCTCCTTATGTCCAATATTTAGTTTCTGGCCTCATTTATTGTTTAATCAACCAATGCCAAGGCTCCTTATGTCCAATATTTAGTTTCTGGCCTCATTTATTGTTTAATCAACCAATTTCAAGGCTCCTTATGTCCAATATTTAGTTTCTGGCCTCATTTATTGTTTAATCAACCAATGCCAAGGCTCCTTATGTCCAATATTTAGTTTCTGGACTCATTTATTGTTTAATCAACCAATTCCAAGGCTCCTTATGTTCAATATTTAGTTTCTGGCCTCATTTATTGTTTAATCAACCAATGTCAAAGCTCCTTATGTTCAATATTTAGTTGCTGGCCTCATTTATTGTTTTGGCCTTCTGTTTCTTCATCTGCAACATTACTTTGTGTGATTGGAGAAGAAATTGCTAGTTGCAATGCACATTTTTTGCAGATAACCTCTGATAATTTTTGTCTGATGATAATTTTTGCAATGTAGGATACCATGTGTACATGATAAAACACTGGTTGTGAATATACTTGTGTACATACTACTTTGTCAAAGCAACTAATTATGCATGTGTACATGAATCATTTTTTTCATATCTACAGATGTCTGGCTTTTCTTCTCTGTTACTTGTACAGTAGTTGAGTTTACTGCATATAAATGATGCGATCATTGTTCACATTGTATCTATTATTATCCAAAACTCTGATTGGTTGCAAATATGACCACATGTTTTTGTTAAGCTTAGACAATGTACCTCTGACCTTGCCCCTCCCTGCTAATAACTGACATTGACAGTATTGCTCTCATGTGTTTAACAACAGTTCTCATTTGTTTGCATGTTGTTTCTATGTATTGTTTGTCCCAGTTCATTTCTTTACATTTTTTAATCTACTCTCTCTCTTTCTCTGTTTTTTTAATGACTTATATTCAGTAAGTTGTTGCCTTTTCTTACTGTTATGTGTATCACTTCATTCCTAGTTTATGTTCTGCATTGCACTTTAGAAACAGCCTTTTGATATGCAACATTTTGTTGTTCTTTCTAGTGGATTCTCAATCTTGTTTTATTGAAAATATTGTAGATGTTTTAATACTGGTAGGCTATTGAATGCAAGGGTTAGTGGACTTGGGACCTTGTTTAGTTTATAGTCTGTTCTCTTTATGGCTTATGTGGATCAGTTTGTATGCGTCTCTTTAGTCTATTAACTGCAGCCCCAAAATACCCATATAATGTTTTATACCACGTAAAAACAAATCCAGAGCAGAAGCTGCAGTCAGTGAAGAAATGTTAGACACTTCTTACTGCAAGAGGCTTCAGTTTTATATGAAGTGGATGGGAAGTTATCTTCACTGCCTTTCCTTTCCTAACAGTGCATTATGTACTTTTTACAGCTGGGTCAACTGGAGTGTGTCAGTAACCATTATTGAACCTGGTAGTTTTGCTATGAAAAAGGGTATTCTGTTGCGCATATGCTCTATAATGCACCTTCACACAAGGCAAAGGCCGCCGTCCATCGCAAACAATGATGGCATAATTTATTTTGCTAGCACTATTTTTAGTAAGGATTAACTGCGCTACTTTTTATCCTTGTCGCTCGACCACATTGGCAAGTCAAGGACAAGATGACTAGGAGATGCAGGGGACTCCGCATCAAGTACCCGTGAAAATATTGACGGAGTCAGGAGTCGAACCCACACCACCTGATCACGAGGCTGACGGCTTAACCACTTCACCACAGAATCGCCTTCACACAGAGTAGAGAATAATACAGCAGAAACAAAAGTTAGAATTTGCTATTCGCTGCCTACATATTTGTATGGGACCTCTGATTTTAGTATTCTTGTATTGTTCAATTTCTATTTCTACATCCATACAGTTTTGTGTTGTCAGCAATTTCTCAGTTTTATATCCATTCAGTTTTGTCTTGTGAGCAGTTTCTCAGTACTAAATATATCCTGTTTTGTCTTGTGAACAGGGTCTCAGTACTAAATCTATCCTGTTGTGTCTTCTCGGCAGTTTCTGAGTTATAAATATGTCCAGCTTTATGTTGCCAGCAGTTTAAGTTCTCTGTGTTAAACAAAAATATGCAAATACTGAGTATAACAAAGGTTCTTATAAGAACTACCTTAAGACAGACAACCTATACGATATCATAATATGAGCCATGTCAGCAGGGTTTTTGAGTTGGAAATGCATTTTATAAAACTGAACTTGGCATTTTATGTCATTCTCTTCTTTTAATGAAGCAATGTGTTATTTAAATAAAAAGTACTTCTTGTATGGTATAATAATGAAATGAGTGAGCTTCACAGGAGTTGCCTCAAATGATGCTTTACTTTTGAAGTAATAGAAAAGAAACAATGTTTAAATTGACGTCAGTAGTTAGGAATATATTTATGTATACAATATATATATATATATACATATGAAAAAGTAGGAAGCATTAAAGCAGTTTGGGAAAATAATAAAAGCAATTCTGCAATTATGTCGAAATCAGGTAACGAACTAGACAACTTGCTATGTTCAATAGCCTAGAATGTGGGAAAAAAATAGCTATGTACTTTTGAGAGCAAAGTTTGAAAATAGTTGTTTTCTCTACGATTTGACAGGTTTTCAAAATTACCAATGAAAATAGGGCATATTTTTTCTTCTTCATCGTTTGACATGAAATAGACATTTCTGATGCTGTCAAAGTTAATAGAGTATATTAAGTTATTAACTTTTTCTTTGTGGTCCAACCTTAAGAAATGTAAAGATGACTGTGGATTTCATCTATTCCTTGCCAATAGTATAATCCAGTGTAAAACTGTAGACCACCTTCCCCATCAACACACACTGATCTAGTGTAGAAATAAACCACCTTAAGCTTACCCAACCATCACACATGGATCATAATTGACATGAATGTTTATGTATATTTTTTTTATATATGCAAACAGATAGATCTTGGTTTAGTTTTCATTCTTGAAATGCCTGTTCTAAATGGCTGAGCAATTTGTAAATATTTTAATTTAATTCAAGAAGATGTGCTTTTGAACTTTAAAAAAAAAATGTATGGAATATATGAATATTTATTTACTTTTCTTATAAAATGTACAAGAAAACACATTAGAAAGCATCGAAAAGGATTAAGAAAAGTCCAGAAGCACAGGAAGGATCAGCTTTATTGTGCTGTGTAAATGAGGGAGTGAGCAGGAACATGATCTGACTTAGTCGTCGTCTATTTCTTTTGGCTTATAATTTCTAAAGTATGAGGTAACCACGTCTTTATATTGATTTAGAACTCGAGAGACTGTTTACAACCAGTTTCTTGGAGGTGGTTTAACCGATGTGCAAGTCCATCTTAATAGACTCAAACACTAGAGTAAGTAGACCTGCAGCCAGTTAGGCACCATTTATAGCTGCTCTTAACAAACCACATGGGGAAAGGTACAAATAAGTTGGATTTTTTTTTTGAATTTTGTCAGGGCAGCGGCCATTAAGTCTACTCTATAAATTCCTTGGCAGTTGGAAATTTTAAAATGTGCTTGACACTGAACATGGAAGTCTGAACCCAGAGATCAGAGGAATTTTTACTAGAAGATCCATGTGAAGATAGAAGATAGAAGATCCTAGGGACCTAGGGGTTATAATAGATCATACAGGAAAGGTGAGTGAGCAAGTTAAGGTAGCAGTGAAAAAGGCAAATGCAATGTTAGGTATGATAAAAAGAAATATTAAACATAGGAGCAAGGAAGTGATCGTCAAACTGTATAAAGCTTTAGTTAGACCTAGATTGGAGTACTGTGTACAGGTGTGGAGTCCTTATCATAGAGGGGACATAAACATGCTAGAAAGAATACAAAAAAGAGCGACAAAGATGATAGTTGGATTCCAGAATTAGTTATGAGGAACGACTCAGAAAAACGGGCCTACAGTGTCTCGAAGAGAGAAGAATTCGTGGTGACTTAATACAGGTTTATAAGATGATCAGAGGAATCGATAAATTAGACTATAACAAGTTTTTTAAAATACAGCCACCTACAATAACACGAGGACATAGCTACAAGCTGACTAAAGAGAGGTCCAGGTTAGATATTAGGAAATACTTTTTTAGTCAGAGAGTGGTGTCTGCTTGGAATGCATTGCCAGGGGAGGTGGTGGAGGCAGGGACAGTTAATGCGTTTAAGAATAAACTGGATGCGCATAGATTTTAGAGCAAGGTGATGTAAATGTAACTGGTTGTATACAGACTCTGCAGGGTCTTCTAAACCAGTATAAAGACGTTAAGTTAAGTTAAAATCTCAGTTTCCACCCGGATTGAAACAGCGACCTCCGGCACCCGAGGCGGACACCTCACCTCGAGACCTCTGAGTCCCCCTTAGCTGACATCATGTTCATCCCTTCTTTGTTTCATCTTATGACATGGGCAGGTACTATTTGTTGCTTTCCACAAAGCTCCAGTAACATACAGGTGAAGAATCAGGAATACTTGCAGTAAATCACTTTCCTTTGTTTAAAGATATGTAGCAAATATTTGTCAGCCTCCTGGCCCTCTCCAAAATAGTAGTTAGCTTTTTGTTATGAAAGTTTGTTGATTGCATAATCAACATATAGTTATTTGTTCACAATTATGTTTCAAGGCTCCATTTTAGCTGTCAAGTCTCAGGTTATCGGTTATGAAAAATCTACATCACTGCACTCGGGGAGACCCATGCAGTTTTATCAACAAATGGTGAAAGGTATGGACATAAATGTTTTCTGTGGCTTGCTGGTTGTACACACTGTTGCTTTGTCCTTTCAGATGTCCCTCTTGTCTACTACCGGGGAGACCTTTTTAGCACATTTTGTGTATGTCTTCATCGCATAGCCTGTCTTTCACACAACTGAAAGTCTAGAGTAGCTGTCTGGGTTTAATAACTACTAGAAATATATACTGTATATGAAACAAGAAAACAAGATTAAAGTATTTTCCTGGGAATTAGAAGTGTGCTGGTTGATAAATTTTAAGTGACCTTGTTTGATGGCAAAGAGAAAGCAAAGTTCTTTTGTTTTAAACTCACATGATTACAATTATTTCAAATAAATTGTATAGTTTCAAGATGCATCTGAGTCACACATGTTTCCTTTCTGAGAAAGTTTGACCAAGCAAATATGGACAAAGCTTCCTTATTCAATTTGCTACAGTGAGAGTGGACAAGTGTTTTTGATACACATAACTGATTTTAAATTATAAATATGGGGAAGAAGGTGTCACCAGCTACTGGATTGTGTCCCATATTCTTCACAGTGCAGGAAGGAAAAAAAAGTTGCAAAATTACTTTTATGGCATGACATCATCTTACTGTTCAATTTTGTTTGTGTTTCAATATATTTTTATAATAACATTAATTTTAATAATGAACTTGTTAATTTGATCCTTATGTAATGTTGTTTTTAACAATTGACAGTTTTCTTCCATTGCATTTTTCTTTCTCGAGTAATCTTTAAGATGGGAGCACTAAAATTTATTGAAGATATACATCATAGATGAGCACTATTTTTGTTCTGTTCATTAATAGTTTCAATGTTTTTTTTATAAACATGTCTGCTTTGAACATTCAAAGAAATGTTGGTAATTAGACAGTACAATATTTTGATATATATAAAGGGTCTTCCTTTTGTAAGAAATTAAGAAAAGTGTAATGTGAAGACATAATGGGGGGGGGGGGGGGGGGGGGGGAGAAGCCTTATAAATGTGCAAAGTTGCAAAATTAGAGATATAATGGAAACAGTTTTGTTTCTGTAAAGTTAAATAGAAGATATTGTTTCTTAAAAGTCTACTTTTGCAAAGCTGAAAGCCAAGATAGAAAATAAAGCAAAATGAAATCACAAATTTGTGAGTCATTTTTCAATAGGTTAATGACAACCCATGACTGGGTGTATTAACTGTATTTATGCATACTTTTGACAGAGAAGCTGTTTATCAAACCGACACTGACCAGGTGTTGTATTGTGTATGTATTTGTCAGTGTGTACCATTAGCACTGCATACCATTTGATGCAGTGGGCAAGTGTTCAAGTCCCAACTATTTGTGATCATCATAAGCCAATTAATATAGACAAATATTCAAACTTGAATCTTGTTTTTTGTCTTGTTCTTCTGGTTCAGTGGAAAGTTGTGTTTAATCCAGATGTGTTATTTGAACATCAACTGCTATTTAGTAGAATGAAGCCACAACTACTGTTGGCCTACTGGCAGAAAGTCAATTGAATAATTTGTAGAAGTGGTTCCCGTGGCTCTTGATTTGACATGATGAGGCTGCCACCAACACCAGGTACTGTCCCTTCTTAAACCAACATTTCACAGCATGCATGGTAGGTGACAGTGGCTCATTCTTCACTACCCAATAAGGAGCACCTGAACCAAATTGGGGATAAACCCATTTCAACATGTTTTTATTTCATTTTAAATAGGAAGTTATTTATTTGTTATTTCCCTTGTAATTTATTCAATCAGAGAAACGTGAGTTATTCTTGTGTGGGTGTGATCTTTTTGGTGGCAGAAAACTATGTTTACTGCAGCCTTCTCACTCAATCTTCTTTCTGGCTTTCTCATTCTTCTTACTGACAGTCTTTTGAGTTTCTTATTCAGTCTTTTTACTGGCTTTCCTTCACTCAGTTGTTTTTTTTGAAACCTTTGCTCAGTTATCTTACTGCTTGCACATTTTGGACCCCAGATAGTTCTCACTATAACAGTTCAAAGAGAAAGTTATTTGTCTATGTATACCTTTAGATGTCAGGAGGTGCAATGTATACCTTTAGATGTCAGGAGATGCAACGTATACCTTTAGATGTCAGGAGGTGCAATCTTCTTTTCTGTGTTATATTCGTTGTGACTGTTTTTTTAAATCCATGTTGCTATAGTGTTTCATTAACATAATTAATCCATCACTTTTCTTGGTCTTTCTCTTAAACCCTGCTGTCTGAAGTTACATGTTAACACAAAAAGATAGGTTTGGAGACATTCTTGTAATTTTTTCAGGCCATATAACTGTCTATGCCAAGTCAGTAAATAAGTTGCAAATGACTTTAAAAAAAACTAAATGAAATACGAACGAACTTCAAAACCATTTATTATTGATACACTTATCCTGTCTCTTTATCTGTGCAAGGAGAGGCCCATTCAATTCATGTTGTGTTCTTCAGTCAGTTGTCATGAGCACGCTTTCTGGAAATTCACTTGATCGTGCATTATGCTACAGGCTAAACTATGTTAACATCCCATTGCAGTTGCCATACTGTCTATTGTTATTTGTCTGTCAGCTCTAATCATCTCCCCCACATGTCAAACAGATGCTTTTGTTGCAATCTGAACAGGATGACCATGGCGGGCGTCCTTGAGAAAATATAAATGTGCGCCATTTTGTAACCGAGCTGCTCACATGCATGCAATACGTACCGTTTGCTACCTACAGTAATTACAAAGCTGGATGTTGCTGACATCTTATAGAAACTACCTGCTACATTTTTCAGCTACACCATATCAGTGTGTGATGTATTTACTGCCATGTTTGGTGTACTTCTAATTTCCTATCACATTTTCTTCATTTCTCTCGTCTCATACTTATTATGTTCAAACTGTATACACCTTACTACTCATTCATTGCACTTCAACTCTGGGGTGTAAAGGTTTGCCGAAAAGAGCACCAGGCCATTCAATTCATTGTCTTCCTCTTGCCTTAGTTCCAGTCTAGCCACAGTCTCTTATAGACTGTCTTATACTGTCATCCCTGTGGACTTTAGCTCATTCTCGAGGTCAGGATCCTTGACTCTTTGCTTCCTTACGACTGCCGTTGTAGGTGATCTTTTAATCTACAGATGTGGCCAAGCCACCAAAATTGAATTTGCCCCACTTGAGCTGTAAGGGCTGAGCTTTGAGATCTTGTTGTATTGTCTGATTGCAGACCTTGTCTCTTCTTGTTACTTTGACCAACTGCCTTACAAATCTCATTTCTGGCATTTGGAGCTGACTTTTCTGATGCCCATGACTCACATCCATAAGTCAAAACTGGTACACAGGTGAAGTGGTATGCATGCATCTTTGTTATTCCTCTTTTGCTGAAAAATCCTCTATTTATGGAAAGAACAAATTTACTAGTTGCTGACATTCATGTAGCCTCACTCAGTATGTATATCAAGTATATCACTCAATCTTACACACACATAATCACTCACACATACTCTCACTCACACACACTTTCACTCACTCAACACTCTCACTCACTCACTCACTCTCTCTCTCTCTCTCTCTCTCTTAACTGAACAATAGCTGTGTCTCTAAATTTACTGGTCCTAATTGACTGACATAATTTTGTAATGGCCACACAAAAAAGTCTTATTTCTTACAATTGTCCGGGTACAAAAGGGGAGCAAAAAATAGTAACAATGTAAACCAACAAAGAATGTTGTAAAAAGTGGCTAAGGGGGGTTGGGCATGATGCTGGCTGGCTACCTGATCCTATATAGATTGTACGCCCAAGAAACTTCAACAAATGTAAACAAGTCAACCAAACATAAATATACAAATTAATCTATCAGTCAACCAAATGTAAATATACAAATTAATCTATCAGTCAACCAAATGTAAATATACAAATTAATCAATCTATCAGTCAACCAAATATAAATATACAAATGAATCTATCAAGTTAACCACACATAAATATACAAATTAATCTATCAAGTCAACCAAATATCAACATACAAATCAATCATACACAGCAAAAGGTCAACATGGCTAATGACATGATGTAAAGAACGGCACAAGAAGCCAGTATCACTGACTTCCCTGTATTCGTTTAGGAAAAGCTGCCAGGTTTGGTAGCTGGAATGTTCTTACAATGTAAGTCTATGAAAGTCTACACTGGTAGCAGTGGAGATGAGAAATGATATCCTGGGACTGGCTGAAACAAGGTGAAAAGGAGTTCTGGTGATGAAACTAACCACAGCAGAAATGATGATGTCCCCAAGGCACAATGAAAAAAGGTACACTGTAATATGAATGCTATTAAAAGAGGAGTAAAGACATTTATAGAATGGAAGACAGCAGAAGCCCAGAATGTTTCTAGCTACTTTCAAAACCGCCAAAGAGAAGACAAACATCTAATGGCATGCAACAAACGATGACAAATAAGACTGACAGAAGCATTTACACCAGACTTCAAAATATCATGGATACAATTTAAAGGAATTATATTACGATTTTGGTGAAGACCTAATTGAAAATGATACTATCAGTTTTGAAAGAATCATGGGGCAATGAATTTTTTTTTTGTTGCTTTCACCTTATTTCTCTAATCCCTAAGGCGGTGTGCGTTGCACTGTGGTTTTTATTTTGCACCTGTTGGCCCAGTACATCTGACTTCAGCATGCTTTTTATGTAAGGGCTACCTTGCTCTTGCATTTTCAAAGTTTTTACTTCCCTGGGGGATGTGATGGGGGTCAAACCCAGCACCTTCGGCTTGTGAGCCGTGCCACTTTACCACTAGCCCATGCCATCTCTATGTGCTTTAAATCAACTGGTGGATTGGTGGCACCATGTTGCCACATAAACGAATAGACAAAGCAAGATGAGTGTTACCAGACCATGTGGCAAACAACCAGATTGATCATGTATAAATATGGAGTTCAGATCATCATCACATGATGCGAAAGAATGTAGAGATTCGGACGTGACATCAAACTACTATTTTCTGATAGCCAAACTAAAGACGGAACTTAAAAGGTATACTTCTTTCTTTTCTTCTTCGGCGTTCTTCTTCAACAACACGTTGTACGTTGTAAATTAATTTACAGCGAGGCTGCTATGCTTGCACATTTCTAACCGACACATCCAATTTGAGCTGGGCACTTGATTTGCAATCTCACTGTGATCCATTTTCTCTTAGCCAGACTACACGTGCAGCCTCCCTTGGAGGTGGAATATGGTTTTTCTCTGGGTTTTTTTTCACTGCGTCTTATCTTCGGTCTCCTAAAGGTATATGAGATATAGCCACAAACAACAGTTCAATGTGGGATTCCTAAGGAACAAGGACATACAAGATACATTCTATCAAAAAAGGTGAGGGTAGGAAACTAACGTCTGGTCCAGTAAAACATATTGATCAGACAATGTTAGTCAGGGTCAGGCAAACATACTGATCAGACAATGTTAGTCAGGGTCAGGCAAACATACTGATCAGACAATGTTAGTCAGGGTCAGGCAAACATACTGATCAGACAATGTTAGTCAGGGTCAGGCAAACATACTGATCAGACAATGTTAGTCAGGGTCAGGCAAACATACTGATCAGACAATGTTAGTCAGGGTCAGGCAAACATACTGATCAGACAATGTTAGTCAGGGTCAGGCAAACATACTGATCAGACAATGTTAGTCAGGGTCAGGCAAACATACTGATCAGACAATGTTAGTCAGGGTCAGGCAAACATACTGATCAGACAATGTTAGTCAGGGTCAGGCAAACATACTGATCAGACAATGTTAGTCAGGGTCAGGCAAACATACTGATCAGACAATGTTAGTCAGGGTCAGGCAAACATACTGATCAGACAATGTTAGTCAGGGTCAGGCAAACATACTGATCAGACAATGTTAGTCAGGGTCAGGCAAACATACTGATCAGACAATGTTAGTCAGGGTCAGGCAAACATACTGATCAGACAATGTTAGTCAGGGTCAGGCAAACATACTGATCAGACAATGTTAGTCAGGGTCAGGCAAACATACTGATCAGACAATGTTAGTCAGGGTCAGGCAAACATACTGATCAGACAATGTTAGTCAGGGTCCAGTAAAACATATTGATCAGACAATGTTAGTCAGGGTCAGGCAAACATACTGATCAGACAATGTTAGTCAGGGTCAGGCAAACATACTGATCAAACAATGTTAGTCAGGGTCAGGCAAACATACTGATCAAACAATGTTAGTCAGGGTCAGGCAAACATACTGATCAGACAATGTTAGTCAGGGTCAGGCAAACATACTGATCAGACAATGTTAGTCAGGGTCAGGCAAACATACTGATCAGACAATGTTAGTCAGGGTCAGGCAAACATACTGATCAGACAATGTTAGTCAGGGTCAGGCAAACATACTGATCAGACAATGTTAGTCAGGGTCAGGCAAACATACTGATCAGACAATGTTAGTCAGGGTCAGGCAAACATACTGATCAGACAATGTTAGTCAGGGTCAGGCAAACATACTGATCAGACAATGTTAGTCAGGGTCAGGCAAACATACTGATCAGACAATGTTAGTCAGGGTCCAGTAAAACATATTGATCAGACAATGTTAGTCAGGGTCAGGCAAACATACTGATCAGACAATGTTAGTCAGGGTCAGGCAAACATACTGATCAAACAATGTTAGTCAGGGTCAGGCAAACATACTGATCAGACAATGTTAGTCAGGGTCAGGCAAACATACTGATCAGACAATGTTAGTCAGGGTCAGGCAAACATACTGATCAGACAATGTTAGTCAGGGTCAGGCAAACATACTGATCAGACAATGTTAGTCAGGGTCAGGCAAACATACTGATCAGACAATGTTAGTCAGGGTCAGGCAAACATACTGATCAGACAATGTTAGTCAGGGTCAGGCAAACATACTGATCAGACAATGTTAGTCAGGGTCAGGCAAACATACTGATCAGACAATGTTAGTCAGGGTCAGGCAAACATACTGATCAGACAATGTTAGTCAGGGTCATGTGAAATATATTGACCAAGACTCCACCATACTTCCATGCTGTTTTTCCTGGAAACAGACTGTCTAATGATGTCAGGATATACGTGATTCCCATAGTAGGAAGCAGTCGCTGTGGTCGAGAGGTAAGGCACTCGCCTCTCAAAGTGATGAGTTCGAGCTCCGCAGGTTTTAAGCGACACCTGGTCTCAAGTGAGGTGGGACCAGAGTGCCTGCATCCAGTTGCCCTGACTTATGTCTTGTCATTGGCCCAAGGTAGTTCTGAACCAGAGAGTTAGGTTGATGACCAACGCAGCCGCTTCCTCACTATAATTAAATACAGCACAAGTTACATCATCAAGACAAAAACTGTCTGATAGTGTCGCCATTTTCGCTTGCGATGGGCAACTAACTTAACTTAGTAGTAAGCGACAAGCAGATGGACAACTAACTTAACTTAGTAGTAAGCGACACGCAGAAGGACAACTAACTTAACTTAGTAGTAAGCGACACGCAGATGGACAACTAACTTAACTTAGTAGTAAGCGACACGCAGAAGGACAACTAACTTAACTTAGTAGTAAGCGACACGCAGAAGGACAACTAACTTAACTTAGTAGTAAGCGACACGCAGAAGGACAACTAACTTAACTTAGTAGTAAACGACACGCAGAAGGACAACTAACTTAACTTAGTAGTAAGCGACATGTAGATGGACAACTAACTTAACTGAGTAGTAAGCGACATGTAGATGGACAACTAACTTAACTTAGTAGTAAGCGACACGCAGATGGACAACTAACTTAACTTAGTAGTCAGCGACATGTAGATGGACAACTAACTTAACTTAGTAGTAAGCGACATGTAGATGGACAACTAACTTAACTTAGTAGTAAGCGACACGCAGATGGACAACTAACTTAACTTAGTAGTAAGCGACATGTAGATGGACAACTAACTTAACTTAGTAGTAAGCGACACGCAGATGAAGCCAGGGTAGCACAACTTGGAGGACTCCTATTCACCTTCACCATCACACTCGGGAGGAAAGTTACTGCAACCCTCAACCTAACGCACTTTTCAGGGCGCACAAAAGAGTTGTTGTTGTCAAATGCCCACAATAAGTATATTTACTCTTTTGTGTGCCCTGAAAAAAACGTTAAGTAGCGGTTTGTTGTAACTTTCCTCACATCCAGAGCGTGCTGATGAAGGTGGGCCGGGGTCCTCCAGTCGATTATGTTATGCTTGGTTGTATCTGCGTAACACTCACTACTACGAGAATCTCGTTAGCCAGACTGCCATGAAAACATCCCGTTTCCATGGAGAACTACAGGGAAGCCGAATATATTTTGCCTGACCCTGACTAACGTGTCTGATCAGTATATTTTGCCTGACCATGACTAACATGTCTGATCAGTATATTTTGCCTGATCCTGACTAACATGTCTGATCAGTATATTTTGCCTGACCCTGACTAACATGTCTCACCAGTATATTTTGCCTGACCCTGACTAACATGTCTCACCAGTATATTTTGCCTGACCCTGACTAACATGTCTGACCAGTATATTTTGCCTGACCCTGACTATCATGTCTGACCAGTATATTTTGCCTGACCCTGACTAACATGTCTGATCAGTATATTTTGCCTGATCCTGACTAACATGTCTGATCAGTATATTTTGCCTGACCCTGACTAATATGTCTGACCAGTATATTTTGCCTGACCCTGACTAACATGTCTGACCAGTATATTTTGCCTGACCCTGACTAACATGTCTGACCAGTATATTTTGCCTGACCCTGACTAACATGTCTGATCAGTATATTTTGCCTGACCCTGACTAACATGTCTGATCAGTATATTCTGCCTGACCCTGACTAACATGTCTGACCAGTATATTTTGCCTGACTCTGACTAACATGTCTGACCAGTATATTTTGCCTGACCCTGACTAACATGTCTGATCAGTATATTTTGCCTGACCCTGACTAACATGTCTGATCAGTATATTTTGCCTGACCCTGACTAACATGTCTGATCAGTATATTTTGCCTGACCCTGACTAACATGTCTGATCAGTATATTTTGCCTGACCCTGACTAACATGTCTGATCAGTATATTTTGCCTGACTCTGACTAACATGTCTGACCAATATTTTTTTGCCTGACCCTGACTAAAATGTCTGATCAGTATATTTTGCCTGACCCTGACTAACATGTCTGATCAGTATATTTTGCCTGATCCTGACTAACATGTCTGATCAGTATATTTTGCCTGACCCTGACTAACATGTCTGACAAATATATTTTGCCTGACCCTGACTAACATGTCTGACCAGTATATTTTGCCTGACCCTGACTAACATGTCTGACCAGTATATTTTGCCTGACCCTGACTAACATGTCTGATCAGTATATTTTGCCTGACCCTGACTAACATGTCTGATCAGTATATTCTGCCTGACCCTGACTAACATGTCTGACCAGTATATTTTGCCTGACCCTGACTAACATGTCTGACCAGTATATTTTGCCTGACCCTGACTAACATGTCTGATCAGTATATTTTGCCTGACCCTGACTTACATGTCTGATCAGTATATTTTGCCTGACCCTGACTAACATGTCTGATCAGTATATTTTGCCTGACCCTGACTAACATGTCTGATCAGTATATTTTGCCTGACCCTGACTAACATGTCTGACCAGTATATTTTGCCTGACCCTGACTAACATGTTTGATCAGTATATTTTGCCTGACCCTGACTAACATGTCTGATCAGTATATTTTGCCTGACTAGACGTTAGTCTTCCTCCCCGCACATCGTGGACATTCAACAACAACAACAACAACAATCAACTAGGTACCGATATCATATGATATACACTCTAATGACAGATTAAACACACGAAGAGCACATTACTCTTCACAGGCACACTGTCAGTGGTTGCGGCACTTGGGAGCCAAAACAATACAGGCCTAAAGGAACTAAGAGTCATACTCTGTAAACTATATCACCGGTTCAAGAGAGTTGTGATACAGTGGATTCTATCTCATTGTAATATTATTGGCAATAACGAGGCTACAGACTGTCAAGAGAAGGTGAAAGCTACCTCAAATTGAAATAGGTTTAACTTATACAGAGATCAAGACCTTTACTAGGTGTAGATGCAGGAACAAGTGGAAAATAGAGCACACATGTCATCAACCAAATGACGCATATTACGAGCTCGACAGAGGTGAACTTTATACTTCGCATAGGTCACAACAGACCGAGGTACCATCTGTTAAACAAACTAAGAACTGGACTTGAAGACGAATGTACCTGCGGCACTGACAAAATGACTGCTAAGCATCTGTTGCAAAGGTGTCCAACATACGAGGAACAGAGAAGGCACGGACGTCCATCACCGATACCATTCCTGGACAAGCTCTAATGGAGACACCAATAGCCTGAGGCTACTCACTGCTTTCTATATATATATTCAAGTAAACGTCTGAAAGCGTACGAAAAATATGTTACAACTAGAAACATTTGTGACATGAAACTTAGAGTAAATATAGATGGTTGTTTGCACAAAACCTTCAATAACAATATACGTATTTTATCGTTTTTAAACAAAAAACACCCCAACTCTTTTGTGTGAAGGTTATCTTTTCTGTCAGCGCTGCAGATCAAATCATTAGTTATGTAATAGGTGTGTGCACATGTAATAAATGTGTGTACATGTAATACATGTGTGCACGTGTAATAAATGTGTGCACATGTAATAAATGTATGCATATATTCATCAGCTGAAGTTCGCCAGATGATAATGATTATGTTCGAAGCACCCGTTGCTGAGTTAATTGTACTCATTCGACGATGTTTCTTTGGTAGTGGGTTACACTGGCTTTTCTTGTCTCCAGATGCGTACTAAAAAACGTGGACCTGGGTCCTTCAAGCTGTAGTGCAATGTGAGTCTTCTTTTTTAGACTATAGGGGTGACAATGTCGATCCCCACATCGCTAACCAGGCTGATGTGAAACAGTTTTCTTCCAGTTTTCTCATATTGTACAATACCTGCGAGATGTCACCAGGTCACGAGTGACACATACACTCGTAAACTATTGGCTGACTTAAACACTCAAGTCTCATGTCACAATGTCCAGTTGAAGTGTAAACGTTTTCAGCAAAACCACTGGTTATAGGTATATTTTTCTATTTATAATAGGATTGTAAACGTGATTGCAAAAACTAATAAAAATAACGTTGTTAATACTAGGTTGCTCTGTCGGCCTCTACACGAATGGCACGTAAAAAGATCTAACATACTTGAAATATAAATGAGAATAAAAAATAAATAAACAGTAGAAAGGACAAACGATGCTTATCAATAATGCATATGTCAGAAACAATCTTGCAACTACGTCCATAAAGGAGCAGACGAATAGACAAGGGATGAGGTTTTTTTGTTTGTCTGGATCATTCTATGGACGCCATGCAGCCAGTGCAGCGAAGCATCTAATTCATAGGATAATTATAAAATTGTTTTATGAGATGGGTGGGGAGGCGAGAGATATATGGGATAGAAAAAGTTATATCAATATGACTTGAGTAAAAGAAATACTATGTGACAGCAAACACGGTCTCAGATTGTCAAAAGGAAAGGGGAAAAAGACGATTAGTTTAAATTGAAATGCTATTCAATACAAGAAGTGAAAACGTCAGGTTAACATGTCCCTGCGCCAATAAGGTAGAGAAGAAACTCCTAAAGGAAATAAGAAGCAGAAAAATACAATATTTTGGTCATGTCAAGCAACATAACAGTCTGCAGAAAGTTATATTCCAGGGAAGAGTGGAAGACAAGAGTCAGAGGTACAGATGGACAGAGAACATGAAGATGTGACCGGGGCACAGTTTGACAGAGTGTACGAGTGTACCAACCTGACACAGGACAGAGACAGCTGGAGATCCATTACCGCCAACCTCCGATGCGGAGACATCATTTGATGATGATCAACCAAAAAATGTTGATAGGATGTTATGTCTCAAGGCCCTTGACCGCACCTGTTCACCTGCAGGTAATGACCACTTGCAGATAGCGAACTGCAGAATAACGTAATGTGTCGAACAAGGACAATAGAAACTGGCTCACGGGTAAACTTGGTATAAATATATGGCTTCAATTGTGTCTTTTGTGAGAAATTTGGTCAAATATTTTCCGAACTGACCGCAGGATGGAAGATGGCGTTGGTAATCTGATGCATAATTTCTGGTAGACACGTTTTCCTTTCATATTTTGCAACACTGAATAACTTCGCAACATGGTCAAATAGCGGTTGAACTTAGAAAAGTATTTGATTTTGATTGGCATGTATTATTTGATTTGATCAATAAGGAAATAAATTCCGTAAACTTCGTCTTCTTGTAGCAGAAGTTCGTACAGTGACAGAGTTCATGTGTCTATATGGCCAGTTACACCTGTAGCATGACTGGTTACACCTTGTGGCATGGCTGGTTACACCTTGTAGCATGGATGGTTACACCTTGTGGCATGCCTGGTTACACCCTGTGGCATGGCTGGTTACACCTTGTGGCATGGATGGTTACACCTTGTGGCATGGATGGTTACACCTTGTGGTATGGATGGTTACACCTTGTGGTATGGATGGTTACACCTTGTGGTATGGTTGGTTACATCTTGTTATTCTTCTTCTTCTTCGATCAGCTGATGCTATACTTCTAGTCCAGTGTAGTTCACGAATGAGACTGCGTTTTAGGTCTTCGCCGGTCCCCCACAGCTTTTCGAGCATTGTCGCTCCCCCAGTCCAGACTTCCTCTCTTTGGTCTGCATAGGTCAGGAAATCCTGCAGAATATGTTCTGGTGTTTGCTTGGGTGCTCCGTAATCGCACGTGGCAGTGTCTCTGAGACCCATTCTGTAGAGGTAGGCCTTGAGTTTAGAATACCCCGTTCTGAGTCTGAAGATCTTTGTCTGACTATCTCTGCCAAGTTTGTCTATGTTGTCATTTTCTGGCTTGTATTATTTGTGCTGGTCTCTCTATTCTGTCCTTACAGATCGTTTGATGAGTGTCTTTGCTTATAGCTCTGTGGATGGGGATTATGTGTGCCACTACTTCCGGCTTTTGCGAGCTCATCTGCTTTCTCGTTTCCATGGATCCCACAGTGGATAGGGATCCTACAGTGAGCCGGAATCAAATGCAGGACTAAATCTGTTTTTTAGACAGCAATCGTATTTAGTATTTCTTCTTCTTCTTCTTCTTCTTCTTCTTCTTCTTCTTCTTCTTCTTCTTCTTCTTCTTCTTCTTCTTCTTCTTCTTCTTCGTTCGTTCTCAATCTCCCACTACCAAACCCTGAAAGGGTAAGTAGCAGAATGTAGTCCAGAGAACGGAATGCGTTGTGTTGTAGTTTACAGCTTGGCTGCGATATTTAAACCTTTTGGTTCAACACATCCGACTTCAGCAAGCATGTTTTGAGTACCGGGTTAGCATTCCTTCTTCGATCTCTTCTCCTTAGCCAGTCTGCTCTGCTGCAGCCTGTTATCCAGGATCACCGCGTGGAGGTGTAGAAGGGTCTTGGCAGCTATGGTTCGCTGGCCCTAACGCTAGCAGTCAGCTATGGATCGCTGACCCCTGCAGCTCATGTGCTGCTCAGCATCTTGATCCCATATTTAGTATTTGATTTGATCTGAGAGTCTATCTTGTTTGGGGCTTGAGATGGCTTGGAGTACACTCCTGGAGTCTGTTTGAATGACAATTTTCCTTGTAGTTGTGTTTTGGCTGATAAAAGTCTGAGTTGCTGCATGAACAGCTCTTGCTTCAGCTCTGCAATTGGTACAAGTCTCTTCTACTGGTATGGAGTGATTTTACATGTCGCCATTGGAGTGTTCGATATAGACCCCAGTGACTCCCATATAATATCGCTCACCGAGGTCGATCCATATATGTACACGTGTGTCGAAGAGTTGCTAGGGTACTGTCTCTTGAGATCCTGTACAACGTGTGTCGAAGAGTTGCTAGGGTACTGTCTCTTGAGATCCTGTACAACGTGTGTCGAAGAGTTGCTAGGGTACTGTCTCTTGAGATCCTGTACAATGTGTGTCGAAGAGTTGCTAGGGTACTGTCTCTTGAGATCCTGTACAACGTGTGTCGAAGAGTTGCTAGGGTACTGTCTCTTGAGATCCTGTACAACGTGGATTTTTTGCTATGTAATCGACTGCTCATTGTTGTTTGTTAATCCTGAAACCTCCAAGACTATTTTGGACCGGTCTTGGCTCCGTGTCCAGGGCTCTGGAATGTGTGTTTCGCACTTTTTAGTTTCAGCTTCAAGAATGTCTGCGTGTTTTCTGTGGATTTCTCTGGTCAGATGTTTGGGGCTTTTCCTTAGTAGTATTTTGTTCTCTCTTGGAATTTCTGGTGCAGAGGATGATCATGTAGCCTCTTTAGATTTTCAAACCGAGTAACGGATTTATACTTTCTCCTTAATTCAAGGGGCTCAATATTTGATGTTTTCCCAGTTCTGTAATTGATTGCTTTTCAATGCCACAAGGGTAATTCTGAGACCCATATTTTGAACTCGGTCTAGTTTTCTGTGTTTGTTTTCGCCGCTGTTTACAAAGTGCTAGATATTCCATGGTTGGTCTGATTGCACCAGTGTAGACTTGCTTGATGATTTTTTTGTTGACACCACACGATGGATCACCCAGTTTTTTTCATCACTGAGTCTATATATGGCCATTGTCTAGATTTTCTCTATATTAGACTTCTAGGTAAGTCTCGAGTCAAATGTGACTCCAATGAATTTGGGTGTGTTCAACTGGGATTTTTGTTGGTTTCCTATCTGTATTGGAATTTTGTTCTTTCTTCGGGGAGAGTGAAAAGAGAGTCTTGGAGGTTTTGGTGTGGTTAATTTTCAGTCCCCACTCTTTTGTCCAGTTCTCCACCTTCTCTACTGTTTTTTGGAGCAAGTATGAGGCTATTGTTGCATGTTCTGTGGCTGTCCATACAGCAACGTTTTGGAGCAAGTATTGGGCTATTGTTGCATGTTCTGTGGCTGTCCATACAGCAACGTTTTGGAGCAAGTATTGGGCTATTGTTGCATGTTCTGTGGCTGTACATACAGCAACGTTTTGGAGCAAGTATGAGGCTATTGTTGCATGTACTGTGGCTGTCCATACAGCAACATTTTGGAGCAAGTATGAGGCTATTGTTGCATGTTCTGTGGCTGTCCATACAGCAAAATCATTTGCGTGTAAGCTGTTTGAGACATACTGATAGCAGAATTTAGTGATGCCTGCTTCAGCAGAGCTGGGACCTGCATAGGGACATCTGCCCCTGTAGAAGTACAGGTCGACTAAGAACCAAGAATACAATTGATGAACTAAACCTGAGCAAGCATATATTTTGGTCACATCAAAAGACATAACTAAAAAACAATACTGGAAGTAAAAGACACATGTATCACAGTTAAACGTGCAAGGATAATATAATAAATTTAACGCATATCAGATTGCATCATCACGACAAGAGACATGACGTTGGGGATCATGGCATTGCAGACGATCTTCGACGTGGAGACGATATTTCAACTGAACTGATTATCACCTGCAGACCCATCCCGTAGGAAAATTTGTTTCAAAGTCCATCGCAAAAGTTAAATCTTATTTTATCCCGTTTGATATCTTCAGTGGATTAGCTATGAAACGTGCACGTGTCAATGTTTCAAGATATTTACTCGGTTTCAGAGATATCAATGCTGTCTTCAGTTCACTACAATTGCTCAGTCACCTTTAAGCATTGCCAAGATATAACTGTCATCTTTAACCACTGTCAAGATATCAGTGTCATCTTTAACCACTGCCAATTTATCAGTCATCTTTAATCACTGTCAAGACGTCACTGTCATCTTTAACCATTGCCAAGATATTACTGTCATCTTTAACTACTGTCAAGATATCACTGTCATTCTTTACTGCTGCCAAGATATCAGTGTCATATTTCTAACCATTGTCGAGATATCAGTGTCATCTTTAAGCACTGTCAAGATATCAGTGTCATCTTTACCTACTGTCAAGATTGCCGCCATTTTCAATAGTCCGAATAGTAGGGTCTTCTTCAATCATTGCCAGGATTTCTAGGTCATCTTCAATAATTTTCAAGATATCAAGGTCATTAAAAATCATTGTGGATGTTGGAAGGAAACGACTGAAACTCTCCAAACATTGGCGTTTATTTCCATCTTATGCAGAAGGTGATGGAAATGGAATCGATAGCTCGTCTACCATAATCTCCCGCATCACATCACTGAACCCCCGATCAGCTTCTCAATAACATTTGATCAGTAAAGTGGCAAAAGAAGGTGCAAGACTACCACAACCAGATACTAGAATGACATACGAAGAGTCAAAACGGCTTATTAGAGCTATATACATGACCAAATGGGAAACCGAACATACTGGCTACACCAAAAACGATGCCTATTACCAGTTGAACAGAAGAGAGCAGGTCGTGGTCTTCAGACTTCGCACTGGCCACAATAGACTTAGGTACCACCTATTCAACAAATTGAAGATAGGTGGCACTGACGAATGCCCGTGTGGTACCGGGAAAATGACCGCTGAACATTTGCTGCAAAACTGCCCGACATACGAGGACCAGAGAGAGCAGATGTGGCCATCACCAGTGGCAACACTAGACAAGCTCTATGGCAGTGTCGACAGCCTCAGGATGAGGGCTGCTTTTTTCGAAAAAATTAAGGTTGATGTCTGACTGCGTACGATGAAGAAGAAGAAGAAGAAGAAGAAGAAGATCAGTAAAGTTTCAGCTGCACTACTGAAAAGCTGATATGATGGTAGGTCTTTCCGTAGGGGTAGCAACGTATGTAAAACCTCTTTCAATAATGCTTCATATAAAATTAAAAAATGGCGTGAACCATTCCTTTCAATTCGTAGACATAATACATTACAAACAGTGATAAAATAATTGAACTAAATTTCAGACATACCTGATTACAGTTTTAAGAGCCAGCAATGTTTACATAGCACAAAACAGGCCCCCAGGCATGTGTTTAGGAATTCATTGTGCGAGAAGTCGATGACCCGAAACACATTTATCCCGACTTTTTCCTGAATCTGATTTTTTCAGTCCTGTTGAAATACTGTAAACCCGCCATAATTATCTACCTAACTTTTACCATTTACGGGCCTTGAAATCAAAGGTGGTAAGCTCTGGTGTCCCAAAACGTGATCCTTTGTCGGTAGAAAATGTGTCCCTTCTTCGTGAAATTTGCCGATTAAACTCATGAAAATGCACGAGGAAAGTGAGGTACATACAGTAGCACCAGACCACCCGACGTTGTGTCCGTGCGTCAATCCCGCAACCACTAGCGCAGGAGACCGGGAATATATATATATCATCATCATGAAGCATGTCCTTTGTAGAACGTCGCTCCCATCACAGTCTGTCTGAAAGAAACTCGTTCCCTTGCCAAAACTCCAGCTTCCGCCACTGTCATACTCAGGCATTCCTGGATATCTTGGTGCCATCGTCTTCTTGGTCTACCCCTTCATCTTTTGCCTGGCACAATACCTTCCATCACCGTTCTCTCAAGACCGTTGTGTCTCTTGATGTGACCAAAGTATTTGCATTTTCTAGCCAAAATGGAATTGATAAACCAGTTCTCCTCTATGCTCAACTCTTGCCGAATGTCTACATTTGTTCTTTTGTCTGTCCAGGGTAATCTGAGGATCTTTCTGTAAAATTTTGACTCGAAGGATTCGATTCTTTGTCTAGAAGTTTTGGTAATCGTCCATGCTTCACAGCCATAAGCTGCCACAGGAAAAACACAGGCTCACAAGACTTTTACTTTTATCGTTTTGTTGGTGCCCTGCCATAATTTCTTCAGGCTGTTCAGTCTCTGCATTGCCATAGCTAGTCTTCTTCTGATTTCTTTCGAGCAGTCACCATTTTTGTCAATTCTGGAGCCCAGATATTCAAAATGTGTAACCTGATTTATTTCCTCACCACCCACTGTAAATGTATGCTGATATTGTGTTTTATCGGTGGTCATTATCTTTGTTTTGTTTATGTTTATGAACAGATTTTGATCTTTATTATGTCCATTAACGGCTGAAAGTAGCTGCTCTAGCCCTTCCGAACTTCTTGATAGTATCACTGTGTCATCTGCGTATCGTAACTCTGGAATCTCGTACCCCCCAATCGTAAATGGGTCGAAACTTTAAATGTTCTCATCTTCTTGTACATTTCTCATTATACATTCCGCATATATGTTGTACAGATAAGGTGAGAGGATATATCCCTGTCGGACTCCCTTTTGTACTGCAAACCAATCTGATGTTTGCCTAGATACTCGGACAGCGGCTTGTTGATCTTCGTATAATGTTTCAATGAGATGGACTATATGCAAAGGAAACCCCATTTCCTTCATGATTCTCCACAAATTTTGATGTTTTACCGTGTCGAAGGCCTTAGTGTAATCAATGAAACATGTGTACAGGTCTATATTAAACTCTCTACATTTTTCATGGATATTCCTTAAATTGAATATGTGGTCCCAGGTCTCTCTGTCTTTCCTAAAACCTGCCTGGACTTCGTTAATTTCAGAGTCAAACCTTTTCTCTATCCTTCTTAATAGGATTCGCAAGAATATCTTGCTAGCATGGCTGATCAGTGCGATAGTTCGGTAGTTCGTGCACAGCTTCAGGTTGCCTTTTTTGGGGAGGGGAATATAAATTGATTTCTTCCATGCTTCTGGCCACTCTGCACTGTGCCATATATGTTTACACAGCTTGTGATAGACTGGAGCACATGCCTCTCCTCCTGCTTGTATTAGCTCTGCTGGGATATCATCGCATCCTGGGGACTTTCCCTTTTTCAGGCTTTTAATTGCAGAGCGTACTTCTTCCAATGTTGGTTCAGGTTCTTTCTCATCCTTTGGTAGGATTGTAACTGAGCGCTTTGTGCTATCCCTATACATGGTTCTGCAGTACTCTCTCCATCTATTCAGTATGTCTTTGGTTTCTGTTAATGTGTTATCCTCTTTGTCAGTTATGACATGTGGAACCGGACGGAATTCCCTTATCAGTGTTCTTATTGCTTTGAATGCATCTCTTTCTTTGCCGTGTTGTTGTAGGTTTTCTATATCCTTACATGTTTCTACTATGTATCTTCTTTTATATTTTCTTATTTCTCTTCTAACTTTTCTTGCGCAGTTTTTATATGCTGTGTTGGTCTCCTTACTTCCCATTTGTTTTAATTGTTGCCTTTCTGCAATGAGTTTCTGTGGTTCCTCTGTTATATAGCTCTGTGTCTTGTGCAATATCTTTGGAATCATTTCTTTTGCTGTCGAGATCAAAACTTCCCTTGCGTACGATGTCAACTCATCAGATGTCATCTCTTCCTGTATAGCAAGCAACGCCTCAAATTTGTTTTCTACTTTGATTTTGTATTCAGTAGGTATTGCTGATACATCGAAGCGTATTGGCTGGCAACCTTTGTTGATCCTATGTAGTCTTGTTTGGAAAACTGCAAACAGTAATTCGTGGTCTGTATCGCAGTCTGCTCATGGTAGCGTTTCTGTCGCCAGCACATTTGATCTCCATCTTTGTTGCACTAGGAGGTAGTCTATTTGGTTTCTGCTGTTGCCATCAGGGGAGGTCCACGTGTACAGTCTTCCCTCCCCCCCCCCCCCCAAAAAAAAAAACCCAACTAAATAAATATAAATACTAGTATCTGGTTGTGGTAGTCTTGCACCTTCTTTTGCCAGTCTGTCTGCCTTCTCGTTGCCTTGGATGTTGCAGTGAGATGGAACCCACTTTACCACTACTCTTTTTGGCGCGGACTGCTGGCATAGTTGACAGAGTACTGCTCTTAAATCATTAAGTTCAGTATTTTTCTGGCTTTTTAGTGCTGTGACTACGGCCAGGGCATCTGTTAGCAGGACTATATGGCTTTCATTCCTTTTACCTGTCACCATTTCTTCCACTGCCGCCCTCAGTTCCTCTGCCTCCGCAATGAAATTGCTTGTGTATTTTCCAGTTGCAATGACAGTGTTATTTTTCTGCCATTTGGTAGGTTCAGAAATGCTCCTGCCCCTCCGTTCTGTGTTGTGTTTGTAACAGAACCGTCGGTGTATGCATGGGTCCAGTCCATGCTTGGGTAGTTTTTCGTTATGTAGCTCAGGGTTGTATCTCTTCTTTCTTTTTCAGTCTGGCAGTTTTTGTTTCCAATACCTGGTATATTTTCTACTACCTCTGGGAATTTATGCTGCCTTCAGGTAGGTTTTCGTACAGTAGGGATGGGCTTTGGTGTTGTTAGTGCGTAAATAGGGTCTTCGTGCATCTTTGCTTTGGCTATTTCTGCAATGTTTCTCCGCTTTAGTTTCCCATTTCCGAAATTGTTTAGTCTCTGGTGCATTGCTTGGTCAGTCAGTCTTCTGAGTTTCTCTGCTTACTGCTGGGCTCTGCAGTCTCTTCTGTCGGTCATGGATTGCAGTTTTGTAATCTTTTCAAGTTCTACAATTGGCGTTGACTTCATGCCTCCTGTTATAGTTCTCATGGCTTGGTTTTGGAGTTTGCTAATTTTATCGAAGTTCGCCTCTGCTGCTGTTGTCCATGCCGCAATGCCATTCTCGAGAACTGGTCTCACTCTTCCAGTGTACAATTTCTTTAGTATACTTTCGTCTGCTCCCCAGCTTGTGCCAGCAAGTTTCCTCATGATTGCCCCGAATATGATATACAGAGAAAATCTCACTGACCCATTCATACAACACTGGAAGAGAAACTTTATGGACATGTATGTGAACTACATTAGACAGTGAAGTTTATACAAGAGACAACATTGAAGATATAGACAATGTTTCAAGCGAAAGAAAGAAAAAAAATATGTCCTCTTTCACTCTCTCCGATCGGTCTAAAAAATTTAACAAAAACAAGATATTTGCTGTTACAATGAAGAACGAACTGCTCTGAAAGTCAAGAATAAATGAAAGACTTTAAAGGCCACAAATACTACAATATAAGAATAGCACACAAACAAAATTAGGATTGAAGATTTGAAACATTTCATTCAACACATTTACACTTCAGGTTTTAGAAAAATGGCATGGCTTCAAACTGTTATAACAATGCCAATATCGCAGGTCTTTGAAAAAAAGTCATAGCAACTTAGATGCTGTCTTCCTGGTCCAACCGATTTCTGTATTTCATTTTGAACTTCATCTTTTTTTCACATCAGCAGGTGGTTGCAAAAGGCAGCTGCGTTTTTTTTTTCGCTTTCACTTGTGTTATTTTAAAAGACTGTAATTTTAGATTTTAAAAATAAGAAAGATCTGTCTTGCTCTGAAAGTTCGTGCATACTTCACTGTTTCAGCGAAGCTCAATCTGTGCCTTCGTGGATCATTCAATCTGTGCCTCTGTAAATCATTTAATCTCTACCTATGTCTCTCTATCTATCATTCTATCGGTGCCTCTGTCAATAATTCAATCACTACCTCTGTCAATCATTCAATCTCTTCACGTACGTCAGCAAGTTGACTGTTGATGGGATATACAGAAAGTAGTCAGAGAACCTTGCTTAAGGGGCTTCAAATGAAAACCTTGAAAGTGGGATATAAATTAGAAAAACCATGCCTTTGTATTTTAACTTTTTAAGAGCGCCATGCACGTACCACGTACCATCATGGCGCAGACGAACAGCATGACCTCATAACTGCAGTTAAAAGATGGACTCCCCACTATTGACATGCATCAAAGAGGAGCAGTGCTCTGTTATCTGTTTTGTATTTTTTTAGCAGCGAAGGCGTGAAACATAAATAAATTAACCAGCGAATGAAGGGCGAGTACCGTGATGCGTGTCTTTCATTTCAGCAAGTGTATGAGTGGAGTAAGAAGTTCCTAAACGATGTGCGTTTGTGACAGACTGTTCACGACCAGGTCAGGCACACCGAGTAGTGACCCCAGAGTGGATTGCAGCCGTTAAGCGTCTCGTAAACAAAATCGCAGATTGACTGTGAATTATATTGCCGCACATCTGGACATCAGTCGAGGTTCATCACACTACATCAAGTGCTACATTACCACAAAGCGTCTGCAAGGTGGGTGCCACAGCAGCTTACTATAGAGTTGAAACACCGACGCGTTGATGCGTGTCATGAACTTTTGCGATGCCTTGAAACAGAAGGTGATAAAACCTGGATTCACTTCCCTGAGCATAAAACGAAAAGAGCAAGCAAGGAATAGCACAACCCCTCCTCAACGAAACCGAAGAAGTTTCGCACGCAGCAATCTGCAGGGGAGGTTATGCCGACTCTCTTTTGGGGTGAATAAATCATCGTTATTTTAGAGAGCAATACATGCCCAGGGGGAACACTTTCACCAGTGACACGTATACAGATCTTTTTGAGAATATGTGTCAGAGTTACATAGGCCCATGAGCCAAGGCCGGGGAATCGATGAAAACACCATTCTTCTTCTTCTTCGTTCGTTCTCAATCTCCCACTACCAAACACTGAAAGGGCTTAAGTCGCATAATGTAGTCCAGAGAACGGAATGCGTTGTGTTGTAGTTTACAGCTTGGCTGCGATATTTGCACATTTCGGTCCAACACATCCGACTTCAGCAAGCATTTTTTTAGTACCGGGTTAGCATTCCCTCTTCGATCTTCTCCTTAGCCAGTCTGCCCTGCTGCAGCCTGTTATCCAGGATCACCGCGTGGAGGTGTAGAAGGATCTTGGCAGCTATGGTTCGCTGGCCCTGACGCTAGCAGTCAGCTATGGGTCGCTGACCACTGCAGCTCTTGCGCTGCTCAGCATCTTTCTCCCGAAAACACCGTTCGAGGTAACCACACATAATTTTAGAACCTTGTCACGTGAGCTGGAGTTTAATATAATAGTCGCTGTTCGAATCCAGCGATTTTAAGAGTGTATCCAGCCAAGGTGAAAATCTCACTGTCGCCTTGGTCAAAATGGACACACAGAAGGTCCCACGACCTTCAAGGTCGAATTGAAAATTCAAGACGCAGTACTTTTTCCTTAATGACACCGTAATTAAGAGAAAGCTGCGCTGACACGCCAGAACTTGAGAAAGATAGAAGACATGGGCTGACAAGAGGAGAACATAGTATACACGTTTGGGGATCAGTGTGTTCGGTATGAGAGAACAGAACATAAAATCACCAAGCAGATTGTACAGTAGCTAGAATAGAGCTTGAACAGAGCTAGAACATCAGCAAGGTCCGTAGATAGAACAGAGATAGAACATCAGGAAAGTCAGTAGATAGAACAGGGCTAGAACATCAGCAAAGTCAGAAGATAGAACTGAGCTAGAACATCAGCAAAGTCAGTAGATAGAACAGAGCTAGAACACCAGCAAAGTCAGTAGATAGAACAGAGCTAGAACATCAGCAAAGTCAGTAGATAGAACAGAGCTAGAACATCAGCAAAGTCAGTAGATAGAACAGAGCTAGAACATCAGCAAAGTCAGTAGATAGAACAGAGCTAGAACATCAGACAAGTCAGTAGATAGAACAGAGCTAGAACATCAGAAAAGTCAGTAGATAGAACAGAGCTAGAACATCAGCAAAGTCAGTAGATAGAACTGATACATAGAACAGCAGAAGGGCAAGTGAGAATCACAGAAACAGACTCCAGTCACTGAAATGAAAGAGATTGTCCAAACACGTGGTTGAGTGGTAAAGATTGCGAACCCAAACCAGCACTTGTCTTCGAACATAAGCATTTGACTGCTTTTTGTCCTGGTACATTGTCGCTGAAACTTTGTCACAAGGGATGCAGACTCTAAAATCCTGGAGTGACTATCGACTGCATATACATCAGAAAGAGATGTGCTTTTCTTAAATACTAAGCTGTCGTCACGAAACCCCATGGAAACTAAAGTGTTGCTTTTGTCCTGAGACCAACAGTTTAAGATCAACTGTCGTTTGTTACGAAAATCGGTGACATCAAAGGGGTTGCTCTGGATTGGAGAATAACGGTGCAGGAACCGATGTGTTTATCGCAGAGCTCTTGATTTGAAGACGAGAAAGGAGAATCAGAAGACCCAGACGCTACAGGAGCAGAGACGTAGGACAGAAGGCTACCATCCGAGCGAGGACCAGACGATTGACAGCTGACAAGAACTAGTTAGTTACATAGTTAGTAAGATAGTTTGTGTCAACCTTAGTTATATAAGATTGTGTTAAAGTAGTATGATTTATCATTTGTGATAAAACCATTGGGTTGTTTATTACAAGAGAAATAACTGTGATACTTCCACAAACCTCTTGATAAATAGTATGATAGTAGTGTTATGATACGATTTGTATACGTAAAATAATTTATTTTGTTTTTTCGGTTTGTTTTGTGTTCGCCGTATTTCTTTAATCCTCAATGCGGTGTGCGTTGCACTGTGGTTTTTATTTTGCGCCTGTTGGCCCAGTGCATCCGACGTCAGCATACATTTTATGTAAGGGTCTGCTTCCTCCTGCATTTTCTAAGGGTTTGCTTCCCCGGGATAACGACCAGTGCTGTGATGGGGATCGAACCCAGCACCTTCGGGTTGTAAGCCGTGTCATTTAACCACTAGCCAACGCCGTCCCCAAATTAATCATTGATTGTTACTTCTGCAGTTCCAGTAATCGTTAGAGTGTTCTAATTAGAGTTGTGAGAAAAAGAGCAATAGTTGTAAAAAAGAAAGCAGATAAGAGGGTAACCTGTTATAAATAATATTTGACCTGTAATCAAATCCAAACGACGTGGACTTCCGAGTAAAGGTGTCCTTTTGCAACACGACAATGTTTGACCCCATCTTCCCCGTGCAACATATGCAGCGATCGAGGACCTCCACTTTCAGTATCTACCACATCCACCCTACTCACCAGACCTAGTCCAAAGTGACTTACACGTCTTTGGATGACTAAAAGAGGCATTAACTGAAAAGACTTTCAGGTCCGATGAAAAAGTCCAGCAGGTGGTGCATGAGTGGTTACACCGGCATTTAACCTTTATATGGGTGCTTTGTCTCTGAAAGTGCCTTTTTTTTAAGCGAAGGGAGACAAACATAATTTTTCATGAAAATTGGTAACACGGCAAAGAAGTATTACTTCCCTTTGTGTATATTTAGCAGAGTTGTTTGTGTCAATATGTGTACATTGTTAGATCCGCGGCAATAACACACCCCAGTCTATTCAGTTGTAAATCGGCGGTACCTGGTTTTTTTGTTAAAGGATAGAGGGTGACAAGAAAAGGAACTACTCTTCGCAAAAAGGGTTGTCTTAGTATAATGAAGTCTTGAGCACACACAAAATCCCTGACGGTAGTGTCATATATGAATCACCTTGATAGTTCTTATTTGTTACACTACAGTTACTTATTGCGACAAGAGAACCGGAGTTATAGGAAATGTCATTGAGGTGTTGACAGAAGCGGGGATTGAGTATGGCAGAAGTGTAAGGGATAATTCCTCACGTGAGTTGCATCGACGTCTATGATGGCCAGGATCCTATTTGGTTACCACGCTTCAGTCTAACACAGGTATGGTTCTTAAAGTCTGCCTGTGTACGGAAGAGCCACACCTAACCCCATCATTCACCCCCCCCCCCCCCCCACCCAATCCTTCACGCTTCCCGAACAACGGCTTTGATATACCGGCTAAACTACGTGAGCGAAAGGGTAAAACAGTGTGAGTCCACCCCTGACTAGAACACACAGTTGCTAGTTTAAAAGGTGGAAGACCGACCTAGTCGACAACGACTCTGAAGACAGTAGCTAGAAAGGCCTTGTATCGGGCTATGGGAACACCGGGGAATAACAAGGCTGGTGAGCAGCCAGAACAACGTTCAGAAAGCAATGACAAACTACTGAATGGAAAATGTCAAGAAACCCATGACAGTCTAAAAATACAGAAACTAAAAAAAACTGATGGCGACGTCCTGAGATCTGGCAGAACATCGACACCAACTGGGAAAGAGAACCATTTCGGAACCAGTACAAGTTATAGTTCTGACTCCCAAAAGTCCGACTGCATTACGGTGGAAAACTCAGAAATAGGACTAAAATCACAACTAAGAATAGGCACTTGGAGCATGAGGAGAACCAGGGGAAATTACTCATGATTGGAAGTGAGATGCTGAGAACTAGGACATACGTTACGGAAGTCTCAGAACATAGATAAGTCGGTCAAGGGCACTGTGTGAGCATTTCATGAGAAACCTGTATATGCTATATGAAGAACACCGGTGGACACAGCTAAGTTGGTTTTATTTTGTTCAAGACGACAGCATCTTTACTACTTAGTTACAGCTCAGATAACGACTGCATGATTATGATTAGACTAAAGAGAAAAAAAGAAACATAACAATAATGCAAATATATCATATATATATATATATATATATATATATATATATATATATATATATATATATAAATAGATCAGCATCAGATTGTGAAATTGAAGAATTATATAACACTTTACCGGAAGCACTAGAAAAAGCATTTAAAAAAGAGACCTCTTGATTATCGCTGGAGATTTCAACGCGAGAGTTGCGAAGGAGAGAATAATAGAGGAGAGAAGTGTGAGAATACTTTTTAATTTTGGACAGAAATGAGAGGTGAGAAAAGCTAGTTGGATTTTGCATAGAAAATAACCTTTCCATTGCCAACACCTTATTCAAACAACATCCAAGAAGATCAAACTTGTTTTCTACTTTAATGCTATTTCCTTTTGGTATCGCTTTTACATCGAAGCGTATTGGACGCGTACCTTTGTTCGACCTTCTCAGTCTTATATTAAAAACTGCAACCAGTAATTCGTGATCCGTGTCGCATTCCACTCATGTGAGCGTTTTGTTGACAACACACATGCATCTTTGTTATTCTAGTGATTAGGATGTAATATATCTGGTTTCGGCTGATGGTAACAATCCAAGAAACAATGGCATCGATAGAGTCAATCACACATACAAGGGACATTTTGATCTTGATAGCGGAAAACATGATTTTCATGGTAACGCACAAGAAACAGAACTACATTTCGGAAGAAACGCTGAAGCTCATAGAAAATAGGAGAACATTAAAACAAAAGGAACTCGAGAAAACCAGCACAAGATATAGAAAATGTCCTAGAAAAGTAAGAAGAGAAATAAGAAAAGACAAGGTACATAATGGACATATGTAAAAACATTGACGAACTATAACAACAAGGCAAGGAGGGAGATGCCGTTAAGGAGATAAGAACATTGACAAGATAGTTTGGTCCCATACCACATGTCATCGATGATAAAGAGGACAACATATTACAAGAAAGATATTTTGAAAAGAGGGAGTACTGTGGATCCATGTACGAAAACAACCCAAAGCACCCTGTTACAATAATAACGAACAAAGAGAAAGAGCATGAACCAACATTAATAAACGAAGTACACACGCAATCAAAAGCCTAAAAAAGGAAAGTCACCGGAGTGGGATGACATCCCAGCAGAACTAATACAGGCAGAAGAGGAGGACAGTGTTAGAATTTATCGTGTACTGTGCAAGAGGATCTGGTACAGCTCAGAGTGATCAATAGTATGGAAGAGGTCAATCTATATTCCTCTACCAAAGAAAGACAGCCTAAAAATGTGCACAAATTACCCTAGCAAGATCCTCTTGCGGATTATATTGAAGAGGATAGAAAGAAAATGTGAATGCTAAATCGATGAAGTGCAAGCAGGCTTCAGAAAAGACAGAGAGACCAGAGACCACATATGAAAAATGTAGAGAATATAGAGTATAACGTGGATCTTTATACATACTTTATCGAATACACTAAGGTCATCGATTGGCTAAAACATCAGAAATTGTAGAAAATCGTGATATATATATATATATATATATATATATATATATATATATATATATATATATATATGAGATATCAAATACATCTAATCAATCTAATCGAATTGACCGCAAAGATGGACATTGAACACCATTACAACAACATAGCCGACAGCGACGAGGAAACGCCTAGTGCGCAATGACATGCCAGTGACACTCCGCGCGATAAAAACCCTCAGCACCGACCCTTCCCAACGTTTCTCCGACAGACCCCCTCCACCCCATGCCTGAATAGATCCGATAGATCTCTTACATCTGAAGAAAGGAAATAGATAGAAGGTGGATCGAACATTACATCGCAGCCTTGAACAACCATCCCGGTACCGCCTCGTCGGATCTACTCAGTGAGTCTCTCAGAGCAACTCCTGACATTGACACCAGCACCAAGCCCCTTCAATCGTTGAGGTAAAGGAAGCCATAGAAAAACGGAAAGATGGCAATGCCACGGACCCCAACAATATTCCGCCTGTACTATTAAAGTACGCCATGGTCCAGATAACCACCACACTCCACAAACTTTCGCAACGGTGTGGAATACTGGCCAAGTGCCTGCGGCATGACGCGACGGAATAATCATTTTTCTGTACACAGGAATTATTGTATTACCCCAATGTCCGTCTCCGGCAAGGTCTTCGCACATGTGCTCATACGAAACGAGCATACGAAACCGAACGCAAAGAAGAAGACGAAGAATAATTAGCGAAACCAGCGTTCTTGGAACCTCAGGATGTAGACACAGCTTCCTCCTTTTGACCGTTTTTCGTGGACCACTGAAACTAAGATGTCAGTTTTGACTAGTACCTTGATGTGAACGTTTGACTGTACCGTCAAGACAATATTAGGCTTACTATCTATGACAAAATTGATCCCCGTCAAAGCCGTCATAGAAACAAGGTGCGGATTCGGTGCGTTAGATTTCGGAACAAATTTAACAGTTGCAATGCGCAGCTGATAAAAATATTGGAATGTCGGGGCACACAGTTTGGTAATCACCGTGCTAAAGTTGTGTGTATGTTACGACCACAACGGTACGTTTCTAACCCATTCCAGAATAGTTGGTTTCAAACATTCACAACTGTGTTGTGTTATAGGATAGTAATACACAATCCATCTGCTAAATGGCTTTGTATTGATGCATACATTATCGATTGCATGAAACACGCTGTAAATATGTGAATATTTCGTACGCTCAATTGGCTTGTGTTTGCCTCGAACATATAATAACGAAATAAGCACGTATCCTGTTGATAAGCCTACACATTATCGATTTGGTAGTGTATTAATTATGATAATAATCTGATGCGAGATGTCACATTTGATGGAGTTGTGATCTAATACTATGCACATTGTACATGACACGAGCAATAGGGTCGTGCAAAAAAAAAAGGAGGGGGGGGGGGGGGTGAAACATTTTGGGTCGATGACAATAAAGCTCACGTGGCAGGTTCATAGACGGTATAACATAAATCTGGACACACCGTTCACATACATCGACAGAAGCAGCAGACGACTCAAGAATGGTATAGTCAGCTTCCTACGTCGCTTAACCACAAGTGGACGGGAAAACGTCAAGTAACGAAACTCTACTTTCAACATAAGTGTAGTACGCGTCTTTCACAAATATTTTTTTGAGAACAGTACATATTTGTTGCCCGGCATTCTCTGTATGCCTGTATCTGTTTGAGGCAGTTTCCTGTAGATAACATACACTCGTATCGTTGTCCAATATCTGGATGTTATCGTGAATTAGTTCAAATTGTTTTTGTTAGTAATATACTCATTTTTATGATAAATATAATGTAACACACTCTTTGAAAACAAAATGTAAATTAGATAAATTGATAAAAGATTACACTTAAACTTTATATTAATAATAAGATGGAAAAGAACGCTTAGGTGACCGGGGCCAGTTGTGTGGATGATCTTGTCTATGACCACGTGTGATGGCCGCGTTAAAAGCACTCTAGTGAAAGGTCATTTGTAGCAGGTCATGGTTGAGGCCCGACCACTGGGGCATGTCCATGTGAGTACTAGACAAATGCAATGCTGGCCAATCAACACTTTGCATTAATTATTGTTATTTTTTTTAATGGGTGTGAGGTGTCCCTGGGTAACAATTAGCTGGATTTGGCCCAAGAGGTTGAATAGATCTAAGGGTGGACCTGTTCGAAGGATGCGGTTGTGGAGTTATATTGTTTTATTATAGATACAGGGAATGAAGACTAACGCTTGATCAGACAAAACACACTGATCAGACACGTTAGTCAGGGTCAGGCTACATATACTGGCCAAGACCATCACCTTGACTTCTCCAAAGCCCTTCCTGGAAATGGGCTGTTATTATAGCATCCTGACTAACAAGGTGACGGGTCGATGTCATCTCTGTAGCAGTGAGCGACACGCAGACGAAGACAAACATAGCACAACCACCTGTAGGACACTGGACCACCTTCACCAGCACGCGCGGAATGTGAGGAAATCTACGACACCCCCCCCCCCCCCCCCCCACTGAACGTCCTTCTCAGGGCGCACAAAACAGTAATCCTACCAATTGTGGGCATTCAACAACAACAACAACAACGACATAACAGATATAAAAAGTACTGAGGCCAGGGAGATGTTGATACATAGAACTAAGACACAAAGAGAGCTGAGGCCCGGGAGATGTTGATACATAGAACTAAGACACAATGAGAGCTGAGGATCGGGAGATGTTGGTACATAGAACTATTACAATTACACAGAGAGCTGAGGCCCTGGAGATGTTCATACATAGAACTATTAAAGATACAAAGAGAGCTGAGGCCCGGGAGATGTTGATACATAGAACTATTACAATTACAAAGAGAGCTGAGGCCCGGGAGATGTTGATACATATAACTATTACAATTACAAAGACAGCAGAGGTCCCGAAAATGTTGATCTATATATAACTATGAAGCGGAAAGAGAAGAAAACAAAAAAGTTCTGACAAATTTTGGGACGGAAAGATAAATGTTGAACGAAATGAGTCAGCCAGTTATAATATGTTGACCATATACAAGGAAAACATAATCTCTCGCCGAAAGCCGTGCTACGAAGGATCAGTAAACGTGCCAGTACAAAAGGAAAACAACGTGTTAATGGAAAGATAACACCACGAATGAACAGAATAAAGTCTTTCGGATTACATCTATAAGACAAGAGCGAGCAGACGTTACAGACCAGTAGCAAACAACCTTTGATATCAAAGTACAGTATGTATTATATTGTATGTGAACTATTTATATGGGCTAATATTGAATGCTTTTGATCATGATTGTTGCTTGCGTTTGAGGAATGTTGAAATCTAATACTGTCTTAACTATTTGCCTTAAACCTAGTCCTGTTTTTTGCAGATGCCGGCTTGTAAATTAGTGTGGTTTTTACATCGACGTCGCCGCCAGTTCTCCCCTTTCTCAGAAGGACTCTATCTCGCGCAATGTCATCACATGCGGTTGACCGTAGGACATACAAGAAGTCTTCGTGTTTACCTTTGTTTCATATACGTGGTCTTCGTGTGGCCCTTATGTTATAGAGGTTATCTTCGTGTGGATCCTGGATCATAGAAGTGGTCCGTATGGATCCTGGATCATAGAAGTGGTCCGTGTGGATCCTGTGTCATTTAAGTGATCTTCGTGTGGATTCTAGGTCATAGAAATCCATGTGGGATCCTGGGTCATATAAATGCTCTTCGCTCGTAACTTGGATCATGTATTGGTCTTCCTGTGGATCTTGTGTCATAGAGATCGTCTTCGTGTGGATCCTAAATAATAGCCGCAGACATTTTGGTCATAGAATTCGTATTCGTGTGGACCTTGCAATCGTACTCGTGTTTATCATCCAAGTGATTTGAGCTCATTTAAGACACTGACATAGTCCCTATAGAGATTAGGCTACCGAAAAGCCTCGCACTTCACTACAGCCAGGAAGACTTAGATCTGCCTTCTTAAGTATTACCGAGGATAAATGAAGAGCCAATGTAACCTGACGCCAAAGAGACGTCGTCAAGAGCAAATGAACTCAGTCCGACTGCTTCCATCCACAAGATAAGAGCCCAACTTAAATGGAGCAGTTATTGTTCCTTTCCCTTTACTGTCCCGGCTGAACCCTGATTATCTCCCACCACATTCGCGTTGTCAATCGAAGTCATCGCCAAAAACAGGAAGTTAGGTTAACTTAACACTCTCTTTTCATACGAGCACTGTGTTATTATCCGAAACATGTTGTACATAGCTGAACAACACGCTGGAGAACGTGTTGGATATTAATGGCCTGAACATAGGAAGGTTTACAGTAACACTCTATACTAAAAACCGTTAGCAAGGATACAAGTCAGTTTTACTTGAGAGCATTAAAAGACTGACCGTTATCAAGGACTGTACGATGGAAAACAACACGCACAAAAACAGTGAACAAAGTTGAACAAACATCAGTGTAATAAAGTTGGATAAATATCAGTATAATAAAGTTTCGACACATTTCAGTATTACAAAGTTGTACAATAATCAGTGTAATAAAGTGGGATAAATAACTATCCAACTTTTTTACACTGATATTTATCAAACTTTATTATACTGATATTAATCCAACTTTGTTATAATATCAGTATAACAAAGTTGATAAAATTATGAGTATAACAAAGTTGGACAAATATCAGTATAACAAAGTTGGACAAATATTAGTATAACAAAGTTGGACAAATATCAGTATAACAAAGTTGGACAAATATCAGTATAACAAAGTTGGACAAATATTAGTATAACAAAGTTGGACAAATATCAGTATAACAAAGTTGGACAAATATTACTACAACGAAGTTGATAAAATTATGAGTATAACAAAGTTGAACAAATATGAGTATAACAAAGTTGGACAAATATCAGTATAGCAGTCATAGACAAATGCAAGAGAATCTTGATAGAGTGAAAGAACAATCAGCCAAACTGGGACTCAATATCAAGATGAGGATTACCAGCTCCTTAACCTCTACACTATCAGCAAAGAACCAATCACACTGGAGGGAGATCAGTTGGAAGAAGTTCTATCATCTGCCGCCAGTGTGGTATGACATACGTTGGGGAAACTGGAATGGAACTGCGGGAGCGTTTCCGCCAACACCTCGACGATATCCGCAACCGCACTGGTTCCCCAATTGCCAGCCACTTCAATGGTCCTGAGCACCGGGGTAAGGCTGACGTTAGTATCAATGGTCTAGTTTCGTGCTTCTCTGACGATCGTCATCGATTCGCCCTTGAGAATAGACTTATCTCTAGTATGGGTTGTCTCCAACCGCATGACATTAATATCTTCCATACTTTTTCTTAAAACCTCATACTGGCCCCCATCTATTTGTCTTCCTTTGCCCCTCCCCCCAATTTCTTCTGTCATTTCTCGCCCCCCCCCCCCCCCCTCCTATATTAATCTCACGCCCTCCCGGCTTATATCACCTTCTTTTTGTTCTCCAATTTTGATCGCTATTTGGCCGTTTCCATATTTGGCCACCATTGGCTTATCCGGCGCATTGCCCGCCACTTCTTACGCTCTCCTGGCCACCTTGTGTTTGATCTCTCCCCTTCATTTTCAGTCAAGCATCTGGCCCAACCGGTCGCTTAGACAGACTGAGTCTACTATCAGATAAGTTTACCATTTTTTCCTTATATGTTGATTTGTTAGTTCAGTATTGTTGTCCCTGATGAAGGCCTATTGGTCGTATCGTACGTTTAGTTTGTGTTCTCGTCTCGTCTCGTATCTGACCAAACCCATTTTTAAATTTCGATTAAACTCAACCTTAATCAACTTTTACAATGTTTTGTCATGTTTTTTTTTCCATTGGAAGAAGTGGATACCTTTACCTGGTTGAGCAGTACATAAGAAGGTACAATGCAGCTTTAAAGACCAGAATTGAAAAGGCAAAAAGGGCATTCCTGACGTTAAACAACATATGGAGAACTCAAGATTCACACCAACGTTATAATATTCAACGCCAGAGTCAAGTCGTGCTGCTGCATGGAACGGAAACATGGAGAACGACCAAGCCATGGACGAAAGAATCCAGTTCTTCGTTAACAGATGCCTTCGATGGATAATGGACACAAAGTGGAAGGACATTGTAAGGAATGAAGACATATGGGAAAAGGGCCAGAAAGAGCCACTGGAACAACAAATTAAGGACAAAAGCTGGGGAAGACACCGTCGAACAAAGATTTACAGGGGATCCTCAAGAGAAGAGAGGGAGGGAAAGAGAAGAGAGAGAGATAGATAGAGAGAGAGAAGGAGAGGTAGACCCAACAATATAAGGAGAATTTGAGAAGACACTAAGATCCAATGATTACACTTGGAGAGAGACAGAAAGAGCGGCGCAAGACCGTGTATGTTCGTGTGATATTGAATAAATATCAAAAGAACAAAGTTGATTGTATGTTATATAACAAAGTTGATCTAAAATTATATAACGATGTTGATTGAATGTCATATAAGAAAGTTGATTGAATGTCATATAACAAAGTCGATCGAATATCATATAACAATGTTGATTGAATGTCATGTAACAATGTTGTTTGAGTGTCATGTAAGAAAGTTGATCGAATATCACATAACAAAGTTGGGACGAATGTCACATAACAAAGTTGATCGAATACCACATGACAAAGTTGGGACGTATATAATATAACAAAGTTGATCGATTGACACTAGAATTTAAACCAAATTGTGAATAAAGTACAATGTTTTGTGTTCGAAATGATTTTATAAGTCATGGAATGACGCAGTGAGTAAACATTAATGAGAAAAACACAGGTTGAAAGCAGTGGCAGGAAACCATTAAATGGATAAAAGATAATAAATACTGAGTATGTGCAAGGAGAGGATGGGCAAAGGACATTACAGAGGCTCTGGGGTGACAATGGCAGAGGCGGGAGATCTGGCCAAAAGATCGAGTGTCTTTATTGGGAGCGACGTTCTGAAAAGAACATGCTTTATCCTGATGATGATGATGATGGGCATAAATGTTTTTACAATTCAGGAAAAGACTGTCAGCTTGTTTAAACTGTGTGATTCAATCAGGAATCCTTTCCGTGACACGTCAATCACAGCGATTAAACACAAGGACATTGCTCGTCACGAGTGATAGAACATTTTAGGTTTGCGCGTTGTTGTATGACATTTGTCCGTATAACTGGTAAAAATCCGTTTGCGCCTTGTGGTATGACATTTGTCCGTAAAACTGGGCAAAATTTCTTTACACTTTGTGGTATGACATTTGTCCGTAAAACTGGGCAAAATTTCTTTACACTTTGTGGTATGGCATTTGTCAGTAAAACTGGACAAGATTTGTTCCCACTTTGTGGTATGGCATTTGTCAGTAAAACTGGACAAGATTTGTTCCCACTTTGTGGTATGGCATTTGTCAGTAAAACTGGACAAGATTTGTTCCCACTTTGTGGTATGGCATTTGTCCGTAAAACTGGGCAAAATTTCTTTACACTTTGTGGTATGGCATTTGTCAGTAAAACTGGACAAGATTTGTTCCCACTTTGTGGTATGGCATTTGTCGGTATAACTGACCTTGTCTAAGCCTGAAACTTTTGGCTTGAACTATTCTGATGTAGGAATGGTAAGCTACTGCTGTAGCAAACGTCTGCTCTTTGTGCCATCTGTCTCTGTAAATAATTGCTAAAAATTGCTTGATATTTCTGGACGTGTTGTAGACAGTGAATGCGCGCGAGATATCTTTTCTTGAATTAGCTGTGACATCATGTGATACTTTACTTTCGTGTACTTTTTCCATCTACTCTTAACCCGTTATACTGTGTTGGGAACTGAAGTTGCCTTGATTAGGTCAAGTATTCTTGTAACGGTTGTTGTAATCCTGGATCGTTTAAATATTTTATAGCTGTGTGAGCTGTCCATCTTCCTCGTACCTAGCAAGTAGATCATCTTGCCTCGTTGTAGCCGTCGATAATAATAATAGTTGCCCTTCGCAAGCGAAGATGACGACATCATCAGCCTGTTGCTGCGAAATGCGTTCTCTGATGGCTGTACATACCAATCCTGGAAAGGCACACCTTGCCACATTCAGGGCGCACATGCGGTGAGCCGGCTGGGGAATCGTTGTGAGTTTTATTTTTCGGCAGCGCGCTTTCTCTGAGTCTCCGCGAACTCTGTACTCTCTGTGATCTGAGCGCCATCTGTGATACTAGCTCGTCAGGTGGTACGGTATTGTGCAAGCGTCTTCCAGGAAGTGTCGTCAATTTTGATGTCGATAAATTACTTACTTAGTCACTGCTCTTCTATCCTAGGGTGTAAAGGTTTCCCAGAAAGAGGATCAGCCTATCCTTCCCACAGCCTTGACCTGGTTTCAGTATAGTCATCGGTATCTTATAGACAATCTTGGATTGTAATCCCACCGGAGTATGGGCCATCCTGTATTCTGTATAATTGGCTTTTTGATTCTCATGACTGTCGTGGTAGACGATCTATTTTTCATTGTACAGACGTGGTCAAATCACCCAGCTGAAGCTGTTCTTCTCGAGTCTGCAGGGACTGAGTTTTTTTTTTTTTTAATTTTGTTTTTGCGTTCGCCTTATTTATCTATTCCCCAAGGCGTGTGTGCGTTACACTGTGGTTTTTATTTTGCGCCTGTCGGCCCAGTGCATCCGACTTCAGCATGCATTTTATGTAAGGGTCTGCTTCCTCCTGCATTTTCTAAGGGTTTGCTTCCCCGGTGTAACGGCCGGTGCTGTGATGGGGATCGAACCCAGCACCTTCTGGTTGTGAGCCGTGCCATCTAACCACTAGGCCACGCCGTCCCCCTGGACTGAGTTTTGATTTCGTGCCGTATTGCCTGAGCTGATCTTGTTACTAGAAGCACCTTTCTTAAGTATCTCATTTCGGAGACTGAGAGCTGGCTTTTCTTGGTTGTAATCATTGCCCATGATCAACATCCCCAAGTCGAAAGTAGGACGTAGTTTTCTTACATATTTCTCTTTTTACTGAGGAGTACTCATTCTTCTTTCTTCTCTGCGTTCAGGATCTTTTGGTCATATTTGGTTCATCTTTTGGTTATCTGCAGGCCAGTCTTCTATTTATTGCACAAAAAGTGTATCAATTTCTGCTATTCGAGTAGCCAACTCGTATTTGATACCTCCATCCTAGTCTCCTACAGCTGCAATGTATTTGAGTTGGTTGCTATGTTACAGAGGCTGTTCACCAAACATAATGTCATAACTATCTATCTCTTCTCTCGAAACAACCGGATTTTGGGGTTTTGTTTTGAAATAACAATGGTAATCTCCCCCCTCTCCCCCTCTATCTCTTTCTCCCTCTCTCTCTCTCTTTCTCCCTCTCTCTCTCTTTCTTTATCTACCTCTATCTCTCTCCATCTCTCCCGCTCTTTCTCCCCGAGCTCCACTTTCCAGATTTGAATGTTAGTCTAGATAGTGCCTGTGATTTGGACATCTGTTCCCATATATGGATAAGTCTCATCTTTTAATACATCACTAATTTTGTATCTTGTCCTTACAGGACTTTATGACATCATTCGTGAGCTGCGTAAAAATAACAAAGTCGATGAACCAGGTAACAAAATCAGCATTAAATAAAATTCTTCATTATTCAGATGATAGGGAAAGTTTCCAAAGCTGTCTGACCAGGGTTGAATTTAGGCATGCGTTCTCACTTGCAAATAAACTATTCAAAAGCACGTGGACGCATAGCATCTGACAGCTAAAGAGCATACAATGAGTATAAAAGTAGGGATAGGTATGCCGTGGTATGCCGTGGTATGCCTGGAAACAACAACAAAACCTAAGTTACGACCAAATGGCCTTCATCAGTGACAACTGCCAAAACAAAAAAAACATAAGAACAACTAACACATAAAAAAACAAAGAGATATGGACATATAGAAAAATACTTCTCACGATCTGTATCCACTGTCAGCCATTTTAAGCAGAAGTTAATGGTGCCCTTACGGTGGCACTCTTCCTGGCAACATACAAATGAACGAGGCGCGAGTCTCTGACGCCCTACAGATGTGATACGCGAGCAGCTGGCACCATACAGATGTGATACGCGAGCAGCTGGCACCATACAGATGTGATACACGAGTGTCTGGCGCCTTATAGATGCGATACGTGAGTCTCTGGCGCCCTACAAATGTGATACGCGAGTCTCTGGCGCCCTACAAGCAGAATACCCTCTGTAGATGAAGCTCTTACGTTATATATGGTCATTCACATAAAACAAAAAACATTGTGACTCCAAACAATCTGTTGCCTTGTAATCTGGTGACCTACCAAAGCGGCTTGAAAAACGTAGTTATCACAGCTCAACTCGAAAGTACGGCACATTGTATATTCAGGCCAGGTCAGGTAAGGTCAGGACATCGCGTAACCAATGATGTTGTTGGGGCACATATGAAGACATCCTTACAACTCCACGCCATCCTTCTCTGTCAGCGGCCGCTGCCTGTGACTCTTCTGGTCGGAGATTGGTCCATTCTTTTATGTTGTCATTCTACATCTTTTTGGACCGGAGTCTTCGTCGTCTGCCTTGCACTTTTCCATGGAGGATCGTATTTGCAAAGACCATTTGATCGCGATATATGACCGTGCCAAGCGAGTTTCCTTCTTTTGACAGTTGTCAAGAGGTCTTCAAAAGGCTCTATTGCTGCTGTAATTCTATCTCGTATTTCCTCATCTGTAACTCGATCTTTGTACGTGATATTTAAAAGTCTTCGGAAACATCTAATCTCCACGGACTGTATCCTTCGCTGAAGGTCAGCTGTAATTGCCAATGTCTCACAAGCATAGAGGAATATTGACAGGACCAATTTACGCATTAATCTGATTTTCGTGCGTATTGCTAACAGTTTATCTTGCCAGATTTTGTTAAGCTTGAGTTAAGGCTTTTCTCCAACGTATATTATACTGAATAAAAGAGAAGAATGAACAGGTAAAAAAATAAGAAGAAGAGGGAAAAAGAAAAAGAAGAAGAAAAAGAAGAAGTGGGAAAGAGAAGCAGGAGAAGAAAAAGAAGTGTAAGAAATAGGAGAGTAAAAAGAAGAAGAAGCAGAGAGGAGGGAAGTGAAGAAAGTGAAGTAGGAGGAGAAGATGATGTGAAATAATTCAACGTGATTCAGTGTCACGAGGCCGTGAGAACAGAAAACTTTGAGAATCTTGTCTCTGTGATTTAACTGGTTTTTTTTAGACATCTGTATGTCACGCTAACAGCACGTGTTAGCGGGTAATGTTGTCCGTGAGACGTGCTTAACAGGAATCTTAAACCCGTTGTCCATAAAGGCGTTTCCTGCGGCCCCGTCACAATATTGGCACTTTATAATGTGACTTGGGGTCAGGGGCGACCGACCAATACATAGGGGGTATTGAACCGACCCCAAACAGACGTGTTCATGGAAGGAGGATTGTGTGACAACCTTAGAAATTGTGTCAGTTGTTATCTAAGCCAGTTAACTGTCTTACGGAACATATACGCATCCGTGGACCAATGGGCGGTGTCATTTTCAGGACGGGGTTGGAAAATATGTGAGACTGATGTCCACACTGAAACATCCCATACGTTCTTTGGTGGGTACATTCTAGCGAGCAAGAGCCGCTATAAGCTCTAGCCACAGAGAAGTAAACTTGGGGAACAAACAAGCCTGCTACCTTGCTGTCACGATCGGGAGATGGAAAGGCTATGTGTGACAACAGAGTATGTTTTAACACAAGCCGGCCTGCAGAAGACGAAGTGTGTAATCTACGGCACAGACACCAGGAAAAAATAGGACATACACGCATGTACAGGCATAGTCATGCCCCAGTTGAATGTAACGTTCTGGTAACGTTCCTATCAGCTACAACCGGGGAGGAACGGAGGCTGGTCCTTAGCCTCGGAGGGGTCTACCAGTGGTTCTGCCCAACCAATTGTCCAGGGGAAGACAATTGGTTGGAAAAGTGCAACCAACCCACTTGACCTACGATGCCAGATCTGGTCTGATGGAGCAAAATTGACGCATAAGCATTTGGGCTGCCACCTGGACATGGTGAGGACTGTGGACTTCGTTCTAGCGACGAGACTAAAGATCTTCACTGATAAAAAAAAAGCATGATCGCGCAAGAAACTACTGTGACTATGTATAATACAGTTTGGAAAAGAAGATAGGGCATTAAATACCGCATTAGAGGGGATTCCGTGGCGAAGTTGTTAAGCTGTCGGCCTCGTGATCAGGTGGTGTGGGTTCGACGCCAGACTCCGCCGCCTTTTTCACGGGTGCTTGATGCGGAGTCTCCTGCATCTCGTAGTCGCACCCTAGTCGTCTTGTCCTTGACTTGCCACTGGGGTCGGGCGGCACGAGACGAGAGAGTGAGGATAAAAAGTAGCGCACTTAATCCTTACTAAAAATAGCGCAAGCAAAATAAATTATGCCATCGTCGACGGCGGCCTTTGCCTTTGCCAGAGGTAACTTATTTGTATATGATGTGTGTGTGGACTATCAATTCAGGCAAGATACAATGGCCGTGGCTCTCAGCCTGAAAGATGCTTTCAGTATGATTATCTTTGAGACCATGTTTCACTTTTTGAAGGAGTGTGGAATAAACCTGTCAAGCCAACTGGATATGAATTGCCCTAATGAAGAAAACAACTGCGCTAAGCTGGGGATCTTGAACACCAGAACCAATACCTCAATGATTTCTCTTTTACAGACTGTCTAACATCTATACGATAATATTGGAAAACATTCAACCCACAGGATCACGGCGAATATCAACACTCGCAGATGGCATCGTGATATGTAGGGCTGGATACGATAAGTATGAGATGGCTAGAGACATCCTGGAGACCTTGCATACAAATCTTAGTGGTTTTGGGAGGACAGCTCCAAGATCAATCATGACAAGGCCTGCGTGATGATGTGCTCTTTGAACAACTCTATAGTGAAGTCTGATCTCACGGGCATTAACTTTGATGGAGCTACGGAGTTCGTGCTTTGTGCGATGCTCTCGGCAGATCGGGTACCCATCTGCCGAGAGAGACCGAGCTAAAATGAAGAAAAAACCAGAGGCTATGAAGTCGAGCCCCCCGCTTAAAGTTTTTTTTTTTTTTTAAAACTTTGATGGATGTGTTATTGACAGTCGCTGTAGATTGAAATACCCCGGAGTAACATTTGACCGCAGGCTATCATAATGCATCGACCAAATCATATACATTTTCAAGGATGACTGGGACCACTCAAGACATTGGCAACTGCACGTCCTCTATCCTAAGTTATGTTAGTTGTTTATTACAAACTTGGACTTCATCCCATTATCAAGATCACAATGTGAAACCTTGGAATACATCCATAATTGAGAAACGTGATTAGTTCTTGATTGAGAGATACCCTGTGGCAAAGTGGTCAAGCCGTTTAGCTCATGTCAAGACCGTCGAAGTTAGAATTCGAGGAGGAACTGTCGGTTCATGAGAGCAATTTTTGGGGAGATCCCTAGGTTCATTGCTGGAGCTATGGAGTTTGTGCTTTGTGCGATGTTCTCAGCATGCGACAGACCGTTCCACGGAGAGAGACCGAGCCACATGTGAGACTAATCCACGGAGAGAGACCAAGACATATGGGCAGACCAATCCGCGGACAGAGACCGAACCATATGGGGAGACCCGCGGCGATGAGGTTGAGCCCCTACCGTTAACCTTAAACCTTTATAAAGATGAAGTACATGCTAGGACTGTGACATCTAGGCTTGATGATCAAAGTCTACATGTCGGTATCCGCAGTCAAGAGCCACCCGCTGCGCAATAACAATTCAGATGCAAGGAAACACGAGCCATAAGAAGGATGTCGTTTGATGGCATACACAAAGAGAATAATTGAACATGTGACTCAGCAGAGGGAGAAAAATGGGTCCAGACTAGTAACAGAATGCCAGATTACCACAGAGTCACAATAACTCTTGGCGGGGAATGCAGAAAGTAGTGCAACGATAAAGTGGGGCTCAAGCTTAAACAACTGATAAGTGCTAATACTCCGGACAGTGTCGCCGAGATAAATACCCATGGATCGGTGTCAGGCAGTGGGAAATCAGGCTGGCGCATCTCTTCTAGAGTGACATGTTTGGTTGTTGCCGAGCGGAGTGGGGCATATATGACAACAACCTCCAGTTTGAGAATGATGATGAAGGTAGTGACTTCAGCTCTTGGATGGATATCTGAGAATGCTTTAGCAAGGACAGTTACGGTGTCAGACACAAAATCCTTACCTCGCAAGGCACACGGGGGCTGGCCAAGGTACTCATAGAGTGCAGCTGTAGAAACCTGTAACTTTCAGGTGGTGGCGTGGATCTACTGTCCTGGACATACTGTGATTCTGGGCAACGAAAGATCTGACATTTTGCGACATTGATTTGAAGATGAATGAAGAATAAGGAAGAAAAAAGAAAAGAAGATGAAAGAATGGAAGAAAGAAAGAAAGAAAGACAAAATGAAAGAAAGAAAGCAAGAAGGTAGGAAAGATAACAAGAACAGAAAGAAAAAGAAGACCTACAAGAAGAAGAAGAAGAAAGAGAAGAAGAAGAAGAAGAAGAAGAAGAAGAAGAAGAAGAAGAAGAAGAAGTAGAAGAAAAAGAAGAAGAAGAAGACGAAGAAGAAGAAGAAGAACAAGGAGAAGAACAAGAATACGGATAGGTGTACCATTTTGAAATCTATCAATGACCGTATGTTGGATGACGACACTGCTATAGATAAATCAGAAATACACTGCAGCTCTGTGAAATCAAACGATGTTTCAGTAGAGTCAGGTATATGGCAGGACGGAGTAGAATGGTGATGATCAACTGTGTACATGAAGCATCAGTATCCACACCATTTGCCATGTACTGAGTGAGTACCTATGGATGTGTCCGGAGTGCAGTGAAGTCGATTCTCAAGAACAGAACAAGTAATTTTTACATTAAAAAAACAGAAACACTATCTAGTTAGAGAAACGGCAGAGGTAGAGGTCAGTCCCATGGCAACAAGTGCTGCCACAACTTATGTGACGGGGGGGGGGGGGGGGGGGGGGGGAGGGGGGGGGGAGGGGGGAGCAGTTCCAGTTCCCTTCCTTGCTGTTTTTACCTTTCCCATCTCATATGTCAGGTACACATTTACAGCTGGGTCGACTGGAGAAGCGGTTGTAATAGGCACTAACCACCATCCAGATTATTTTTTGTCAGTCCGTGAACTCGAACACCTGAAACGCTGTAATACCAGCCTAGAAAGCCAGGTCACCGTCGACTATGCTACACGCTTCACAGAGAAGAAACAAGAGATAACACAAGGGTGTACTTACTGTACAAAACGAATTTCAAAACAAGTTGTAAAATGTCCGTAACATAAAGTGTATATGAACACATATATACACTATATATGAACAAAACGTGAAAATAATATATAAGTCTTATTGTCCAAATGATCTTCAAGACGACAGGTTTCTGACAAGCTCTCTGATCACTGGCCAATTTACTACGACGAACACAGGATAATCACAGAGGAATAAAAGCCATTAAGTTTCCACTTTCTTTTGTAGAGTTTTTTGGTAACCTATTCTCCTCAACCTAATTCGTATTCCATTCTTGCAGAACGTAGCCCGTGATATTTTTTCACCCCGCATGTTACAGTGGTTCGAAAGTGGGGCAGAGAATAGTAAGACTGTAACCCGCCAAACACGTCGTACAAAGAGACTACGGAGGGTTGAGGATGGGGCTGGCTACCCTATTCGGTAGAAAATCCGATATACATTTGTTCTACTGGTACCGGTTGCTCCTGCATTATTTATTATGACATTGGCCGTTGCTAACGAGTAATGACAACATGTATTATGTACTGGCTGCATTTTTCAATTCAATCAATGAATCAATCAATTCAAAACTTGACCACCCCTTGCAGAGCATCGGTCTTCAATAAATACACGCAAAGTCTTCCTATCAAGAGCCTTCAGAGCCAGATGTGTCCACGTCTTGCCTGCCATCTTGATACTGGCATCCAGCTCCTTTTTCGGTGAGTTTCTCGGTCGTCAGTCAATCCTCCAGCACTGTGGATTCCTGAACAGAGACTAGTGTAATGTTTATCAACTAGTCTCCGTAATGTGCAGCCAATCCAGCGCCAGCATCTCCGCCACATATCATGCTCCACCGGAATCAGGCCCCTTCTTCCCAACAGTTCCACATGTGTGATCTAATCCTACCATTTCCAATCTTGTATTCTGAGCAGGCAACCATTTATGAAAGTTTGTCACTTTTTCTTAAGTGACTTTATTGTCCTCCGTGTTTCAGAGCCGAATAACAAAACCATATTTACATTAGAGATAACGATTTTTAATTTGGTGGTAGTTTTAATTTCTTTTGATTTCTATATGGTCCAAAAGCAATGAAAGCTCCTCTCGCGTTTTGTATTCTTAACTTAACATTTTATTAGTTACTGTCGAAAAAAATACAGTCCTACGACTTCGTTTCCATTGCTGGGGTGGGTCTATGGGGCTCTAAAGGCTGAGAACTACATGCCGCTTTGTCATTGCTGTTGCCTCGTCGTGTGATGGCTATGTTTGTTTATGCAAAGAGAAAAACAATGTATGCCTTTCCGGGTATTTGATTGCCGCCCTCCTTGTCGACAGGCAGGCATCAATACCATTTGGCCACGCCCTCGCCACCTCACCCCTTTTTTAAGTTACTACCTGTATATTGATCTTCCACCTCGTATAATATTTTAACTAAAGAAGCCACGATCGCCATTTTAAAATTAGACTACTCTAAAAGACGCTGTGTAAATAAAACATGCTGATAGATGGGAAAACGCAAAGTCCTTCGGCATGTGTTCCTCTCCATACAGTAGCTCCTGTTAGCGGGGCATCGTCGCCCACAACAGTCAGGATTCACTGCCTCTCGCTCCATCATTGATGCATTCTCGCCCTCCGCATCTTTAAGGGGCTGCACCGTGAGTTTAGGCTGTCTTCGGTTCTGTGGATAGACATGCCCTGTGGTCAGGTCATCCCGTAACCGGTGAGGTCGTTGGGGCACACATGAAGACATCCTCACAAACCACGCCACCCTTCTCTGTCAGCGACCGCTGTCTGTGACTCTTCTGGTCGGAGATTGGTTCATTCTTTTATGTTGTCCTCCCATCTCTTTTTTTGCGACGGACTCTTCGTCGTCTGCCATGCACCCTTCCGTGGAGGATTGTATTTGCAAGACCATTTCTTCTTCTTCTTCGTACGCTGTCAAACGTCAACCAGTATTTTTTCGAAAAAAGCAGCGGTCATCCCGAGGCTGTCGGCACTGCCATAGAGCTTGTCTAGTGTTGCCACTGGTGATGGCCACATGTGCTTTCTCTGGTCCTCGTATATCGGGCAGTTTTGCAGCAGATGTTCAGCGGTCATTTTCCCTGTACCACAAGTACATTCGTCAGTGCCACCTATCTTCAGTTTATTGAATAGGTGGTACTTCAGTCTGTTGTGCCCTGTGTGGAGTCTGAAGACCACGACCTGCTCTCTTCTGTTCAACTGGTAATAGGCATCATTTTTTGTGTAGCCAGTATGTTCTGTTTCCTATTTGGCCATGCATCTGGCCCTAATAAGCCTTTTGGACTCTTCGTAGGTCACACTAGGGTCTGGTTGTGGTAGTCTTGCACCTTCTTATGCCAGTCTGTCTGCCTCCTCGTTGCCTTGGATGTTACAGTGGGATGGAACCCACTGTACCACTACTCTTTTTGGTGCGGACTGCTGGCATAGTTGACAGAGTACTGCTCTTAAATCATTAAGTTCAGTATTTTTCTGGATTTTTAGTGCTGTGACTACGGCCAGGGCATCTGTAAACAGGACTATCTGGCTTTCATTGCTTTCGCCTGTCAGCATTGCTTCTACTGCATCCTTCAGTGCCTCTGCCTCCGCTCTGAAATTGCTTGAGATTTTTCCAGTTGCCACTGACAGTGTTATTTTTCTGCCATTTGTTAAGCTCAGGAATACACCTGCCCCTCCGTTCTGTGTTGTGTTTGTTACAGAACCGTCTGTGTATGCATGGGTCCATTCCATGCGTGGGTACTTTTCCGTTATGTACCTCAGGATTATGTCTCTTCTTTCTTTTTCAGTCTGGCTGTTCTTGTTTCCAATACCTAGTAAATTTTCTACCACCTCCGGAATGATATGCTGCTTCCAGGAAGGTTTGCGTACAGTAGGGATGGGCTTTGGTATTGTTACGGTGTTCATAGGGTCTTCGCTCATCTTTGCTTTGGCTATTTCTGCAAAGTTTCTCTGCTTTAGTTTCCCTTTTCCAAATCTATTTAGTCTCTGATGCATTGGATGATCTGTCAGTCTTCTGAGTTTCTCTGCTTGCTGCTGGGCTCTGCAGTCTCTTCTGTCGGTCATGGATTGCAGATTTGTAATCTCTTCAAGTTCTACAATTGGCGTTGACTTCATGCCTCCTGTTATAACTCTCATGGCTTGGTTTTGAAGTTTGCTAACTTTATCGAAGTTCACCTTTGCTGCTGTTGTCCATGCCGCAATGCCATACTCGAGAACTGGTCTCACTCTTCCAGTGTACAGTTTCTTTAGTATTCTTTCATCTGCTCCCCAGCTTGTGCCAGCAAGTTTAATTTTGATTGCCATTCTTTGACTCTCATTCGGTTTCTCTCGATCTGACTTTTCCATGTCATGCGCCGATCAAATGTGACTCCCAGGTAGTTTGGGTTGTCGTTTGGCCGCAGGTATTTGCCGTTAAGACTTATTGTGGTATTCTGAGGTTTATTTGAAAGCGAGAATATCGTACATGTTGTTTTTTCCTCATTTATTTTGACCAGCCATGAGTTCGTCCACTCCTCCAACGATGTTAGGGCCTGTTGCATCGGATTGCTTGCTACGGTGAGATTTTTTTCAGAGGTCCACATAGTAGATCGTCTGCAAACATGGAGCTGTGGACTCTTCTTGGTTTATTCTCTGTGATGTTGTTTATATACACCAGGAAAAGTGTGGATGACAGTACCCCCCCCCCCTACCTTGGGGAACTCCTTGCTCCAGTGTCACCTTTTTGCTCAACTGCCCTTGTACTTGAACTCTGGCTGATCTCGATATGTGACCGTGCCAAGCGAGTTTCCTTCTTTTGACAGTTGCCAAGAGGTCTTCGACAGGCCCTATTGCTGTTGTAATTCTATCTCGTATCTCCTCATTTGTAACTCGATCTTTGTACGTGACGTTTAAAAGTCTTCGGAAACATCTCATCTCCAAGGCCTGTGTCCTTCGTTGAAGGTCAGCTGTAACTGCCCTCTCACAAGCATAGAGGAATATTCACAGGGCCAGTGTAAGCATTAATCTGATTTTCAGGCAAAGTGCTAACCGTTTATCTTGCAAGATTTTGTAAAGCCGTGCAAGCGCCGCTATTGTCTGTGCTATTCTTGCCAACACCTCGCATTTTGATCCTTCATCACTGATATTAGACCCAAGATATTTAAAACGGCCAACCACGCCCTGTGGAAGGCCCTACAATTTGTGGGTATCCCCGCACCCTGTTTACCCTAATTGAGGAGTTTCACAGTCCCACCAACACCAAAATTTAGCTCGGGTGGGATCTTACGTTGTCCGCCTGGGCTGTGTCCTCGCCGCTGCGCTTCTCTATTGCGTTATGGGCTGTCCTTCCCACAGTCTTCTGCACACAACTCAGATGTCCCTGTCAGGGACTGCCTGGTAACCAATTTTCTCTACGCTGATGATGTCCTCATTCCAAGTCCCGATTCTCAGTCCCTGGTAGGTTTCTTGGAGGCACAGGATTGGTCGGTTATTCACCTCGGCTCGCACATCTCCTGTACGAAAACAAAAATCCAAACCCCTCCAAAAACGACAACCCTGTTGCAGCTCCGAGGACTTCGTCTACAAGGGTAGCAGACAGTCCCCTGACGAACGCAGCAGTCGTGACATCATCCGTAAAACGTTCCTGGTGTCTTCATCCATGCACTCACTCACTTAGCAAAATATGGTCCCAACGGATGCTCTCATTGGAAACTAGGCTTCGTACACATCCTGCATCGTCTCTATCCTTATGTACGACTGAGACATCTGGACACTACTGCAGCGTATTGAGGCCCCCCACCTACGTAACAAGAGGTGATTCCTCGGGATCAACTGGCACGATCTGATTTCCAGCAGTGAAGTAGAACGGCATATTCATCTTGCAGGTGTTGCCTCGACGATTGATCGCCGCCGCCATTTCCTCTTCGGTTACGTTGCCAGCTTCCCCCGGGAAGTTCATACCTACAAGACGCTCCTGCTGGCTGTGAGAGGGAGCGACGGGAAGAGGCCATGCTCATCCTAGAAACGTTATCGGGGTCGCTCTGACTAAAACAGATCACCACATTTCCAACAGAGCTGCAGACTACCTGGGACAAGGTCATCAGCCCCGTTAAAACAATATAATATTCTTCGTCATTACGATGGGATGGTTGGGTATCCAAAATGATGTCGCTGGAAAAATGAGAGAGAACAAATGTTTGTAGCATAAACACGTATTTCTCAAACAGCGACACATCTTATCAAATATTAACAACAGACAATTCATATTAAAGTGAAATATAATACACCAAACGTGCCAGGATGAACGGGGAAGAAGAAAAATACAGAGCGGGTCATTAAACTGGTCTTCGTACGGCCCTCAGGCTGGTCCGAGTTTGAGACCCCACCACGAGCTACATCAACCACCCGCCCGCCGTTGTGAGACCTTCTCTTGTAGCTAAACATGCCTTCAGTTGGTTGGTTATCACTAGGGCATGTGTGTAGAGTGACCCATTTCGTCGCGGCCCGTGATACGGACCTCCTTCTTCTGGATTACGTGTGTTAAGTAATCCAACTATCTGCAAGCATAGCATGCTGGTCTGCGGTAATTGTGTCTGTTTAATCTCGTGACGAATGTAGTTGACTGGTATTTGACAGCGTTCATCGGATCTACGTTAATTATCCAAAACAGGTTAGTAAACCTGTGTACTGGAATGTGTTTTGTCCTGTAAACGACTTTATTAGGAGCCGTGACCAACTGTTATATATATGTACCGGATGCCGGTCGAAAGTGTTTAGCTGCGTTTCCAGTTTTGTCTCATCCTGACCTCATATTAGGAGTAGGTGTCCGTTTGTTACCGGGGCCCGAAATTGTAGCGAAAAATAAAAACACTGTAACCTGTCAGAGGGCTGGGCATATGGCCTGATTTCTACCCACTATACGCCACAAAAATTAGAAATGAAAGCCTCGACAGCCGATTGTGGAAGTGGAGTGATGAATATAAGAGACTGATGGGGGTTAGGGGCAGGATCATCTACTTCATCCATGATGACACTATTAAGCTCCAGATAAGTCAAGGATATATTTACATCTTGTGGTATGAGAGAAAGCTAAGTCTAAGAGGACCGGTGGATCCATGATAAGCAGTGAGATATCTGGTTGGGACTTCTCGGCTAGAGTGAGAGGGCCGGTAGGTGCAGAGCAGAACGGGGCACACGGAACAGTAACCTCCAGTACATGGAGATGGAAGCAGTGACTGCAGCTCTGAGATAACTAACTGGGACCTCTTTAATGCGGCAGTCATCCATTCTTTACTTCGGTGGATATAGAAAGGTTGGGTAAGGAATGATTGGATGACAGCAGCAGAGGCGTTAGACCTGCAGGGGCTTGTATGGATCTACTGCTCTGGTCATTCTGGAGTTCAGGTCAACGGAAGAGCCGACATCCTAGCTTCACAGACATCCTGGCTTCACAGACATCCTGGCTTCACAGACATACTGGCTTCACAGACATCCCGGCTTGACAGACATCTTGGCTTCACAGACATCCTGGCTTCACAGACATCCCGGCTTCACAGACATCCTGGCTTCACAGACATCCTGGCTTCACAGACATCCTGGCTTCACAGACATCCTGGCTTCACAGACATCCCGGATTCACAGACATCCTAGCTTCACAGGCACCAATTATGGGCTTGCTAGATATGGATAGGGGAACATTTTGATGTCTATCAATAACCGCTTGTTAGAGAATGACACCGCAATAGATGGATCTGCAATCTACAGACAGCAGATCTTTGATATAGAAAGAGGTTCGAGCGAGCTGGGGCGCCACAAGAGAGGACTAAGCAGAACCATCAGTATTAACACCCTTCCCCATTTACTGAGCGAGAATGAGCCCATACGGGTATTTCCGGAATGCAGTGAAGTCAATTCTTAGGAACAGAACAGAATAGACTGAGGAGGGTTGGGCTTAAGGCTGGCTCCCCCAACCTGGAGAAACTGTGAGCCATCGCATAAGTCAAGGTAGAAGAAAAGTGATGAAGGCAGACTAATGACGGTGCTGTCTACCCCGTCCAGCAGAAACTATAAACCACGATGTAAATGAAGGAGGGGCACGGAGCCGTCTACTCCATCCATCAGAAACTATAAACCACGATGTAAATCAAGGAAGGACACGGAGCTGTCTACCCCATCCAGCAGAAACTATAAACCACGAGAATAATCAAGGAGGGGCACGGAGCTGTCTACCCCATCCAGCAGAAACTATAAACCACGAGAAAAATCAAGGAGGGGCACGGAGCCGTCTACTCCATCCAGCAGAAACTATAAACCACTAGGTAATCAAGGATGGCTCTACATCTCATGGTAGAAGAGGAGTGACTAACTCAAGTGAAGCATGATGTGACTGTCCCCTTTACTTAAAGCCTGTAATAAAACACTCGCGGGTACTCTTCTGCTGGTGGTTTCTGTAGAATTTTGTTTTACATGCACAGGTTGCTAGACATGTCATTTGTCGCTATTTTACATCGTGCTTGGAAGGTTACGGTGGTTCTATTCTTACTTCACAGGGAATGGGCAACACATTGTGTTTACACGTATGGTTGTGTTTACACGAATGGTTGTTAACTTTATCATTTAGAACAAGTTTATCTGTTGGGTTGTTAACTTTATCAAGCTGAACAAGTTTATATGTTGGGTTGTTAACTTCGTTGCGTAGAACATGTTATCTGTTTGGTTGTTAACTTCGTTTCATAAAACTTGTTATCTTTTGGGTTGTTAACTTTGTTACGTAGAACATGTCTGTTGGGTTGTTAACTTTATCACGCAGAACAGGTTTATCCGTTGGTTTGTTAACTTCGCTATGTAGAACACGTTTTATGTTGGGTTGTTAACTTAGTTATGTAAAATACATTGTTACAGAAATCACCACTGCAAGAATGCGCGAAAGCGTTTTAATGTTGGTGTTGAAAGTCATTCATTTTGGCTTATTGAACTCTTGACGTTATATTGGTAGGGACCGTGCCGTGATTTTTCTTACATCTCTAAGCGTGATTGAGAAGGTGGGCAGAAGATAATCCAGGCTGTAGTGCAATGCGAGACTTCTCTATATGCTCACCACAGTGGACATCACGTGATTTAATACATACTACCTGTGAGGGAAGAGTTCACCTGCAGTGATGCCCCTTTGCTCAGCCTGGAGCAACATTGAGACAAGATGAAAATGAAGAGGATATACAAGGGCAGCGTACTGTAGCTTGGATCAGAAAGAAGTTAGTTGATGTCCGTTTTCACTGCTTGCTCTACTTTCCATATCGTTTCCTATAAGACATAGGTTGATAGCTGTACAAGGATAGCTGCTTACAGGAAGTCTGCGCAAAACCACATTATGTAATCTGGCATTGGTGATTTAGGTAGCAATTGATTTTCATGATGAGGTTACTAGCCCCGGCCGTACGCAATCTCTTTTTTGCGACATGCATGTGAGTGTAGTGGTGCTATTTTTTCGTACACAGCCAATTGTTCCTGGAATAACGTATGTATGTGCGTCCTTGCTGAAAGTGTAAAGTTGGGCAGCATTTAGCATATCTAATTAGCTTGTGAACGCAATCAATGACTCATCTGTTAAACCTCTCTACAGCAGTGGCGTAAGAGCCGTGGCTTGAGCAGGGGTTCGGTGAAACGTACTAAGAAACCCCACCTCTCCCCTTTCCCATTCACTCGCGCCCAAGACGTGCACGTGTTGTTGTTGTTGCAAACGTCCACAATGAGTAGGTTACTCTTTTATGCGCCCTGAAAAGGGCGTTAAGTGGCGGGTTGCAGTAGCTTTCCTCACATCTCGACCGTGCTGATGAAGGTGGACCGGGGTCCTCCGGGTGGCTGTGCTATAATTGGCTTCATCTGCGTGTCGCTCACTACTACGGAGATCACGTCGAACCTCACCTTGTTAGTCAGATTGTTGTTCTCGACAACAGCCCATTTCCAGGACGACCAACGAGGAGGTTCGGTAAGGGTCTTGACCAGAATATTTCTCCTGACCCTGGCTAATATTGTCTGAGCAGTGTGTTTTTCCTGACCAGACGTTAGCCTCATCGTCCCGTCATGTAAGGGTCTTGACCAGAATATTTCTCCTGAACCTGGCTAACATTGTCTGATCAGTGTGCTGTGCCTGACCAGACGTCAGCCTCATCGTTCCGTCAGGTAAGGGTCTTGACCAGAATATTTCTCCTAAACCTGGCTAACAGTGTCTGATCAGTGTGTTTTGCCTGACCAGACGTTGGCCTCATCGTCCCCAAAACAGCAGCCTGGTCGATGAGATGCGATGGACACTGTGATCCACATAGTGGGACCTGCTGAGAAGTCTTCACATTTCAGCGCGGGGGGAGGGGGAGGGGATGCGGCTAGGTCCACCTTCTTCAAAATGCTACAGCATTTAAGAATCGTAGCAAACCAGATAGAATAGAATATTCGTCAGGAGCGAAGTATTCAGATACCAGTTGGCACTAAAGCAAACAAACAAACAATCAAGACAATGGCGTATCGAGGTTTGTTGTCGCCCAGGGTGAACCATGACACTAAGCAAAGTGAAATATATGATTGTTTTGTCAATAAATCACAAGGAAGTCAGAGGGTTATGTCAACCACAAATGTGGATTGAAAATAATGTTAACAATAGCAATGTGATTTTTTAAGAACGTGAAATGTAAAAGTCAAACACAGAATTCAAGAAATCGAGAAATACAAATCTTCTTTCAATAAGCTTTTAATTGGCGGTAAAGCGCAGACATCTATTTACAACTACTGAGCGACCACACTTTACTTCCAGCAAACTACTACTGAGCGATCACACTTTACTTCCAGCATACTACTACTGAGCGATCACACTTTACTTCCATCAAATCGATCAAAAAATGATATTATAACCAATGTTTTAAACCCTTTTCCGTAATGCGAGAAATTACTCAGTCAAATCGTTCCTACCTACGCGAGCAATTTACAAATAATTAGCGCTAGTCTGCTAAAAAATTGATCACTGCCTACTGATGTGTCAGTTTGGTAAAACATCATATCTCTAAGATATACTACGAATTATATTTATTATAATGCCATTGTTGGTACTGAATCAGTTCGTGGCTTCAATCGCATTATATAATAGCCCATCATTTCAGATTGCGTCATGCTAGATTTTTCAGATTGAAAAATGACCGGCATGGCCTAAATTCGTTTCGCGGGTTGTTCCGTTTGTTCCCAGTTGATTGATTGGAATCCTGTCACCCTTGAGAGACAATTTGCTTCACGCTAGAAAGAGGCCTTAATCAGTTGTTGCCTTTGTTTTTGTTGAACACGTTTTTAGTATGCATTTTGTCATATCCTGCTTGCAGGCCAGAACACAAATCATGTTTACAGGCTAGCACACAAAGCCTGCCTCTGGCCATGTCTGTTTTTGGCAAATTCCTTGGTGATTATAATGTCAGATCGCTGAGCGGGGAAATATTACTGAAGATATGTACGGAGTTGCTATCAGCCAGGGGCTACTCTACACAGATATCGTAAACCATGGACTCCTAACAGGGTTAGCATCTTGGCTTGGGGTTACGACTGGGCACTGATACATAGTGATGTTGCTCCCTCCACACACTGGAACGTATTGGAGACACATAAAAGTGTCGTCCATATTGCGAAAGGAATAGTCATCAGATACACTAAACTCAAACAGGATTTCAGTTTTACGCACAGGACCGTGACAGTTCTTGGCATAAAGTTCACCAGACTATCGAGCGTAGGACCGTGACAGTTCCTGGCATAAAGTTCACCAGACTATCGAGCTTAGGACCGTGACAGTTCTTGGCATAAAGTTCACCAGACTATCGAGCTTAGGACCGTGACAGTTCCTGGCATAAAGTTCACCAGTCTATCGAGCTTAGGACCGTGACAGTTCCTGGCATAAAGTTCACCAGTCTATCGAGCTTAGGACCGTGACAGTTCTTGGCATAAAGTTCACCAGTCTATCGAGCTTAGGACCGTGACAGTTCCTGGCATAAAGTTTACCAGTCTATCGAGCGTAGGACCGTGACAGTTCCTGGCATAAAGTTCACCAGTCTATCGAGCGTAGGACCGTGACAGTTCCTGGCATAAAGTTTACCAGTCTATCGAGCGTAGGACCGTGACAGTTCCTGGCATAAAGTTCACCAGTCTATCGAGCGCAGGACCGTGACAGTTCCTGCCATAAAGTTCACCAGTCCATCGAGCGCAGGACCGTGACAGTTCCTGGCATAAAGTTCATCAGTCTATCGAGCGTAGGGACCGTGACAGTTCCTGGCATAAAGTTCACCAGTCTATCGAGCGCAGGACCATTAAAGCCCCTTCTGCTCCAACATCTGGAAATATAAAAACCAGAAATGGCATTGATTAATAGCAGGGACAGGCAATGATAGCAGCAATCAAAAGTTCTGGCACATTCATGCCAATTTTAATTGGAAGAATACAAGACAGTTTATCCCCCACAATTCATTACAGGGATTGAGCTGAAGACAGAGTAATAAAAGGGTTTTGAATTTCTTAAAGGGGCAGACACGGGTAGTCAGGAAATTCAGGATTATATTCTTAATACCGCCATCAAACGAAGAGGCTTATAATTGAGGTGGAGGTGGAATATGTTCCACGTTCCGGCAAGAATATCGTCCCAAGTTCTGATGAAGTACAGTATTGACATATCAATCAGCTAAATAAGGGAGTTAATGGAAACGTGGTGAATTGTTTCAATATCATTAGAGAAAAGGCATCAGTGCCTGAGAACTTCTTATTTAGTTATCTACATCCATTTTCTAGATTTGACAAGGGCCCCACGAACATCAGTAGTCATTGAATAAACAGTCTAAAGAGTCTATGGCAAGTGGCTTAGGCAAATAGTGGCAAGAAGATCCTCGATACATTGCACGGTTACAGACCAATGGAGAAAACCTAAGTAACGCAGAACCTTTTTTTTTACATACGTTGTGTTTCAGGGCTTCTAATTCAGGCAAGAAATAATCGCCGTAGCTTTCGAACCGGAGGATACATGCAACAGGGTTGACTTGAGGACATGGCGAGCTGTTTGAGGATAAGTGGAATCAAACCATAGCTTGTTAGCTGGATATCAGCTGCCATAATAGAGATCAATTTGACTACGCTCGGGAACTTGGACATCAGAACCGACGACAATACATCCAGACTTCCCCCGAGTTTCTCTGCTTTCGTCGGTCGGGGATGTTCAATGAAAGTGGCATACGTTCAACCCACTTGGCCAAGGCGAGCATTAGCATGTGCAGATGTTATCCTGACAAATACTACTGGTTCTATAGGTATACGATGGTATGTGACATCCAGAAGACATAGTTCTGGGTTGAACTAGAGATACCTCGATTATAGAGATCAGTTACATGTCAAGACTTCAGTCGGTGGCGTCCGTCCATGAAATGACACAAGTCAAAGTCTGTTTGTGAGTTACAGCAGACAAGAAGCACTCACTTTACAATAACATCTTCGACACTAAGGGAACAAGAATCAAAAGAGGGATGCCATGGATGGCACAGGTAGGGAGAGCGATTTAACAGATGACTACAATCAATATAATAGTCAACGGAGAATGAGGGGTCAACGCAGGTGTTAGAATGACACATTACCGTATTTCACCGTAACCCTAGACAGGTAAGACGGAGAGTGGCGCACCGAGAAATCCGAGCTGACGGTTTACCAGCTGATGAATGATAGCACTCAGGACAGTCATGTCGTCCTAGTCCTGCATACTGATGGATCGATGCCATCGGTGCTGACCTAAGCAAACAACAGAACATATCCTTCAGGACTCCCCTACATATACACACCAACGAAACGCAGTCTTTACCGGGCCAGCGGCGATAATCGAAAAGCTGTAGGGGACCACCGAAGACCTGAAACGCACAGTCTCTTTCGTGAACCTCATCGGACTAGAAGAATAGCACCAGGGGATCGAAGAAGAAGAAGAAGAAGAAGAAGAATAAGAAGAAGAAGAAGAAGAAAAAGCTGATAGGAGCGAGACTTACAGAACAACACACTCCAGTAAGAGAGTGAAGATTGAAACATTGACGTCAGCTTTGACTGGCTATCTGATACCTTTATGACACGCAGTTATTGTACTAAACTTTCAGTCCTTACTTCGTTTTGCACATACGTGGGGAATAAGGCATGTGTGGACGGCAGCTGTAGAGGCCACAATCATCTAGGAGCTTGTGTGGATCTTTTGTCATGGTCATGCTGATATTCTGACTTTACAAGCATATTTTATTGACACACTAGAAAATAATAATAGGGTCACGTTAGTCGATGAATAAATGCATCTTTGATGACAATACCGCAACAGAACAGTATTTCTCAGACTGCAGATCTTTGAAATGAAATGAGATTCAGGCAGAATGTGACACACGTATGTGGCGCACAAGTATGTACAACCAACGAGCTACATGAACCATCCGTATCCACACCCTTCACTATTTGCTGAGCGAGACTAAGCACCTTTTGGTATTCCTAGGTTGTAGTGAAGTCGATTTTTAGGAACAGAATAGACCAACTTAAAAACAATAGAAAAGAAATGTCCGTAAAGAAACGACTAGACTTTTAGTACACGAGGCAGTCACCCCTGGGAATCCTTCGCTACGTGACAGCTCTAAATTAGAAGCTGATGAGATAGCGCTTCTCAACATTAACACTGGTCAAATACCAGCCAAGTAGCCGGGTAGGTTTCACAGTAAATTTATAAACAATGTTCCACGTGAACAACTAATAAAGGATGTAAAACTAATTCGACACACGAAGAAATCACAAACTTACTTGATACAATCAAACCATGTAAGCCCGTTGATTATAATATACTGTAGTGAAATTTTTGTTAAGAGAAGCTGATAAATATTTGTCGAGAAAAGCTGATAAATATTGTTCGAAAAAAGCTGATAAATATTTGTCGAGATAAGCTGATAAATATTTGTCGAGAAAAGCTGATAAATATTTGTCGAGAAAAGCTAATTAATATTTGTTGAGAAACCTGATAAATATTTGTCGAGAAAAGCTGATAAATATTTGCGTGAATAATTTAATAATGCTGAATATTGAAATATTAGTTTAACCGTTGCCTCAACCTGGTTGCTTGGATAAAACACCGGACCAGCAACCATAATGTTGTGAGTTCGAATACCTAGTCTGTGACGTATGAAGTAACAACTGGCTACAGGAGGATAGAACTTGGTATCGAAGCTGGACTAACATCACCCTTCCCCTTTTGCATCCTTTATAATTCCTTCATTGGATTGCTAAAAAGATGAAGTCTAAGATACTTCTGTCGGGGGAGGGGGAGGGAAGCTGCTTGGGGATGAGACAACTTCCGTTTATCAGATTACTCCCCTTGATTGCAGTCTCAACTGTAGTTACCTAACAAGTCGTCGTTCCTGACTGTGCTGCCCACGACATCCCATTCTTAATGCTTGTTCCTACCGGTAGCTCCAGTCGAGTCAGCTGTAAATGGGTACCTGGCTGACGGCTAAGGCATGAAAAATACGGAGAGTAATGGAACTGGCCACCCCATTTCATAAAATCTGTGTTTTAATAGAATGCAGGATCTAACACTTCATCCCCGACATCAGTGCCTGCTATGATACTACCTTTACCTTTTTTATCCTTAGAGCTGCAGCATTCTTGTAACGTGGGGACCTTTTGTCTGCGGTGACTCGCATGTAGCCATTAGTCAGTACCAGTTCAAATTTAGATTTATGGAAAGAAGCACACGTAAATATTCTGCGCTGGAATAGAGAGACAATGGAGAAGGCAGCACACGTTGAGAGGATGCGGGCGTGTGAGTTAAATGTGACATGACATAGTTTCGCTGATATGACACATGTGTGCCCCTTTCTGTGCATTCTTTTCGAGTCTATTCACGTATTGTAACTTGATCATTGTTCCGATGACCTTTAATGTTTGGCTCGTGCCATGGCGCGAGCGTAACCAGTCAAGGGTGACATTTCTGTTTGCGTTGGCAGCGCCTATTTTGCACTATTTATTCAGCCTGACTTTAACCGCTCTATCTATAGAGGACTGGTGTCTCTCTCTCTATATCCTATTCTTCTTTTTCGTTCGTTCTCAATCTCCCGCTACCAGGCCCTGAACAGGGCTTTGCAAGTAGCAGGATGTAGTCCGGATAACGGAATGCGTTGTGTCGCTAGTTTACAGGTTGACTGCAATATTTGCACCTTTCGGTCCGATAAATTCGTTTGCGGCAAAACTCTCTCTATTTATTCAGGTCTGACTTTAATCTCTATATTTATACACGGCGGACGTTAACCTCTCTATTTATACACGACGGACGTTAACCTCTCTATTTATACACGACGGACGTTTACCTCTCTATTTATTCAGGACTGACTTTAACCTCTCTATTTATACACGACGGACGTTAACCTCTCTATTTATACACGACGGACGTTAACCTTTCTATTTATACACGACGGACGTTAACCTCTCTATTTATACACGGCGGACGTTAACCTCTCTATTTATACAGGACGGACGTTAATCTCTATTTATACAGGACGGACGTATCTATCTTGGTAGACATTGTAACACAATCTAGGCGTTGGCACATCCTTATGCAGCTCTGAACATGTTTTGTGTGTGTTAGTTTTAATTTTATTGTAGCAACACTGAATTCTTATTTTTCAGTAGCATTCCAGTTGTATAAACTCATTTTCTGTTTGCTTTATGTTCCGAGGCCGTATATAGCCGTAGCACTTGGTCGCTAATGCTTTTCATTTTAGTCCTTCTTCCAGAGTTCTCGCTAAGAAGCACAAGGTCCTTGGGTTTAGTTTGCCATAGCTCTATCCCACAAAAGACTCGGATCGTGGTGGACAGTTCATGACTTCTCAGAATGATGCGAAAATACATACAGATCTCACAAATGTTTTTTTCTTGATTAAATGTTGTGACAACCACATTCCGTTTTCTTGTGATGGTTCCAATCCAGTGTACATATTCTTTTGTCATTATTTTGAGATTATGTCCTCTCAATCAATATGAAGCTCTACAACAGACTACAACTCGTGTACGACCCAAAGCTACCAGCATCCTTTAACAGCGTCAGATGGCGAAGAGTGTACAACCCAGACAACTTATTTGTTAGTGATACAATAATACATCAAGTGACGAGAGGCATAAAGGAACCTATACCACGAACACGGCACAGGTCCATCTCATGCAGCGTCACAGCAGTAGTCAAACCGGAGAATGTAGCTTTCTAAAGCCTGTTCAACTTTAAACGAGCAAAATGGGACCCATTCGCAATCCAATTAGACAAAGAGGTGGTTAAACTAGAGCCAACACATGTACAGTAGGATGCTTTCATAGAACTAAGAAAATTAATTTTGAGACATTATATACCAATAAGCTGTAGAACCGAGTACGTGCCTGGCCTTAATGAAGGAACTATGTGAGAAATATAATCTACTATTTGAAAGTGATCCATTCGATGAAGAAACCATAGAGGCTAGGGAAGACCTCCTCCATGCCATCTCAGACTCCAAAACAGAAAAGTGATGTCGCTTGTAGAAGACTTGGACATAAAAAGTAGCCGACGAGCCTGGAGACTCATAACAAAAACCTTAGTAATGATTAAACAAGCGCTACTATAGAGATAACGCAAGTTACCCACAACCAAATAGCCCATCAATTACTGATGAATGGGAAAACCAATCACACAACTCAACAAACAAAATTCCAACGTCAATGGGGGAATGGGAACGACACAATGAGCACACCCTTCTCAATGGAGGAATTCAATCATGCAATAAATCAAATGAAACACAAATCAGCTGGTCTCGATGAACTAAGGACAGAACAAATTAAACAATTCTGACCAGAAACAACCAAATGGCTGTTAAAACTCATGAATATAAGCATTGACAAAATGCAAATTCCTAAAATCTGGAGAGAATCTAACGTGGTTGGGCTGATGAAACCAGGAAAACCACCAACAGAACTTTAGAATTTCTGTCAAGTGTCGCTATTATGTCACACGTATAAGGTTTTCAAAAGGCTGACCCTGAATCGCATTTCCCTATTGATAGACAAGAAGATGACCAAGGAACAAGCTGGTTTCAGACCTGGAAGATCTTGCAACAGTCAAATTCTTAAACTAACACAATTAATTTAGCATGGCTACGAACGCAAACAGGTCACACTTGTCGTCTATATTGATCTAAGTGCAGCATATGACACCATGAACCATCGGAGACTACAATCAAAGCTATAAACCATGACAAAAGACCAATATCATCAAATGCCTCCTGCAGAACATACGGTTCTGTGTCACTATGGGGAAATAAGACCAAAACAACGGCCTATCATAAGGAAGTTTCCTAGCACCCATGCTATATAACATATATACTAATGACCAACCCATGTATTCAACACAAGAAAATTCGTCTAAATTGATGACACAGCAGTTGCTGCCCAAGTAAAAGGGTTTCAGGAGGTTGAGAACAAACTGTCAAGTTCTCTCGATGCCCCTACAGAATACTACAACGAGAATCATCTGAAACCAAATCTTTGTAAAACCCAGGTATGTGCTTACCACATCAGGAACAGAGAGGAAAAACGACAACTTCAGATCAATTGGCAAGGGCGGGAGCTTGAACACTGCACGGCTCCCAAATATCTAGGTGTGAAATTAGACCGCACATTGTCTTATATAACGCACTGCCAAAAAACAAAGCGTAAGATACACGCAAGAAATAATATCATCCGAAAACTGACCGGCACAACATGGGGGCACAGCCATCAGTCCTTCGGATATCTGCACTTGTGCTTTCCACAGCTAAATACGCTGCGCCAATCTGGAAAAAACTCTGCTCATGCAAAACTAGTTGATACAGCAATAAATTAGGCGAGTGCCTAAAACCCACACCCATTGATAAAATATACTCAATAATTGACATAGCACCACCATAGAATCGAAGAAGCATCCCAGCAGAAATCGAACGAGAAAAACAGGAGCCCCACCCAAGGCTCCCAATGTTTGGACATAAGGTACAGAGCAAAAGACTCAAATCTAGACATAGCTTCTTAAAATCAACACATCCCATACAGATAAACCCTTAAAGTCGTAGCATTGACATTGGTGCAGGCCCCAAAGATTGACTTTCTGAAGGAACCTGCCCCCGGACATCATCTACCATTCTTGACATGGAAGTCGCTGAACAGACTCCGAACTGGTGTATCACGGTGCAAGAGGAATATGAGACGATGGAGATACACAGATGATGACACATGTAACTGTGGCGCAATACAGGACCCAGACCACCTGATGACCTGCATCAACCTCCAGGAAACATGCAAGAGGTGCGACATGATGGAGGCAAATGACAAGGCAATCCATGTCGCTGGATACTGGATGCAGGATATAGAACGTGATGCTTGAACAAGGAAAATAAAGTAAGGAAGCTGTATAATCTTAAACTATATAGTCTTTCCTTTAACTTCGACCCTACTCTAATATTAAAGTGTGTCCTCTACAACACAATTACTCCTGTCTAATCTTAAAATAGAATGCCCTTTCCATCACTACTATCACACGCACGTGCGCACGCGAGACATTATATCCCTTCCACAACTACCAGCTCGAGATCTTCATTTTGCTCATTTAACAATACGTTTTTCATTTCAGTTAACCCCTGCAATGACATTGCCATTCTTCTTCTTACTTCTTTCTTGCAATATCTTTTATTGCTTACGTTTTTTCTGCGTGTGAATAGATTTACGATAATATTAAATAAAAGTTCATTCCTTTTGACTGAGAAAATGTTTTTTCAACTTTTTGGTCAGGATATTGTAAAATACCAGCAAATCACGAATTCAAATCTCCCGCCTCTTATTTGACGTGTGGGAGTCTCTGAAGGTTGTGTATTATGAATAGTATATAATGCAAAATTGATGCAAACTGTTTGCAAAACAATGAAACGAAGAGAGTCCTCATATCTGTTCTGATAGGCGGCATAGTCGTTTCAACTTGTTGTAGGCTTCTTCAGAAGTGAAACTCAAAAGTTTAAGAACGCTGGTAATGTTACCTGCTGTTAATTAGTAAATGACAGCAGTTTGCGGGCTGATAGCTGGCTGCTGGCGTCAGGGTAAGAGAGAAAGAGCTGTCTAAGAGTATATTCCGTCTCCAAGTGGCGGCCTTGAAAACAGGATGCATCTGTTCAGCCTGGTTGAGTGAATATGGAAGGCAAAGCGCATGGTGCTGAAACCAGATGTTTCGGACCGAATAGCGCCAATTTTCATAGCCTCGCTGTAAACCACGACACAGCGTAACGAAACGTCCCTTACAGGATGAAATAGAAGAAGGAGGAGAAAGAGGAGGGGGATTAGGAGAAGGAAGAAGAAGAAGAGGAAAAATAATAATAAGAATAATAATAAGAAGAAGAAGAAGAAAAAGAAGAAGATGAAATAGAAGAAGGAGAAGAAAGAGGGCGGGGATAGGAGAAGGAAGAAGAAGAAGAGGAAAAATAATAATAATAATAGGAAGAAGAAGAAGAAGAAAAAGAAGAAGATGAAAAAGACAAAGAAGAAAGAGAAGAAAGTTAAATATGCATTATAATAAAACTAAGAAAGGCACAAAATTATGAGGTTTCTAATTGGCCCTTCCAGCTGCGAGGCCCTTATCTTTTTTTTGTTTACCTTGTGACGTAATCTGACCCCTGTGGGGAGAGGGAGCGAGGTAAGTGTGTTTTCCTGCTCTGTTTGAAAATAGTTTACTATTTTGAGATACTACCGATTTAGCCAACTATAAATGGGAATGAACTACTGATAAATGTTAATACGACCCTGGTGGAAGAACTGCCGAAAGACTATAAAATGCAACATTATCCAACTTACAATGAACATAAAGAACACGAATACACTGTACTTACTTTTATTCTTCAGGATAAAGAATGATTCAATCATTCATTCTCGTATTACATGTAAGAATGTGTCTGTGGATATTCTTTTGACCTGTGAATTACCGTACATGATTTAGTGCAAGTAGCCTTGGTAGAGGTGTTTATTCGACACGATATTTTGGTTAACAAGAAAGCTCAGACTAACCACTTTTTCTTTTAGATGTATTCAAACTGCATCTTAAAGCGTGATGTTATGTCACCACACAGAGTGGACATTGTAACACTGACAGACCCATAGAAGGACAACCACTTTTAGCACTTGTAGATATCTGTTTGGGGATCTGAGACGCTAGTCCGGTCAGGCACACGGTGCTGACCAAGACCACTATCTCTCTTCCATGTATGGCGTTCTCTTGAAACAGGCTGTTTTCAAGGTAGTCTGGCTGTCGAGATGTGGATCGACGTGATCCCCGTAGTAGTAAGCGTCAAGCAGATAAAGCTAAGCATAGCACAACCGCCTGAAAGACTGTTGTTTACCCTCATCAGCACGCTTGGGATGTGAGGAAAACTACTACATCTCGTCACTTAGCCTCATTTTCAGTGCGAACGAAAGAGTAAACCTACTCATTGTCCGCATTAAACAACAACAAACAACAACGTATATACACACCCACACACCAGAGGCTTGTCATAAGTCTTTACTCTGACCATGAAGGAGTAGGAGGAGAAAGTTGAAATTAGACACAGTGCTTATTCCTTCTCATTGTAGTCACTATCTGAATTTATACATTTCTGCCATCTCTGCGGGAGCTTGAAAAGACCTTCAGAATAAAGTAACCTATTTTTCGAACTAAACCAGTTATTACAAGCCAGTATGACATCTTCGTCACTGCCAAAATGATTTCCTTTCAGCTCTTTTTCAAGTTTTGGGAAAAGAAAAAAGTCTGATGGAGCTAAATCCAGAGAATATGGTAGGTGTGGAAGAATTTCAATATTCAAATCGTTGGCTGTTTGCAGCACACGCCTTGCTTTATGGGAGGACGCGTTGTCTTGAAGCAAAGGCAGAATTTGAGTGCGCGCTATCCCTCGTTTTCTAGTCACAGTCTTTCTTAGTTTGGTAAGGAGATCTGCATAATATTTCCCATTAACCGTGTTGCCATGAGGCAGGTAATCTTTCAATATGACACCTTTGACGTCCCAAAAAACAGTCAGCATCACTTTTCTTGCAGATTTATGTGCTATTGGCTTGACATGTGTTGGTGAGTCCGGGGTTTTCCACTGCATGCTGGAAATTGTGGATTCTGGGTCATAATTGTGAATCCAAGTCTCATCTACTGTCACCATGGTCGGCAACATATTTTTCGACCGACACATTTTGAGCAACTTACCGCAGTAATCAACTCTCATTTGTTTCTGTTGACATGTCAGCAGACGCGGGACCCAGCGGGCACACACTTTTCTCATGTTCAGTCTGTTGTGTAAAATTCTAAAAACGGAACCTTCATTCAGTTTTGCTGAACTAGATATCTCTGCATTTGTCATTTTTCATCGCTGCACTCTGAGATTGGTCTTCCTGATCTTGGAAGATCAGCAACATGGGAACGGCCACACTTAACTGCCTACACCAGTTTTTTTTTACAGATGAATACGAAGGACATAATTCCTCAAACACTGGTTCCATCTCCAAGTGTATTTCTGAAGGTGTTTTTCCCTTCAACCTCAAGAATTTTATCACAGTTCTGGCCTTTGATTTCTTCATTGTTCTGACAAACCGATAGAGTAGCAGATCCGATCAATAAGGTGTTTTGAGCCATGCATCATACCAGGTAAACCCGTCAAGGAGGGAAATGCATACTTCTCAAGTCCAGTACAAATTGAATGAGCTACATCTGTGCCAAATTTAAACTTTTACCCCCTACTCCTTCATAGTCATGGTAAAGACTTATGACAAGCCCCTTGTATATGTGTGGGTGTGTATAAATATTTATATATTTATTATTTATATACACAAACACACACACACACACACACACATATATATATATATATACAATTTTTATATATTCCCCTTGACGCTATGTGCGCGTCAGCATGTCGTCATCAGTACGTGCTGTTGATCGGCTTCCTACATCGCGTTATCGATTCCCGACAAAGATCAAGATGCTGAGCAGCGCATGAGCTGCAGTGGTCAGCGACCCATAGCTGACTGCTAGCGTCAGGGACAGCGAACCATAGCTGCCAAGACCCTTCTAGACCTCCACGCGGTGATCCTGGATAACAGGATGCAGTGGGGCAGACTGGCTAAGGAGAGGGATCGAAGAGGGAATGCTAACCCGGTACTCAAAAAATGCTTGCTCAAGTCGGATGTATTGGACCTAAAGGTGTCTCATTAAAACCCCAAAGTACCAAATTAAGCCTAAATGGCAAAATCCTGCAGCCAAACGACAACCCAACCTATCTGGGAGTCACATTTGATCGGCGCATGACATGGAAAAGTCAGATTGAGAGAAACCGAATGAAAGCCAGAGAAAGAATGGCGATCATGAGGAAACTTGCTGGCACAAGCTGGGGAGCAGACGAAGGCATACTAAAGAAACTGTACACTGGAAGAGTGAGACCAGTTCTCGAGTATGGCATCGCGGCATGGACAACAGCAGCGAAGGCGAACTTCGATAAAGTTAACAAACTTCAAAACCAAGCCATGAGAATTATAACAGGTGGCATGAAGTCAACGCCAATTGTAGAACTTGAAAAGATTACAAAACTGCAATCCATGACCGACAGAAGAGACTGCAGAGCCCAGCTGCAGTCAGAGAAACTCCGAAGACTGACGGACCATCCAATGTACCAGAGACTAAACAATTTGGGAACTGGGAAACTAAAGCGGAGAAACTTTGCAGAAATAGCCAAAGCAAAGATGCACGAAGATCCCATAAACGCACTAACAACACCAAAACCCATCACTACTGTACGAAAACCTACTTGGAGGCAGGATATATTTCCAGAGGTGGTAGAAAATATACCAGGTATTGCAAACAAAAACTGCCAGACCGAAAAAGAAAGGAGAGACACTACCCTAAGCTTCATAACGAAAAGCTACCCAAGCATGGACTGGACCCATGCATACACCGACGGTTCTGTAACAAACGCTACACAGAACGGAGGGGCAGGAGCATTCCTGAACCTACCAAATGGCAGAAAAATAACACTGTCACTCGCTACTGGTAAGTACACAAGCAATTTCAGAGCGGAGGCAGAGGCACTGAGGGCGGCAGTGGAAGAAATGGCAACACACAGTGAAAACGAGAGCCACATAGTCTTGCTGACAGATGCTCCCGCCGTAGTCACAGCGCTAAAAAGCCAGAAAAACACCGAGCTTAATGACTTAAGAGCAGCACTCTGCAAACTGTGCCAGCTGTCCGCACCAAAAAGGGTAGTGGTACAGTGGGTTCCGTCACACTGCAACATCCAAGGCAACGAGGAGGCAGACAGACTGGCAAAAGAAAGTGCAAGGCTACCACAAACAGATACCAGTATGACGTACGAAGAGTCAAAACGGCTTATCAAAGCCAGGTACATGACTAAATGGGAAACCGAACATACTGGTTACACCAAAAACGATGCCTATTACCAGTTGAACCGAAGAGAGCAGGTCGTTGTCTTCAGACTTCGCACTGGCCACAATAGACTGAGGTACCACCTATTCAACAAATTGAAGATAGGGTGTACCGACGAATGCCCGTGCGGTACTGGTAAAATGACCACTGAACATCTGCTGCAGAACTGCCCGACATACGGGGATCAGAGAGAGCAGATGTGGCCATTGCCAGTGGAACTGCAAGACAAGCTCTATGGTAGTGGCGAGAGTCTCAGGACGACCGCCGCTTTTTTCGAAAAAATAATGGTTGCTGTCTGACTGTGTACGCAGAAGAAGAAGAAGAAGGACCTAAAGGTGGAAATATCGCAGCCAAGCTGTAAACTACAACACAACGCATTCCGTTCTCTGGACTACATTCTGCGACTTAAGCCCTTTCAGTGTTTGGTAGTGGGAGATTGAGAACGAACGAAGAAGACGACGATTCCCGACAGAAAATAATTTATTTGGGTAATTATTTATTTGTATTTTTTAACGTTATATTATTAGTATTAATTAATAGGTGTATTATTTGAATAATATAGTGAGCCAGGTGGCGTTGGAGAGGGCAGAAATTGTACCTGTGGTACCTGCAGCTCGCTAAGTCTACAGCGGTTCTGTTCTGTCCTCTCGGGCGACCCTCCCTGCCTGACCTACGTGTGATATCAATCTCTGTGGAATGTGGACTCATTGGCTGCTTTGTTATCATCTCCCGTGCGTTCACTTTGTTCCCTTTATTCACATATAGTGTTCCCTTATCCACATATAATGTTCCCCTTATCCACATATGTTCACCCTATCCACGTATAATGGTACCTTTATCTACATATTATATCTGCTTTATCCACATAAAATATCCCTCTTATTCAAATGGATGTCCCCTTATCCACATAACATGTTCCCCTTATCCAGATATAATGTTTACATTATTTACATATAAAATAGCCTTTATCCACATATAATATATCTCTTATCCACATATAATATCCCTCTTATTCAAATGTAGCGTTCCCCTTATCCACATACAATGTTCCTTTTATCCACATATAATGTCCTCTTATACACAAATGTTCCCCTTATTGAAATGTAATGCTCCCTTTATTCCCATGTGATCTCCTCCTTATCCAAATATAATGTTCCACTTATTCACATGTGATCTCCTCCTTGTCTCCATGTAATGTTCCCCTTATTCACATGTGATCTCCTCCTTATCCAAATGTAATGTTCCCCTTATTCACATGTGATCTCCTCCTTATCCACATGTAATGTTCTCCTTATTCACATGTGATCTCCTCCTTATCCACATGTAATGTTCCCCTTATTCACATGTGATCTCCTCTTTTTTCAAATGTAATGCTCCCCTTATTCACATGTGATCTCTTCCTTATCCAAATGCAATGTTCCAAGTATTCACATTTAATGCTCTCCTTCTTCAGATACAATATTCCCTTTATCCAGATGTAATGTCCGCCTTATCCACATGTAATGTCCGCCTTATTCACATGTAATGTCCGCCTTATCCAGATGTACTGTCCGCCTTATTCACATGTAATGTCCCCGTTATCCACATATGTCATAATACTACAGAAGATGCAGCAGTGAATGAGCTGCCAGGAGTCAGCGACTCATAGCTGGCTGCTTGCATCAGGCTAAGTGACCCATAACTGACCAAAACCCTATTCCGTCTCCAAGTGATGACCCTTGAAACTGACTGCAACCATGCAGCCCTGCTAAGAGTTTAGAGATTAAAGAGGAAAGGCAAAACTGGTCCTAAAAATGCCATGCTGAAAAAGGCTGTGTCGGGTCGAAAGGCACATATATCGCAGCCTCGCTTAAAACTACGACACAACGTCACAATATTCCTTTTCAGGACCAACGCTAGAGAAGAAGCGACGTCCCCTTTATCTAAATACGATGTCTCCTCTTTCCACATGTACTGTCTCTATTATCCACATGTAATGTCTCTCTTATCCACATGTAATGTATCTCTTATCCACATGTAATGTCTCTCCTATCCACATATAATGTCTTCACTATCCACATTTAATGTCTAACCTATGCACTTATAATGTCTCCACTATTGGCATATACCATCTCCCCTATACACATATAATGTCGCCACTATCCACATATACCATCTTCCCTATCCACATAAACTATCACCGCTATCCACATATACCATCTCCCCATTCCACAAATAAAGCCACCGCTATCCACATATATACACACTTGATGTGTAAGATGTGCTCATGCTCGGCACCACATTCCAGTGGCGCTGAGGTCGTCTAGCTCTTCCCTGGAAGAGTGAAAAGTGAAATTAGTAGCCTGCCGATTAAGTGAGCTCACAAGTCAACCTCACCTCCTCGGGGTACACACTGGGCAACTAGAACCGTGAGGCTCTGGGCTAACGAGGCAATGGCTCGCCTGGGGGGACGGGCTCCTCCAGGTTAAATGCAGATGTTGGCCCACCGCAGCTTGGAGAGGAGATGGGCGACGCCAGGTGATTTCAAGCCTAAGAATCACACATGAGGACAAAAACCGGATCGCTCGCAGCCCGGGTCAACAAGGACCACGCCTGCCGTCCCACACCAGGGCGGAGATGTTAAGTGTGCAACTGGTGATACCATAAGACTCAGAAGAGAGGATTTCATTCTGGGCACTTGGAATGTTAGAACTCTAAGTGCAAGTGGGAAAATAAAAGAACTGACTCATGAGATGGAAAGATACTATTGGAATGTGCTTGGCATATGCGAAGCACGTTGGAAAAATTTCGGAGAATACACCACAGAAGAAGGTCACAAGTTTTATTACAGTGGAAGATCTGACAAACACCTTCATGGTGTCGGAATGCTGTTGCACAAAGACACATCATGTTGTGTATTGGGTTGCCGATCAGTGTCAAGCCGATTGCTAAGTATACGACTAAATACAAAGCCCTTCAATGTCACGGTGATACAATGCTATGCGCCTACCTCAGATTACGAGGACAGCGAGGTTGAGAGCTTCTACAAGGAATTGCAGGCTTTGGTGAACGAGGTAACGAAGAAGGTTACACTGGTGGTACAAGGACATTGGAATGCCAAAATTGGCGAAGACATGGTACGTGACTGGAAAGGCACATATGGAGCATATGGAAATGTGACCACGAACGATAGAGGACTGAGACTCCTGGAATTTGCGTATTATAATAAGCTAATAGTAGCGAATACGCTGGGACCACATAAAATGTCGAGACGGTGGACGTGGCACAGCCCAAATAGTACGCTTCATAGTCAAATAGACTATATTCTGGTCCAAAGGAGATTCAGATCTAGCGTCAATAGCGCCCGGACAAGAATACATCATGATATTGATGTATTGGCAGGCACAGAAAGGGAACTCCAGGAGTTGATTGGTAGATTGGATAGAGCGGCCCTGAGTTTTGGTATGGAAATAAATGCAGATAAAACAAAGCTCATGACCAATAACATAACAGGGTTTAAATCTGTAATTGAGGCAAATGGGCAGGAACTTGCGGTGGTAAAACGTTTCAAATATCTGGGATCGTTGATCAGCGAAGAGGGATCGAAGCCAGAGGAAATTGCAAGAATAGCACAAACAACAGCGGCGCTGACTAGGCTGAAACCTATATAGCAAGACAAGCGGCTCGCCCTCCGCATAAAAGTCAGACTAATGCGCTCTTTGGTGCTATCAATATTTGTGTATGCCTGCGAGACCTGGACCATTACAGCAGATATCCAGGGCAGAATACATGCAATGGAAATGAGGTGATATAGAAAAATCCTAAATGTTACATATAAAGATCGTGTCACGAACGTAGTAATTCGTCAGAGATTTGAAGACGCTATTGGTCCTTTTGAAGATCTGTTCACAGCTATCAAAAGACGAAAGATGACCTGGTGCGGGCACGTCGCGAGGTCCAACGGAATTCCCAACTCGATACTCTTTGGTTCCGTACCGGGACAGAGAGGGCGATGACGTCCAAGGAAGAGATGGGTGGACAACATAACTGAGTGGTCAGGCCTTCGTCCCGGTGAGATACGTCAGGCGGTGACAGACAGAGAGGGATGGCGTGGGATTTTGGGAGTGTCTTCGTGAGTGCCCCAACGATCTGATGGGTTACGGGATGAACTGAGCTGCACTGAATCCACATATACCATCTCCCCATTCCACAAATAAAGCCTCCGCTATTCACATAACCGTCTCCGCTATCCAACATATACCATCTCCGCTATCCACATATACCATCTCCCCATTCCACAAATAAAGTCTCCGTTATCCACATATACCATCTCCGCTATCTACAAATAACGTCTCCGCTATCCACATGTAATGTCTACACTGATTCTGCTTCTGCCGTTCGCTAATGAAAGCTATGACGAGCAAGTGGTCGGGCTGCATGGATATGGGTCTTCTCACCATACAGACATGCGTTTAAAACCTTGATAAGGTATAGTTTTTTATCTACGGTAAAACAAAACAAAAAACCCAAGTCTGTTTCCTAAGTGGGAATTACTTGGACAAACGACCCATATCCCTCATCTTTGATCCTTATCCTGTATCCCTCATCTTTGATCCTTATCCGGTATCCATCAGCGTTGATCATTATCCTACATCCCTAATCTTTGATCCTTATCCCTCATCTTTGATCCTTATCCTGTATCCCTCAGCTTTATAAATCCTACCTGTCAATAAACACAGAAAAACATTTTTTTGTTTGTTTTGTGTTGGTATTGCTTTATTTTTTTTATTTAACGAAAACTTAGAAAGGAAAATGTATGCAATTCATCGTTTCCCGCCCCCAGCAAACTCCGTCTGTCACAGTGATCTCCACCGTACACTTAACATCATTATTATCTGAGTCATTCAATGGAGGAAGTTGGTTCAAGAAGTGGGTCAGATCATATGTTATGTTCTAAACGTTTGCGACATGTGGAAATGCGTGGGAGGTATGCCAACAATATATAATGGCCAACCAAAACAGATGCAGTAGCTTTCTTATTCTCTGTTAAAATGTCCACGTCATATCTTCTTCTTCTTCTTCGTCTTCTTCTTCGTCTTCTTCTTCTTCGTCTTCTTCTTCTTCTTTTTCTTCTTTCTCAACTTCTGATCCAAAGGAAACTTTTTATTTGTTCTTTTTTCCTGAGACATATGATGCTTTGCGTGCGAGAGAGACGAACTAATCATTTTTAAAACCCCCCCAAAAAATATAGCCGTTGAAAATTTGTCAGAAATACTTATTCAATTACAATTTCTTATAAATAAGTTGTTTTTTTAAATAGACCTAAAAGGTCGTACCAGACCACGACAATAGGTTGCAATGATAGAAGAGAGGCGCAGTTGTTATTATATATATATTTGGGTCTCTGTAGTCAAGAGGTTAAGGCACTCGTCTCAAGCGACCCCTGGTCTCACGGAAGGTAAGACCAGAGTGCCTGCATCCCGAGTTACCTCCAGTCGTCTCGACCAATCTTCTTGCCATTGATCCAAGGTAACACGAGATAAGAGTGAGATTGATGACCAGCGAATAATCTTTCTAAGTATAATCCAAATATAGGGCACATCACATTATTAAGACAAAACCGTCTGATGCTGTGGTCATCATTGGTTCGCGATGGGCAATACATTTTTTTAAAAATATGTGTGTGTGTGTGTGTGTGCATGCGTGATTGCGTGCGTTTGTGAGTGTGAGGGAGAGTGAGAGAGAGAGCGAGCGAGACAGAGATCGCGATATATATATATATAATATATATATATATATATATATATATATATATATATATATATATATATATAAAATATCTCCCCTATCCACACATAACGTGTATATATGCCCATATCAAAAACCTATGGAACCCATAATTCTGACATAAGACTATTGTCCCTGGTGAAGGATGCGGTAATCCATGCAGACAAGACAAAGGAAAGATGGGCAGGTCACATGTTAAGTCAAAACGATATTTGATGCAGCACAGCGACAGCATTCTGATACCCCCGAGGCAAGAAGAGACCGCGGAGAAAACCTCCAATGCGCTGGTCAGACTCCCGTGCTGTATGCTGCAACATCCGAGATCCCTCTAGAGGAACATTTACCACGGACTGCACTTCCGTGTTCCAAGACAGGGCCCGCTGGAGACGAAGTTGGGACCCGCAGCTACTGTGGGGAACGGGTCATCAAGATCAAGATATATATATTCATTGCGAGTTCGACGTTTTCAAGTAGAAGACCTCGTATATGGGGGCTAGAACTTTTTTTCAATCTCAAATGCATATCTCACAATTCGCATTGCTGTCTTCAGCTTGTGTGAATGGATGGGTGGACACCGATTTAAGTTGTCGAGTCAGTTCGGACACCGAGTCCCTCAGGATAGCTTCTAGATAATTCCTAGTACTTCTCTGTTAGTGTTTTGCCACCTTTTGACGCGGCAAGCACTTTTTAACCACATACACTTGTTGTTGCTGCATCATAGTTTGTTTGCCTCGTTGATTGTACGAGAGCTAGTGATAGTTTTACTCTTGTGAGAATAATTGTTTGTTCATTATAGATAGCGCCCCTCATGTGGTTCCTGTGGCCACACAAATACAGCCACTGTAACTTTACAGGTATGTTGTTGCTTGGCCATCGTTTCCGAAGAGGACCACATTGTTATCTGTCAATCCTGGAGTTGGTTCATAAGGGGCTGATCATACCAATCCAAGCCCGCAAAGCGTCTGTCACACTGATGGCGGAGAAACACTGTCTGACCGTCAGACGTAGGCAACTCGTCTCTTGACTTTCGTGTCGCTAGTCTCCGTGCAGCTTCCTTGATTCTTGTCTGCTCCATACGTGTCGTGACATAAGATATTTTACTACACTACGCAGAACGATTAGCAGCAATTTCTCTCAATTATCAGGGGCAATATTGTAGTTCGTCAGTGAGGCTTTCAGAGTGTCTTTGTAACGTTTTATTTGACAACCGCGAGCTCGTTTGCCTGACTGAAGCTCGACGTAGAATATTTTCAGGCATGAAATAGACGAATAAAGAGGATTGTGCAGGTTGTTTGATACTTTATTATGTAAAATCATAGCTATTAAACCGTCCCTGAAAATGCTCCAAAGCATACCTCTGGTAAAGAGATCATTTGTACTTGTGGCCGCAATCTTCATTTAGAACGAAAAGATGCATCTGTCATTCAAAGTTGAACGTGTCTGTCAGAACAGCTGTATAGAAAAGGGACGTAACCAAGCACACAGCTAAAGAAAATACACACAATTTTAAAATTAGATTGTACTACAGTGAGGAGGACCAAAGTATACCTTCTTCAGTACGATTCAGGATGTAAATAGAAACACCACAAACACATTGCCAAAGAAAATACGTAGAGAGTGAAGAGCTCACTTCAAGTAGCCTCAAAAACAGCGTGATATTTCGATAAATGCATAGACAAACACATGGATAAACACGTAGACTAACTCGTAGATAAACACATAGATAAACACACACGTATAAATAAAAACATTAAACATATACATAAAACATATAGATAAACACATACACATAGATAAACACACTTAAACACATAACCACAGTTACATACATGAAGATATTCAAAGATACACGCATAAATAAACACACAGGCAAATACACAGACAAACACACAGGCAAACACAGACAAACCCATTGACGAACACATAGACAACACACAGTTAAACACACAGTCAAACACATAGACAAACACACAGACAAACACACAGACAAACACACAGACAAACACACAGACAAACATGGACTAAAACATAGACACACACACAGATAAACTTACAGTCAAAGACTTAGATAAACACATCGTCAAACAAATAGACAAAAACATGGTCAAACACATAGACAAACGCATATGCAAACACGTAGACAATCATATAGACAAATACACATAAAGAAACACATAAACACATACTTACATACATATACAAACACATTTAAAATGCATATATACACACACATGTTAACAAGTTTGGATTAGTTCATCGTGCGCTCAATTTTACAACAACAAAAACTATAGTCACGCAGAACTGACCCATACTTGTCTATGTGTTTGTCGACAATCTTTTTCAGTTGTACTTTGGCGCTGATGACATTTAGCTCACTAGAAGTAAATACTGGCATGGAGGATTAAGAGTGGAGTCAGGATTAGTTGAAATATGTAGACCGAGGCCTAACCCATCACTCTCTCGTCGTGCTCCTGGGAACAGGTTGTGTTATAGCAGCCTGGACAACGAGGTGCGCATCGATACCGTGGTCTACATAGTGGTGAGCCTACTGAGGATCCTAGTATTGCACTATAGCCAGGAGGATCTAGGCCCAATTTTTCAGTAGGCCTCGGAATATGTGAAGAGTCACTGCAACTCGCAACCAGAAAAAGAATGCCAAGAGTAAGAGCACAGCACGACTAGCTTCGAATAACAACAATCAATCAATCAATCAAACAATCAATCAATATATGTCAGTTCTCTGCAGAGCATTGGCCCTCAACAATTACACAGCACTTCTTCCTGGTCTGGGCCGTCCATTCCAGCTCTGCCTGCGTCTATTATTGAGAACAACAACAACAACCACATGAACGTTCAACGAGACCAAACTGTCTTGTTTATCTTTAACACAATCTGGTGCAGCTTACCCACGCCTTCGCCTCTTGTCCGTGCCGATTTTACGAGATCCAGTAAGTTATCTGGAAAACACATGTTTATTTGTGCACGGTACGATCGAGCGTAACTAAACTCCGCATAGCGCAGGGTGAGGCATGGCCATGGGTGAGGGCTGTAAAATGAACAGGTCTCAGTTTTGGCAGATTGAGGTTCGTCAAGGTTAAAGGTGGGCGTAACAAATACGGGGCTAGTAAACAAACTTTATGGAAAACATTGACAAAGATAAGTATATATTAAGCATTCAGAACATTTTCTGCGTTCTTTGCTAGGAGACTTACAAGTCCCATTATCAATAAGTGCCGTCTCCGCAGCGGAGGTTGATGGATCTTCAACTGTGTCTGTCCCGTATAAGGTCGGTACATTCAATCAGACTGTGTCCCGACCAGATCTTGATGTTGACTGCCCATCTGTACACTCAGTCAAACTGTCCCGACCGCATCTTGATGTTGTCTGCCCATCTGTACTTCTGCAGTCCTCCACTCCTCTGGAATATAACCTTCAGCAGACTCTCATGTCTCTTTACTTGACTAAAATATTTAGTTTGTCTGCCTGTATTCCCTTCTCCGCCTTGAGTTGTTCCAGGACCTCACTTTTTCGTTGTCCTATCTTTCCAAGAAACTCGTTCACATCTTCTGAAGATTCCCGTTTCAAAGGCCCTAATCCTTTTCTACATTTCCTTTGACCAGGTTTCTACTTCCTACAATAAAACTAACTGCACATGCCATTTAATGATTGTCATTGTTAGTTTCTGATATCCCTGCTTATACAGAAGTGAATGTCTCATGCTGTTAAATGTAGTCTTCGCCATTGCAAATCCCATATTGGGATCAAGACGCCGAGCAGCGCATGAGCTGCAGTGGTCAGCGACCCATAGATGACTGCTAGCGTCAGGGTCAGCGAACCAGAGCTGCCAAGACCCTTCTACACCTCCACGCGGTGATCCTGGATAACAGGCTGCAGCAGGGCAGACTGGCTAAGGAGAAGGGATCGAAGAGGGAATGCTAACCCGGTACTCAAAAAATGCTTGCTGAAGTCGGATGTGTTGTACCAAAAGGTGCAAATATCGCAGTCAAGCTGTAAACAATGACACAACGCATTCCGTTCTCTGGACTACATTCTGCTACTTAAGCCCTTTCAGGTTTTGGTAGCGGGAGATTGAGAACGAACGCAGAAGAAGAAGAAATCCCATATTGCAGTAAAAAAAATATCATTCAGTACTATATGTAAGATCTTATGTGGCGGCTGATAATGGAGAGACGGCCTTGACCTTTCGGAATGGAATTGTTTGCACTGAGATCTCGAGCAAACTATGGGCGTGTGCTGGCTTCAGTGTATTCGTCATTTAATATATTTTAGCTGCATTAAGTAGTTTCGGGGCTGCTTTCTCTGCTCCTACTTACAAACACGTGTGTCTGCTTACCTACTGGTATACCTACCTACCCACCTACCTATCTACCGGTATGTCTACCTACCTACTAGTATACCTACCTACTGGTATACTTACCTACCCACCTACCTATCTACTGGTATACTTACCTACCCACCTACCTACCTACTAGTACACTTACCTACCTACCTGTATACCTACTGGTATACCTGCCTACCTACCTAACTGTAACAATCCTGGACAAAAAGTTTTCTCCATTAGCATCGAAACGTGCCAACAATTAAAAAAATAGTTTTTCTTTGCATTTTGTGTTGATTTATTAGGCTTGGAGTAACCCATCTTAAGCAAACCTTTGAAAGCCCCACAGTTTTGATCATTTCAACTGTACTTCCCTTGCTGACTGATAGTTGCAGTGTTTAATGGTGATTCGCCTATCACTACGAATAATGACAACATGGTTCAACATGCCTGGCCTGGTTGCTGTGGCAAGACGTCTAGAGCGTTGTAGATCATGCAGCTTCGTCTCTCTACTTGCTGAAGTTTTAATGAGTCCATCGACTAACTGTGCTCCTATCGACTGCACAACACCAATACACAGTACACAAGCGTTTGTGAATATTCACAACAGTTTCTTTCTCTGGAACGAGGAATCTATAACAATTTCGCGGTTTGTAACGTATGTTGTTCAGAGGCGCTATTTTAACAGTTTGTTACAGCTGGTTCATTTGTCCAATTGCTGTGTAATTTCGTATTCACAATCAGCACAGATGTGCAAAATTTCATGTTCATCATCTTCTTCTTTTGTCCTACTCTCCTGTCATTCATACGGCGTCGTAAGGAGGTGAGATGCGTAGATTTCTTGCTATTGCCAAGTGGGAGGCTTGTGTTGTCTTTAGGTGTAACTTCCTGAGAGTGTCAGAGACATCCTCGCTCCATTGATGTCGGGGTATGTCTCCTGTCCGTGGACCGGAGACCTGCATATGATATGCTATTGATGCAGGCCGGTCACAATGCATTCTGACTAAATGGAAAAACACACTTGATTTGTTGAGAGTCAATGCAGGCACTAACTAAATACATTTAACCAAAACAAAATCATGTTTATATCTTTATGATAGGTGGAACTGAGGTGCTAGTCCAGTCAGGCACAATATACTGACTAGGACATCCCGTCAGAGTAAAAACACTGACCAAGATCACAATCTCTCTTCCATGTACCGTTCCCTGAAAACAAGGTGTTTTCAAGTCTGGCTGACGAGATGGGGATCGATGTGATCCCCGTAGTAGTGAGCGCAACTCAGATGAAGCTAAGCATAGCACAACCGCCTGGAGGACAGCGGTCCACCTTCATCTGCATGCTCGGGATGTGAGGAAAGCTACTACAACTTAACGTCCTTTTCAGGACGTACAAAAGAGTAAACTTAGTCATTGTGGGCATTAAACAATAACAACAATATCTTTATTATTAGCTAAAAATAGATGATGTTGTGTCTGCCTTTCTGACCTCCCCTCGTAACATTTATCATTACGGCTTTTAATTCCATTCCTGAAGTCTGTATAATAAAGGCCACCTGTCCTTGCCGTCACACGTACCATATAGACTAGGTTTTTATTTTACCTCCGATATAAAAACGCAATTAACTTGCCGAGATTATGAACGCATGTCCTCATGGTCAGGTGACCGGCAATCAAACCAGTAGGTCAGCCCGTCCTCATCAGTCTTATATACTCGTTAAAAGCAGGCGAGACGTTCGATTTATAGGCGGTAAGGAAACTTCGGGCATATTCGGACGTTTAGTCTCTACGATATATATAACGTATGCAAATTAACATATGCAAAACAGAAACTCTGCAGATAAACAGATCGCTTGAATATCTGGACAATGTGATAAACGAGACCATGATACAACAAATGCAGGTGTTCAAGTACTTGGGCAGTGTTTTCACACAGAGGATGGAGGTTGTTTGCACAGATAAATTGAGATCCGGTGAGACCAAGCAGACACAATTTAAACCTCCTTACTTAAATACGTCTACTAAAAGATGTCTGATCAACAGTATATAAAAGTCAACGTTCTGTTACCATTGTTAAAATGAACTTTAGCAACACTGCTAGAGAGAAAGAACCCGACATGTAAGATGAGATGTATCTGGAAACCCTTCAATGTAATTATGAGAGGCAGAATACGGAATGATGTGCAAAGCATTGTTGAAGCAAGACCCGATACCGAATAAATTAATGGGGAGAAAATCAAGTGGCTCGATCACCTAATGAGCATGCAGTCTGACCAACAACTTCTATGCGCCGATAACTCACTGCAATCGGGTTTTCGCAACCGTGGCATACCAAGAACCGGATCAATAGGAAATGTTGCTGATATTCTAAATGGTCATGGGATGACTACTACTACTTTAGCGATCCGTCTGACCCTGAACAGAAAACTACGCTCCTAACGGCGCCTCTCGGTATAAATGGATAAAAGAAGACACGCACCCCTTAGCAGATTAGTGAATTCAATATCTTTACAAAACCGGATTAGATGCTATATACGAGATACTGTATTCTCAATTTAGACAGGACGTCAGATGAGTGCCCCAAAGTTTTAAAATAATATCCGTATACCAAGAAACGTAAAAACAGCCAATAGGTTGGCGGTTGTTTGAAGCGACGTTCTGTAAATGGCATGCTACTTACTTCACCAGGTCAAACAAGATAAGAGAAACACTGGGTTAGATGACGCTATAATAGATAACTCTTTCTGTAGGGTTGTTTGGAAGCTGTCTCGGTGTTGTACTAGCTTTGACTTTATAGAAATGTCAAGAAAGCTTAACATCTAAACAATTTCCAGAAGGCTTCAATCTTGGATCCGCCCAACTCGTGTTTTTTTTTGGTTCGTAGCAATGAATTATTATTTTATATATGTAGTGAGTGTTGTTATTGGTGTGAAATGTAACATTGTAGTGAGTGTTGTTATTGGTGTGAAATGTAACATTGTAGTGAGTGTTGTAATTAGTGGGTGATATAACGTTGTAGTGAGTGTTGTAATTAGTGGGTGATATAACGTTGTAGTGAGTGTTGTAATTAGTGGGTGATATAACGTTGTAGTGAGTGTTGTAATTAGTGGGTGATATAACGTTGTAGTGAGTGTTGTAATTAGTGGGTGATATAACGTTGTAGTGAGTGTTGTTATTAGTGGGTGATATAACGTTGTAGTGAGTGTTGTAATTAGTGGGTGATATAACGTTGTAGTGAGTGTTGTAATTAGTGGGTGATATAACGTTGTAGTGAGTGTTGTTATTAGTGGGTGATATAACGTTGTAGTGAGTGTTGTAATTAGTGGGTGATATAACGTTGTAGTGAGTGTTGTAATTAGTGGGTGATATAACGTTGTAGTGAGTGTTGTTATTAGTGGGTGATATAACGTTGTAGTGAGTGTTGTTATTAGTGGGTGATATAACGTTGTAGTGAGTGTTGTAATTAGTGGGTGATATAACGTTGTAGTGAGTGTTGTAATTAGTGGGTGATATAACGTTGTAGTGAGTGTTGTAATTAGTGGGTGATATAACGTTGTAGTGAGTGTTGTTATTAGTGTGAAATATAACGTTGTTGTGAGTGTCGTTATTAGTGTGAAATATAACGTTGTTGTGAGTGTCGTTATTAGTGTGAAATATAACGTTGTTGTGAGTGTCGTTATTAGTGTGAAATATAACGTTGTTGTGAGTGTCGTTATTAGTGTGAAATGTAACGTTGTTGTTAGTGTCGTTATTAGTGTGAAATGTAACGTTGTTGTGAGTGTCGTTATTAGTGTGAAATGTAACGTTGTTGTTAGTGTCATTATTAGTGTGAAATGTAACGTTGTTGTGAGTGTCGTTATTAGTGTGAAATGTAACGTTGTTATTAGTGTCGTTATTAGTGTGAAATGTAACGTTGTTGTTAGTGTCGTTATTAGTGTGAAATGTAACGTTGTTGTGAGTGTCGTTATTAGTGTGAAATGTAACGTTGTTGTTAGTGTCGTTATTAGTGTGAAATGTAACGTTGTTGTGAGTGTCGTTATTAGTGTGAAATGTAACGTTGTTGTTAGTGTCGTTATTAGTGTGAAATGTAACGTTGTTGTGAGTGTCGTTATTAGTGTGAAATGTAACGTTGTTGTGAGTGTCGTTATTAGTGTGAAATGTAACGTTGTTATTAGTGTCGTTATTAGTGTGAAATGTTACGTTGTTGTGAGTGTCGTTATTAGTGTGAAATATAACAGTTTAATGAGTGGTTGCCGCTGTGACATTATGACTTTGAAATGAATTATTGGTGCTGTGACATTATAACTCTGTAGTGAGTGAATGGTCTTGTGACATTATAATCGTTCCAATTTGGAAGAAAAAAGAAACTGTGACATGTACAGAGGCATATCACTACTTAGCCACACTGGTAAAATATATGCCAAAACCCTGGAACAAAGAATCAGACCTATTGTTGAACCTCAACTATCCAGAGCTCAATTTGGACTCCGCCGAGGTATGAGTTACACGGATGCCTTGTTCACCTTAAGACAAATAAGATCAATAGAATACAATGAAAATCGATGTGTTGCTTTCATTGATCAGGAAAAAGCGTTTGATAGAGTAGACAGGATTAAACTTTGGAAGATACTGGAAGATTATGGTGTACAAGGCCAGCTTCTTGAAAATTGTCAGAGCACTGTATCGTTGAAGTACAAACGTCGTCAGAACGACTGATGTCGTCACAGATGCTTTTGAAATCACTACCGGCGTGAGACACGAGTGTATGTTTTCTCCTCTGTTGTTTAACATCTATCTACATGAACAAAATCGCATCAGAGACTGGTCAAACTGTGACATCTGAAGCAGATAATAACTCAATACACGAATTGCTCTTTGCAGTGTTTGCTGTACGATGATGAAAACAAACTGCAAAACCATATGAACGCACTTGTGTTCTAAACACAATTTGCGAATCATTGAGAACAAAACATAAACTATGGTGACCAATAGAACACCTAGGTCACTCAAGATAAGTGGAAATGACATTGCTCTTCAACAGGTCAATCAGTTCAAGTATTTGTGCAGTATTCTTTCGGCAGACGGTAGGATCGACAGGGAAATTGAGACTAGGTGTCAGAAAGCATGTACTACCACTTATCAGCTGTAACCACTGCTTAGACACCCGAGCATTAATTTGGCAACAAAGCAACAGCTGGTAAACAATATATTGATGCCGACTCTGTACTACCAGTACCAAACATGGCCTTTATCCAGGACGCTCGAGAGCAGAATTTTGACTTGTGAAATGAATTGTTTGAGAAAAGTCTTAAGTGTTACCAGGAGAGACAGAGTGCGGAACATTCGAATTATGGTCGGCACTACGTCTTGTATCGAATACATTTCCAGGCAAAAAATAAGTTGATTTGGTCATCTCATGAGAATGTTACCTCATCATCTTCCACTGATGGATTACAACGCTGGCAGATCTCTGGCTACAGGGCAAGGGGGCGGCCGCGAGACAGATGAATAGATGACATTAGAGTGATTGTTCAGCGACAAGGGCTCACATTTACCAACGCAACGCACTTGGGGCAGGATAGACGACTTAAGCTCCCCTCAACGGCACAAGTGGAAAGAAAACTAACTAACTAGTGAGTGGTTGATGGGACATTATAACTTTGTAGTGAATGGTTGGCACTATGACATTATAACTTTGTAGTGAATGGTTGGCACTATGACATTATAACTTTGTAGTGAATGGTTGGCACTATGACATTATAACTTTGTAGTGAATGGTTGGCACTATGACATTATAACTTTGTAGTGAATGGTTGGCACTATGACATTATAACTTTGTAGTGAATGGTTGGCACTATGACATTATAACTTTGTAGTGAATGGTTGGCACTATGACATTATAACTTTGTAGTGAGTAGTGTTTCTCTTCTTGAAATTTTCCATTCCAGTTGGAGCTTAGGGCCATTTCTAAAGTTAGCTCATCCAGGAAGCCATTGCCAAAACACGTTAAGTGCTACTTAATGGTGTTTTCTGTAGCAATTTGTTTATCACGATGTTGCTAGCTCTATGAACACCTTTCTTCAGTAGCCTATTTCGACATGCCAATAAGGGATCCCGGAATCACTGCAGCAAGAATGTTGCAACTATTAATTTCCACATTTGTACGGAATGTTATTAGAACTGTGAATTTTTACTACAATGTGAATGCTGTTAGTATTGTGGAATTAGAACTGTGCACTTTGAAGTGAATGTTGTTGGTACTGAGAAAATGTAACGTTACGCAAAGTGCCTTGTATGCAGGCAGTATATCAAACAATGATAACAGAATCGTGTAAGGTTTTCCTCTCCCACCACGTTAGGGACTGACACATCTAGTAAGGGTTGGACAAAACTAGTTAGGAATTAATACATCTAGTTAGGGGCTGACAAATCTAGTAAGAGACTGACACATTTAGTTAGGGACTGGCACATCTAGTTATGGACTGGCACATCTAGTAAGGGACTGACACATTTAGTTAGGGACTGACACATCTAGTAAGGGTTGGACAAAACTAGTTAGGCATTAATACATCTAGTTAGGGGCTGACAAATCTAGTAAGAGACTGACACATTTAGTTAGGGACTGGCACATCTAGTTATGGACTGGCACATCTAGTAAGGGACTGACACATTTAGTTAGGGACTGACACATCAAGTAAGGGACTGACACATTTAGCTAGGGACTGACACATCTAGTTAGGTACTGACACATCTAGTTAGGCACTGACACATCTAGTTAGGGACTGACACATCTAGTTAGGGACTGACACATCTAGTTAGGGATTGACACATCTAGTCAGGGACTGACACATTTAGTTAGGGATTGACACATCTAGTTAGGGAGTGACATATCTAGTTAGGGATTTGACACACCTAGTTAGGGACTGACACATTTAGTTAGGGATTGACAAATCTAGTTAGGGACTGACACATCTAGTTAGGGACTGACACATCTAGTTAGGGACTGACACATCTAGTTAGGGACTGACACATTTAGTTAGGGACTGACACATCTAGTTAGGGACTGACACATCTAGTTAGGGACTGACACATTTAGTTAGGGACTGACACATCTAGTTAGGGATTGACACATTTAGTTAGGGATTGACACATCTAGTTAAGGATTTGACACATCTAGTTAGGGACTGACACATTTAGTTAAGGACTGACACATCTAGTTAGAGATTGACACATCTAGTTAGGGATTGACACATCTAGTTAGGGATTGATAAATCTAGTTAGGGGTGGACAAATCTAGTTACGGATTGGCATATCTAGTTAGGGGCGGACAAATCTAGTTACGGATTGGCACATCTAATTAGGGCGGACAAATCTAGTTAGGAATTGGCACATCTAGTTAGGTGCGGACAAATCTAGTTAGGGATTGACAAATTTACTCAGCGATTGCCAAATCGAAAACCACTATAGCTTCTAAGTATGTGACCAGCTCAGTACAAAGTATTCCTTTTGGGCGAACGGCGAGCAACTCTATTTGTCTGTTTAAAATCGCCGGTGCTAAAGAGATCTGTTCTGCACAGAGCATTGCTATCCCTCTCTGGACGAGTGGGCAACAGTCCTGTTTCTACCTTACACGTGTCCTGTTAGTTATTTGAATACGCCAGTAGGCAAATTCTTGTCTTAAAGATTAAACCGCGCGTGTCTAAGTTCACACTTTCTCTCGGTGAAAACACAAATGACTCAGTAAATCAATCGAGGTCCCTTAGTTTAGATCAGTGGTGACCAAGCTAAGATTGATCGAGGGCCAGATTATGGTAAAGGGTAACACCAGAGGGCCAGGCCTATAACATCTTTATAAAATAACATTATGAGATTTAGTTTTACATATATAATGAATCACGTACAGAAAGCAACGACAAACTACTCTATACTTAGAAAACATGTTTACAAATGTAAACACTTATATTTAAAAACGTACATAACAGCTACAAGCACAGAAGTGTCACTGGCTGATTTATACTTAACACACTTCACAAGGCCAACTGTGCACCTCAACTCTTTCCTATAGAAATATACCTACAATCCATCCCTACCATCACTTTTCCATGCCGATGCTTAAGACACAGCAACATCATTTGATCTCAGAGACTTCCGATTGCAGAAAAGATCTGTCATTGCTTTAAATTTCTCATTATTAAAGTAGGTATCGACACTGTCTTCACCTGTTCCCGTGCACGATCAGAGATTTGACGTTATCCTTTCCTTTTTGTCGGCACTACCTAGTAGAGCTCAATTGGCATGAGAGAGAGAGAGAGAGAGAGAGAGAGAGAGAGAAACAGACAGAGAGTGTTGTTGGTGTTGTGGGAGGGGCGGGGGGGGGGGGGGTATGGTAACCGTTCATTTTGGGTCTTTTTGGTTTGTTTCTGGTGCCTGTGCGTGCTATTTTGTAATATTATTTAGTGGAGTATACAGTAATTTTCAATCAAGAATAAGAGGCCGGCCCAAAACTGGTTGGAGGGCCGGTTGTGGCCGTTGTTTGGCCACCTATTGTTAAATGACGCCATCCTGCTTGAATAACTTTGGCAAATTATAATGCAAATAATTAAAGCAAATCGTCGTTTCCAATGAGAACAGACGATATGTTCGTAAAGCAGACGACATCTTAGCAGGTCTACTCTTCTCTTGCAGTGAATATGAGACTACATGAGGGATCCACAGGACCGTGTGTTCTACTTTTGACAGGCAGTTGCTACTATTCTCACGATTGCCCCGAATTGTCTGAGAAGACTAGTAGGCTTGAGTGGTGCCTCATTACAACTTCGAACAGTCGTGGCGCGAGACATGCGCTGAAACAGATTCCATTGGGAGTTATGTTCAGTTGAGGTTCTTTGTTCTAATCTGTCCGACGACAAACGATAAAATACTGTGTGACCGCCTGAGTGGTTTTATGGCCAAACAGAATTAGGGCCAATGTTTCCTTACTTGAATGTCAAATGATGGTGACTAAGACTAAACAAGTCATTATACACAAATGTTTTCTCGGTACGTCCTTCTATTTATACTAAAACATGTTTTGTGTTTGCAACTACAGGAAAGTCATTTTTTTAAAAGAATCTTGATCTTTCTTTAGTGAAATGGTGTTTTGGCACTTAACAACAACAAAAATTCAAAATTTGATGTCTTCATTTGCGCTGTTAATCACTTGATCACGTATTTCTCGTAATGAATTTGAAGAGATTAAGTTGGTCAACATTCATTGCCGACTTCAATCTTCAGAAGGATTCCGTGACGAAGTGGTTAATCCGTCAACCTCGTGATCAGCTGGTGTGGGTTCGACTCCGAACTCCGCCGTCTTTTTCACGGGTGCTTGATGCGGAGTCCCCTGCATCTCGTAGTCGCCCCCTAGTCGTCTTGTCCTTGATTTGCCACTGGAGTCGGGCGGTTCGAGACGAGAGAGTGAGGATAAAAAGTAGCGCAGTTAATCCTTACTAAAAATAGCGGTAGCACAATAAATTATGCCATCATCGTCTACGATAGACGGCGACCTTTGCCTTTGTCAATCTTCAAAAAACGATCATCGTCCATATCGATTTCTTCACATTCATCCTCTACAACGTTTACTTCAGATGGTTGTAGATTTTCTAACTCAATGAAAGCATGTATCTGTGATCGTGTTATTGATGCTACTAAATATTAAAAAGCAGTTTTTCGGTAAACTATTTTTTTCATAATTGGACAAGGCAAATGCAGTGTTGGACCTATGATTCAACAAATGGCGCGAAGGAAGAAGTTGAGGTAAGACAGTAACGAATGAAATTATGAGTGGTTCATAGGAAGAAAATTAATAAACAGATTCACACATGTTAAATAGGGAAACAATTAACTCATCTCATTTTTCATCTTTCCACACTTTGTCAATTATTGATTTGGGGATCGAAAACTAAGAAGAATGTACGAGAAATGAATGGAGAAATGTAGGGAGAGTGAGAGAGAGAGAGAGAAAGAGAGAGAGATAGAGAGAGGGGAGATTCGAGGCGTGGATAGGCAGACATAACATAGATGGTAACAAGAAAGTAAGAGATACAAAGGGGGATGAAGATAGAGACATAATATAGACGACAAAACACACACACACACAGAGAGAAAGAGAGAGAGAGATAGAGAGCGAGAGAGAGAGAGAGAGAGAGAGAGAGAAGGAAACAGAGAAATACAAACAAGACAGAGCAAAATAAAATAAAGAACTGCATATTATGAATTTGCGTGAGACAGCAAATGTAGTATATATGTGAGGAAACATCTGGCATTGATTGACACATCGACCTCACCCTACACGACAACACGTCCGTTGTAGATCATCCTAACGCTGTGTGTGAGAAGTCGCTGTTATTACGTACAGCCTACGGAAGTGGGTTTCTTTCCTTAACAGCTTGGTTTTCTGTGCAGCTGTAACTTGTGCCTGTATGTTTAGGTCTAGCCATGGTTAGATATGTGAGTAAAGATGCAAAAGGGTCACGCAGTCGGAGATGAAGTGTTAGATACTTCATTGTATCTTGGTCTCAGCTTTTTTTCTGAGCATAATTTATTCGCTCTTGAGTTTTCTCAAATAGTTGTGCAAATAGAAATATAGAAAAACGTAGTTATAGAATACAGTGTTATTGGGACACAAAAAGAGATGTTGGACGTTTAAAAACGTAGTCAATTAATGCAGTGTATTTGTGACATTTAAAGAGATGTTGGACGTTTAAAAACTTAGTTATAGAATGCGGTGTTGTTGTTGTTGTTATTTAGCGTCAACAATGATCAGGGCAGTTATGGATACTCTACAGAATGACGAAGAGACAGGGTTGATTTGATCAGGGCAGTTATGGATACTCTACAGAATGATGAAGAGACATAAAGTCGGGAAAATGCATATGAACAGAGGATGATAGAAGTGGGAGTGACTAGGGCAGAGGAGAGAAAGTGTGTCATGTCTGGAAAGTTCAGTCGAACACGAAATCAACACGTGACTGGAACTTTGAGTAGATATACATGGACTGTTATTGAAAAAGCAAGTGCTGCCGGGGAGCCCTCGACAAATCTAAGAACAGAGATACTAGCAATAATTGAAGCAGTTAAACGATTGAATGAAAAGAGGTTAAAGGATAACAGAATAGTGTTTTTGTGTGAATGCATTGACATTTTGCAGGCCAAACAAAGAGTACCACGATATAGTATGGAAAGGGAACTGATTTGCCAGCTAAATAAACTCTCAGACCACAATAAAATCACTCTCCAGTGGATTCCAGCTCACTGCGGCATACTTTGGAAAGAATGGGCGGACAGACTGGCCAGGGTATGAAGACAAAGAAAACAATTCACCCACCCAGTGTCACTGCCAGAAGTCAAGGCACACATTTAAAAAAATATAAACAACAGTGGATAGAGAGAACAAATAGCAAATACCCACAGGACCCAATCAATAGACTGAATAGGAAACAGTATACCACAATTTTCCGCCTCAGAACAGGTCATTGCAGACTAAATGCACATTTGCATAAAATGAAAGCAGCACAGACTGCACAATGCACATGTCAGAGAGGACCCCAGACTCCAAAACACATCCTGCAAACATGTCCACTGCACCAAGGCTCCCGTGAGAAGACCTGGCTCGAGGAAAGAAACATACAAGACAAACTGTGGGGAACCATTGAGGACCTGCGACTGACGTGTCACTTCATGGAGGCGGCCCATCTGGTGGCATAAAACGAGCATACGAAACCGAACGCAGAGAAGAAGAAGAAGAAGAAGAAGAAGAAGAAGAACGGAGTACTTCGCACTTATGGGAATGTCCGTTGTGTAAGGATGTTGGTTCCTAGAATCACGAATTTGGAATCTTTTGTCTGATAAAAATTAAAAAAATAACTGTCTGGCAAAAAAGCTCAGTTGAGTTATCATCACCAAGTGATAATAATAGCCGACATTATCCTTTTCACAAATTTCCCTGTTGGGTGTGGGTGCGCATGTGGCTGAACAGGCCAATGCGGGCACGAAAAAATCTGCTACATATCGGGCACACGAGGTTTGTAGAAGGTGATGTTGTTCCCGCTGTTCATGATTCCGGGTCTCGCGTCTGCTCTGTGCTTTCACAACACGGTCGTCTTCGTCGGTAGCTACATCCGATTTGACTGCGCTTCTCCAGTCAGATCGGTTTTGCGCAAGACATTCCCAGGTGTCGATGTCTATCTGACAACTTTTCAGTGAGTCCTTTAGACCGTCTTTAAATCACCAAGTACAAACACCCAATTGTTATATTGCTGTTATTATTTGAGATTTGAATATTTTTAAATAACAAAGTCTGTGAAATTATATATTCACCATCTGGCCGAAAGTTGTGTAAAAGATAAATCCCTAGTCTGTGTGTGATTATGGAAATGTTCCAGGAATGTTAATGAAGGATTGAAAATATATATCAATCATCATTTCAGCTTTCATTCACATTATCGAGGTTCACTGGGGAGATGGGGGTATGTGAGGATTATGGTGCCATGAGAATAAAGGTCCCATGCATGTGTAGTAAAAAAAACATGTGGTTAGGAGACTGCTGTCGAATCAAACCCACTTTGCCAGTCCCACTTCGAAACCGTTTGTAATGTAGCAGATATTTGTGTAAGTTGTAGCCGGTTATTTTAGGTGAAAGATAAGGTAAAAGTTATGGTAAATGTTCACGTAAAAGTTCAGGTAAATGTTCACGTAAAAGTTAAGGTCAAAGTTCAGGTTAAAGTTCAGGTAGATTTCAGGTAAAAGTTTAGTCAAAAGGAAAGATAAGAGTAAAGTTAACAGGTAAAATAAATGTTGAGGTATCGGTAAATGTAAAAATTTAAGTAACAGGTAAAATAAAAGTTAAGGTAAAGATTAAGGTATATGTTTAGGTAGAAGTTTAGGTAAAAGTTAAGATAAAAGTAAAGGTAACAGGTGAAGTAAAAGTTAAGGTAAAGGTTAAAGTTAAGATAAAAGGTAAGGTAAAGGTAACAGTAACCGGTGTGGTTAAAGTTAAGGTAAAATTAGGTTAAAAGTTTAGGGAAAAGTTCAGGTAGTCCAAAAGCAGACATTGCTGTCGGGAATGACGTGTTAAGAAATGTAATTGTACTAGACCACAGCTCGCTTATTAGGTGGGTTGATTAGTTCCCTTATTCGCTGCCTTTCCTTCCCTTACAGCAAGCCAGGTGCCCATATATACCTAGGCCGACTGAAGTATACCAGCAATAGTAGTTGAACTCCGTTTACCGTGAAAAGTGAGTGCTCTGTTGTTACACTTAATGAACCCTCTTTTAGATCAGAGGAGCGAAGATTCCAGATCTGAAGGCTCTACTACCTGAACTGAGTAACCAACGCAACATTTATATGCAGTGGATGACATCTTACCGTGGAATACCGGGAGACGAGAGAGCTGATCGACTTGTAAAAGATGGTGCTGCAGACGACCAACCGGATGTACCCGTTACATGCCAACAGAAGAAAAGGTTGATCAAATCCGAGAACCGCCAACATTAACACAAGACAATTACCATAACATAAATAGACAAGAACCTACGGTTGTGGTGTGCTTCAGAACAGGACACAACCGACTCCGCAGCCCCATGAGCTCACAATAGAAAACTAGCAACTCAGCCACCTGTATATGCGAACATGCACACTAGACTGCGTAGCACATACTACAGAACTGCCTGGAAAATAATATACTACTTAGGAAAAGCCACTAGCCCAGAGAAACCAAACTGGAAGAGAAACTCTGTGGACCTGTATGTGAACTACAAAAGTAAAGAATAGAATAGAAACAACTGTGTAGATATTTACATTATATTTTCAAGTGAACGAAAGAAGAAGCAGCCGATTAGAGGTAACAGAGCCAAGAACACGAGAATGAATTCAGGTTTGGCATAATTATGTTTCTCAGAAGTCGGGGATTAAATGAATGACTAGCATTCACACTTCGCGATGATATCCAGAACAAGCGGCTATCATTTGTTGGTCCTTTGGATTTCACCAGGAGGACGCAAGCTAAGGTGGAACATTTTGTGACAACATTTTATAAATAACTAAGGTCTGTACAAGTCATCTTTATAATAAATTCAAGATTGGCATTACGGACATTTGTGCCTGTGGCACATCGTCCATGACAGCGGCACACCTGTTGCTGCCTATCATTCACTAGTGAACGGAGTAGCCCGTGGCAACAACCTCTGTCCTTTCATGAAAAACTGTATGAAGGTGCACAGAGCTGCGACTTGACTGCTGCCTTTGTTAGAGTTATTGAAATTTAAATCTTAAGACGAAGGAAAACTAGGAAGAAATTTTATATTTTGTGGAGTGGAGAGATACAAAATGTTGGCAGCTGCTCCATCAAGGGAGTCTAAGTGACAGTTTGTCTGTCACAGCAAAGGGACGGGCATGGTCCTTGGTCTCACCACGATCCGGTCTGCCCAGCTGCAAATATGTACCTGACTTATAGTTATGGAAAACATGACGACGAGGAGAGGAACTGAGGTAAACTCACAAAACGCTAAGACCTAGTGCAATGAAGGCTCTAACATTCCATCCCTGATTCCCGTGTGATTATTAACCTTTAGCTGTTATTATTGAACTTATTATACAAAGAATTACTTGTGTTCATAGTCTGTACGTTTATTTAGTGATAGCGTGTCTAAATTACATCATACAAATAACCGTGACTATTATCAATACAAGCAGCTGTCATGTTGTAAAGAGTGTCAGGGCCGACGTTGTGCGCATGAAATGTTAAAATGGGCTCAACACATCCCAATTGATATTACACGCGGCGGATGCGCCATAGAAATAACCCGTTTCCGTTTTTTCATTCAACGATCGCCATGGTGTTTCACGTGTGTGATCGAACGTGTGCTATTAGGTTTTTGTTTACTGAAATCTGATAATTTTCTAGAACACTTTCTGATGAACAAACTAGATAACAGCTCAACAAAATTGAAGTGGTTTTTGTTTATCGTTGCAGCGTGTTAGTTCCCGGTGGAGTGACGGGTATAGTAACAGTTGTGTGTCATCACGAAGGAGAAAGGAGACGCTATCATTCTGTGTGGAATAAGGAATCATTGTGGATTCAGCCATGCTGTGGAAAGAGATTGACATACAGCCGATGTAAACGATGAACCAACTAGTGCAGACTTTGCACAAGGGAAACAAGGTCATAGTCAGGGGACATGGCAAGAACAGCGGGACGTATGTATTATTTGGTTACTTTCTAGTTGTGTTTGTAGATGTGATGTTTAGTTAGTTATGTTCTTAGGTTTACTATTTGGTTACAGGTATAGATGTCCTCTTTGGCTGTTTTTTGTATGTTGTTTAATTGATATTTTACGAGAGTATGTCAGTAAGTAACTCACAAACTGGTTTGGGAAACCTGAGAAATGTAGTTGCTAGTTTCTAAAGGCGTAATTAGGTAGCAGCAACATCTAACTATGTGATTAACTGTAGGTAGCAGGCGCTAAGTGTCGCATGCCGGTGCGCAGAAAGATGCAAAATGGAGTTCGTGTTCAGTCTACAACAATAGATCAGCGTGCTGTTGTGTGTCTGTGTGTTGTTTTTTGGAGGTAAGCAAAAGGGCTTTCTGCTAGGGATAATCATAAGGAAATGTTTTCTTTTTACTGTGAGGAGTGTTTCTTGGGTTGTTGTTGTTGAAGCAATGCCCACGATGGGTATATTTACCCTTTTGTGAGTCCTAAAAAAGACATTTAGTGGCGGTATCTTGTAGCTTTTCTGACATCCCGAGAGTGCTGATGAAGGTGGACCGGGATCCTCCAGGCGGCTGTGCATTGCTTGGCTTCACCTGCGTGTCGTTCACTACTACGGGGATCACGTCGATCCCTCTCCTCGTTATCAAGGCTACATGAAAATAGCCTGTTTCGAGGAAGGGCTACGGGAAAGACAGGGTGGGAGTCTTAGCAAGTATGTTTTGTTTGACCCTGACTAACATATCTAATCAGTATGTTTTCCCTGTCCCTGACTAACATGTCTGAAGAGTATGTTTTGCCTGAGCACAACTAACATATCTAATCAGTAGGTTTTGCCTGACCCCTTACTAACATGTCTGATGAGTATGTTTTGTATGACCCCCAACTAACATGTCTAATCAGTATGTTTTGCCTGACCCCCAACTAACATATCTAATCAGTAGGTTTTGCCTGACCCACAACTAACATATCTAGTCAGTAGGTTTTGCCTGACCCCCAACTAACATATCTAATCAGTAGGTTTTGCCTGACCCACAACTAACATATCTAGTCAGTAGGTTTTGCCTGACCCCCAACTAACATATCTAATCAGTAGGTTTTGCCTGACCCACAACTAACATATCTAGTCAGTAGGTTTTGCCTGACCCCCAACTAACATATCTAATCAGTAGGTTTTGCCTGACCAGACGTTAGCCTTCCTCCCCGTTTCTCGGGTAAATCGGTGCATAACTGGGTCGATAGCTTTTCTCAAGGACGCTAAAAAATTGGAGATTATTGCCCATCTGGTCGTCATGTTCCAACAGAAGCATCTGTGCTGGGCGCGGGGTAGATATGATTCCAAATGACAGGCGAGTAACGACGGACAGGGTAACAATTGCAATAAGGTGATCGCATAGTTTAGCCTACGGCATTATGAGTGTGCTCACGTTGTGGCTGAAACAACAGATTAAAAACTGATATGCTGCAGGTTATTATGCAAAGATAAAGCGATGTAATAAGTTTATCAATGTTGGTGACAATTATTTAGAGAAATAGAGAAATAAGCGGCATTGCAAGTGCAATGTTAAATGGTTGACGTTCTTTGCTCATTTAGTGCTGTTTTTTTAATGAGCATTTGTGACCTATGTACTAACTTGGCCTAGTGTGTTGATTATGCATTGACGTTGTGTTTTGTGCCTCGGATGTACAAGTATATATTTGTTTGTGTTCTATATTTTTGTTTTGTTTGGGTTTATGAACAACTATATTGTTTGGTTGTATGCATAGACGTCTTGTTTATTCCTATACGTTTTGTTTAGCTGAGTGGATAGATGAATTGGTTAGTTGTATGCAAAGATGTACTGTATATGTATGTCTATAAATGCAATGTATGGTTATATCCATGTATTGTTGCATTGATAGATATGTTGTAGAATTATGTTTACAGTTGCTTTGTTTGGATTATATTTAAGGATGTGCCATCGTTTATAAATGTGTACATGTGTGTTGTTTAGGTATGTATACATGGGTATTGTTCAGGTCCGTATACATGTGCATTGTTCAGGTCTGTATACATGGGTATTGTTCAGGTCCGTATACATGTGCATTGTTCAGGTCTGTATACATGTGTATAGTTCAGATCGATGTAAACGTGTTTGTTTTTGTATTTTAAAGATGCGTCATTGTTTGCTGTTTACATGTGTGTTGTTCTGTTCTGTGTACACGTGAGTTGATCAGGCCTGTGTACACATGCTTCTGTTTTTGTTATAGTTCACTTCTATTGATAAACATGTAGCGACCATAACATGTCATGATAACGAAGACACCGTTGATGATGTTGGAAGAGATGCAAATTGGAGACGATCGATATTCACTTCAGTGAATTCACTGTTACGACACATTCCAATGTTAAGTCGCACAATACCATCTGTTTCTACAACATGGTGGCGATGTACTATCCCACTATATTTCAGCGTTGAAGCACACTTGTACAACTAGCATGTAACAAAATAATAAATCACAGACTTTACTTCCAAGTTACTATTGTGATTAATTATTGAACAAATATTTAGGAGGCATCTCTGCCTTAGTCAGGATCACGATTCCGTGTAATGTAACCACGAATACTTTGGGCTGTTTCATGTCTGCATCTGGCCCATATATGACGACATTAAGCTATGTCTGTGATGTTACCGAATACATTCTGTAGTCTCTCTGTTAAGGCTAACATGCTGCAGTCTCTATGTTGAGGCTTAGTCATTCACTTAGGAGCTTTCTTATCAGTATTTCTGAGACATGTTTCTAGAAGGTGTCAGTTGCCTGATTATCATACTTAGACAAAGAGTTTACATATAATCGAATATATTAGTAACCGCATTTCAACTCAATACTAACAATTGCTGGAATACAAACAACGAGTACAAACTTTTTAATCACCTGTCGAGATTCTGTCAAAACTTGATAAACAGGTTGCATTAGTAGAGGCTGTGAAAAAAATGTCAGCTCTCTAGGTTATGTGGAAGTTGGTTAAAATAAAGGTTCACGTAAACGGCCAACTGTCAGGTCATTTCAAGGTAAATAAAAGATTGCAAAACAGTTTTGCTAGGGAACAGTATGAAACATGTGTCGACGCTTCAACCTAGAAAGGCCTTTGTCCTTATCTGGGAAAAGGAAAAAACACAAATGGGATCAAGATCCTGAGTAGTGCATGAGCTGCAGTGGTCAGCGACTCATAGCTGACTGCTAGTGTCAGGGCCAGCGAACCAAAGCTGTCAAGACCCTTCTACACCTTCACGCGATGATCCTGGATAACAGGCTGCAGCAGGGCAGACTGGCTAAGGAGAAGGGATCGAAGAGGGAATGCTAACCCGGTACTCAAAAAATGCTTTCTGAAGTCGGATGTGTTGGACCGAAAGGTGCAAATATCGCAGTCAAGCTGTAAACTACGACACAGCGCATTCCGTTCTCTGAACTACATTCTGCTACTTAAGCCCTTTCAGTGTTTGGTAGTGGGAGATTGAGAATGAACGAAGCAGCCAGCATAAATGAAAATATGGAACTATGTAAACAAATATCCGGACCAAGTCTTTCAATTCGAGTCAGAAAAGATGTTCGTTAGCCTCCATTGTTAATCGAGACACCCTTCCAAACACGTCAAAAGGGCACTTAAGAATATTGTGTATACAGGAAACAACTTCACCAGGTAAATAATTTGCTATTAAAACCGCCACTGACAACGCTTGAATGCAAGCTTTCAGTGACAGGACTAGATATAGTGGTGGTTCTATGCTTCGGATGGAACAATAGTGCGAGCAGTCATATTTGTGTAAGAGACCGAAGATGCAGCATTGTATCAAATAGCGCTACGAGAAAATGAATTACGGTCTTGACCACTAATTTTAATTCCAAGTAGACAACAAGTGATACACTGAGCCTAAACAGGGACATCCGATTGATCCCTAGAGTGTTTAGGTAGAAAGGTCACCCATGTATATCTAACTTTCATAAATAATACAATCTGATGTTTAGTCACAAAACTGGCTCATTTATAGCATGTGTTTCGGTAAAAAAAAGACGGTATATATTGGGTCTGAAAGGATAACTAGCAGAAAAAGCCATCGAATATGATGAAACTTTTTGTTTAGCATTCATAGATCGCCGACGACCAAGCACTCATTACAAACACTGAAGAACAGCTGCAACAACACTTAAATATTCTTAACTTAACTGCAGAAGGACTTGAGAATCAACGTGAGTAAAACTGAAACAATGACAGTAGCAAAAACAGAAACAACCGCTAAGATCTACATAGAACAGCAACAACTCAAGCAAGTGAAGGATTTCAAATATTTAGGAAGCATAGTCTCATCTAATGGAAGAATGCAAGAGGAAATCGATCACAGATGCACTAAAGCAAACCAAATCATTGGTCGGATGTCAACAATACTGAAGAACAAGCACGTAAAGATTAGCACAAAAAGAGCCATGTTTAACAGTTTTCATGCCTACACTAAGCTACCAGTGTCAAACTTGGACACTGACAGCAACAGATAAGAGAAAAATAGAAACAACAGAAATGAAATGTCTGAGGCGAAAGTTAATGTGACAAGATGGGACAGAATTAGAAACGATGAGATCAGGAAACAAATGGACACTAAGCCACTGCTAGACTTCATTAGATAACAGCACATTAAGTGGTGTGGCCACAAATCGCGACAGCAACACAGCAGCGTCCCACAGATGGCTCTAACACTTAAACACAGCGGTACCAGAGCTAGAGGCAGACCACGCAAAAGATGGATTGACGGAATATCCGAGGCAGTCAGTTCCACCTTATACGAAGCGCACACCAAGGTGCTGTCCAGATGTCCTTTATACACCTGAAGGAGAAAGGCAAACTAGGATCAAACATAGAAAGACAAGACAATATAATAAAGTATCACGCGATTTGGTATTGTTTTTCTCTTAACAATAATGATCGTATTGTCTCATACAATCTGTCACTCTCTCTCTCTCTTCTTCTTTTTCTTTGCGTTCAGGATCTTCTGGTCATGCTATATCTGCAGGCCAGTCGCCATGATGCAGTCTGATGTCTTCACCAGGTCGGAGCGGCTGTCCCACAGCTTTTGTCTCATCTCCGCACCCTCTGGCCAGGTCTGGCATCTCATTTCCCTATAGATTGGACATTCCTGTAGAATATGCTCAGAGTTCCGGCCTCCTGTTCCACATGGGCACTCATCTGTGTGTGAGATCTTCAGTCGGTATAGATGTTTTAGTAGTCTGCAGTGTCCAGTTATCAGACGAAATAAGGTAGTTTGTTGATTTCTTATGAGTTGGTGAATTGGGTCTGGTGTACTGCTTATGTTTCTGTCTTCTCTCCATTGGTGTATATGCTGATATCTGATGATGGTCTTGATTTCTCTGTATGGTACTCGATAATTAAAGTGTGCCTTTTTACCGCCATCTTTTACCAGAGCGTCAGCTCTCTTGTTTCCCATGATTCCGCAATGGGAGGGTAGCCACTTGAGCGGTATTGTTGAGGATCTCTGGAGTTTTCCCAGTTCTGCTCTGATCTCTGATAACAGTTGTTCGTTGTTTGTTATTTGTATTGTCTCTAATAGTACTCTGCAGTCTGTGAATACAGCTATTTTTGTTGGAGGTTGCCTTTCTGTTTGAAGTATTGTCAGTGCTCGCAGAAGAGCCATCGATTCTGCTCTGAGGTTTGTGGACAACTTTCCTGCTGGGAGGGCCTCATCTGTTATATTTCCACTTTTGTGTCTTATGAATATGCCTCCTCCCCCTTTTCGGCCTGCCCCCTCTGCTGAACCATATGTGTACACCTGTGTCCATTCCTTGGTATTATATTTCTCCTCAATCATTGCTTGTGCTAAAGTTTTCAGCTCGTGGTCACTGTGTTGGTCTTTTCTTCTGATTCCTGGAATTTCTGTACTTATTTCGATGTTGTTTAGACAAATTCGCCGAAGGGTGCTAGCAGTTTTGGCTCACCATAAGCCTGCCTGGAAAGTACAAAGGTTTGCGGAGATGATATTAACACTTCAACCCACCCACCCCACCCCCCCCCCCCTTCCATGAAGTTTGTTGGCTGCACTCAGGAGGTTGTCATAAACTTCACGTATCTCGGGTCTGTAATCAACAACTCTCTGCGTTCTTGGCGCTCTCATGTATGGAAACGAGACTTGGAGCACTTACACTAAGCAGAAGCGGCGGCCCAAAACCTTTCCCGTAAGGTACCTACGGCGTATACTGAGGATTTGGTGGTAAGAGAGAGTGCCACACAATGTGATTTTATAGCAAGCAAAATTTCCAGCATTCACTCGCTGTTGAGCTAAAGATGCCTTCGCAGGTTAGGGCATATTTACCGCATGGAAGATAAGAAGCTGCCAAAGGATATCCTCTATAGACAGCTGGCCATTGTGGCTAGAAGAATTAGCCGTCCCACACTGCGATTCAAGGACGTATGCAAGATGGACATGAAGTCATGGATATCCCATCCTAGGGCTTGGAAACGATTGCTCAGGATCGATCTGTTTGGAGACAGTCAGTTGGAAGGGGCATAGTGGCTGCCGACGCTTGAGGAGGCCTGACTGCAGAGAAAAGAGAAAGACTGAAGATATCGAGGGACATCAAACCAGCCTCGTCAGCATGTTTGAACGATCTGTGACAGAGACTCATTCTTGATCAGCCTTTACAGTCATAGCAGACTGTGTCGAAATACAATAGACAGAAATTGACAAGACTCATATGGTGCCACTCGTAAGGTCTACAGAGACTAAGACGCCAATAATCATGATGATGAGATCTAACATAACCAATGAGCCTGCCACAGAAGAATCTCGACGCAAGAAATAGTTATAATTTGGCACAAACTGGCAATAAGAACTATACTCGAGTGACCTACTTTTTGTCCGGAAATCAAACAGCCAAATAAGAAGACCATCAACACATTTATAGAAGGTTTAAATCGTGCTTTTTAAAGCTGAGGCCGATTGTATACTCTTGGTCCAAAGACGTAATGTTAATGAATGCATGTCTATAGAATCGCGAGCAGCACCCTCAGCAGATACCATGTATAATTCCACACCTGGCTTATTCATCGTTTTGCAAGATTTATTCACACCCTGCGCACGAAGACTGATTGAGACCCTTACTTCAAAGATGTCATTCTTTTGCAAATGCCAAATTCATTTGCTTAATTATGCGTCTACTGCTGGAAAGGAAAATACCTTTCAATCCTTACATGTTTAGCGTGAAACATTTCCTTTAAAACTTTTAAGATTCGTTTGCTATCGCCAGCGATGTTATCATTAACCACATATATTCACACCGTAGCTGTGTTTACAAATTTAAAAGATATCAACAAATTGAAAAACTTTTAATGTGATAATAGTTTGTTGATTCTTTGAATCAGACTCATTTGAAGATTTTTAACAAATGGAAGATATGCAACTTCCTTCAGGTTTGATAAACGTGGGTCCAATATACTTCCTCCACAAAATAATACTATGAGAAATGGTCGAAAAGAGTTGCACTTTAGTTCGAAGGAGTCAGGCACTTGCCTAGAAATGTGTGTGAACTTTAGTACTTGCTCTGTGTATTCACCCTGAAAAGCAATGCACTTCTTGCATCTATTCTTCACCTTCTTGATGCCCTGATTATGGAACTCTTTAGTCTGGGGCCTGAACCACGTCTCCAGTTCAGTAACATCAGAAAAACGTGCAGGTATGAAACCATGCCCTATCCGTTATACTCACCAGACCTGGCACCTAATGACTTCTTCCTGTTTTCAAACATGAAGAATCCGCTTCGAGGACGTCGTTTTTCTGATGTTTAGGGCTTGATTATTGAACTGGAGACCTGGTTCCGGGTCCCACACGGATGAATTCTACAATAAGTGTATTCTACAAGCGCTATACAAGGACGAACAGACTGACATTAATATCATGTGGGACCAGGCTAAAGAGAAACTGTGGGATTCAAGAGAACCCAAACACAAGGAATGAATCACAACAGACACATTACATAAAATAGAAGAAAGGAAAAAGAAGAAAACTATACTCAACAATTGCCGAACCCGAGCCTCCAAAGCAGAAGCACCGAGAAATGATTCTGTTACAGACAAAGAGGTCAAGACATGTATAAGGAACAATAAAAGGGAATATACTGGCAAGTTGGCACATATGGCAGAGAATGCAGCAGAGAGAAGAAATAGGGGAGATCTCTACTCGTTAACGAACAAAATGGCACATAGATATATACACACAGACAAACCAATCAAAGATAGAGAAAGCAGGATATTGACATCATCGGATGAACAACAGAAACGATGGGTTGAGTGTTTAAAAGAAATTTAAACAGGCCTCCACCACAAGAAACACAAAACATCATACCAGCAGAGGAGACCCTGAACACGGCAACCCACCAAGTAAGATAGAAATCTAAAGGACTATATCCAAACTCAGGAAAGAGAAAGCGGCAGTACCAGATGGAATAGCAGCAGAAGCCATAATGACAGATATAGATACATTGCAAGGATTATTCAAGAAGATATGGGAAGAGGAGAGTGTGTCAACAGAATGGAAAGAAGGATATCTGATTAAACTGCCTAAGAAGGGGGACCTGGCAGATTGCAGCAATTATAGGGAGATTATATTGCTGTCGGTGACAGGCAAGATAATCAACAGAATCATCTTGGACAGATTGGGGACGGCGTGGCCTAGTGGTTAAGTGGCACGGCTCACAACCCAAAGGTGCTGGGTTCGATCCCCATCACAGCACCGGCCGTTACCCCGGAGAAGCAAACCCTTAGAAAATGCAGGAGGAAGCAGACCCTTACATAAAATGCATGCTGAAGTCGGATGCACTGGGCCGACAGGCGCAAAATAAAAACCACAGTGCAACGCACGCCGCCTTGGGGATTAGAGAAAATAAGGCGAACGCAAAAAAAAAATATTGGACAGATTAAAAACTGATGTAGACAAAAAAGCTTTGAGAGGAACAAGCAGGATTTCGTCAGAGAAGATCATACACAGATCATATAGCTACGCTATGCATCATAGTAGAACAAAGCATTGAATGGAAATCATCTCTATACGCACATTTGATAGACTATGAAAAGGCGTTTGACAGTATCGATCAAAGTACTTTATGGCAACTGTTGAGATGATATGGGATACCAGAGAAGTACACAACCATCATCCAGAATATGTACAAAGACACAGTTAGTAGAGTGGTACATGAAGAAGAACTGACTGGCAGCTTCGGTGTGCAAACAGGGGTGAGACAGGGATGGCTGATCTCACCTTTCCTGTTCTTGTTGGCTATAGACTGGATAATGAAGACATCAATCGAAGGCAACACTCACCCTGGGGGCCACTCTTCTCTCTCTTCTCTCCTCACTCTGTTTCATTTGACTCTATCCCACAGTCACACCCTTGCACAACTTTCACACGCGCCCTCGTGGTAAAGCCCTTCCATTGCACTTTGGTTGGGCTAGCCTCTGCGGGCGCACAAACCTAGCATAGGTACATACAGATGCACACATGCATCCAAGCACTGGTTTATGCGTCCTGATATCGCCCAATTGACTACGGTCTGGGGTGGAAAATGGCGCGCCTCCGCCAGTAGAAACTAGCGAGGCAAACATTTAAGCAAAAAAACCACACAAAAATCAATCGAAGGCAAACGAAACAGGTATTCAGTGGAAATTATTGTGACAATTGGATGACCCGGACTACGCAGATGAGCTGGTACTTTTGTCACACATTCATAGCCAATGCAAGAGAAACTTGATAAGGTGAAGAAACAATCGGCCAAACTGGGATTTTATATCAACATTTAAAAAAACAAGCTCCTTAAAATCAACACTATCAACAAAGAAACAGTCATGCTGGAGGAAGAGCAGTTGAAAGAAGTGGATACTTTCAGCTATTTGATCAGCAGACACACCAGGAGGTACAGGTGCAGATGTCAGAATCAGAATTGGAAAGGCAAGAATGGCATTCCTCATACTAAACAACATTTGGAGATTCAGGGATCCCTACCAAAATTAGAATATTCAACGCCAGTGTCAAGTCGATGTTGCTATATGGAGCGGAGACACGGAGAACGACCATGGTCATACAACAAAGACTCAAGTCCTTCGTTAGCAGATGGCCTACGAAGGATAATAGGCATAAAGTGGCATGATATTGTGAGGAATGAAGACCTATGGGAATCGGGCTAACAAGAGCCAACAAATTATCGAAGTAAATGAGGCTTGATAGGACATGTGCAGAGGAAGACACAGTCCAACATAGCCAGATATACTTTTACATGGAAGTCTCAACGGAAAAGAGAGAGCGAGAGAGAGAGAGAGAGAGAGAGAGAGAGAGAGAGAGGTAGGCCCAAAAATACATGGATAAGATAATGTGAGAAGGAACTAAGATTAAATTATTACACCTGGAGAGAGGCAGAAAGAGCAGCCCAGGACCGTGAATGCTGGCGTGATGTTGTCAATGGTCTCTGCACCTAGAGGATTGACCGGCTTTGATTGATTGACAGCTGGGATTGTGAACCAAGCACAAAACCTCACAGTCACATTCGTCTTGGCCTGTATAATATCTTGTCTTGTCTCTCCTCGCTACAGCTGGAGCATAAGGCCACTACAGTAAGCCTCCTTTGTAAAGTCTTCGTCAAAGACGTTGAATGCTCTTGCAGTGGTGATTTCTGAATCAACCTGTTTCACACGATGAGGTTGCCATCTCCATGCACAATTCTCTTTAGTTGCCATTTTTTATATATGTGAAAGTGCAGATGGTTTATTATTTCTTTCCCAGTAAGGGACTTGAGGGCTCCACTCGAGGAGTGAAACATAATAGTTATCTTATTAATTTCAGCTGGGACAGTTATCGGGGGCTGGAGGAAATACCAGTGTCAGAGGTATACAAGAAAGTTCAACATGGCGGTGATATTCCCATCCAAGGACTTCAGAAACCTGCGCCAGAAAAACCTAAAAGTGAGTGATTTGCTATTTAAAAAACTACGTCATAGTTAAATGTACTGCTAGCACGTCCAGCAATTCTTTCCTGACTGAATGCTTGTAATTTAATATCTGCTCAAGAACGTGACAGCCTCAACAGCGAGCCAGTCCGCCACATAGTCTCACTACTTATACTTACGTTTTCCTCCAATTATGGTTAAAATTAAATGTAATTGTAACAGTAATCCCAGAGACAACCACCACCATCAGCGCATGTCATAATGCAACCTTGTGTTTGTGTATGTATGTGTCATCATAACCAGAACTTTTATCAACTTTCAAACTATCAAATTTTTTAATTTTTTTGGGAAGATAACTTAAGGCTCTGGTATCTTGGAGCAGTCTTCTTTTGTGAGCATTCCATGTAAGAGCCGGTCTGGCGATGTTAGACAGATCCTTTTGTAGCAAATGTCCTATACAGCCCCATTTCCTTCATTTAATTTGTTGTTCCAGCGTCTGTTGTTCCAGCGTCTGTTGTTCCAGCGTCTGTTGTTCCAGCGTCTGTTGTTGCATCTTTTTCCATACGTTCATTCCTCAGCATGTCCTGTCACTTTATGCCCATTATTATTCGCAGATATCTGTTAATGAAGGACTGGAGTCTTTGTTGAGTGGTCTTGGTCATTCTTCGTGTTTCCGCTCTATACAGTAGCATCAATTTGACACCGGCGTTGCATATTCGCTTTGGCGTGAATCTTGATTTCTCTGAATCTCCAAATGTTGTTTAGTGCCAGGAATACCACTCTTGCCGTTCCAGTTCTGTTCAATGTATCTACATATATACCACTTGATGTGTATTTTGTGCTGCCTAATTGGACATAGGTATCTACTTCTTCCAACAGATCCCCCTCAAGCATGACTGGATCTTTGCTGGTAGTGTTGAGTTTAAGGAGCTTGGCTTTCTTCATGGATAGGGTCAAACTAAGAGACATACTCAGACAACCTTAAAACCAGTCTTGGGACTGATCAACCAGATGATAGGGTCAAATGGAGAGATATGCTCAGACAACTTTACAACCAGTCTTAGGACTGACCAACCAGATGATGGTGATGTGGCTTCTCATTCCCATGGACTAACTGCCAGCATGTATTTTACTTGACTATAACTCTATTGTCTCATTATTTTATGCCAAGAAGTGTTATTAGTTTGATATCATTATTTCTTTTGTTATTGGGCTTCTTACCCTTATCCACAGTTAACATTTTTATATAATCATATTTTGTTTCAGATTTTCGTCATCAGACATCAGATGTGATTAGAAAAAGTTTGCCCTTCGAGGAGCAAGAGATAGATGAAGTCAGCAGGAAAAGGAGATTGGTAAAAATAATACAAAACACTCAGATAACGTAATTTAGTTCAACATAATCAATATAAACTAAAATGGCTTACCCACGTAGCAAGATTACTACCACACAGCAAAACACCCCCACCCCAACTCAACCAGCAGTGGTATTTAGATACAATGGATTCAAGGCTAAAGGCCGTCCACCAAAAAAAGTGGCTTAAGGAAATATCTGAGGCAGTGAATGTTGCTGGGCAAGAGGCACACAGAAGGGCTCATTATCAGAGATCTCTTCATAACTTGGTACAAAAGGCAAAACAGGATAAGCAAAAAGAAGTCCAATATAAACTCATTAATTATGATACAATGTCCTATCGAAACCACTATTAATGTAATAACTGACACAATTAAACGCACTTACCAGCTCCGACTGTCTATTTCACCTCTTTCCTCAAATAGACTAAAAGAACAAATTGCTGAACATGCATTACTGCGAACAAAACAGTATGGCAGTGGGTAATACTGGGAGAGAGATCTACTAACATATGGCCATCCTAGATCCAAAAGATAAAATCAGCTTCTTGAAAAGGAGAGATCAAAGCTCTATTTTCTGACTTTGAAGTCAACACATACAACTTAAGTCACTTGAACAGAATCCAACCATAACATACTCCAGAGTGCCGGCTGTACACACATCCTTACGAAACTGTTGAACACCATCTTCATGAGTGTTTGGTACTTGCCGGTGTTAGGAAAGAGCTTCTTTCTCAGAGGCCAGCCAAATGGAACACTCTGTATGGAACTAAACAACAGCTCACAAACACTTTCAGATACCACTGTATGGCGTTGGCTCAAAGGGCAGAGGCCACAGACTGCTGCACCAATAACTAACTAACCAGCTTACATTACAAGCCAGTTAATGAAGATACACTGGCCTAATGATTCAACACTGAACTCAAAACTATATGAAGCTTAAGAAGAGCTCCAAACAATGGACAAGTTCATTCACTGAAATTTGTCTAACGGTGTAAACATCAAAGATGCGATCACAAGAAGAAGAAGAGGATCTGTGTTCAGGTGTGAAGTCCTTATCGTAGAGGTGAAATAAACATGCTGGAAAGGATACAAAGAAGAGCAACAAAACTGATAGTGATGTTACAGAATTATAATTATGATGAAAGATTTTTAAAAACGGGCCTACAGTGTCCAAAATAGAGAAAAATCCGAGGTCATTTAATACAGGTTTAAAAGATAATCAATAAATACAACAAACAGTTGAAAGGACTGTAGTAAAACTGGAAGCCAATGATGATTGAAAACACAAAAGATTAAAATACAGCTTGGCATCAGTGTAAAAACATGAAAGACTGATGTGTAGGTCAATGAAAACACATGTCAAGGACTGATGTGTAGGTCAATGAAAACCCATGTCAAGGACTGATGTGTAGGTCAATGAAAACCCATGTCAAGGACTGATGTGTAGGTCAAAATGAAAACCCATGTCAAGGACTGATGTGTAGGTCAAAATGAAAACCCATGTCAAGGACTGATATGTAGGTCAATGAAAATCCATGTCAAGGACTGATGTGTAGGTCAATGAAAATCCATGTCAAGGACTGATATGTAGGTCAATGAAAACCCATGTCAAGGACTGATGTGTAGGTTAAAATGAAAACCCATGTCAAGGACTGATGTGTCGGTCAACAACAACCCATGTCAAGGACTGATGTCAGTCAATGAAAATCCATGTCAAGGACTGATGTGTCGGTCAATGAAAACACATGTCAGGGGACTGATGTGTAGGTCAATGAAAACACATGTCAAGGACTGATGTGTAGGTCAACGACAACTCATGTCAAGGACTGATGTGTAGGTCAATGAAAACACATGTCAAGGACTGATGTGTAGGTCAACAACAACCCATGTCAAGGACTGATGTCAGTCAATGAAAATCCATGTCAAGGACTGATGTGTCGGTCAATGAAAACACATGTCAGGGGACTGATGTGTAGGTCAATGAAAACACATGTCAAGGACTGATGTGTAGGTCAACGACAACTCATGTCAAGGACTGATGTGTAGGTCTATGAAAACACATGTCAAGGACTGATGTGTAGGTCAATGAAAACACATGTCAAGGACTGATGTGTAGGTCAATGAAAACACATGTCAAGGACTGATGTGTAGGTCAATGAAAACACATGTCAAGGACTGATGTGTAGGTCAACGACAACTCATGTCAAGGACTGATGTGTAGGTCAATGAAAACACATGTCAAGGACTGTTGTGTCGGTCAATGAAAACACATGTCAAGGACTGATGTGTAGGTCAATGAAAACACATGTCAAGGACTGATGTGTAGGTCAACGACAACTCATGTCAAGGACTGATGTGTAGGCCAATGAAAACACATGTCAAGGACTGATGTGTAGGTCAACGACAACACATGTCAAGGACTGATGTGTAGGTCAACGACAACCCACGTCAAGGACTGGACAAAATGAAAACAGTTAAGAAGAAACCAGTTAACTAAGCTAAATGAACAACGTTAAGGGGTAAAACAAGAATAATATTTTAACAAAGTGGTTCATTAACAGCGCAACTAATTAAGGAAATTTCTTGATGCTGACAGAAATAGATCTTGGGGTCTCAAGGTCTAGTTAACAACAGATATACGAGTGGTCTGCTGGGGTCTTTGTGTACGACAAAGACAAGAATAGCACCCCTGACCCACATAGAGCATGTTGTAAGAGGTGATTAACTGTGTGGCATGGCATAGCACTGGCCATGGTTAGGTGGTCTGTTAAGGGCAGCATATTGATGTTTATACAGTATTTTATCTCTGTTAATCACACAACTTTATCTGTTGATGGAGATATTTTATCTCTGTTAATCACACAACTTTATCTGTTGATGGAGATATTTTATCTCTGTTAATCACACAACTTTATCTGTTGATGGAGATATTTTATCTCTGTTAATCACACTTCATCTGTTGATGGAGACATTTTATCTCTGTTAATCCCACTTCATCTGTTGATGGAGATATTTTATCTTCATATATCACAACTTCACCTGTTGATAGAGATATTTTATCTTTATTGTTCCCACATCTTTATCTGATGATGGAAATATTTTATCTATGCTTTTGGATATTGACTTTTGTGTCATTGTGTTGATCACTGTTACTCATTGGTTGGTATTTGAACACTCCTTAAGTTATTTTTGTTTTTAGTGTTTATTTCAGCAGTTTACTTTGTTGTTTGCATTTGACTCAGTGTAAATGGTAATGGTAGCCACATAGTAAACACTATTGCTTGGGATGAAGTGTTAGAGACTTCATTGCATGACTTTTGTGAGATGTGAAATCAGTTCCCTTTCGTGGTGACTTGCGTTATGGGACTGTTAATCCAGCACCTATTTTACAGCTGGATAAACTGGAGCATATTGCTACTGGGGAGCAAACCTGGTACCTTTGTAGTTATAAGGAAGTGTTCTAACCAATCTATCACTCTGCTTTAGCATATATATATATATATATATATATATATATATATATATATATATATATATATATATATATATATGTATAGTTAGTTGGTTACTAGCCCTTTCATTCATGACTGACTATAGCCTGATATGACTTGGGAGTGGGAAAAAAAATAATAGCATAACAAAATGTAAACTTAGCTTTTGTTGTCTTTTTCGTTGTGGCGTTGTCTTTTCACTTCTCTGTGCTGCAAGAGCTTCGCTTCACCAAGCGTGAGCTGGCCATTCAGGGTACATCTCCACCTGAATCGGTCTGCAGCTTCATCATCCCAGGATGTCAGATTCATGTTCAGGGCCTTGAAATCACGTTTGCATACATCTTTGAACCTCAACTATGGTCGGCCGACTGTTCTCATGCCATTCGCCAACTGTCCATAGAGGATATCTTTGGGAATGCGGCCATCTTCCATGGGACGAACATGACCAAGCAACCATAGTCTTCGCTGCCTAAGTAGAGTGTACATGCTTGGAAGACCAATGTGAAAGTGCACCTCTGCATGTGTCAATCTGTCCCTCCATGTAATTCCAAGAATGGATTGCAGGCATAGGTAGAAGGTGTTAAGCCTGTGCTCTTGTTTGGCATACATTGTCCAAGTATCACTGCCATATAGAAGTGTGCTTACAACACATGCATTGTATACCATGGCCTTGGTTTTAATTGTCAGTTTCTGGTTTTTCCAAACATGCGTTGTGAGGCGAGCAAATGTAGCAGCAGCTTTGCCAATGCGACTGTCTATTTCTGGGTTTAGAGAGAGCTTGTCATTGATTAGGAATCCCAGGTATGTGAATTGATGCACAGTGGCCAGTTCATAATTATTTATGCTAAGACTTGGCGTGGCATCTACTTCCTGTGCCAGAACATTTGTTTTGTTGAGACTTATTGTGAGCCCAAAATCTTTGCAAGCCTGGGAGAAGTGATCCATCAATCTCTGAAGTTCCTGCTGACTGTGGATGACAATTGCAGCCTCATCAGCGAAAAGCAAGTCCCTGATGGTGATCTCCCTTATCTTCGTTTTGGCCTTGAGCCTTGCTAGGTTAAACAGCTTACCATTGTGAAGGCAGATTTTTTCATTTGCGTTACCAAATGCGTGTTTAAAAAAAATAGCAAAGAAGATTCTGAACAGTGTTGGAGCCAGAACACAGCCCTGATTAACACCACTTAGAATTACAAATGGTTGAGATATGCTACCGTCAAATTGGACTGTTCCTGTCATACACTCATGGAACGATATTATTAGTCGCAGCAGTTTGTTTGGGCAGCGTATTTCAGCTAGGATTTTGAAGAGGCCATCTCTACTAACCAAATCAAATGCCTTTGTCAGGTCAATGAAAGCAACATAAAAGGACCAGTTCTGCTCACGTGACTTTTCCTGAAGTTGTCGAAGAGAGAAAATCATGTCGATCGATGATCTTCCAGACCTGAATCCACACTGTGACTCCAGATACACACCCTCAGCCAATTTCTGTAGTCTTAGTAAGATAATTCTGGTGAAGACTTTGATTACAACACTAAGCAGAGAGACACCTCGATAGCTATTACAGTCACTTTTATCATCTTTATTTTTGTATAATGTTACAATCTATGCATCTTTCATATCTTGAGGTATTGTGACCTCTTTCCAGCACTGACATAACTTCATATACAGTGGTTGCAAAAGTGTATCTTTACAGCGTTTGATCAAATCAGATTGGATCCCGTCACTGCCTGGTGCTTTTCCCAGGGTCAAGCTGTCAATAGCTTTATTCAAATATTCTTTAGATGGTTTGATGTCAAGCTTGTCCATACTGGGATAACTTTTGACAGCTGCAAGGGTTATGGGAATGACTATATTGATACACGAGTAGAGCTCAGAATAGTGCTCAACCCATCACTCCATCTGCTTTCCTTTATCTGTTATTTTCTCACTAGTAATAGATTTGAGTGGTGCTGTTTTTCTATTCGCAGGGTCAATAGTTTTCTTTGTACCATCGTACATTTGTCTTATGTTCCCAGTTTGGGCTGCAGTCTGGATGTTTTCACTAAGCTGTAGTTAATACTCATTTGCACACTGACGAGCTGTTTGTTGCACCTGGCTTAAGGCGGACTTGAAGTTATACAGATTATCTGCATTTGGAAGCTGCTTGTATTTTATCAGAGCAGTGCACTTGGCCTCAATGATGGCTGTCATATCCTCCACTTTCACTTCAAAACAGTCATCTGATTTAACAGTTCTTCTTCCAAATGTAGCAAGTGCAGTGTTGTGTATGACATTTTGAAGATGCTGCCAGGTCTCTGTAACAGCAGTGTCATGATGTTGGATATTGAGAGTTTCCTGAAAACCATTGTGAAATCTCTTGATCAGCGCAGAGTCTGACATTTTACTTGCGTCAATGCGTAGCTTGCCTTTGCTTTTTGTGTGATGGAACTTCTTTAGGTGCACTTTTATTTTACAGCGAACCAAAAGAATGATCAGTGTCACAGTCTGCACTACGGCAAGTGCACGTTGGGAGCACATACTTAAGGAGATATCTTCTGCCAAGAATTAGATGTGATGCTAATGCTTTGATCCTGGGTGCATCTACGTTATGTTGGGGTTTGGTCTGAAAATAAAAGTTGGTCACACAAAGTTCATGGTAGGCACAGAGCTCTAGAAGCCACTTGCCATTTTTTATTAATTTATCCAACTCCAAACTTGCCAAGACATGAAGGCCACGATTCGTGATCAGTGCCCACTCTAGCATTGAAATCACCTAGTAGAACAAGCTGTTCTTGACTATATATAAATATATATATATATACATATATATATATATATACATATATATATATATATACATATATATATATATATATATATATATATATATATATATATATATATATATATATATATATATGTATGTATATATATATATAGGCTATGTGTGTGTGTATATTTGTATGTCTGAGGACACCATAACTCATGAACGGAAGGACATAGCAAGCTGACAATTTAATTGAACATTCTATGGACATTTTGTAGATCAGTGCAACTATTTCAACTCAATATGTTGTTCCCATCATGAATTATATTATTACATGGTAAAGAATATTGTATACCAGCAAATGATGACTTCCTGACCCAACGTTCTTGGCAAAATTGCGGATGTGTTAGATACCATGTGACCTTTCAAAATTTATCGATGTCACAGTACAAATATTGCACATGTGTAATATTAAATATATGTGTATATATATATATATATATACAGGGCTTGATAGAAGCGTTTGTCTGCTTGTCTGTGATGAGTAAGAATGTTAGCTTGACGAGTAAAAAATTATATCCATTTTTAATTATGGTTTAATCGTTGCTGCATAACGACTCTCGCACGATTATTAATGATATTACAGTTTGAATAGATTGTACAAAAGCTAGCTTATGATAATGAATCTAAACAGACATCCAATAACACAGTTTAAACTTACTAAAGCCATAAATGGTACAGCAGTGCTAAAACTAACAAGCATATTCAAGGACACAAACGTCATGCCTCTAACAATAGTGCATTTTTTCTTAAGAGGAAACGGCTTATACTGTGTAAGTAATACAATATATTTTGGTTTGGTATACATTGCTATTTAGAAATAATAGTGAATTAATCAATTTCATAATTGTAGTCCAATTATTCTGTCTGTTGACATTTTGACCGACTGGTAAGCCACCCTACAATTTCTCAAGCCCTGTATATATATATATATGCATGCATGCATTCATTCATACATACATACATCATTAGAGAAGACAAGAGGACAATAGACATTCCTGCTGCTTCACTTTCTTTTAAATAAAATTAAAATTATATCAATGAAAACCTGTCAGCTCCCTGTGGAGCAGATGTCTTCAACAAATGCATGCAAAATCCTCTTGTTGTTGGCCACTTGTTCCAGCTCAGTCTACGTTTTCTCTGCTTCTTCATGTTTACCTTGAGATCTCTTCTCCATAAATGCTGTGGTCTGCCTCTACTTCTCTTGCTTTGGAAATTTCAAAGCTACCACTGTTTTCTTTAATACAAGTATGTGTTTTATCCAACACCAGCGTTTTCTACTCAAGTCAAATTCCGTTGATAACAGTATATGATCAGCCATTATTGTCAAGCCTTACAGTACCCATTTGAGTGAGATCTGAACTCTGATATGCTCACCTAATGTCTTCTTCTTTTTCTTCCTCTTTTCTTTTTCTTTTTTTTCTTCTTCTTCTTCTTTTTCTTCTTCTTTGTCTTCTTTTTCTTCTTCTTCTTCATTGTTTGTCTTGAAAAGGATGTTGCATTGTGTGCTATGTTGTGTCATAGTTTACAGCATGGCTGCAATATCTGCGCTCACATCCAGTTTCAGCACAGCACAATCTTGGAAACAGGTTTGCTTTCCCTCTATGATCTATATTAATAGATTCAGACCGTGTCCATAGCTACCACATGGAGGCCTAATAAGGTCTTTGACATCTCTGGTTCACTGACTTTGACACAAGTAGTTAGCTGTTAGTCACTGGTTGCTGTTTTCTCATTCACAGCATCTTCAGCTCCCAAACTTCTGTCAGCACAATCAATATATTCACTTAATGTTCTTACCTTCTATCAACACAAACAATATATTCACTTAATTTTCTTATTATGTGTTAACACAAACGATAGGCTCTTTTAATGTTCCTCTCCTCTGTCAACACAAACCATGTATTCACTTACTGTTCCTTTCCTCTGTCAACACAAACCATATATTTACTTAATATTCTTACCATATGTCAACACAAAACCATATATTCACCTAATATTCTTACCATCTGTCAACACAAAACCATATATTCACCTAATGTTCTTACCATCTGTCAACATAAAACCATATATTCACCTAATGTTCTTACCTTCTGTCAACATAAAACCATATATTCACCTAATGTTCTTACCTTCTGCCAACACGAACCATATATGATGATGATGATGATGATATAATCCATTTAGCTGTGAACTGGCAGCTCTTGACAACCCAATGCCTCCCAGACAAAAGCACATGTCCTCCTCAACTGTTGTAGTGATGTTTATTGCATGTTGTGTATGGTGGGGTGTAGTGGTAGCAGCAGGTTCAGTAGATCTACCAGCCCTGGGCACAAAGTCAGGAAGTGCTCGACTTGTGGTAGTGGCAGAATCTGCAGTTTGGTTCACATAGTGGGTCTAATCTATTTAGATGTTCGTTGAGGGGGGCTTGGCCTGTTCTCAGCTTGAAGACCAAACTCTGGTCTCTTCATTTCAGTTTTCCAGCCGGGCCCTGGGGATCTGCTCCCGCTTGGTATATTTACCTAATGTTCTTACCTTTCGTCAACACAAACCAAATATTTATCTAATGTTTCTGTCAACACAAATTATATATTCATCTAATTTTGTTACCTTCCTTCAACACATGCAGGAAGAATTGTTTGAAGAAGGAAGAAGAAAGCGTATGCAGATAGAAGCAGAAAAGAATGCAAGCAGAAAACATCATGACTTTTTCACGTAAGATTTTACAAACATATGACTTTATCATGAACGATTTTATCAACAACACATGACTTTTTCAAGTAAGACTTTACCAACATAGAGTAATAGTGGCAGTTCCTTTCAGTCATGACTGACCATAGAATGATGAGACCTTGCAGTGGTAACTCTACTGAATTTTTGGTATTCTTTTTACTTGGTGCATTTTCAAGAACTTCTTTGTATTTCAAGAACTTCTTTTTCGTCGGCATGAAGTGCCTCTTCAGGGTACATCTCCACTTGAATTTGTCTGCAGCTTCATCTTCCCAGGATGTAAGACTCACGTCTAGTGCCTTCATATCCCATTTACACACATCTTTGAGCCTCAGCTGTGGTCGGCTGACCATTATTCTGCAATCCACCTATAGAGAATACGGTTTAGAATTTGACCATCTTTCATGTGACAAACATGGACAAATCATTATAGTCTTCACTGTCTAAGGAGAGTGCACATGACTGGGTGCAAATATGCACTTTTTGCATTTGCCATTATATCCTTCCATGTAATTCCAAGAATGGATTGCAGGTGCTTTAGATGGAAGGTGTTATGCCTTTGTTCCTGTTTGTCATAGGTTGCCCAAGTTTTGCTACCATATAGGAGCACAGTGAGGACACATGTAATGTAAGCCACGGTTGCAATAGTAAGTTCATGGTTTTCATAAACATTTATTGTGGGGCAAGCAAATGTGTTAGCAGCTTTGCCAATGTAGCTGTTAATTTCTGGGCATAGAGAGAGCTTGTCAATGGCTAGGAACCCTAGGTATGTAAATTGGTGCATAGCTGCCAATTCATAATTACCGAGACTAAGAGTTAGTGCTGCATCTACTACCTGTCCCAGAACATTTATTTTGTTGAGACTTATTGTGAGACCAAAATCATTAGATGCACCGGGGAAGTAATCTATTAAGATGTGAATTTTTTGCTGACTGAGAGTGACAATTGCAGCATCATCAAGCAAAAGATATGTCTCTGATGTTGACCTCCCTGATCTTCGTTTTGGCCTCCCTGATCTTCGTTTTGGCCTTGAGCCTTGCAAGAACCTTGCAAACAACTGACCATCCAATCTAGTATGAAAGCAAATTTCTTCATTTGCATTACCAAATGCGTGCTTCAGTAGTAGAGCACAAAATATTCTGAACAGTGTTAGGGCCAGAACACAGCCTTGCTTAATACCACTGGGAATATCAAATGATTGTGGTGTACTACCAACAAATTGGACTTAATTTCATGGCCTTATAGAACGATATTATTAGACGAAGCAGTTTGCTTGGACACCTTGAGGATTTTGAAAAGTTCACCTCAATAAACCAAAATGGCTTTGTGAGGTAAATGAAGATGATATAAAAGAACTGATTTTGCTCAAGTGACTTTTCCTGAAGTTAGAGAAGAGAAAAAAATAATATCTACCATTGATCTTCCAGTGAGCTGAGATGCCTTGATAGTTAGTGCAGTCAGTTTTATCGCCTTTTATTTGTATTTTGTTACACTTTTGGCAGTGTCAAGTTTTGTGAGAATGACAATTTTGTCAGATGAATTTAGAAAAGTGCTTAATCCACCGTTCTATCTGTTTTCCATTTTCAGTTATTTTCTCACTAATAATGGTTTTGAGTGTTGCTGTTTTCCTACTTATGAGACCAATAGCTTTCTCTTTTTTTTCTCAAAGAAAGCTGAAGAAACCAAATCTCATATGTGGTGCAGCAACAATAACGAATTTCATTTTCCTTGGGATTAGCACAGAAACAACAGTTTTTTTATTTGTTTGATTAAAGGTTTGCTTTTCTGGATTGTACTGGTAAAAACACGCCCTTTCCAATCCATGCTGTAGTCCTTTTGATGATATCAGGACCTATTTGTGTATCTGTATGTAATTTGGGCGCATTCATAGGTGTAGGGATGTGTGTTTTATCTATTTAAAATGTGTTTCACTTTTACAGTACAGCAGTTTTGTGCATTTTTCTGTACGTGGAGAAGTGGTCACACAGAGAAACGTTCCCAACATGCCCAGTCAAACTGGACATTAAGTGATTTTGGACCCATTATATTTTGATTGCAAACCAAGCTTGCACTTGATTTACACCGTTACAATACCTGATACTCGCGTAGAAGTTTCGTCTTTCCTGTCACAATAGACAGATACATAGTATTTCAGACACAAAGAGAGCAAATTCGTTTATATTGTTGTCTGGTTTGCAATTCTTGCTTGTTTTGTGATTCATTGACAGCAGGTTGTTAAACCTTTTCATAGTGTGCTGTTCATTTGAGTTTTGATAGCTGAATTAATTCCCTTCTACTCATGTATGATGGTAATAGTAATGATTGCTTCCCTTCTACTCATGTGTCATGGTAGCTTCCTTTCTACTCATATGTCATGGTAACAGTCATGATTATTTCCCTTATTATTTTATTCTGCTTGTAGGCCAGCTCAGAAGTCACCCATCTCACCCAACCGCTACGAAGATGTGGTTGTATCTCCACAGCAGTCTCCATCACCGCAGCCTCTTAAGTCAGTCAGCTTGCTAGAATACAAACTGAAAGCACAAAGTTTTGTTCCAGAGAGGTTCCAGATACAGGCGCAAGCAAGGGCTCTTTTCACTTTCCTAGCACAGAACCCAAGGTGAGAGACATCTTCAAAGGGGCTTCATAATAAATGTTCTAATGCAAGACTTACATAATAAATGTTCATATGTTCGGCTAAACAATTAAAATGTGTAGGCGAGAATGCACAAAGAATCTCCATTTCATATATAGGACTAAATAATTGTTCACATGAAAAAATTGCCATCATGAATCGGCAGCTTGAATTTGAACTCTGACAGTCTGAACCCGAGGCAAACGGCTTAACCAGTTCGCCATGGAGAACTCTGTGTTCACATGTTGGGAATAAAAAAAACATGTTTATCTGGTGGGCATCACATAGAATTTTTAAATATGGGACAACAAAACAAATTTTCATATGTTGGACGAAAAAAAGGAATACCCATTATTGTTTTGCCAACTGCTCTGGCAAATGAAAATAAATGAGGAAAAAATCACATACATAATCTTTTCCCTTTCAAACAACCACAGAGTTCCAAATTAAGGCTAAATGGGGAAAATCTGCAACTTGAAAATGCTATTTAGGTATTACGCCTATCTGTGATTGACATCTGACTTGAGGAAATATACAGATAGAGAGAAACCCAATGTGTTCAATTCAAAGAATGTCAATCATAAAAAAACGATGAAACAACTTGGAGAGCAGGTGAACGTGCATTAAAAACCAGTACATTGAGCATGCGAGACCACTTCTAGAATATCGCTTAGCAGCATGGCAACTGCAGCCAAATAAAATTTGGACAAACTAAAAAGTCTAAAACCAAGCAATGTGAATAATAAATGGGCGCATGAGGATCATGGTTCATGGATAACTGGAAACAAATTATGAACCTGTAACCAATGGAGGACAGAAGAAACTGCAGGGCCCAAAAACAAGGTGAGAAATTCAGAAGGATGATAGATTATCCAATGTACCAGAGAATAAAGGGACTAGGAATGGGAAGACTCAAGCACAGCAATTCTGTGGCATCAGTGAATAACAAGGAAGAAAAGATCCTGCAGTTGGCACATCACAAATAATACCCATGCACACTACACATTTGCTTTCCACATGGAGAAAACAACACTTCCAAGAGCAGATAACAAACATTCTCTGCATTGTTAAAAAAACAGCCAGACAGAAACATAAAAAAAGGGCCATAACTATAAAACACATAGAGAATCACTACCCAAACAACAGTTGGATCCATGTATGTACAGATGGATCAACATCAAAAGCAATAGAGGACGGAGTGTTCTTTCTGAGCCTAAATAAACAGTACATAAAGAGATCTATCAGTGGTGACTGAAACATCTTCAAGTAACTTCAGAGCAGGAGCTTTGAAAACTGTAGCAGCAATTCTAACTTAAATAATTTAACTTAACATCTTTATACTGGTTTAGAAGACTCTGCAGAGTCTGTATATAACCATTTTCATTTACATTACTTTGCTCTAAAAGGGTGGTGAGGAAATAGTTCAGGTCACATATTTTGAATATCTGGGCTCCAGAATTGACAAAAATGGCGACTGCTCAAGAGAAATCAGAAGAAGACTAGCTATGGCAATGCAGAGACTGAACAGCCTGAAGAAATTATGGCAGAGCACCAACAAAATGATAAAAGTAAAAGTCTTGAGAGCCTGTGTTTTTCCTGTGGTAGCTTATGGCTGCGAATTATGGACGATTACCAAAACTTCCAGACAAAGAATTGAATCCTTTGAATCAATGTTACAGAAAGATCCTCAGAATACACTCGACAAAGAAAAAGACAAATGTAGACACTCAGCAAGAGTTGAGCACAGAGGAGAACTGGTTCATCAATTTCATTTTGGCTAGAAAATGCAAATACTTCTGGTCACATCAAGAGACACAACGGTCTTGAGAGAACAGTGATGGAAGGTATGGTGCCAGGCAAAAGAGGAAGGGGTAGACCAAGAAGACGATGGCACCAAGATATCCAGGAATGCCTGGGTATGACTGTGGCGTAGGCTGGAGTTTTGGCAAGGGAACGAGTTTCTTTCAGAAAGATTGTGATGGGAGCGACATTCTATAAAGGACATGCTACATGAAGATCCTCTAAAAGCTATGTACATACAATAGTGGAAAAAATCTAGTGGCAGATGAAAACCGAGAGAGACGATGAAGAGGCTGCCGGACTGTCAAGAGAATGTGGAAGCTACCTGAATCTGATATCGGTATAATTTATGAAGAGGCCAAGAGGTTCACCAGGTGTAGATACAGGGAACAAGTAGGAAGCAGAGCACACAAGTTATCAATGAAATGATACATATTACCATCTCAACAGAGGTGAGCAGGCAGTAATCTTTAGACTCTGCATAGGCCACAACAGGACTGAGAAACCATCTGTTCAACAAACTAAGAACAGGACATACAGATGAATGTGTCTGCGGCACTGACAAAATTACTACTGAACATCTGCTACTATGGTGCCCCCACGTGTGAGAAACAGAGAAAGCACATATGTCCATCTCCAATACAATTTCTAGACAAGCTCTTTGGAGATACCAATAACAACTGTTTTTTTTTAGCTATTTTCAAGTTTAAATCTGAAAGTGTTTGAGCAAGTAGAAGAAAAAGAAGATGATGATGATGAAGAACTGTTCTTTCAGTTATGCTCACCATCCACTATAATATGCAGTTATAGACATGCCAGAAAAGCCTGGATAATTGTCAGTTTAATCTTCTTCTTTGCATGCTGTCAGACGTCGACATGAATTTGTTCAAAGAAAGTTGCAGTCATCCTGAGACTGTCGACACTATCATAGAGCTTGTCAAGTGTTGGCACTGGTGATGGCCACGTATGCTTTCTCTGGTCCTTGTTTGTTGGGAAATTTTGCAGCAGATGTTCAGGGGTCATTTTCCAAGTACTGCAGGTACATTGGTCAGTAGCACCTATCTTCAGTTTGTCCGTTTATATATTAAAAAATTTCCATGACTCCATTATATTGTACTTCCCTTACAAGTATTGTTTGTATTTGTTCAGAGAGCTGTCATTCAAGAGAGGAGATATTCTATACCTTTTTTATCAAGTAAATAACAATTGGTGGTGGGGTGAACGTTATGGACAGGTGGGGATTATTCCAACTAATTACCTACAGGTAAGTTTGTGTTGGATTATACAAAAATCAGTATGTGTACATGCATAACAATTTTGATGTTTAAATTGAGAGACTCTGCTCATATAACATACTATGCTCTAGACTTTTTCTGAAAAGCTATGAAAAGTTAAAGAGTTTTTTTTGTACTTGTGAATATATTAAAAGAAGTCTATTACAATGTCTACATTATCATATATTATGTGCACAATACATTTAGCCCCCCAACCCCTGCCCTAGTACAACCACCCCCAACAAATGCAAAAATAATACAAAAGTAAAACAGGTATAGAAGATAAACTATCTATGGTATTTAAGTGTGAAACACATAGTGCTCTCCAGTTTGATCTGGGTGACACAACTCTTTTCAGTTCATGAATGTTGTTCAAGCCCATAATGCAGCCTCTGTAATGATTGTTCTATGCAGAGTTTGTCTTCCTCTTTTCCTGCTACCAGATGGTGACCACACAAATGCATGCAGAGGGAGTCTGTTGCTGTCTATTCTAAGAAGATGTCTGATGTATAACCACATTTTTTCCTGATGAGTGATGAAACATATTGTTGACTGGTGATCTCTCTAATTGTTTTGTTGGTTTTGAATTCCTCCCAACCAATGATCAAGTTTTTTAAGACATTGATTCTTAAATGTATTTAATTTCTTTTCTAATGCCTTTATTATTTTCCAGCATTCACATCCATAGGTGAGGATTGGTAATATGTTGGAGTTAAACAACCTGAGCTTGGTGTGCTCGCTCAGTGATTTTGATTTCCAGATGTCAATTTGTTGGGTAAAGGCACCTGATGCTAGAGCAGTGCGAGTGAAAATTTCCTTAGATGTATATCCAACTTGAGCCATTATTGCTTCCCAAGAAATGTGAAACTGTCAACTGTTTGTTATATCCTGCCATGCAACTGTATAAAAGCAGGTTTGTTGGCAAAATGTATTTATCTTGGAAGCATTGATTTGAAGTCCTATCTGTTCTGATATTTGGCATAGTTGATCTAACTAGTTTTGCGCTTCTTCAGGAGTGGAACTCAATAGCGCTAGGTCATCTGCAAAATCAAGGTCCTCTAGAATCATGTTATCTATCCATTTTATGTCAAAATGTTCAATTAAAACATAATTTATAATAACCCAATCTATAGCTTCACCAAATAGAAAAGATGATATAATGCAGCCTTGTTTCACTCCAGTTTTTATGTGAAACCAATCAGTTTTTCCTGTAGTGGTCCGAACACAGCTTGTGGATGATAGTGAAGAACTGCAATGGTGTTTATGTATTTTGGTGGAATGACATAGCTGGAGAGTATTTTCCAAAGTGTTGGTTGATGTAAACTCTCAAAAGTTTTTTGAAAATGAATAAAGTTAATGATCAATAACTATTGAATTTCTACAGATTCCTCAATAATTATTCTCAGAGTGAAAATTTGGTGAAAGAAAAATTTCTTTGGTTTTATTAGTTTTAAACTTGATTGTTTTTCTTGCAAGCTTATTTCTATCTTATCCCAGAGTCTTTCTGCAAAGTGCTCTTCTTGGCAATAATAGAAGTGTAATGCCTCCCCAGTTGTTTCAATCCAATAAGTCGTTTTTCTTTGGTATTTTAACAATAAGTCCATCTTTCCATTGTCAGGGGGGGTTTTCGTTATTCCACACTTCATCATCTGCTGCTATTAACATTTAGTCATCCTCCAGCTGCTTTTAAATTCATGAGTTTGCTGATGACTAACTTAATCTCTTCAAGTGTAAACTCTTTTCTAGATACTTTCAAAATGAGAATGATTGTTTCATTGACAAACAATGCTTACCTAAAAATACAATTGCCCTTATCTTAAAGTGACCGAAGAATGTGCATTATTATAAATATAGCATATTTAATGTTATGTCTTTTGCAGCTTTGTAGCCAATCATTGACTTCTTCTCTTTAGCAATGAAAGTACTAAACTGTATCATCTTCTAATATATGGCTTGTTCACCCATTTTGAATATTTATGGCTTAGTAAATCTACCATTTGATGTGATCTTGAATAGCTTGTGGGAATGACTCTGCAACTACAGTATCAGCACTAGTTACTTTATCCAGAAACTTTGAAATATCTTGTTGAGAAGGTTTCTTTCTTAAAACCTGTTAAACCAGCCAATACTAGCTGCACATTTGATCAGCATACTACAGGAACAATAAGTATGCAGATCCTTCACACCATTTGTGTGAGAGACGGAGCACCTAGAGCACATTGATACAAATTCTTAACAAAACAGAACAAAAATGAAACCCTGAAGCAGACATGACGGTGGTAAACTGCCACAAAATGAAATGCTCTTGACTTTGCTGATCTATTTATGAGTTATCTATTCATTTATTTACAATGATCTTGAACCTACAAATAAATTAGTCATGAGTTCTTGACTCAATTTTGATTAATTTTGGTGTATAAATATTTATTTGTTTATTTACACTGAACTCCAATTACTGTAGCTGCTTTTAAGATTTGAATAAATTGATACCTGTATTTACTTAGAAGGTGTTTCCTTTAGCTTTGAGTTCATTCACTTTTAAGACGCTTGTAAATTGTGGGCACACAACAGTTTAAGGAACTGTTTGTCTGTACACTTGATTCCAAGTACAAACAATACTTCTACACTCCCACATTGATAGGAGGTCGGGTCAGTTCCATAGTAACAATTGCTGTTTGGGAGGAAAATAACTTTTCATGTACTAAGCCGCAGCTTGTGTGAGGTGGGGTGATCAGTTCCATTCCTTGCTATTTTTATCTTCTCCAACTCGTATGTCCATTTACAGCTGGATTGACTGGATTAGCGGTCATACCAGGCACGACCCACAACCGGGATTTTTTTTCTGATCTTCTGTGAACTCGATGCAGAAGAGGAGTGACTAAGTAAAGTAAATTGCTTGCATATTTTTTGAACATATTTCTATTTTTACATCGACTTAGAGGGTTTTTAAAACAAATGTTTATTTATTTCAGTTTTTGCCTTCAGCAGAAGCAGCTAATGTTACTACTCCACATTCAGTGGGTCAAGCTAGAGCTAAATTCAGCTTTACTAGAGAATCAGCCATCGAGCTTTCACTGAAGAAGGTGGGAATAAACAAAACAGAAGATAACAATGTTCTGAGTGAAATCATTTAATTTTAGTTCTGATATTCTGGTCTCCATGTTTTTCTTGGGTCTACCTCTCGTTCTCTTCCCTTGAGGATTCCATGTAAGAGTCTTCAATGATTACTTGCATAATTTCATCTTCTCTCCAATAAAAATCAATTAATGAAACAAAAATAAAACTGGACAATTGAAAATCTTATGGAGCTGTACTCTAAAACAAACAATGATTTAAAATAGCAGAAATGAACTGTAGATTCAAATGAATATTAGTTGAGTAGGGTAAACACTATCCATCAACCGCAAAGACTAAAAAGGATCAGTAAAAAAGTAAATCTATTAGAAATTCCAGTTTTTAAAACAAATTAAGACATCAGTAAATTAACAAACATATTTTGCTGCAATAAAATCCTGTCTACATCTGTTCACTAAAAGAAATGTGAAAACAACTTACAAATGATGGATTACCCTTACATGCTGGCATGTGTGTACATATTCTTTCTCAGCTTGTTTCTTTTTAACACCATTGGTAGTTTAGGACCCCCACACAAATTTACATCTTTTAAGGAAGCCTACATCAAAATGCTTTGTGTTCTTTTGCAGTGGGTAGTTTCTGTAGCAATTTTTGTTCCTTTTACACAATTATGTCACTATGCCCAATCACAACTTTCCTTAGTCCCCTTATTTTATGACATGCATGAAAGTGTGGTGGTCCCTTTCATTCCTCCTCAAAAAGGAGCCCTGGTATCCACTCAGGGAATTTATGAATTAAGTTATTTCATTCCTCCTCAAAAAGGAGCCCTGGTATCCACTCAGGGAATTTATGAATTAAGTTATTTCATTCCTCCTCAAAAAGGAGCCCTGGTATCCACTCAGGGAATTTATGAATTAAGTTATTTCATTCCTCCTCAAAAAGGAGCCCTGGTATCCACTCAGGGAATTTATGAATTAAGTTACAAATGATGGATAACCTATAAAAGTTGACATGTATGTATTTGTCATTTTATGATATATATGTGGTTGTATAAAGCTTTAGTTAGACCTAGATTGGAGTACTGTGTACAGGTGTGGAGTCCTTATCATAGAGAGGATATAAACATGCTGGAAAGAATACAAAAAAAGAGCGACAAAGCTGATAGTGGGATTCCAGAATTACAGTTATGAGGAAAGACTCAGAAAAACCGGCTTACAGTGTCTAGAAGAGAGAAGAATTCGTGGTGACAATACAGGTTTATAAGATGATCAGAGGAATGGATAAATTAGACTATAACAAGTTTTTTAAAATACATCCACCCACAAGAACGAGAGGGCATAGCTACAAATTAACTAAAGAGAAGTCCAGATTAGATATTAGGACATATTTTTTTTAGTTAGAGAGTGGTGAATGCTTGGAATGCATTGCCAGGGGAGGTAGTGAAGACAGGGACAGTTAATACATTTAAGAATATATTGGATGTGCATAGCTTTTAGAGCAAGGTGATGTAAATGTAACTGGTTGTATAGTATACAGACTCTGCAGAGTCTTCTAAACCAGTATAAAGACGTTAAGTTAAGTTCAGTTAAGAAGGTAACAGTAAAGTAGTCCCTTTCAGTCAATGACTGACTACAGGATGATGCGAACAGGAGGGCAGCTATCTGCTGAGTTTTTGGTTTTGTTTTTCCTTTACGGAATTGTTGTTTCACTTATCCGTGTTACAAGATCTTTTTTCCACCAAGTCTGTGGCTTTTCAAGATCTTGAGCTCTTCCATCAACTCTATATTTCTGTGAATATTTTTACTTACTTACTTGAATATTTATTTGAATTCTTGAATCCTGGTCTTCTTCTTCTTCTTCTTCTTCTTCTTCCTTCTTCTTTCTCCTTCCTTCTTCCTCCTCCTTCTTCTTCCTTTTTCTTCCTCCTTCTTCCTCCTCCTTCCTCCTTTTTCTTCCTTCTTCTTCCTTCTTCTTCCTCCTTCCTCCTCCTTCCTCCTTCTTCCTCCTCCTTCCTCCTCCTTCCTCCTTCTTCCACCTTCTTCTTCCTCCTTTCTCCTCCTTCTTCTTCTGCTGTTGTGCTGTGCTGTTTTGTCGTAATTTACAGCAAAGCAGCTATATCTGTGCCTTTCGGACCAATGCATCAGATTTCAGCTGCCTTTTTTGGGTACTTGGTTTGCCAGAAAGACACTCACCTTATCCATCTGTAGTCAATCTTCTAGACCACATTGCCCGCCCTTCATATTAATACAGAGTCCGCGGCATTCCTGAATTCTGTTTGGTTGTGGATGCTGACATTTTGGATGTGGTCTCTTAAAGAGAAATTTATGACTTCACTCCATTGCCTTTTGGTAGCACAAAGCTTCTCCGAGCCTGATTTGCATAGACTCCGAACGTCACACCCAGTTACCATTGCTGACATAACCGTGTTATTGATGGTGTGAGCGAACATTTTTGGAGATTTAATAAATAGTTTGTATGCTACATATGGATTTCCATATTTGTCTTTTGGCACAGACTGTGTTTCTAATATTCTTCAGCTAGAATAAGTCCAGAGTTGTCAACTGATTTCTCTAACAATATTGTACATATTTTGATTACTTCACCCAAGTATGTTCCTTCACATGATCTATAGTTTCTCTCTTCTCTTTGAATGTCTTGATCATTCCATTGTTATGTTATGTTATCCTGTGTTTGAACAGTTAACATTACTGCACAATAGGCAGGCACAATGATGCTTAGCTTCTTTCAGGAAATGGCAAAGAGTATATATATTTTATCCATATCCAATTTCCCAACTACTGATACTTACAAACCAGGTTGTCAGCTTTATCATTCTAATATTATAATTGTATAAGATATTTCTGCTATTTTCATAATTACAATAAATGTTATTTTCCACTGTTATCAAATGCAAATGTTTTTAAATATTTCATAACTATTTTACTCTCTCTTAATTAAGAGTAGGCCTATGCTGTACACATCACAGTAGAAGTAATGAATTATTTGTCTTTATCAGGGAGAATTTGTAACTCTGTTGAGAAGAGTGGATGAGAACTGGTTGGAAGGTTGTGTTGGTGATCGGCAGGGTATCTTCCCTTTATCATATGTTGATGTCATACGAGAACCTGCCACACCTCCACCTTCTGCAATGACGCTATCGATGCCAGGTAAGTTGCAGCATTCTATTAAAATTACTCCTATCAGATTTAAATCTTACACCTTTAGTCATTGCTACACCTGTGAGGGACATCACTTGCTAACTATTAATTCAATTCATCCATAGCAGATAAAGCAAAGCAAGAAAGATCTCAATTTCATGCCAGTGTGGCATAATAGAAATATGGACTCATTATTCTCTTGACCAACTAGTTGTGATGTGGTCAACATCATGCCGCCGCCTTTAGTTTTCTAGGTTATTCTGGTACCAAAATTTTTAGACTGGGAAGACTCCAGCAGCCATTTGTGATAAAGAAAAACCCTGCACCAACCAAGGACCGAACCCCAATCGCTCAGCTTGGAAGCCAGTGCACTAACCACTGTGCTACCTTCCAATGGGAGATCAGTGAAGAAAAATAGCTATATTTACTGCCAAACTACATGCCAGTGCCGCCTATAGAAAGATCTAGGGTAGAAGACTGAGTTTAGTAGTAGAACCCACTTTTCACGCAAAATTGTGGTGTTAACTCCTATTACCTGCACGCCACAGTCAATCCAGCTATAAATGTGCACCTGACTTGCTGTTATTTGGAGAAAAAGCAACAAGAAAAGTAACTGGCCATCCACCTCGTAAACAAGCTGTGACCTCATGCTTCATCCCCAACAACAGTGTATGCTACAGAACAAACATGTTCGTATTAGAAGGCTTCCCGAGGGGATGGCGTGGCCTAGTAGTTAAGTGGCACGGCTCACATCCCGAAGGTGCTGGGTGTCGATCCCCATCACAGCACCGGCTGTTACCCCGGGGAAGCAAAACCTTGGAAAATGCAGGAGGAAGCAGGCCCTTACATAAAATGCATGCTGGGCCGACATAAGGTGAACGCAAAAAAAAAAAAAAGAAGGCTCCCCAACACTTGGGGTTGCACCTCTTATTGAGTGTGTGCAGATATTTGGTTTAAAGTGGAGGTAAGGATGAGTTCTCAATTTTAAATAAATGCTAACTAAATAAGCATCTGAACTGAATCCCACCACAACATACCCCAGAGTGCCAAATATGTATGCACCCATATGATATTGTTGATTAGCATCTCTTTGAGTGCTCAGCGCTCAACAATGTTAGGAAAATACTTCGTCCTCTGAATCCAGATAAATGGAAAACTCTATATGGTTTTAAGAAACAACTGAAAAAAACATGCAGACTCAATTATATGACATTGGGCCAAAAGACAAAAGCACCTATATTGCTGGAGTCGTAACAACAACTAAATGTGTGCAACACATATTCTCTGACAACACAATCCTAGTTCCTGGCCTTCTAGTGGTAGGACTGATCCTTAAAATAAAAAAGTTATTGCCCATCGCAAGTGTGATAGCCACAACACAACATCAAACAGTTTTGTCTTAATAATGTGAAATGGGCTGTATTTAGACTATAGTGAGGAAGAAGCTGTGCTAGTCATCGATCTCACTCTTTTCCCGAGTTACCTCGGATCAGTGGCAAGACTGTTGGTCGAGATGACTGGAGGTAACTTAGGATGCAGGTACTCTGGTCTTACCTCCCATAAGACTAGGGTTTGTTTGAAACCTGCAGGATTCAATCGCCCACCTTTTCCAATCATCGCTGTGAGAGGTGCATGCCTTAACCTCTTGACTACAGTGACCCAGCGACAGATCCTACTAACAAGTGAAGGGGCCAGGTGCGAGACATTAATGACCTAAAACTAAAATGCTCTGGCGAAGATGAAACTGTAAGCCGTAGGTAATAATTCATCTGGGGGAATAAAAACTCAACATCAAATCACCTGTTACCTAAAAGGGAGTTTGGTCACAGCCATAGACTGGAAATAATACTCAAAGGGGCATAAACATTTAGTTCTTCTGTAAAATACAACACAACAGGGATCAAGATGCTGAGCAGCGCATGAGCTGCAGTGGTCAGCGACCCATAGCTGACTGCTAGCGTCAGGGCCAGCGAACCATAGCTGCCTAGACCCTTCTACACCTCCACGTGGTGATCCTGGATAACAGGCTGCAGCAGGGCAGACTGGCTAAGGAGAAGAGATCGAAGAGGGAATGCTAACCAGGTACTCAAAAAATGCTTGCTGAAGTCGGATGTGTTGGACCAAAAGGTGCAAATATTGCAGCCAAGCTGTAAACTACGACACAACGCATTCCGTTCTCTGGACTACATTCTGCTACTTAAGCCCTTTCAGGGTTTGGTAGCGGGAGATTGAGAACGAACGAAAAAGAAGGAGGAAGACAACACAACAAATCTTGTGCTTCTTAAAATAAAAAATGAGCACAGAAGAAGACTACTTTCCCCTGAGTTAAGAAGAAGAAAAAGGGTTAACTTTAGAATATTTCTGGCTTACTATCAGAGATTTACAGTGCACCCTAACCTCTCTGAATCAATTAGTTTACGTAAACTTTATAAGGTTTACAGGACAAAAGATAAATTTCAAGTCGGCGAGTTGTAAACAGTCTTTTTATCAGTGATAATGATCACGAAGGCAAGTATTTGTCAGAGAACATATCCAATGGCCAGCAGCAAAGAAAATGAAATAATAGGTTGTCTGCAATCAAACTACGAACCTCCATTTTCTTTTCTATTGTTTGTTGTAAATGCTTTTTGAATACAGTTGTCACTAACAAACATACTTTTTAAAAGATTTGCATGCTCACAATATAAAATAGCAATCGCTGATAGGAACGGTTACCTGATGGAACAAGGGAGAGAATGAATACGATGACTGCTACCTTCAAATCGCATTAAAAAAGAGGGCTAAAGAATGTTGTTTATTGGTCTAGCAACCTCATCATGTTGTTGTTAATGCTGTTATGGAATGCCCACAATGAGTAGACTACTCTTTATGTGTGCCCTGAAAAAGACGTTAAGTGGCAGGTTGCAGTAGCTTTTCTCACATTCCGAGTGTGCTGATGAAGGTGGACCACGGACCTCCAGGCAGTTGTGCTGTACTTGGCTTCATCTGCATGTCACTTGCTACTACAAGGATTACACCAATTCTCCATCTCGCAAGCCATGCTTCCATGAAAATGAAAACAGTTCGTTTTCAGGGAGGTCTGCATGGAAGTCATGTGGGGGTCTTGATCAGTATATTTCACCTGACCCTGACAAACATTTCCGATCAGTAAGTTTTGCCTGACCAGATGGTGGTATCCTCTCCCCACCTCATGTAAAATCATTTTTTTTTCTTTTTTTTTGCGTTCCTCTTATTTCTCTAATCCCCAAGGTGGTGTGCATTGCACTGTGGTTTTTATTTTGCGCATGTCGGCCCAGTGTTTCCGACTTCAGCATGTATTTTATATAAGGGTCTGTTTCCTCCTGCATTTTTAAAGAGTTTGCTTCTCCAGGGTAACGGCCAGTGCTGTGGATCGAACCCAGCACCTTCTGGTTGTGAGCCGTGTCACTTAACCACTAGCCCACCCCGTCCCCTTTGTAAAACCATTGATACAGAAACTTAACATACCAGTTAATGAGCTACATGCATATGTCCCCATTAATAATCCCAATGCAAAATCAAAGAGACTGAGGTATAAGTGGTTTGTCAAGTGCATGGATGCTATCGATGAGGCAAGGAAAATCTATGCTGAAAATGTACATTTGCAAAATCAAGAAATATTTGCAAAATTGTTAGATTGGAATTGAAATAAATATGGGATTGAAAATGCAGCACAGTGAATGAGCTGACAGCAACCAGCAACTCATAGCTGGTTGCTTGCATCAGGTTCAACAAACCATGATGACCAAGACCCTATTCCAGCTCTAGTCGGTGACCCTGGAAACAAGCTGCACTAGTGTAGTCTGACTAAGAGAATAGGGATCACAGTGGGAGGGTAAACTCCATTCCCAAAAAGTGGGAGGGTAAACTCCATACCCAAAAAGTGGGAGGGTAAACTTCATACCCAAAAAGTGGGAGGGTAAACTTCATACCAAAAAAGACTAGCTGAAACTGGATGTGGCAGGCCAAAGACGAAGATATCGCAGCCTCACTGTAACGTCCTTTTCAGGATAAGCACAAAAGAAGATTCAGAAATAAATATTGGACTGAAATTAATAACTGATCTCAAAGAATTGTGAATGAAGTGTTAAGAGAGGTTTGTCATTATGAGATAATTTTCACTGAACCTGTTTATTTTGTGAGCATTGTTCAGTTCTATTAGTACTTCGCCTGAACGGTATACAATATTTAACATTATGTTCTGTAATAATAATGTGTTTGTAGTCAACTGTAACTAGAAACTATGATTCAAATTTGTATAGACAATGTGTAATCGTTAACTGCATTCTTATCTGCACAGGAACACCAGAGATGTTGTCACCTATAAGCTGGAAGACTCCTTCACCTCCTCCACATCCATCTCCCAGTGTCTTTGCTTCGTCCACACCTGGAACTTGTACCTATAGCTACAGACAACCAAATAGGTTCCCATATGGATCCCAGTCTTCTGAGGAGCATTCATTCCCAGAATTTTCAATTTTTCGTCAGAAGAGAACCTTAAGTCCATTTACAAGCAGTGATGAACTTGAGATCACCCTGGATAGTCCTAAATCTTCTGAACAAATCACTGCTGGTACAGTGACTGATTATGAAACAAACTTTGAGCAATCACTTTCTGCCAATGAGTCTATCAACACATCCTGGTCATCGGTATTTGATGATGGTTTAATGCTTCAGAGGTTTGTTATTTTCTATTCATACCTCCTTCTTCCTTGTCTGGTGATTGCATTTTTATGTTTTCACCATTAGAAACTTCCTGCAATGAACTTGATCATTGTTTGGAGCATTTCTTTAGCTTCACACAGTTTAGAGTTTAATTATTGGGCCAGTGTGTTTTCCTTAACTGGCGGTACAGTGGACACCCTGTAATACGTTTTCTGCAGATTGTTCTTCTAATGTACATGTGCACAGTGCTGAAGCAGGCTTCTCTGAAGTTTGTTAACTATTAATTTCTGACAATGTTTGGAAATTTGTCTATGAAGTCTGTCTTTGTCTGCTAATTTTACCATGTGTATGTTAGCATAAGTAAAAGTTACCTGGATGCATGTGTTTTAGCTGTGCTGTGGACTGTAAGCACCACTATTTTAATAAATAATGTCTCTAATCCTTTGATTGGAGCATTTTTTCAGATAGATGTTGTCTGATCTATATCCACATTGGTGTAAAATAAGACTTTCCTGGCCTTGACACTCTTTAGAATCTTCTTTGCTCTGCTACTGAAGCACACATTTCATAATTAAAGTGAAGGAATGTGTCTTCATACTAGATCAGATGATCAGTTGTTTAATATTGCCCAAGGCAAAAATTTCAATCAGGAACTTGCTATTCACTGATGATGCTGTAATTGTCACGCGCAGTCAGCAGGTAGTTCAAAGCTTCATAGATTGCTGCTCCTAGACGTGAAAAGATTTTAGTCTCACAATATTTCTAAACAAAACAAATGTGTTTGAACAGAAAGTACACGCCACATCAATTGTTACCATTGATAATTATGGATTGGTAGTTGAACACAAGTTCACGTTACCTGTCATCAACGACAAGCTCTCTCTAGACACTAAAATTGACAATCACATTGGAAGAGCTGCTGACATATTTGCCAATCTCACAAAGTGTGTTTGGAAAACCCCAAATTTACAATTCAGACTAAGGCCATGACTTACGATGCATGTGTAGGCAATACACTTCTGTCTGGTAGTGAAATTTAAACCACCTATGGAAAGTAAGAGCAAAGGCTAACCACCTTCCATCTATGGCGCCTGCGATCCATTCTTGACATTTGATAGAGGGACAGAGTGATAAGCACAGAGTTCCATTCTAACACCAGTCTCCCAAGCATGTATATTCTCCTTAGACAGGGATGGCTTGATCATGCTCACCATTGGAAGACATTCGCATCCATATAGATATTTTCTATGGACAGCTAGTGGATGCCAAAGAACAGTCGGCCAACCACAGCTGAGGCTCAAATAAGTGTGTCAGTGGAACATGAATGCACTGGGTATGAGGCTGTTATCCTTGGAAGACAAAGCTGCTGAAGGTGGAATAGGGTCTTGGTCAGCTATGTTACTGACCCTAATGCAAACAGTCAGCTATGAGTTGCTGACTGCTGTCAGCTCATGTACTGCTGCATCTTGGCCCTGGGCTGACTTTTATATCCTTTAGAAGTTTTATGTCACAGAAACAAGAACAAAAAATACATTTACACTCTAGGATACAAAATGAATGACTGATTAAGTGAGTAAATTCTGGAGAGTAAATTTTGCAGTAGTGTCACATCTAACATTTTACACATCCATACCATGAAAATTACTTTGCAGAGATGTGTATACATATGCCAGAAGATGTAGTGAGAGACATTATATAATATTTAAATTCAGAAGAATTGGGAGTATTTGATGGAAACAGCATTAACATAAACCCAGGGGAAAAAATTTTGAATTTGAAGAGAATAGCAAATGACATACAAATCACAGCAAATGAGCAGGAAATGAATATAGCTACAAATGGGAGTGAATCATCAAGAATCCCTTGTACTGTACCACCAAAACAATTTTCAGGAAATGCTGGGCATCTATTGCAGCCTACTTTTAGTGTGAGACAGTGTACTTTTAAGTGTACTTTTAGTGTGAGACAGCCTACCTTTAGTGTGAGACAATCTACCTTTAGTGTGAGACAGTCTACCTTTAGTGTGAGACAGCCTACTTTTAGTGTGAGACAGTCTACCTTTAGTGTGAGAGACAGCCTACCTTTAGTGTGAGACAGTCTACCTTTAGTGTGAGACAGCCTACCTTAAGTATGAAACAGCCTACCTTTAGTGTGAGACAGTCTACCTTTAGTGTGAGACAGTCTACCTTTAGTGTGAGACAGTCTACCTTTAGTATGAGACAGCTTACCTTTAGTGTGAGACAGTCTACCTTTAGTGTGAGACAGCATACCTGTAGTGTGAGACAGCCTACCTTCAGTGTGAGACAGTCTACTTTTAGTGTGAGACAGTCTACCTTTAGTGTGAGAGACAGCCTACCTTTAGTGTGAGACAGTCTACCTTTAGTGTGAGACAGCCTACCTTAAGTATGAAACAGCCTACCTTTAGTGTGAGACAGTCTACCTTTAGTGTGAGACAGTCTACCTTTAGTGTGAGACAGTCTACCTTTAGTATGAGACAGCTTACCTTTAGTGTGAGACAGTCTACCTTTAGTGTGAGACAGTCTACTTTTAGTGTGAGACAGTCTACCTTTAGTGTGAGACAGTCTACTTTTAATGAGAGACAGTCTACCTTTAGTGAGAGATAGCCTACCTTTAGGGAGAGACAGCCTACCTTTAGTGTGAGACAGTCTACCTTTAGTGTGAGAGAGCCTACCTTTAGTGTGATACAGCCTACCTTTAGTGTGAGACAGCCACTTTTAGTGTGAAAGTATCTCATCTAATTTTACCTAATTATCATATTCATGTATCCATACATTGATATAAATTTGTTAGGTATCTTCCATTTTTGTTAGACCTCTACTGGATGTTGGGCAGCAAAAATTGAGTGTTTCCATATTTATTCCAAGCATTCTAACACCTAGTACTTTTACATAATTTAAGGTCAATCAGCGCTGAAGTTTTATTGAAATGAAATTCATTGTGTACACATCTTGTCGCTTGGCAGGAAAGGCTTGATAGACAAGTATGATAACCTTTCAAGGATGGACACCACTGATATGAAACAGATGCTGCCTTGCAGAGGGACTTGGTACAGCCAAAGGTTAGGGAAGCAGCTCTACACAAATGCATGCTGAAGATGGATACGATGATTCCACAATTACAGAAGACTGTAACCTGCCAGGAATGTTATAAGAGACATCTAAGGGGGGGGGGGGGGGGGGGCATGGGGGTGGCTTCCCCATTCTGTTTAAACTTTAAGCCTAAAAACTTCAATAGATATGGACAGGTCAACATTTGATGATTTGGCTTATACTCCACAGGACGCTGAAAAAGGTGCAGAGGATGATGTGTTGGTTGCTGATATCATTTATTAGTCATTCACAGCAACGGAAATATGATATGGATGTTGCCTTTGTTATCCGTCATTCACAACACTCAAAATATGATTTGGTTGCTCATTTTGTTAGCAGTTATCACAACAAGGGGAATATGATTTAGCTGTTTATCTCACAGCTGGCCATCTTTAAACATTAGCTATAAATATGTATAGAAAGTTTAAAGTTATTGCCCATCTGGAAGCGAGGATGACCATAACATCGGACGGGTTTGTCTTAATAATGTGATGTGTGATGTATTTGAATTATAGCGGGGAAGAATATGCACTGGTCATCAATCTCACTCTTATCCCGAGTTACGTTGGATCGGTGGCACGACTATTGGTCGAGACGACTGGAGGTAACTCAGGATGCAGGCACTCTGATCTTACCTCCAGTGAGACCAAGGATCGCTTGAAACTTGCAAGATTTGATCGTCTACCATTTCCGTTCATCACTGTGAGAGGTGAGTGCCTTAACCCCTTGACTACAGTGACCCCATAAGAAAGTTTAGATAGAAAATTTAGAAGGTTTAGATAGAAAATAAATACTTATAAGTTCACCCATTTGTCTCTATAACTAATGTAAGAGTTGTATGCACAAACACACATGAGGAAGCTAAGTATCTGGATGTTATTCCTTAACTTGTCTGTCTCTACCAGACACAAAGCAGTATGTGCCCATGCTCCAAGGAGCGAAGATGAGCTGGAGCTGAAGGTAGATGATGAAGTATTAGTACTGGAAAAATGTGATGATGGTTGGTTTGTGGGAACCTCAACAAGAACTGGACATCTTGGCACTTTTCCAGGCAACTATGTACAAAAATGCTGTAAGTTGATCATTGCATCTCCTCTCTCACATGTGTTTCTGCAATCACAGAATTCATCATCTGTTTTGTCAATCCCCAACAAATCAAGCAACACATATGTGTCCATGACAGCTGGTTCTGAGTTTCTATTTAATCTCATTTCTTGATTTTGATATTTTGAAATTCCTCACTGGTTTGTCTCTATGAACCTCTGAGCTATTGTTCTTCTGCAAAGTTCATTTCACAATGATTTTGGTATTTCTCTTCTTCTTTATCATTCATGCGCAGTCGGGTTCATCCATGTCCACTTCATCATTTCATCTCAAGGTTCAAACTCGTTACTCCAATCACATCATCATCATCACCAGTCCCATAACCTAGAAGGTCGTTGTGGCACTGTTATTTCAATTTGTAGAACCAGTTCCCGCTATACGTCTAGATTTTTCACCAGGGTATTAGTTTCAGCTATAGACCTTCCCATCCACTCTTTTATATTGTCCTCCTACCTTTTTTTTTGGTCTCCCTCTCCCACGCTTCTCAGGCACAGTGCCTTGCAGGATGGTCTTGGTTTAGCCCCATCGATTGGGACATATGTCCATACCATGTCAATTTTCGTGTTTTCATTATAGTCAGTAGGTTTTTATACTGGCCTAACTCCTTCCTAACAATTTCAATCAAATCTTGGATTTCTGAATTTCTAATCTGGTCTTCAAAAGTTTGCTTAAAATATTCTTCTTAAATATTTTTACTTTAAATATTTTTGCAAAAAATGTAACGCTCTATGTTTCCCACTCTCAACAATAAATAGAATCAAAACAACTTTTAGCTCCATGGATATCAGATCAGTTGCCATCTCAACATGTTATCCATATATTTCCAGACGGCTTAGACAGATCATCAGATGGTCTGAATCTTGTGTTGCTCCATAGTCACATGTCTCATTCTCTGTGTATGTCCATCTCATTAAGTTTTCCTGTATCATGATACACCAGTTTGGAGTCTGTTTAGTGACTTTTGTGTTGTGTAGGATAAGTGGTGTCCAGGCACTGGTTCTCCGCACAGTTCATTTCATTTTTCTATCAGCGTTTTACAAGACTAATCTGTAGGGGGTGAGTGGATGAGCTGTAAAAAAAACTTTGCCTAGATTTCAATCTTGTGCACTGCATCTGGTGTCCAAACATATGATGCCTTGGATCATTTGCATGTTTCTATCTTTCAAATATCTGATGTCTCAGGTGGTGAAACGCCGTTATGGAGTATATTTCAGTTGAAGTAGGCTTTAGACACCGTGTAACTATTCGGCCAGTCTCATTTATTGCTAAATCAATAAGTTTGACATGTGCTGTTTTTCCAAACTGGCATGGCAAACTCAGCTGTGGAGAAACACAGATCTAGTACTGATGTTCAAAGAGCATCTGGCTGTTCTCCTCATATTGTGCCAGTCAATCAATTTGTGATGGATTTCATGCTCTGCTAATTTCAAGTGGGATCTCAATCTGGAGTCAATCTGTTACAAAATAGTTAAATTTGTTCATCAGTAATAAGCATTAATATTTATACTACCTTATACAACATCACAGCACTACTGGCAGACACATAAGTACTCAGTCGGTCTCCACAAATTACAAATAAAATGAATACTAATAGTTCCTGTAACTAGCTGGCTGTGCACTCCAGGAAGACATATAGGTGTTGCTCCTTCTGTCTTAACTAATCTTCTTTTTCTTCATTGTTTGTTCTTAAACTCCCGCTATCAAGCCCTGAAAAGGGCTTTGCAAACATGCAGTGTGTCATAGTTTACAGCTTGACTATGATTTTTGCACTTTTAGATCCAATACATCCAACTTCAGCATGACATTTCTGGGCACCAGGTTAGCCTTCCCTCTCTGATTCCTTGTCCTTAGCCAGTCTGCCCTGTTGCGCCCTGTAAGCCAGGGTCACCCCTCTAGAGGTAGAGACAGGTCTTGGCAGTTCTGGATCGCTGGCCATGACGCCAGCAGTTAGCTATGGTGTGCTGATCACTACAGCTCATGCACTACTCAGCATCTTGATCCCATCTTAACAAATGATATGGATACCAATGGTTTTTTTTAGATAGTTGGCTGTACTCTCCAGGCAACTCTCCCTGCTTGACTTATGTTTACAGTAAAACTCCAGAAATCTATGGATTGCCAATTCAGCAACTGTGGTGTTATCATCCAACAGGCTGTCATTCATAGACTTCAGTATGTACCCATATTCAATGTCCCCACAATTATTGCTTCAGTTCACTCCAGTTCAGTTCATCCCATAACCCATCAGGTCGTTGGGGCACACATGAAGACACTCCCAAAATCCCACGCCATCCAATTATTGCTACGATTACAATATCTAAGACAAGATCGTGTATGACCGGCAGGGGTGTGACTTGTCTGGGAGTGTGAACCAATACAATGCTCATACTAATTATTGCAGAAAAAGGAGAAAACCAATAAAATTGTAGATAAATATTGTTTCACTATCAGATGACAACTTAAAAGATTAAATCAACTTTTTTGCACATATAAAAATGTGTTTATGAGCACTTAAATAAACAAAAAGACAAACAATCATTTATGACTTGGAGCTCCAGTCCCACTGAAAATATGGAACACATTTTTTATCATTTATGTTGGAAAGTGACCAGAAGTCTCACTCTAGTCCATAACTACTGGTGTAATAATAATAATACAAAGACCGTTTGTACTCTTTGCTTTCAGATTAACCTAGACGTCTACCTGAATACTCATTTGGGCAACATGCTTACCTACTGACTTACATCTTAATGTGCCTTCAGTTGTACATTGTGTGTAAAATTGTGTGGCAGTATATATTGATCTATTAGATTGTATTACTTGTATACATAGTAATGAAACTGCTACCTAGGAGTATAGGGCCATGACTAGTGTTGACCTCATTTAGGAAGTCTGTGCCAAAGCACTTTGCATCCTTTCACCAGCCTGGTTTCTGTAGCAATTTGTTTTACATGGTGAGGTTACTAGTTACACGCACTGAAACCTCTGACTGGCATAATGATAAAAGCACAGCGGCTTTGCTGCTGTCACTGGATTTGGCTACTGCTGTTTTCTATAATCATTTAAAAGCATTTACTGTGAATGTTTCTGTAGAGTTACAAAATATATTGCACTAAAGCTGTTTATCAGCAAAGAACAGAAGCAGTACCACTAATGGGGACAATGCAGTTTTGAGTTATGATAATAATAAACATGTGACCAGATGAGATACTAAATTCCCATTATAGTCAGAAAATATAGATTTGTGATGACAGTTGACAATTTTCATTTCAAATGAACACTGCAATTAATTAAGTTATTACATAGCACCAACATTAACAAGTACCACATTACACTTACTTACTTACTTACTTAGTTGCTCCTCTTTTATCGTGAGGTGTAGAGGTTTGCCAAAGAGAATGGCACACTGCTCTATCCGCCGTCTTTTTCCTGGCCTTTTTCCAATCCAGCCCTCTATCACTTAGGGACTGTCGTATGTTGTCTTCCAAACGTACTTTGGGACGTCCTCGGGGTCTGCGTCCTTGACTTTTGATCTCCCATGACCGCTTTGGTATCCGATCTTCTTCCATTCTACAGACATGGCCAAACCACTGTAGTTGGGACTGCTCCACTCGTGTCTGCAGGGGTTGAACTTCGAGATTGCTACGTATTGTCTGGTTACGGATCTTGTCCCTTTTTGTCACCTGAACCGCCTTTCTTAGGTACCTCATTTCTGAACCACATTACACACACACACACACACACACATATATATATATACATATATATATATATATATATATATATATATATACATAAATATATATATATACGAGATGGCTTCAAATGTTAACCTTATAAGTGGGATAGAAATTTTTTTTAAACCATGCCTTTGTATTGTAACATGTTAATATGGTTGCTAAGGATGTCACGAGTGTCCTGGACATGCCATCACAGTGCACATAACCAACAAGATGTCATAATTGCAGATAAAAGATGGCCATTCCCCATTGACAGGAACCAATGTGGAGCAGTGTTCTGTTTTCTGATTTTTAGCAGCGAAGGGGAAAAACCTAAAGAAATTCATCAGTAAATTCAGATTTTTCTATCCCACTGTTAAGGTTTTAATTTGAAGTCCCTCATATATATATATATATATATATATATATATATATATATATATATATATATATATATATAAACTAACACCCGGTGTTGCCCGGGGTAATTATAAAAGTAGTTAATTGTTTAAACCCCTCCCTTTCATCATATCTCTATTTACTCTCAACATGCCCTCTAACTCACCTTCTATGTCCTCTCATCTCACCTATTACTGCACCCAATTGTTGTGCCTTCTCAATCTGATAATCTCTTTCTTTCAACCCACCAATTTCTTCCCCCATATCTGCCCCTCTCTCCCCCATGCCCCACCCACTCTCCCCCCCCCCCCATTCTTCTCTCTTCATTAACCCCTAATAAATCTAAAATACTTTAGCTTTAAATTAAAATTGTGTCTTGAAGAAATAATGAAAGAATTACATGTTAAAATCAAAGAATGATAAATTTACGCGTGTGCAATATTGGTACTGTGACATCGATAAATTTTTAAAGGTCACATGGTATCTAACACATCCGCAATTTTGCCAAGAACGTTGGGTCAGGAAGTCACCATTTGCCGGTATACAATATTCTTTACCATGTAATAATATAATTCATGATGGGAACAACATATCGAGTTGAAATTGATCTACAAATTGTCCATAGAATGTTCAATTAAATTGTCAGCTTGCTATGTCCTTCCGTTCGTGAGTTATGGTGTCCTCAGACATTAAAAAAATATATATACACACTTTCATAAATATAAATATATATATATAACACTCACCCACTACACATTCTTCTCTTTTTCTCCCCCCCCCCCCCCCCAATCATCGGCCACTCCCCCCTCCCACTCTCATCTCCCTTTAGAGTGAAACAATTACCTTCTTTCTGTTGAATGTACCAACAGTTTCCTGTCATTAATTATACAAGCACATATTTACACATGCATATGAATGTTTATTTGTTAATAACCTATATTCCAATATTATATTCCAATGATATTTAAGGACCATGCTGTTGACTGAGTGTTAAGATCCCATATGTATGTATGTGCACAAATGTTGATATTAACAATGAAGTCAGAACCTTGTACAACACAACCCTTTACAATTCACAAGAAAAATTCTATTCTATTAAGAATCCATGTCTCTTCACTCCAATAAAATCCATAGGTGTTCAGTCTTCCTTAGCAACTAGTGAAATGTGAATACTCACAGTTCCAGAGGAGCAGTGCATACTTGACAACAATATCCAATATCAGAATGGAAATCACTGTAGTGTCTTCAACTCTGAGGTGCCAATATGGACACTTCTTTAATGAGGGCTGTAATTGTCTCTGATTCCTGCTTTGGAAGGTGCAGAAGGGTAGTGTAGTATAGGTAGTGGACATAGAGATCTCAAACCTCCGAGAACTTGTGTGGATCTGTTGTCCTGGTCATGCTGGGGTTTGTAGGAATGAAAGAGCTGACATCACGGTTTCTAAGGAAACCCCCAGTTGTGACATTGGCAATAGATAGAAGTGACATTTTGAAGTTGATCAATGGCTGCCTTTTGGATGAAGTCTCTGCAGTTGATGAACTAGCAATGCACAGAATTTCAAATACTATGCAGATCCAGCAGGGAGAGGTGTGTGCGTGGTCAAAACAGGAGTGTGTACAACCAGAAAGCTACAGGAACCATCAGTATCTACACTCTTTGCCATTTGCTGAGAGGGACTGAGCACTTATGGGTTTGCTCAGAATGCAATAACATCAATTCTTAACGGAACAGTTTCAGTACCTTCTGGTTGTCATACGCTTGCTCTGTCCTATTGGGTGATCTTCCTGCTCAACCTATGACAGTTTACAGTTTGTGGATTTCCTGTCCATTGTTTGCATTATCAACATCTAAGAGGTGATCACTGATTAACCTCAGAATTGAGTTGGGTGTGCCACAATATGAGACATGAAAGCCTATTACATATGATACTAGATGGCAAGATCCAAGGGAAGAGAGGAAGGAGGCGACCAAGACTCACCTTTACATCACAGGCATGCAGAGACTTTAAAGTACGGACCTATGCTGAAAGCAAGAGAGATGCAGAAGATAGGGTCAAATGGAGAAACATACTCAGACAACCTTACAACCAGTTTTAGGACTGATCAAACAGATGATGATGATGATCTTCATGATTTATTTGGGCGAGCAGTTTTTGGTTGGGGATAATGTCCTGCTAAAGGAATGCTTTATCATTTATGCACACAATAAGTGGTTGACTGACTACAATGGCAATGTCTGTCTGTCATTTGACTAATATGTTCTGTTGTTGAATTAACTTTCTTCCACTCTTTTTTTCTGATGCTATTAGTGCTCCTTACAAAACATAGGGCCTTCACCATATTTTAGCACCTCTGACAGGAGACCTGCACACAGCATTTCAAGTTATCTTGCTGTGATGATTTCTGTAATAATCTGTATCAAATAATGAGGCTGCTGGCCACAAAAACAACTATCTTTAGGCACCTTTCATGACATGCTTAGGAGGTTATAATGGTCCAATTCTTTGCTCCCTGAGATTCACTACTTCTGTTAGTGATTTGACTTAGTCGCACATCTTCTACCACAGGGCGTAGTGACATTCTATATTTGCTCTTCTACATTACACTTTCTATAGGAAGGGGGAGCAGGTCCCATTTCCAAACATTCTAAACGCCTCTTAGGACATGTCTAACAAGTTAAAGTGCCAATCTTATTTGCTGCCCTTTCTATTATACATATGTGAATAATGCTACTGCTGACTGTCACGCTGCACACTTGCCCTTAGTTTGACATGGCCTGGCTCTCACAGTAAGAAAACAGTAGAATCTGATCAGTATACATTTTTGTTGTTGCTTGTTGCAGTTAAGACTTCAATTCTTGCATTATAATGGCATTTACACTCATATATTTGCATCTTTGTTAGGCATTCAACTTGTATTCACTTTAGTGACAGAAATATTGGCTGGATATGTGCATAATAATATAAGGTTGTTTGTTTTTTTGTAAAAGTTATAGATAACAATGTTATATTGCATGCTATTGTAGCAGTAATAAATAACAGTATAGTTCATGTTTGAAGATGCTTCACAAGCTCTTATTTATTCTATGCTTATCTTTATCACTGGTATTAATTTAAAACTTGACAAATCATGGCTGCGTCCAACAGGCAAGAAGATGATATTACTAATAAAATAGTAATAAAAATCGATGAAAAGAAGCATAGTAAAAATGTGAATACCCAACTTATCTGTAAAGAAAAATTAAACCCAAATATTTTTATTAAAGTATCAAAACAATCAAGTGAGGATATGAAAGCTGCAATCTTAATTCAATCATAAATGAGAAAAATGGATCAGAAATATTTAACAAGCATGTAAGATAAAAGTGCTGAAAAGAACGTTTCAACTCAAAAAACACCCAGGGATAATTAATATTTATGCCAAGAAAAAAAAGACCACCATGGACCTGATATGTTGATTAAGAAATAGAAAGGGATACAAAGAACAGCACTAGAAATAAGTTGTAGAGAATGGGGGTTATAACCGATGAAGCAATTCAAATTATGTAAATTTATGACTGAAGTGGCTACAGAGAATCTTTACAAAGGCTTGAAAAGAAAGAAGATTATTCGATGTCTGGCAATAAACTACAATGATGCCGCCACTAGTGAAGAAAAACGGTAGTTAAAAAAAAACTATGAAACATGGAGATACATATTGCTACTTAGGTATACAGGAAAAGTGTATGCGAAAGTAATTGAACAATAAGACCAATTATTGAACCTCAGGTGAGCAAAGCTCAATTTGGATGCCATTATGGAATAATAAGCACTAATTCTTTATTTTCCTTCAGATAATTATGCAAAAGAACATTTTAATATTCTTCGACGTTGTGTTGTAGTTAACAGCGAGGTTGCGGTATATAAGCCTTTCGTACCAAGGCGTACGATTTCAGCCGACTTTTTTTAGTTCTGGGTTTGCCTTCCCACTGCGATCTCTATCGTGCAGCTTGTTTCCAGGGCCACCACATGGAGGCGTAATAGAGTCTTGGTCAGCTATGGTTTGCTGACCATGATACAAGCAGGCAGCTATGAGTTGCTGGCTGATGTCGGTCCATGCACTGCTGCATCTTGGCACCGAATATTAGAATATGACAAACATTAAAACTTAGCATTTATTGATCAGGAGTTCACGTTTTTTTAAAGTTGTCATGAATAGACTCTGGACAATATAAGAAGACTATGGACTACAAGGACAGCTATTATGTGAGAACGCTGTGCCATGTGAATAAAAATGTAATAACAACAATTTGATGGAATCACATATCTTCTTAAAATAACCACACGAGTACGGCAGGTATGTGTGCTTTCACCATTGTTACACGAGGGATGTGTGATTTCGCCGTTTGGTACACGAGCGCGACAGGGATGTGTGCTTTCACCATTGATACACGAGTACGACAGGTATGTGTGCTTTCACCATTGGTACATGAGTACGAAAGAGATGTGTGCTTTCACCATTGTTACACGAGGGATGTGTGATTTCGCCGTTTGGTACACGAGCGCGACAGGGATGTGTGCTTTAACCGTCGGTACATGAGTGCGACAGGTACGTGTGCTTTAACTGTTGGTACACGAGTGCGACAGGGACGTGTGCTTTAACCGCTGGTACACGAGTACGGAAGAGATGTGTGCTTTCACTGTTGGTACATGAGTGCGACAGGGGTGTGTGCTTTCACCGTTGGTACACGAGTACGGAAGAGATGTGTGCTTTCACTGTTGGTACATGAGTGCGACAGGGGTGTGTGCTTTCACCGTTGGTACACGAGTACGGAAGAGATGTGTGCTTTCACTGTTGGTACATGAGTGCGACAGGGGTGTGTGCTTTCACTGTTGGTACATGATTGGGACAGGGATGTGTGCTTTCACTGTTGGTACATGATTGGGACAGGGATGTGTGCTTTCACTGTTGGTACATGAGTGCGACAGGGGTGTGTGCTTTCACCGTTGGTACACGAGTACGGAAGAGATGTGTGCTTTCACTGTTGGTACATGATTGGGACAGGGATGTGTGCTTTCACTGTTGGTACACGAGTACGGAAGAGATGTGTGCTTTCACTGTTGGTACATGAGTGCGACAGGGATGTGTGCTTTCACTGTTGGTACATGAGTGCGACAGGGATGTGTGCTTTCACTGTTGGTACATGAGTGCGACAGGGATGTGTGCTTTCACCGTTGGTACACGAGTACGGAAGAGATGTGTGCTTTCACTGTTGGTACATGAGTGCGACAGGGATGTGTGCTTTCACTGTTGGTACATGAGTGCGACAGGGATGTGTGCACTAGGAGAGATAATATGAGAAAAGATGACATTATAAATAAAGTGAGAATTACTCCTTACGCAGGATTCATTTCAAAACAGAAAATACGATTGTTCATGTATCTTATGAGAATAGAACCTGTCTACATGCGGATGGAAAGTTACGATACAAGAAGATCTGACTACAAGGCGAGGAAGGCTATTTGGCAGATGGATACATTACATAACAGAAATCCAACAACAATGCAGGCTGACAACAGCCAATGGAACACACTTGGCACAAGAAAGACAACTTGAGCTCCCAACACTGCTTGTGGGCGGAAGTGTAAGTAACTCAGTGAGTGTGTGGATTACTTGCAAACCATTAAACAACATCTTTCTCTTTAAAAAAAAACCTAGCTATGCGATAGCTCTTTGCGTGCGTGAGCTCGTGCCTTGTGGTTTGATATCCCAATTGGTCGATGTCCCATATACCAACTTCTTTGTGTTATTAGGTACACTGTACCTTTACACTGTGACTAAAGTACAGATAAACGGTTACAACACATAATATGTCAAATCCAGTAAGTGTTATTTACTGCTTATCACAAAATGCTTGTTTCTTTATTGTATAAAGTACGCAAGCAACAGATAATGGTTTTCTGCATTCAGCTGTGCCAACTTTGACGCGGACAAACTGCAGTCGGTGCTCGAGCCAATCTTCTCAGCTATGCTTGTATGATAAACCGTTGTCATGACAACTAATGTGTTTGAGCAATTCCGTCTCATTTCTTCACTTTGTTTTGGATGAGCACTGATTTGCTCTAAGCACGCACGCTTTCTCGTTCGCGCATGCACACAGCTGTAATGTAATATCAAACCATGCACCTAGCAGACTTGTCGAAGATAATGCACACACAACAACTTGCAAATATCTCAATGGCTGGCTCTTAGCAAGATTTCACCTTCACATAATTCTGATTGGTATAGTTCTAATTTCTTGCATTTAGTTCTGACCTGCAAATAGTTGTGTTATAATTTAGTTCTGACCTGCAAATAGTTGTGCTATAATTTAGTTTAGACCTGCAAATAGTTGTGCTATAATTTAGTTCTGACCTGCAAATAGTTGTGCTATAATTTAGTTCTGACCTGCAAATAGTTGTGCTATAATTTAGTTCTGACCTTCATATAGCTCTCACTGTCATTTAGTTGTACCCTTATTCTGTTTCTATTTCTAAGAATCGACATCACTGGACTCCAGACATACCAATAGGTGCCCAGTCTCTCAGAAAATGGCACAGGGCCTGGATGCTGATGGTCTATGTAGCGCAATGGTTGTACACTCTCCTGCTCGGCCCTCTCATGCGCCGCACTCCACTCGAACCTCTTTTGACATCAAAACGCTGCAGTCTGTGGATTGCTGCTTCATCTATTGCGGTGTCCTCATCCAACAGATGGTAATTGATTGATTTCAAAATGTCACGTCTATCCATCACTAATGTGCCCATGATGGGAGGTTGTGAAGTCAAGATCTCAACTCTTTCGTTGCCCTGAACCCCATCATGAGCAGGACAGTAGATCTATGTCAACCCCAGGTGGTTTAAGGCTTCAACAGCTGCTATACACTCGTACATCAGCCATCCCTTCTGTAGCTTCTGAAGTACGGCTTGCACGTCTTGACTGTCCTTGTTAACGGGGTCTCAGATAGTCATCTTAACGCTGAGGTCACTGCTGACATCGCTATTCTCAAAATAGAGGCTGTTGACGTGCATGCACTACTTTACTCATCAACGACCTGTCCTCTCACTCTGGCTGAGAAGCCCCAGCCCGATGTCCAACTGCGCAGCACAGTTCCGTCGGTGTATAGGACGGCAATCACTACCCTGTGTGTTCTCAGTTATAAGTTGGTTCACCTCAAACTCTGCTCTCCCGTGCCTTATTCGCTGCATTCCTTGCCTAACGTTATGACTCTGGCACTCTGTCATTCTATCACCAATGTTAACCCGTTTGCCCCCCTTGGCTATCATCTCAGCTATGGTGACATGTCCGATTAGTTTCTCTGCTTCTGTGATCCATGACGCCCTTCTCTTGGCTCTTGATTTCTGGGACATTCCTGTACAGAGGTGCCGCGTGTCTGACGTGACACGCATTTAGTTGTGATCTTAATTAATATAGCTCTAACCTTCATTTAGTTCTCACGTTCATATAGTTTTCACTTCTTGCATATCATTCTGACCTGCAAATAGTTCTACTATAATATAGCTCTAACCTTCATATAGTTCTCACTTTAATTTACTTCTGACCTTCATTTAGTTCTCACCTTCATTTAGTTCTGACCTTCATTTAGTTCTCACCTTCATTTAGTTCTCACCTTCATTTAGTTCTGATCTTCATTTAATTCTTACCTTCATTTAGTTCTCACCTTCATTTAGTTCTGAACTTCATTTAGTTCTGACCATCATTTAGTTCTCCCCTTCATTTAGTTCTGACCTTCATTTAGTTCTGACCTTCATTTAGTTCTGATCTTCATTTAGATCTGACCTTCATTTAGTTCTGACCTTCATTTAGTTCTGACCTTCATTTAGTTCTGATCTTCATTTAGTTCTGACCTTCATTTAGATCTGACCTTCATTTAGTTCTGATTTTCATTCTGTTTTAACCTTTATATTGTTCTGATATTTATGTAGGTGTGACCTTCAAATTGTTCTGATCTTCCTTTAGTTCTAACTTCAAATAGTTCTGTTTTCGCATCAATCTGACTTTACAGAGCTCTGACTTCATAAAGTTCTGACTCACGTACATTTATTTCTGTATTTCATATAAAACTGACTTCATATAGTTCAGACTTTCATATAGTTCTAACTTTCATATAGTTCTGACTTTCATTTAGTTCTGACTTTCATATAGTTCTGACCTTCATATAGTTCTGATTTTCATTTAGTTCTGACTTTCATTTAGTTCTGACTTTCATATAGTTCTGACCTTCATATAGTTCTGATTTTCATATAGTTTTGACTTCACATATTTTTGACTTTCATATAGTTCTGATTTTATAGATTTTGAACAGTCACTTCGGATTATCTATTTACCCATTGGAAACATCATACGTTCTTTATACGAATCTTTGACTGATCAGTAATTGGAATAAGTTCACGTTCAGCGTATCACTAGCAACTATCTGGTTTCTCCCAGTTGTCGTATGCTTGTCTCAAAGAATACGCCAAGCTACAAAAGCGTATTAATTCCAGCAGTTAAAAAGACGGAACACCATCTTCGTTGCTGTTAATGGTTTAGGTGGTAAGCCTACCAGATCTATTCAGATGTGTTTCACTCAATACTCGGCTTCACACAATGCTAAGTGTTTACGCTCCCTGTGTGGTTGGAAAAGCGCCAGCACTATGCTGGTTTCTGCCCGAGATGGAAAGGTAATCCACAGTCTCTCCAGAATTTGGATATAGTCCCAAGGAGCATATCGCTCGGGGGGGGGGGGGGGGGGGGGTTAACTAACAGCAACTTCCTAGAGGTCATGGTCAACATCGATGTCAATTTTCAATACCGACGTCAGCAATTTGCAGTGACGTGTTAGACATATTGTTAAATACGTCATCATGGCCACTTACACATACATTTTGTTTCATGCAGAATGTTTCCGACACTTCATCTTCCTCTTCGTTCGTTCTCAATCTCCCGCTCCCGAATCCTGAAAAGTACTTTGCAAGCAGCAGGATGTAGTCCGGAGAACGGAATGCATTGTGTCGTGGCTTACAGCTTGACTGCGATATTTCACGTTTCGGTCTAACACAACCGACTACAGCAATCATTTTTGAATACAGTGTTACCTTTTATTTTCGATCCCTTCTCCTTAGCCAGTCTGCTCTATTGCAGCCTGTTATCCAGGATCACCGTGTAAAGGTGTAGAAGGATCTTGGCAGCTCTGGATCACAGGCCCTGACGCTAGCAGTCAAGTCAGATATGGGTCGCTGCAGCTCATGCGCTGCTCAGCGATTAGATCCCTGTTCCCGACACGATGGAGTTTACAAATGCCATTTTAGATGTTAATGGAGCTGCTTTAGCTGAGAGGTAAGGCGCAAACGGTGCTGTTTTAAGTCCCGCGAGCTGCAGGCGTTCTGTGGTCTCAATGGAGGTCAAATTGGAGATGGCCGATACACTCGAAGATCCCGTGTACACGCTGTACGCGTAAAAGAACCTTTGACAGCAGAAAATAAATAAGAGTAAGCCATTAGACGTTGTCCCGGCACACATTCTAACGATAATAACATTCCTACCGAACGCCGTCTTGCATGAAAGACATGCCAAAGAGGACGGAGGGAGGGCGTGGTCTTCATCTTGCAAGCGAATACAGACCAACCATCTGTTTGTCTGCACACTCGATTGCAAGTATCACTTGACCTTTACGCTCCAAGCGAAATAGAGAAGTGATTAAGTCTAGTAAAGATTTTAAACAAGATAGATGACCGATTTTCAAAGGTCTGCTTCCTCAGTAAACTTATCCTTTCTTTTAATCTTAGTTATACTTACCTTAACTTAACTTTTTTTACACTGGTCTAGGAACCTCATCAGCGTCTGTATACAACCAGTTACATTTACATTATCCTGCTCTAAAAGTTATGCGCATCCAATCTATTCTCAAATGCCTTAACTGCTCCTGCCTCCGCTACCTCCTGGGGCAATGCATTCCAAGCATTCACCACTCTCTAACTAAAAAAATCTCCTAATATCCAATCTGGACCTTTCTTTAGTTAATTTGTATCTGTGCCCTCTTGTTCTCGTTGGTGGTTGTATTTTTGAAAAACTTGATATAGTCTAATTTAACCTTTCCTATGATTATCTTATAAACCAGTATTAAGTCATCTCGAATTCTTCTCTTTTCTAGACACTGTAGGCCAATTTTTCTGAGTCTTTCCTCATAACTGTAATTCTGGAATCCCCCTATACGCGTCAGTTCTTTTCAAATTAAAATATATCTTCGTTGGGCACTCTTCTCTGGCGCACCATTTGTTAGTAATTTAACTTTCTGTTTATTCATTGCAAAGAATAGATCCACTGTAACCTGGCAGAGGTTTCTAAGAGATAACTTGTAAGAGGTAACTAAGCTGGGTTGGGCATGGGGATTGGTTTCTCCATCCTGTAAAAAACTATAAGCAACACGTCAATGACACAAAATAACATCTGTACGCCATGGCAAAAGGGAAAAGACTCTGCCAAGTAAGCAACAGAGATAGGGGTTCTTCATCTTCCTCTTCTGCCTTAGACTGAGAAGGACGTTTGATACGTTGCGTTATGGTTTATAGCGAGACTTGGATATCGGCGCTTTTCGGCTCATCCGATTTCAGCACAGCCTTTTAGTTCCCGGGGTTACCTTCCCTCATCGAGCCCTAAGGCTTAGCCAGGTTGCATGTTTGCCAGTCTGTTTCCAGGACTGCAACTTGGAGATGAAACAGGGCCATGGTCAGTTATAGGTCACTGAACCTGACGCAAGCAGCTATGCTGTCAGCTCATCCAATGTTTCTTCGGCCTAAGCAGGAACTCAAGTAAAGTAACTTAAATGTGAAGGCATTTTCACACTGAAATTGTAACATACAAATAGCAACTTATGAATGAGTTGCACACAAATTCTATTGTTGTTGGTGGACATCTTTTTTATTTCACATAGCCTGTCATCCTCATTTTTGACATAGTAGATTCAACTGTGACATGTTTTAGCTGATTCACTCCGTAAAGCCCAGGTATTGGCCCACACAATTATTACAATGCCAGATACCAGCTGAGATATTGGCTTTAAGAATTGTCATGCACATATATTGAAGTTTACAAATATCAAGTTTTCTTTAGTGTACTTTTTACCAATAATTTTACATTGCAAAACATGAACATGACTGAGGCCAAAATATCACGGAGTGAATAAGTCAACTCTTCATAAAAAGTTACCTTTCGTTTTCGTTAAGTGTAAAAAGTGACCTATTATGTCTGGAAACTAAAGCGTAAAAGTGACATTTTCTGTAAGGAAACTCGAGTGTTAAAGTAATCGTTTTCTGTAACGAATATTGAGTGTACACAGTCACTCTTTCTGTCAACTATTTTTAGTGTTAAAAAGTCATATTTTCCGTAAAAGGGGCTAGTGACCTCGTCGTGTAAAACAAATTACTACAGAAACAACCACTGCAAAATCACGCAAAGTGTTTTGATGCGACTTTCTAAATATAGTGGTGGCATTATACCCTAGCTGGAGCCAAAAGATAAGAAGGAGAAGAAGAATCTACAGTGTAGAAAGTAACATTCCAACGTAAGGATTATTATTGCAAAAAGTGAACTTTTCTATCAGAAATATTTATTGTAAAAAGTTACCTTTCTGTAGGGTATCTCACATGTTGCCCCCCCCCCCCTCCCTTAAAACAAAATCTTTTACCCCTTCGTTGTTCACCCTGAAAAGAAGGATCTATTCCGTTGTGTCGTAGTTTACAGCGAGGCTGCGATATCTGCGCCTTTTACCTAGACACATCCGGTTACAGCAGGCCATATCTTTAAGAGTAGATTTGCCTTCTCCTTCATCTATATCTATTCTCTTTGCCAGACTGCAAAGAAACAAGCCGTCCTCCAGGACCGCCATTTGGAGGCTGATTAGGTTCTTGAACAGCTCTGGCATGCTGCCCTTGACGCAAGCAGACAGATATGAGTCGCTAAATCCTGTCGTTTTGTTCGCACGTTCTACTGTACACAGATCGGACATTATTTTGATAGTTTTTTTTTTTTAAGTATCTTCAAATGAGTTTGCTAGTTTATAAGTAATTTTGTAAATGATAATTTAGTGGGAAGTGTTACCTGGTTTGCACCTGGGTTAAAAACAATAGGGCTGTTGTAGCCTTCCAAGTATGTCATAAAGGCGGATATAGAAATTGTGCACGAGGTTAACTACCTCATCGTGTAAAACTTTTTCTAATGAAACTGTCCACCGCAAACTTTGGTGATACAGGCTTCTTGTAGAGGAGCATAGTACTAGCAGCACTATGCTTCACTTGGAACGAAAAGGTGAATCATAATTGATTTATTGTAAAATAATACGGACTTATTTTTGGATTAAATAGAGAAAAGACCCCATTTTATTTGGCTTTAAATTGGTCGGTCGAAGTGGACCTACAGCTGTTGGCACGTACCTTTGGATCAAGTTGGTCAGTCGATGTGGCCCTACAGCTGTTGGCACGTACCTTTGGATCAAGTTGGTCAGTCGATGTGGCCCTACAGCTGTTGGCACGTACCTTTGGATCAAGTTGGTCAGTCGATGTGGCCCTACAGCGATCAGCGACCCATAGCTGAATGCTATTTCTGTCTTCCTCTTTAATATCTGTAAATTTACTTAGCTATGTCCATGTTTTTGTTTTCTATTTCGGTGGCCGCTTGCTTGTCAACACTAAAGATTTTATTTTGATCATTACTTGTGACTATCATTTCACTTATCTGTTATCTGAAATGAAGTATCTATGTCACTGCAATCCGGGCAAACCTAGGGGTAATGTCTCTTAAATTAAATGATGAAGAACATGCATATTGATGGTTCCTCTAGCTTACTGGTTGTACACACTGCAGCTCTGTTTTCTCATGTGTCCATTCCTGTTTGATTTCCGTCTGATTTAACAATTCTGGAGTCTGCAGATTGGTAATTCCTCGATAACGTTGTTATGAACTAACAGGGCGTTGTTGATTCATGTCCCGTTTATAAATATATAATGTCTCCGCTGTGTGTACTATTGAATTTGATGTCCTGTTTATCAATTTCGAATGTCCCTGCTATGTGTACCATTGAATTTGATGTCCCGTTTATCAATATCGAATGTCACCGCTATGTGTACCATTGAATTTGATGTCCCGTTTATCAATATCGAATGTCCCCGCTATGTGTACCATTGAATTTGATGTCCCGTTTATCAATATAGAATGTCCCCGCTATGTGTACTATTGAATTTGATGTCCCGTCTAGCAATATCTAATGTCCTCGGTATTGGTGCTATTGAATTTTATGTCCCGTCTATTAATATCTGATGTCCTTGATATTGGTGCTATTGAATTTGATGTTATGTCTATCAATATATAATGTCCCCGCTATTAGTGCTATTTATTTTGATGTCCCACCTATCAATATCTAATGTCCCTGCTATGGGTGCTATTGAGACCAGGATTGTCCTTTCTTTGCCATGATTCCATCATGTCCAAATCAACACAATCCCCGGAACGTTTGAAGCTTCTACGTCTACTATCCACTAATGTCCTAGTTTAGTCCCCCTTACGAAGCAAAGATCGAATCATCAAATACAATGAATGCTCTAACTAACGAGATCGTATATAACCACCTCAGAGATGACATCACTGCCTCAACCACCTTTCAACTCACAAAAGTTAACCAGACCAGAGCATGATCTCTGCAGCACACACAACTACCTAGTGATGGGTAAACACACAACATCTATGATGTCTATACAATGTTGTTTTAATAATAATAATTTCATTGTCTTCATTTTGTTTTGTAATTGGTTGGTCCACTTGAAATAAATTAATAATTTACTTTTGACAAACAGATGAAGCTGTTTGACTAAATTTACAATGATACGCCATGGTAATACCGGACTGCAACAGTATCATGCTGCTTGCTTCTATTTTTGACCGTCTTCTTGAGATAAACAATTGTTTTCTTCAATTTCATTCTTCTATTTTTGACCGTCTTCTTGAGATAAACAATTGTTTTCTTCAATTTCATTCTTCTATTTTTGTATTTATGTTCACATATAACAATAAATAGCCAGAAGTGCTTCACAGATACGAATATATTAAGATACTTATATATTAATAAAGACATGTTTAGGGCAAGGCAACACGATTAGTGAATATAAAAGGTTGAATACAGCACCATTTTGAAAGTGATGTGCTCACAATCAAGTGTGTAATCAAATAGACCACCACAAAAATCGATAAATTCAAATACGTGATACATTAATTCAAACAGGATGTGATAAGAATCGATATATTACCATTCGAAATATACCAGAAGCGGTACACTCGTGTAACTAAACCAAGCCAAACAGCAGTGCATTCACTAAATATGATAGACCAGACCAAACAACCACACGAAGTTAGGAGAGTTAGCAGATTGGATGTGGTCTGCTGAGATAATTCTTTTTGAATCTCTCTGCTATGGTAAGGGGTGGGTGGTCAGCACGGGGGGCATCAGTAACAAGAAGGTGATGTTAACACAGAGGCCATAATCACCTTGTGTCTTGTGCCTGATTCTCCGTCATAGCATGAAGGTGAATAACTCAATACAACCAACACAATTGGAAATCAAATTGGCTTGTATTTGTTAAAGCTTAAATAATGTGTATACATTGTGAATAAGAGCCATTAACGCTATTGTTCTATTCTCGAAGGTAGTTGTTGGCACACTTGCACACCTTAAGATATATAGACAGCACTGTCATACACGTTTTGAGTTGTTAACACACGTTCGTACCTTAAGATAAATAGACACAGGGCTAACATACACGCTTTGAGTTTAGAGACTATGATATTCACCTTGAGAGGTTTAGTGACAGCGTCGTCATTCACGTCTTTGTTGTTGGCACAAAGGTATATTTAAAGATATGTAGACTACGCTGTCATACGTTTTGAGTTATTGAGAGATTTACATACCTTAAGATATGTAGATTACGCTGATATACGCGTTTTGAGTTATTGAGAGATTTACATACCTTAAGATATGAAGATTACGCTGATATACGCGTTTTGAGTTATTGAGAGATTTACGAACCTTAAGATATGTAGATTTCGCTGTCCTTCACGTTTTTTTCGTGTTTTTTTCGTTCGCCTTAATTCTCCATTCCCCAAGGTGGTTTGCGTTGCACTATGTTTTTATTTTGCGCCTGTCGGCCCAGTGCATCCGACTTCGGCATGTATTATATGCAAGGGTCTGCTTTCTCCTGCATTTTCTAAGGGTTTTCTTTCCCGGGGTAACGGCCGGTGATGGGGAGTGAACCCAGCACCTTCACTTTGTGAGCCGTGTTACTTAACCACAAGCCCACGCCGCTCCCAAACCCGTTTTGAGTTATTGAGATATTTACCTATCTTAAGATATTTAGACTCCGCGCGGTCATACACGTTTTGAGTTATTGAGAGATTTGCGTACCTTGAGGTACACAGACACAGTGCTGTCATACACGTGTTAAGTCATCGACAGTTGTCAACTTGCAAAAACTGACACAGACTACTACTTCTCCTGCAATAATTTTACCTTGTCCTAATTTGTAAGTGAAGTTCGTCAGTTATTGTATCAATCAAGAGAGATAAAACAGATTGAGGGTGGGGTGGGGTGGGGAGGGGAATAAATCACAGCAGTAATAAATGTTTTGCAGGTCACAAATCTGTTCCTGGGATAATTGGCTGCCTGTAAGCCACATTTGGGTACACTCCCGATTCTCTCTTGTGGTCCGCATGAACATACGCGTAATTGATGCCATCTCCTTGTCTTAAGACGCCATAACTATCTGAATGCCAGCTTTCAGGACGGGATACTTGACGGTTACTAGAACACCGACTCCAATAATCAGCATTTATGTGTTCTGCAGAGTTGCTTCTGCTGAATTCATCTTTTTGTTTAGTTTTCCAGTTATGATGTGCTCTCTCGTTCGCCTGGTACTGGCGCGAGTCTGGGGTTAGACTTGAAACATGTCTCGGCTCTTCTGTGGCTTGCCATGTCTGACGTTTCTCGTAGAAGTTCTCCTGCTGTTGGACAGGCTCACGTGACTTGGTCGGAACTTGATTTCTTGCTGGAGAGATGTGACGCTGGTTTTCTGTCGAATGTATACAAACAAATAAAACGCATGTATTTGGAATGACAAACAGTGAAGAAAAAAACCTACATCAAGATATATCAGCATGGCTACGGGTATATACAATAGATATGGATTTCCCTTAAACATTAGTTATCTTACTATTACCCAGATCATGGTGTAATATAGAAATTATATATATATACTAAAAATATATATATTTCGACATAGTGAAGTGGAGGGCGAGTTGCTGTCCTTAAATGGCATCAGGTGTCGTAGTGACTGATCGCATTGTCAGTCCATCACCATCGATTTATGTAGAAGATGTATATCTTCTAAAATTACCCATCTGCATATCTGTCAGTGTGATTGATAAAGTAACTACACATACATATATACACACCTAGACACTCGCATACACACATACGTACGTACGTAGGTGCGTGTATACGTATATATATATATATATATATATATATATCATCATCATCATCATCAATCGCCTTTTGTTACTCCAAGTGGAGCCAATGCCTTTAATAAACAGATGCTGAGCATCTCGTTCTATGTGAGCCAGAAAAGAGACCTAAATGTGTATTCCAGCCTCCTTCACCCACTCTGCTTTATGACCTGACCCACTCAGGATTGACCTGTTATTTCAAGAAGCTCTATGTTAGTAACTGTGTCCTATCAGTGCAGTCCGAGTTTTCCAAGCAAACACTTTTAATAAAAGATGTACATTTTAGAGTCATACTTCTCGTGCGCTGTCAGACGTCGACTTGAATTTGTTCAAAGAAAGCAGCGGCCATCTTGAGGCTGTCGACACTGCTATAGAGCTTGTCTAGTGTTGGTACTGGTGATGGTCACGCGTGCTTTTTCTGGTCCTCGCATGTCGTGTAATTTTGCAGCAAATGCGCAGTGGCCAGTTTCCCATTACCACAGGTGCATCTGTCAGTAGCATCTGTCTTCAGTTTATTGAATAGATGGTACCTTAACCTTTTGTGTCCTGTACGGAGTCCGAAGACCAATACCGGCTCTCTTCCATTCAACTGGTAATAAGCATCTTGTGTAGCCAGTATGCTCTGTTTCCAGTTTGTCCATGCATCTGACCATAATATATCTCCGTGCCATACAGTAGCACAGACTGCACATTTCAGTAGACAATTTCGAAGTTTAGTGATGGACCTAATATATATATGTATAGCGTTCTCCTTATTTCTCTATTCCCCAATGAGGGTATGCGTTGCACTATGTTTTTATTTTGCACCTGTCGGCCCAGTGTATCCGACTTCGGCATACATTTTAAGTAAGGGTCAGCTTCCTTCTGCATTTTTTAAGGGTTTGATTCCCCTGGGTGACGGCCGGTGCTGCGATTGGGAAGCGAACCCAGCGACCTTTGGGTTGTAAGCCGTGTCATTTAACCACTACACCACGACGTTCCGTAATATCTTTCGAGCTCAATAGGCTCTATAATGCAATCAGAACATTCCTCGCCTTGCTGGCTTTGCGCGTTGAAGTCTTGATCCGTTCCTCTCACTGTCAACGAAACTACGTAAATAAATGGAGTTCTCAACGTCCTGTAGTGGAGTGTCGTTCAGCATGAGTAATTGGAGTGTATCCTTATAATCTTCGTTTTTGGGTGGGAATGTTAAGTCCCACTCTCCGTGACATGTCGTGCTGTATGTTAAGTCCCACTCTCCATGACAGGTCGTGCTGTCTGTTAAGTCCCACTCTCGGCGACAGGTCGTGCTGTATGTTAAGTCCCACTCACCGCGATAGGTCGTGCTGTATCTTAAGTCCCACTCACTGCGACAGGCCGTGCTGCATGTTAAGTCCCACTAACCGGGACAGGTCGTGCTGTATGTTAAGTCCTACTCTCCGTGACAGCTCGTGCTGTATGTTAAGTCCCACTCTCCATGACAGGTCGTGCTGTCTGTTAAGTCCCACTCTCCATGACAGGTCGTGCTGTCTGTTAAGTCCCACTCTCGGCGACAGGTCGTGCTGTATGTTAAGTCCCACTCTCGGCGACAGCTCGTGCTGTATGGTCCCACTCTCGGTGACAGCTCGTGCTGTATGTTAAGTCCCACTCTCTGCGACAGGTCGTGCTGTATGTTAAGTCCCACTCACCGCGACAGGTCGTGCTGTATGTTAAGTCCCACTCACCGCGACAGGTCGTGCTGTATGTTAAGTCCCACTCTCCGCGTTAGCTCGTGCTGTGTGTCCATCTTATTTTACAAGTGACGTCAACTTTGAGATAAAAGAGCCATGTCATTGGCAAAGTAGTGGTTCTCAAGCTGACCAATCAGATGCCAAAGAATTTTAAATTATTAGTAGAGGTTGCTGTCTTCACAAACGAGTCACTCACCAGCAAGAAAAGAAAAGACGACAATAGACAACCTTGTCTCACACAATTCCATATCCTGAATGGTGCAGACAGTTGACCTTCGTTTAGGACCCTATAAGTCATGTTCTCTATAAAACTTCCTGATAATGCCTGTCAACTTAAGAAGTACCACGTAGTGTCTGAGCAATCTCCAGAGTGACTCACGATCTAGGCTGTCATAAACCTTCTTAGAGCTCACAAAGCCTATATAACGAAGGAAGCTCCATTCTACAACCAGTTCAGCTATAGTTCGCCGGGTGATTATCTTATCCAGGCGTTCTCAACCTGTGCTCTTTTAATGACAGTTGGTGCAAGCGTCATGAAAGTAAAAAAGTGATCGCGAGCACCAACACTTAATTTGCCTGTTTTTTTCATTCAAATTTTTGTTTTGCAAACTCAAATACACAATGTTGCTATCCACCCATTATACTTTAGGCGACATTTGTTGTTAAGTTGCGGGTTTGCTGTTAGTAAACGTATTTACTGCTCTATGTTCTGAAATATTTCGCACTGCTGACTTGATTCAGGGGTTACCCGATGCTTGTCGGAGTCGGCGTTCTGTTGCATCATGGGTAGTTGAATTAATAGATCTCCACTCCTCATTACCGCTGAAATATTTGTTTGAAAATGAAAAATTCAAAACTTTTTGAGGAGCAAAATATACTAAAAGATTCAAAATACTGCTGAGTGTTCCTTTCAAATGTTTGGCTATGTTTGGGACGACCTACCTGTGTGAAAAAGCTTTCTCGCTTATGAAATAGGTCAAGAACAAAGCATGATCACGATTAACTGATTCACGTCTGCAAGACTTTTCCGTGTAGCTACAAGCGGCTTCTTCTTATTCATCACTGAACTTTTGAGTGGATTTTGGAGCTTAACATGGCCTTTACCCGGTGAGTGTTTTCAAAATATATTGTTTTTCAAAAACGAAACTCATTCGATTTCAAGGTGCGCGCGCACTTAATATTACACGTGAACGGTGCTCGCAATCTTAAAAGGTTGAGAACCTCTGGTCTGATCTGTGCAGGGCCTATTTTGGCGAGAGTCAACCTGCTCTTTCCTTGGATTTTTTTTATTCTTTCCATGATGATTTTGTTGAGTATGTTTGCCTGCATTGAATGTAGCATAATGCCTCTAAAGTTGCCATACTACATTAGATCACCCTTCTTTGATAACTTGAAAGGAACGCCACCTCTCCAATCCGCCGGTATCTCCCTCCCTCTCCAATACTTCACCAAGCAAATCGTATAGATTCTCGATTACTAGAACACCAGTTCCAATAAACAGCATTTACGTGTTCTGCAGACTTACTTCTGCTGAATTCATCTTGTTGTTTGGTTTTCCAGTTATTCTGTGCTCTCTCGTTCGCCTGGTTCTGGCGCGAGTCTGGGGTTAGATTTGAAACATGTCTCGGCTCTTCTGTGGCTTGCCATGTCTGACGTTTCTCGTAGAAGTTCTCCTGCTGTTGGACAGGCTCATGTGACTTGGTCGGAACTTGATGTCTTACCGGGGACAATTGACGCTGGTTTTCTGTGGAATGTATACAATCAAGTAAAATACATGCATTTGGAGCGATAAGCAATGACAAAAAAAAACATGCAGAAAGAAATATAAGCAAGGCGACAGATATATAAAATAAATATTTTATAAAACCACACACAGACACACACACATACGCGCGCGCGCGCGCGCGCATGCACATCATCAATTGTTTTTTTTTACTCCTAGTGAAGCATATATCTTCAGCAAACAGATACGAAACATGTCTATCTTCAGCCAACACCTCCAGTTTCTCCCACGTCTGACCAGCTTCCGCCATGCTTACGCCATGTTTCCCTTCTCCAAGTGTGCCTGGGCTGCCCTCTACTCTTGCGCTTTGAGGTTCAAAAAGGAAACTGACGCTGTTTGGTGTTGCTACCACAACCTCGTCCACATTATGATAGACGCTAGGGATTGACCTGGTCATTATTCCAGAGGCACCCCACAAGTAATCATGTGCTGCCAGTGTAGTCAAAGTAACTGAGCAATCACTTATTAATGAGATTGTACATTCCTGGGGGAAAAAAGTATTCGTCGTGCGCCATACTTCGACGACATACATAGGCCGCACGTTTGAGTTGAAAGTTCGACGTTTGGTGGCAGACACAACATCTTTCGAACCCCATAGGTTCTAAAAGACAATGAAATCATTCTTCGTCTTTGGGATTCGCATGTCGATGACTTGACCACCACCCATTCATCGCCCCCTCCTTTATCAGTTGCCAATAACGCGACCTAAATAAACAAAGTACTCGACATCTTATAGGGAAGTGTCCGTCACCATTAGACGATTTCTACAGGCTGAGGTAGCTGACCCATGTCCAACTCCCACAGTCGTCTCTCACAACATGTCAGGCAGGTATACTGTGTCGAAATTCTTTACTTCCTCTACGACCCCGGCGACATGCGGGCGACATGTACATACATATACATACTTGGATAAGTCAGTAAGTAGGTCACAATCTGATATGTAGTTGGCAGTTTATAGGTTGCAGCAACTTCCAATTTTATTATTACTGTAGCTAGCGGACGTTAGTTGTTGTGTGGACGTGCGCAGCTGAGATATAAAATGTCGCCAGTGCTCACAGAGTGTACAATCAAAGAACAGTGTGCTGTAATGCTCTTTTTTTGTGTGGGTTGGGGTATGGGGGTATAAAATGCCTTTTTGGCAAAAAAGATATTCAAAAGAAAATGCTTCCTATTTACGGCGAGAACCGTGTATCCGGTAAAGCGTTTCATAAGTGGGTCGACACATTTTCTCAATGACGCTCAAAAATGACTGATTAAGCCCGACCTGGTCGTCCTGTTTAGATTGCAATAGAAGCATCTGTACGGCAGACGTTAACCTGTATTTTTTCGAAAAAAGCAGCGGTCATCCTGAGGCTGTCGACACTGCCATAGAGCTTGTCTAGTGTTGCTACTGGTGATGGCCACATCTGCTTTCTCTGATTATCGTATGTCGGGCAGTTTTGCAGCAAATATTCAGCGGTGATTTTCCCGGTACCACACGTGCATTCGTCAGTGCCACCTATCTTAAATTTATTGAATAGGTGGTACCTCAGTCTATTGTGACCTGTGCGAAGTCTGAAGACCACGACCTGCTCTCTTCTGTTCAGCTGGTAATAGGCATCGTTTTTTGTGTAGACAGTATGTTCTGTTTCCCATTTGGTCATGTATCTGGCCCTAATAAGCCTTTTTGGCTCTTCGTAGGTCACACTAGGGTCTGGTTGTGGTAGGTTGCACCTTATTTTGCCAGTCTGTCTGCCTCCTCGTTGCCTTGGATGTTACAGTGGGATGGAACCCACTGTACCACTACTCTTTTTGGTGCGGACTGCTGGCATAGTTGATAGAGTACTGCTCTTAAATCATTAAGTTCAGTATTTTTCTGCCTTTTTAGTGCTGTGACTACGGCCAGGGCATCTGTAAACAGTACTATATGGCTTTCATTTCTTTTGCCTGTCACCATTTCTCCTACTGCAGCCCTCAGTGCCTATGCCTCCACCCTGAAATTGCTGGAGTGTGTGATTCGAGCTGGTAGACGTGCAACGATAGACAGTGTAGTAACTGCAATAGTGTTCACATGGTTTAGTCTACACCATAATTCATGAAATCCCCATCCCCCCACCCCGTCCGTTTTGCGAATGACTTCTAGGTTGTTCATGCAATGCAAATGTAGCTAAGACAGTAAACTAAAGACGTCTATGATCCACGTTTTTATGCACGATAAAGCGATTGAATGTGTATCAATGTTGGTGGACATTATGTTGAGACATAAGGGACAATGTAAGTGCAATAATAAATGGTTTTTGAAGTTCGTATCTCATTTTGTTTTTTTAAATTTAAATAACCATGTTTGACCTATTTAATGACTTGCCTTTATGCATACACATATTGTTATTTAAAAAAAGGCAATAAACACTTCTTGTTTTTTAGCTAAAATACAACTGAACCCTTCACTCTTCACTCACTACATCAGACAGAATATTTTATCAAGGGGCGATCGGGCGATGCCACTGCTTTAGGAAGTTCTATTGTGTATGATGTAATGGATTCTCATGTAGTCTTTATTTATTGATGTGCTTGCAAAGAGCAGGATCACTATTTGTAGAAGACGAGTTACCAACGGAAAAAAGTACACACTTTTGAAAAAGATATTCTTACACCGAACATTGACAACGCAGAACGGAAATAGCAACTGTGACGCGAGTATTAAAGAATATATAAAGTATTCAAGTAATTATGTATTCCCGCTGTTCCTTCAGGCACATCGTGCGCCCTATGCCAGTAGCCAAATGTAGTCTAATCTCAGCTTTATATGTATCTATATAATAGCAATAAAATAGCAGCAAAGATGGCGCTGTAACCGGCTGCGGGTCTACATTGCTCTACTCTTTTAGTTCATTATGGATGCCGCCAGACCAGAGATTTGCCTGGAATTCACACTAGTCGACGATTTAAACTTGTGCTCACGGAAACTTTTTGTTGTTTTCCATTTCGAGTGGTTAATTCGTTCGTTTTTTTGTGATTTCTTCCGTCCGATTATCCTGGTCTGGACATCGACTATATGAATAGTAATACGCTTAAACCTGTGTCATATTTCACGGTCTAGTTCACAGGGCTGAACTTCCCGAGATTGGCGCAATTCGCCTCAGCTGCAAACAGTGTCGGTTTTGGTGTGTGAAATTTAGACACAGCTATAATGGACTGAACACAGCCGGGGAATAGATGCAAGACTCACTCACACTCTGAGTTATGTCCCTACGACCTCTTGTGTTTATGGAAAAGTCGCGACGCACAACGTGAGATTTCATTCACCCTCTGCTACTTTGCGGGATATCTGTTTACGGAAAAGGCTTTGGGAGTGAACCTTGAGGAAAAATCTGCATCATGTGCTATCTCCAGTCGTCTCGATAAATATCTTGCTACTGGACAAGGGTAGCTCAGGACCAGAGAGTGAGGTTGACAAAAGGTGCAGAGTCTTCCTCGCCCATTTCAGCGGACACAGCAAGAGAAAAGACTGTTCACACGGCTGAACAAAGAGGGTGGTCTTCATCACTTGTGATGTACGAACATCATTATATATATATATATATATATATATATATATATATATATATATATATATATATATATATATATATATATATATATATATATAACATTTATTCTGGTTTTTCAGAAAGTTTTTAAAATTAAGTTATTGCGTGAGTGTGAGTGAGTCTTTTCGTTGCGCATCTGGGCTTTGTGAAAGTGACTGATATCACAAAAGTCATTATTATTACGCACCCATTGATCTGTTTCAAACAGCGCACAATGCCAACAATACAGTCTGTTTCTTGATGTGCATGCTGTTAACCATGAAGAAGTGTAACACTCAGTTTTGAAATGACGTATCTAGCCTTTCACTTTTTTTTATAACAGAAATGTCTGAAGTTGGCTTACCATTCGTTATTATTTGCTGCTTTTCTTAAAACGGAGGGCCCCAAACGAAACTGAATAATCCGTAGTGAACACAGCATTGCGACACGTTAGCGACACTGCTATATACCGCTGACCTACTTAGATTAACATTGCTACTTGTCTCTGGCAAGATTTCTTGTGAATGGCCAGTTTCCAAATCCAAGACCCATTCCATATTTCACCTTTTGAAACATGTCAAACTATATTTACAATCGAACACTTTAACACTTCATAAGATATCTTTTATTAACGGTAACAATTACATTCGCTTAATAATCACAACACTACCACTGATAAGAAGCGAGCTAAAATAATATTTACTTATGACAGAACGTCAAACGGTTAGCATGTATAAAATTGTACAGAGGGACAGTAAAGTTTAATCTAGTCATTTACCCTGGGAGAACCAATAACACTAGAGCCCTTCCGATGCCAGTGCAAAAAGCGAGAAAATTGTTGAGTATTGCGACGCAAATTGAGACTCAAATAGCGAGGAATACTAATGTTGTTTATTCAATATTTCTATTTTATGCTTTTATGTTCCTAGGAAATGGAACTCAAAATAGTAAAACGTCTGGGAACTAGCCTAGCCCTACTTGTCCATTCACAGCACACCACTGATATTTGTATCTTCAATCATTATCTAATGCCAATTGCAAAGGAACAATCCGTACAGTATCATTCAAGTGAAACAAATACTCTCACATACGAATACTACTTACCAAGCCGGTGTTCGACTCCGCCCGTCCAACCTTTGGCTGTGCGGTTAAAGTTATGGCCCTTCAAAACAAATGGTGACTCTTCGAATTTAAGAGACGAGTGAACAGCAGATAAGGACTGGGGTATGGGTGTGCCACTCCTGACAGCCCGGTTTAACTTGGGATTGGTCTGATCCTTCCAAGTATGAGAGTAGGCCGTGTCCACATTGCGACTGGATTCCAGTGCTGCGTCCCAAGGTGTCTGCTTCCGACATGCAGGCACTGATAAGAGACTTTCAAGTTTGTTTGTCGTTGGGGAGAACTTTAACTGTTTGCCATCAATGATGAACTGGTCCACCCTCTGTTTCCGCCTCTGAAACAAGCGCCCGCCTCGCCCTTTCTGTGCTTGAAGATCGGCAGCTATATCGAAACACACCTCGGGAGTAACAGCTCTATGTTCACACTTCTTGGAGTAGAGGCGAAGTTTCTCAAACTGATCCGGAGTGAGCGCCATCTTGGCTTGCTCGAAATCGCTACCAAAGTGGTGCTTCACTTCAGGGGCCTTATAGCTTAAGTATGGTTTGTTTGCAATGTCCTCGTCAGAGCTGAGTTCGCTGTCCAGGTTTCGGAAATTAGCCACATCACCCGTAAAGGACGAGAACTCACTCTGGCCTCCGTGGACGAATTTGTTCGAATGTTGTCTTTGTTTTACGAACGTCTTGGCATTGCGCGCACCGTCGTTGGCATCAGACGTTAGAGATTGGGGGATATTCTTACACAAATGTGCTTGGTCTGGGATTATGGGATAACTGTTGCCAGTCACATCGTCAAAGGTTGAACCGGAATACAGCTTTCCTGGTGGACGTCACGACAAGGAGATATAATGACAAAGTGATATGAGTACGGCTTCAATACAGGTGTTAGCATTCAGAATGGCAGTAATTGTGGATTACTATATCATGTGAGAATGTGGCATACAAATTCTTACCTAATGGACAAACACAACCTACATTTGGATTTCATAAACAAATAAAGCAACCCACATCTGTTTTTCACGAACCATAATGACAACCCAAAATATGTTAATTTGTAATAACAGCAGCAACCCAAGAATATGTTTTTCTAACAATTCGAGCAAGCCCCATGCCCTGAACCTCTATTAACAAGTGAAAAATACATGACCTGAGTCTCTAACAATAAGAGCAGCCCACGTATCCTGAATCTGTAATAAAAGGAGCAGTCCACGTATCCTGCATCTCTAATATGGCACATGGACAGCCCACATGCCCTGAATCTCTAATAATACGAACAACCTACATTATTAATATGAACAACTTACAAGCCCCGAATCTATAATAATACGAACAGTCCACAAACCCTGAACCTCTAAAAGAAATTAACAATCGACTAGCGCTAAATCTCTAAGAATACGATCACGTCATATGGCCTGAATCTCTGACAATAAGGACAACCTACAAGTCCCGAGACTCTTCCACTAGAGCTAACAAAACTTTCAAACGTATTATTATGTACACACGAGAGACAACGGAGAACAATTTACATATCATTCTTACTTCACACAATCTATACGGTTGTTTTTTTTTTTGCACTAAGAAATATATGTTCCTCCGTACCAAATATTTTTTTTTAGCATAGGCGTCTGATCTTTCCCGGCCCGAAAGGGGAGCAAAGAATAGTAAAACTGTAAACCTACCAAGCATGTCGAAAAAGGCGAATATGGAGGGTTAGGTGTGTGATGAACGACTCAGAAAAACCGGCCTACAGTGTCTCGAAGAGAGAAGAATTCGTGGTGACTTAATACAGGTTTATAAGGTTATCAGAGGAATCGATAAATTAGACTATAACAAGTTTTTTTTTAAATACAGCCACCTACAATAACAGGAGGGCATAGCTACAAGCTGACTAAAGAGAGGTCCAGGTTAGATATTAGGAAATATTTTTTTAGTCAGAGAGTGGTGTCTGCTTGGAATGCATTGCCAGGGGAGGTAGTGGAGGCAGGGACAGTTAATGCATTTAAGAATAAACTGGATGCGCATAGCTTTTAGAGCAAGGTGATGTAAATGTAACTGGTTGTATACAGACTCTGCAGGGTCTTCTAAACCAGTATAAAGACGTTAAGTTAAGTTAAGTGACCAGCTGCCTCCTCTTGTAGATATTGTCACAAAAACTGAAAAATACATCGACAAGTCAACTAACAAGAACAATACAACTCAACCATCCAAGACAAGAGGATGTCGTCTGTCAAGAGGACTAACAACGCGACGCAGAGAAAGTCACAAGACGTCTGCACCGCGCGCTAACTTGCTTGTTGTCTGCTTTAGTTCGAGACGCATACAAAGACAACTGGAAATGACATGCCGGGCCAGAACGTATAACCCATAACAGGATAACTTGGCGTGTATTTGTTTAAGATATCTGCTCCTTAGGGAACAGAGCGGTTTTGATTGATTGAATCAACATTGGACACCAACTGTATTTAAACATTTACAGGAATTCTGCACCGCCATCCACTATCATGAGCAAGTCTGAGCACTAATTTGTTTATTGCAGACATACCGTCATGATAGTCGCCTTTGAAGTCATGACCGCGATTGTGTACTGAGTCTTCTGTTTGGCCGTTCACCAATAACATCTATAACAAAGTTAGCAGTGATCTCAACATTTCCGACAGTTGCATACAATGTCTGTTTCAGAGATGCAGCTGCAGGTTATGACTACGTGCCTCACATTTCACTGTTAAGTGTCTCTCTTTGCTCTCTCTCTCCAACGTCCAGACCTACCATCGACTCAGTGTCCAATAACAATGTCATACAGAAACTCATGGAAAAACTATTAACTTCCCCCGTAGCCCCATTTGTTGAAGTGTGGATACGACACTGCATTTGGTTTCCCTAATCAGTTTTAAGTAACGCCTGATTCCAGTCATCTGTTAGAGCATATATCCAACACTACATTTGACTCCATTAATAAACTTTCACGAAAGAAAGAAATCTTTGGGTTAATTTCTATCTAGAATTTTGAATGCTGTCCGGGCAACGGCTGTTAGGCATACTCTTTTCGATTTCTAACTGCCATTTGATTTTTAATGTGCTCAACACTGAACACGGGAGTCCGATCTCACTACCTTGAGATCAGGGAAATTTTTACCAGAAGATCCACGTGAAAAAATCCCGGTCTCCACGGTGATTCGAACCTGCGACCTCCGACACTTGAGACCACTAAGTTTCCCCCTAACCAATACAACATTAGGCTTCCATAATCAGCTTTAAAGAACGCCTGATTCCAGGCTTTTGTTGGAACATATATCCTACACTACATTTGACTCCATTAATCAGTTTTTATGAGAGCCTGTCATTTGTTTGGAGCATTTATCCAACACCGCAGTTGTCTCTCATAATCAGCTTTTAAGAAAGACGTGATTCCAGTCTTCTGCAGTGCGGTTTTACATAGTTGGTTTGTTACAGCGTTGGTTTTTACATAGTGGAGTTGCTAGTTCCAATCACAACTTTCTGTAATCCCCTATTACAAAATGCAGGGAAGAAAACAGTGGCCCTGTTCTATTTGCTTCTGAAACTTATCGAGTGAGAAATAGGATTACTGTAATATTACGCCGCACCCGAGTAAAAAATACAGTTACAGTAATTTGAAACCTCTCCTTGGATCAAGATGCTGAGCAGCGCATGAGCTGCAGCGGTCAGCGACCCATAGATGCTAGCCAGCGAACCAGAGCTGCCAAGATCCTTCTACACCTCTACACTGTGATCTTGGACAGCAGGCTGCAATAGAGCAGACTGCGTAATGAGAAAGGATCGAAGAAGGAAGGCTAGCCCGGTACTCAGAAATGCCTGCTGAAGACAGTGATGTGCCGGACAGAAAGGTGCAAATATTGCAGTCAATCTGTAAACCACGGCACAATGCATTCCGTTCTTCGGACAACATCCTGCTTCTTGCAAAGCCCTTTTCAGAGATTGGTAGCAGGAGATTGAGAACGAACGAGGAAGAAGAAGAAGAAGAAAAAGAAGAAGAAGAAAAAGAAGAAGAAGAAGAATAAGAAGACGAAGAAGAAGAAGAAACCTTTACAGAGTAAGAAATACTATTAATATAATATGAAACCTCTCCAAAGAAAGAAATTCTCCTAATGTATAATGAAACCTCTCCAGAGAAAGAAACACTATTAATGTAATTTGAAATCTCTCCCAAGTATGACATACTATTAATGTAATATTAAAACTACCGCGAGTAAGAAATACTATTACTGCACTATTAAATCTCTCCCAAGCAAGAAATATTATTAATATAATATTAATTCTCTTCCGAGTGATACTCTGGTTTTAAATAAATAGGACTACTTTAACTTTCTACGCCTGTTGTAACAGGCGAATGAAGATGATCATCAAGTAAAACGATTTCTATGAAATCGTCGCTGCAAATTCTCGGATACAGGCTTCCTGTATTGTATTGGAACCACCTATATCGGTTGTTCTATGCTTCGTTTGGAGCTAATAGGAGAATCAGAATCACCAATGCTAAATAATATTTTTCTTATGTGAATTTTCTTCATTCAAAATACGTTGTCATGGTTACAGAGACAACAGTTATAACGCGCATATCAGCACATTCTGAGAGGTAAGTTTAACTATTCCGGGCTGAGAGCATTGTGGGTATACAGATGGAATGCCATTTCTGCCACCTTAACCCAAGCAGCAGGAGTTCGGAAGATGATATGTGTAAATACGAAGAAAGAGTGGTTCATGCGGTCTGATGTATTTACACATGGGGGTGTGTGCCCCGCTTCCAGCACCTAGGTAACCAGCAGACCGTTGTGTAAATAAATTAAGAGTGCGATTATTCAGAGTGGATCGTGTAGTATCGATAATGATGTAAACGTTAAACAGACTTGCCACGCCATATGAGTACAGTATCGTTAGTGATTACACGAGTGGTGCATGGATGCAAAGAATAAGGTCACTGCAACCTTGCATGCATGTCATAAAGGCGATTGAAGAATGTTGTGCATAAGGCTAGCAACTTCCTGTTATACAATACTTTGCTATTGTAATCAGCCAAATGGACAGATTTTAGCATCTTGTTCACTGACAAACTAAACTACAGTTAAATTGTGTGATAATGATTGTAAGTGATGCACATTTGAGTATTTAATAATAATAATAATAATAATTATATATATATATATATCTACGCTTTTCGGCACAAACTTTTGAATTATTTGTCCAGGATCCGTACAAATTTGATAGATTAGGAAGTAAAGATTATGAGATATTAGTAAATATTTTTTTAGTCAGAGAGTGATGAAAGCTTGGAATACATTGCCACAGAAAATAGTGAAGGCAGGATCAATTAACGCATTCAAGAATAGACTGAATGCGCATATATACTTTTAGATCAAGTGAATGTAAAAGAAACTGGTTGAATACAGGTTCTGTAGTCTTCTAAACCACTATAAAGATGTTAAGTTAAGATTAACAAGTCGCACTGTTAGCGGTTGTGTTCGCCGTTTCAGCTTTCTAGGTTATGGGGAAGTTGGTTAAACTAAGAGAAATAGAAGTCCACGTAAACTGACAACGGTCATGTCAAGTTAAATAATAGCTTGCAAAAAGTCCTATAGCATACTCTGCCGTTAAAGGATTCGTTGTACTAAGCTACATTTTGCATGAGGTGGGGCAGCCAGTTCCTTTTCTCGCTTTCTTTCCTTCTCTAACTGTAGGTCAGGTACCCATTTGCAAATTACTTTTTTTTTTACAACTGGAGCGAACTGGTAGCTGGGGTTGAACCAGGCACGGTTGTCGTGAAATCTAGTGCTCTAGGACTACACTAATAAGACGCTCACAATTGAAGTAAAATTCTTGATCTTGGTTTTGTTGACCCGTTCCTCAACGTAGCTGCGGGTCACAGCTTCATCTCCAGCGGACCCTGTCTTGATCTATGGAAGTCCAGTGGGCGGTAAGAGCTCAACCAGTGGCGTCTCGGATGTTGTTGTGGACAGCAAGAGAGTCTGGACAATGCATTGCAGGTCTTACTCACGGTCTCTTTTTGCCTCCGGGGTACCAGATTGCTTTCACCTTGCTCCATCAATCTGTGTTTTGCCTTGTCTGTATAGATTACCGCATCATTTACCCTATATACACCTTATTCTTTTGTCGTCTCACTTTCTACCGGGTTGTAGCCCAGTGTCGGGGTATGTATTTGTCTTTTGCCTCTGTCGTGGCCTGAGTGACGTGTTTTCCCATTTTATGGTAGGTCTCGTTGACACTGTTAATCCATCTTTTCCTCGGCCTACCTCTAGCCCTTAATCCTGATGTTGTCACGTAGAAGGTTTCACGAACAATGGGGTTTGGTTGCATTTTCACAAACATGCACCAAGTATAGTTAATTACAAATATTATGCTTTAGCGTTTCATTCATACTGTACCTCTATGGGTTCCATGTCAACAACTTCAAAGACATACTAAAGATCTGATTCTCAGTGGGAATCTTCTGCTGTTCCATTTTCCTTTTTGAGCGGCAGGACGGCTGGATGTTGTTTGTGTTAGCTGGTTTCCAATATCTTCTCTCCTTACACGAAAGGTAACTCCATTGCTGACATTGCCGACGGGAAGAAGGTGGTTGATACTTTTCTGACATGGGATGATGAGTTTCCTCCCTCGCTGTTTCGTCTTCCCAAACTGTAAGTCGAGTACTCAATTTCTGTTTGGTAGTCTACATTCAGATGGTGTCAGGTAGACATTAAAGAAACACTGAATGATAACGACATCGGCGACAAAGTTGGCACTCGACAGAAAACTACACCTCCCCACGGCGTTTAACGACACAAGTTGATAGAAATGATGATGTATAAGATGAATATATATTTATATTTCAGTTACTATACCGAGACAGACACAAAACTAAACTCACGTCATGGAGACAAATAGCACACGAATACACTTAACAAATCACAGCATCAACATTGAGAATGGGCTGAACAACAAATACAATACGTCAGGTGCCAGCCATTGGCCAGAGAGTGGCCAAGAATGCGTGAATCCTACTACTTAGTACAGAGTAGGTTTGCTACTTAGTACAGAGTAGGCCAAACAAGAAATAATCAACATGATTACACAAAAACGTAAACAGTATTAAAATGTGCAGTTTGGAGAATGGCTGCCACTTGGAGTTAAACCCAGTCCATTTGATGCGATATTTAGGCGCTCTAATCACGCTGCTACTACAAAATTGACCACAAAATCTGGTCAATATTTACAGCCTTGCTTTAAATCACTTCCCATCTGATTCATGACGACATACTTACACTTCGCGATTCATTAAGTTACTTTACACTGTTCATTTGTATGTGCATATGTTAAAATCTATTCAATCTTTGACTTCGCTGCATACAGACGTACAACAGAAGTGGATAATATTTGTTCATTAATAAAAGTATACTTCCCTCAAGACGGATGGCTGCCCTTTCAATTCCATAAAGTCTTGTCTGCCTCTTTGAAAAACAAGATTTGCTAACGATCATTCTGAAAATGAGGCCTAAATAAAACGGCTTGACGAAGAACAAAAGAAGTCGAAATGTGAATCATGAATCAGAGAGGGGACACAGTTAAAGGACGGCTGCAGACTAAGAGAAGTGGAGAGAGTTTGCTGACGCCTTAAAAATACTACCAGGCACGGTGGTCACTGACCGCGTTTATGCCCTTTGCTGAAGTCTGTTGCATGAATTTATAGGGCTCAAACATTAAATGCAGTTTATCCCTGAAGTTGAATGTAGTGTGCAGACTAGACTTATCCCTCACTTCCCCCATGCGCCTTCTCACTTCTCGATAGATAAAAAGAACAGGCCCTACGGCACTTTCAACCAATGACCACTTGGCAGCCATTCTATTTGGTCAGTTCTACTCTTTCTTTATTCTATTAAAACAATTTGCCATTATGAGGCATGAAGACCTTGGTTTAGACCTAATGGTGACTGACTGTATTTAGCTATTCAGAAATATGTATGTTGGTCTGATCTATACGACGAATGATGTCTTTTAGTCTCGCTAATAACAATTTGTTATCTAGCTCCAGGTGCCTGTGACTTGTATTTGTTGTATTAACTAGAGAATAGCTACATTACTTTTACCTTAAACCAAAGTCCAGATGAATATCATCACTTAGAGCCGAGAAGTGACCCCAAAAATTGTAGTTTTGTTGAGGAGTGTGATAAATGTATTACATTTTATCATGAAAATAACAAAATATTACACTATTACAGACACATAAAGATAACTTAATTTTAAGACGAAAGCTGAAATGTAATGTAGTCTAGTCTCATGTATGAAACTAGTTGGTGATGAAATGGGGGATGTAGCGGGTGGGGGGATGTGGGGTGGGGGTGGGTAGGGGGAGGGGGGTTGAAGAAGAGAAATGGGGAAAGGTTCTGTTGGACCAAAGACGCTTTTAATTCTTTGTTCGAGAGACACATCTATTATAATTCATGGAGAAGGTTACCAAAATGGAGGGAGGAAGTGGATATATCTAGATTTTTACAAAGATCAGAGATTATTTCGGAAATTGAGACCACGTGGAATAGGTGGCGAGATTGCCAAGTGGATAGAAAATTGTTAACACGGAGAAAGCAGAGAGCAGGCATAAATAACGATTACTCTGAGTGGAACGAAGTATAAAGTGCAGTGCTACAGTGTTCGGTGTTGGGGCCAATGTTGTTCTTTATATATATATATATATATGTGTGTGTGTACACACACACACACACACACACACATATATATATATATATATATATATATATATATATATATATATATATATATAGGTATGTGTGTGTGTGTTTTATTTTAATAATTATATCGGATCCATTATTGCACAATTCGTGGATGACACAAAACTATGCAGAGGTGCAGAGACGTCTGATCTAAAGCAGAGTTGGGTGTTTATTGAGGTCAGATTTAGATACAATTCAAGAAGGGAAACAGGCTGTTTTATAGAACATTGTTAAAGCGGGGATCAACACTGTGGTCTCAGTAGTAATCAGCTTGTTATCAGATCTTGCATTGCACTACAGCTAATGTAACTCATGTGCTCCGTCTTCAGTCGGCCTTGGTATATAAGCCCCTAATAGAGATACTTCGTTAAGAGTGACGAACCCGGACACGAGTAGAGACATGGTCAATTCTTGTACCTAACGCCTGGTATTGGGGACATTAGGTCTTCAAACACTGGTATTGGGGACATTAGGTCTTCTAACACTGGTATTGGGGACATTAGGTCTTCAACACTGGTATTAGGGACATTATGTCTTCTAACACTGGTATTGGGGACATTCTGTCCTCTAACACTGGTATTGGGGACATTAGATCTTCTAACACTGGTATTGTGGACATTAGGTCTTCAACACTGGTATTGGGGACATTATGTCTTCTAACACTGGTATTGGGGACATTAGGTCTTCTAACACTGGTATTGGGGACATTATGTCTTCTAACACTGGTATTGGGGACATTATGTCTTATAACACTGGTATTGGGGACATTAGGTCTTTAACACTGGTATTGGGGACATTAGATCTTCTAATGCTGACATTAGGGTCGTTAGGTCATCTAACACTGGTATTGGGGACGTTAGGTCATCTAACACTGGTATTGATAACTTGAGAACTTCTGGGCCTGGTATTATTCGATAAAAACAAATATAGGTAATGGCTCAGTGACGACACAAGGACATAAACAAAACAATACCTATGTTACGGTCACAAGGAATTGTCAGGGATACATAACGAAGGAAAACAACAAACAAATCACAGCAAAGAACAAAATATTATGTAAAAGTCGATCCAAGTAGCAGCCAGCTTGCTGTCAGGCCTTGCGTTGCATTTCATTACAGTTGTAAAGTCCAAGGTCCATCGGCAAGTATGGATTGTAAACTGCACCGCTAACTGATTCGCAAGCCTTCCCATCTCTCCACAAACCTCACACACCCCGTCCTCCATCCAATTTTCACATGCGCTTAAAATTGAGTAGCGAGGCACATTACCGTCTGTGCTGTCAGATATGGCACGCGAAACAGAAAAATCTGGCAAAAACTGACAGTTGTATTATACACACATTCTCTAGACTCAACAACAGCGGCTACACACATATGACACGCGACCTTTTCTACAACACCATCTTTCAAGTTTCAACGACAACAACTTCAATACCAACAACTACAACAACTAAAGCCAAATAAACACACAAGTGCATACTTCTCATGCTATATGAATCAGGACTGAAGATGGAGTCGTTGTACTGGCCCAGGTGGCGATGATCTTCGTAATAACCATCGCCGTGGTAGTCGCTGCTCAAGGAAGTTTTTACTGGTGGGGCAAACACGTGCAGTTTCTCATGCTGCTTCTCGTGACCTTGGCCGTAACGATGCTCCTCGTTCCTCAGATTCTGAGTGCTCTCATACCTGACATTTGGTTTTGCAGGTTGATACGTACATATTAATACATTTAAAACTGCACATGTAATAATAATAATAATAAATATTTATATATATATATATATGAGTTCAAATGAAACCGGAATGAACTACACCAAGTCAACATACGTACGATGCGCATGATGACTTTACTTTTGTTGGAAAATTTCGTTATCCTCCGACTCCTAGTTTTCTCAGCAGACCGTTGAAAGCATGGCGGGTGTGATACTGAATTCGTCCAGAGTTGATCAGCGAGCAGTGATTCGGTTTCTAACAGCTAAAGGACGTCGACCAGCTTACATTCATAGCAGAATACAGGTGGTGTATGGTGACAAAAGCGTGTCGAAGACAACGGCGAAGAACTGGACAACGATGTTTAAAGAAAAACGTAAGTTTAACGAAAGATCTTCCAAGATCAGGTCAGGCGCATATTGTTGCGACATAAGATGCAAAATTGGTGCAGCAATTCGAGTGGACGGTCACCGGAGCTTACGTTCGCCACACTTTTGTCACCATACACTGCCTGCATTCTGCGATGAGTGTCAACTGGTCGACATCCCTCAGCTGTTAGAAACCAGTGATCAACTCTGGAGGGATCCCGCCATGTTTTCGACGGTCTGCTGAGGAAACTATGAATCGGAGGGTAATGCAATTTTGCAAACTTGACGGTTGGTATGTACTGTTTACATCAGAAGTGACGTCATCATGCGCCTCCTACGCATGTTCACTTGGTCCAGTTAAGTCCGAATGCATTTGAACACACGCCTCATATATATGTATACATATATATATATATATATATATATATATATTCTCTCATCTGCTCTATGGTAAAAGTGACTGTAAAAAGAATTATCAAAATCTCTCTCTCTCTCTCTCTTTCTTTATCTCTCTTTCTCTCTCTCTCTCTCTCTCTATATATATATATATATATATATATATATATATATATATATATATATATATATATATATATATTTGTGTGTATTGTTTTTATCGTCCTTTACATTGGTAACCGACTCTGGTGTTTTGTCTCTGCGCACCTGTGTTATCGGGGCTCGAATGGGGCGGAAACAATAATTTTATTGAAGCTAGCGAGGCACTTAGGTAAAGGCGACAAAGGAGGAACGGGCATGCTGCCAACTATCCCTCCCATCCTGAGGAAACAATAAGTCACAACAGAAGACAAAATACCTCTACATGTTTTCGCAGTAAAGCAGTCATTAAATCAAGTTCTCTCTCTCTCTCACTCTCTCTCTCTCTCTCTCTCTGTCCTCTGTTTATCCTCAGTCGTACTACTTTTGTCTTCCCTCTCGTCTCCGTCCAATACCAAGTTCCTTTCTTCTTCTCTCTCTCTCTCTCTCTCTCTCTCTCTCTCTCTGGCACTCTGCCTCCTTTCACCATCAGCCGTGCTTCTTTTCGTGCATTTTTTGTCTCTTGTCTCGTCTCCGACCAATACCCACTCCCTCTATCGTGCATTATCTCTCTCTCTCTCTCTCTCTCTCTCTGTCTCTCTCTGTCACACATTCTTTCTCGTTCAACAAGAAACCCCCGTATTTGCACCAGATCTAATCAGATGTCTATCTACCTTCTATTATTACATCTCCTCTGTGTAGATGCGCTGTTTCGTTTTACAATTCCATTTGGTTCACATCGAAGACGAAAGATAGGCCTTCCTAAGCCAACTTGGCATAGAAACACAGAAACGGAAATGAAAATAACAAGCCATTCGTTACAAGTTTATTGCGGAACAATTTAATCAAAGCCAACAAGTTCTTATTACTTACTGGTTTCTTGAAGTTTGATGACTCGTCGGTTTCTTCTGCTCTTCCAGCCAAGAGTTTCCTCGGCGGGAGGGGGAGAAGGTGGGGTATGAAGAAACCCCGCTCAAAGATGTGTCCGCTCGATGATCAGGTCGTTCTGGTAACCACCGGTTTGGGCTCCGTGTTTCCGGCTCTGTTGTTGGCCTAATGTTAGTCACCTAAGGTTTAAAAAAAACACACAAAAAACCCAAAGACTATGTCGTGCGATATGTCGAAATTAACAAATACATAACATTCAGTATTACATTACGTTTTTTTTTTCTCAATCCTCTGAAAAAAGCGTATAACTGTCTAAGTTATTTAGACCGTTCTTCCAGACGATGAAGTCATCTTCACACGCTACAGTCTTTGGTATGTGTGACTTGATGAGTGTGTATAACCATGAAGGTGAGCATCTTCTACCCTAGATGGCTCAGACCGCAACGCATGTCACCTCATATGACTCACCCTCATCACGACCGTTGTGGCCGAGTGACTATTGTGTATGTCACACACAAGACCATGCTGTCGTCACGGCAATGGTAATACTGTCTTGGCTGTCATACACAAGCCGAAAATCTCGTCACGGCAATGGTGATACTGTCTTGTCTGGAACATACAAGCCCTGTCAGAAACCACTGAAGTCGGTCAGTTATTAGAATGACTCAGAAACTAAAGCATTCTACTTCATGGAATATACTATGTCAATCTACGTGTGCATTTCTCCGTCTTCTTATTGCTATATTTTTTCTTCCACTTCTTCTTCTTCGTCTACTTTTACCTTCTTTTTCTTTTTCCGTCTTCTTTTTCTTCTTCCACTTCTTCTGTGTTTGTCATGAAAAGAGCATTTGGAATGTTTAATTCACTAAGTTGCTGATCATATTAATTGAAAGATCAGTACTCTGTCAACTATGCCAGCAATCCAAACCCAGAAGAATCGTAGTAGAGTGGGCACTGAGGAAGAAGATCCATAGCTGACTGCTAGCGTCAGGGCCAGCGACACAGAGCTGTCAAGACCCTTCTACACTTCCACGCGGTGATCTTGGATAACAGACTGTAGCAGAGCAGACTGGCGAAGGAGAAGGGATCGAAGATGGAAGGCTGATCCGGGACTCAAAAATAGCATTCTGAAGTCGTATGTCTCAAACCAAAAGGTGCAAACATCGCAGTCAAGCTATGAACTACGACACAACGCATTCTGTTCTCCTGACAATATCCTGATACTTGCAAAGCCCTTTTTAAAGCTTCGTAATGGGAGTTTGAGAACGAAGAAGAAGAAGAAGAAGAAGAAGAAGAAGAAGGTTGTTGTTCTTGTGTTGTTGTTTAATGCCCACAATAAGTAAGTTTACTCTTTTGTGCACCTTGCAAAGTACGTTAAGTGGCCGGTTGTAGTAACTTTCCATCGCATTCTGAGCGAAATGAAGGTTCTCCAGGCACAGTTGTGCTATGATTTGCTTCACTACTACGGGGATCAAGTTTTAAAAACAGCCTACTTCCATGGAATGCGAGATGGAAGAGAGATAGCTGTCTTGGTCAGTAGATCATGCCTGACCCTGATGAGACGTTCAATAGTCAGTCTTTTAATTCATGAACAAGGTCCGAAGCAATTTTCTTCTAAACTGTATGTCAGATCCAAATGATTTTTCGCATACAGCCTTAGAATATCCATGACGCTAAAACATTGATATTATTTAGTCCATAGACGTTTAAGACATTTGTACATTGGCGAATTCTTTTGATCTTCCAAGTCCATTGCAAAGAAATGGCATTAAATTTAAGATTTTACAGTACGCAGCTTAATTTCATGTCGCATTTTGTTCATACGCGTATCTCCTTAATGTCTTGATCGATCAATCGATTGTTTGTGTTGCCCTTTATGTACAATCGTAAAAAATTGCAGCAATATGCAACAGTTAGTACAGCCCTTCAGTCACCCTTAGACCCCCAAGGTTATATCAACTGCGCAGATAATTGTATGCCGTGTAACTCATTTGAATATTGAAAAGTATTTGTTGCGATTGAATGTAGACCTAATTGTTTTGATAAACATACTCTCATTCATTCAAATCTGATAATCAGTATGTACGTTTTTCAAAATACATTAAATTTCTTAGAGAAGCAAATCTTCCATTAATATTCTAAGGCTGCTTGCGAAAAATCATTTGGATCTGACGTGCAGTTTTGTAGAAAATTGCTTCGGTTCTTGTTTCATGAATTAAAAGACGGACTATAGTCAGTATGTTACAGGACTATCGTTTCATTTCCTCATTAAGAAGAAGACGAAGAAGAAAAAGAAGAAGAGGAAAAAGAAGTTGAATTGAGAAGAAGAAAAAGAAGAAGAAGAAACACATTGTATTTAATATTATAATCGAAAAAATTAAAATAAAATATTTAACAAAATCGAAAGAGAAGCATATTTATTTATATTTTAATTTATTTTATACAATTTGTATAACTTTTTAAAAGTCGTATGGAAGGTGAGGAGTATTTGTTTACAGAGAGAGAAAGAGAAAATGGGTGGCGGGGGGGGGGGGGGGGAGAGAGAGAGCAGTTTGCTTGAATGCGGATCACTTACATCGACCTAGACCTGACTGAGGTAACAGACAATCCCTTTGCAATGCTCGCGATGGTAAAGGTTGGTGTTTTCGATAGTCGAGTGGTTCTCGATCGTTCTGCGGTATCAAGTTTGTATCTCTAATGGGGAGTAGCGTACATCCTCGCTCAGCAGGACGGGAGGAGAAAGGAGGGAGGAGGGAGTGTCACTTCAGAATATGATGATGATGCTCTTCTTTGATTCTGTCTATCGGAAGCATAAGGTGAACAATACTGTAAGCTGTATCCCAGCATTTGTAGTGGTAGTTCCAATAACAATGGTATCACATGAGGAGGTTGCTAGCCATTTTCACACCCTCTTCAGTTGCCTTTTACAACATCTGTGGAATGCTACATTTGTTTTATTACAGCATCTGTAGAAGGGCTACAATTTTTTTCTATTCTTTCTCAACATCTTTGGAAGGCTACAATTTTTTTCTATTCTTTCTCAACATCTTTGGAAGGCTACAATTTTTTGCTATTCTTTCTCAACATTTTTGGAAGGCTACAATTTGTTTCTATTCTTTCTCAACATCTTTGGAAGGCTACAATTTTTTGCTATTCTTTCTCAACATTATTGGAAGGCTACAATTTGTTTCTATTCTTTCTCAACATCTTTGGATGGCTACAATTTGTTTCTATTCTTTCTCAACATCTTTGGAAGGCTACCATTGCTTGCTATTCTTTCTCAACATTTTTGGAAGGCTACAATTTGTTTCTATTCTTTCTCAACATCTTTGGAAGGCTACAATTTTTTGCTATTCTTTCTCAACATTATTGGAAGGCTACAATTTGTTTCTATTCTTTCTCAACATCTTTGGATGGCTACAATTTGTTTCTATTCTTTCTCAACATCTTTGGAAGGCTACAATTTTTTGCTATTCTTTCTCAACATTATTGGAAGGCTACAATTTGTTTCTATTCTTTCTCAACATCTTTGGATGGCTACCATTGCTTGCTATTCTTTCTCAACATCTTTGGAAGGCTACCATTGCTTGCTATTCTTTTATTACATTGTGGAAGGCTATATTTGCTGTTGTTGTTGTTCTTCTTCCTCTTCTTCGCTCATCCTCAGATCAAGGTTCCGGTTTCTCTAACAAAGGACACCGTTGTTTGTAAGCCTGTTTCATCTCCATTTAGCTTTTTGTCTTGTATCTGTCTCACGAGGCCAATATTGCTCTCTTGTTTCCTGCGTGAGCGTGCAGCTTTGCAGGATGTGTTCCACGGTCATGATATGCTCCCCACATGGGCACCTGGCATCTGTCCCAATCCTCATTTTGTTGTAAAGATGACCCTTGAGTCTGTTATGCACAATTCTCGGTCTGAAGATGATAACTTGCTCTTCTCTAGTTAAGTTAAAGTAGCTGTCTTCTTTTCGGAATTCGAGTTGCTGATCAGCCCATTTTACCCTGAAGTATGCTTTAATTACTCCCTGGCCTCATTATATGTGATACTCAGGTCTGTTTGTGGGGGTACTCCTACACTCTTTGCTAGTTTACCTGCAGTTTCATTGCCTTCAATATTGCAGTGGGATGGGATCCACTGTATGACCAACCTTGGGTGTTCTGATGAGAGCTGTGTCAAGGAGAACATACATCGCTCGAGATCTTCATCTTTGTGTTGTTTTACCGCTGCTATTACTGACGCGGCATCAGTCAGGAATACTATGTTTTCTTGGTGGATATCTTTATTTTGGATCACAAGCTCAGCTGCGGCCTTTAATGCCTCTGCTTCTGCACAGCAATTATTGGAAAATGGTCCCGTTGTTAATACTCATGTTTTTTTCTTCTCCATTCCTTAGTCTGTAATAGACCTCTCCATCTCCATTGGATGTGGATTTGTTAGATGAGCCATCTGTATATACGTGTTTCTTGTGGATATTCTCTCCTAAGATATTCTTCTGTGATAAATTTCCTTTCTGAATCTGTCTTCCCTTTTTCTCTATTCCCTCTTTGGTTTCTACTATTTCAGGGGACTTGGTTTTTTTCCATGGTGGGATTTTGGGTGTTTGTTTTAGATCTCTAACCACTGCCCGGCTTATGATTTGATCTGCTCTTACAAATTCTTTTGTTTGTTATATTAAGTGGTTTATCTTTAATCTCCCTCTTCTGGTGCGATTTATCCTGTCATATAATGGGTGATCGATCAGGCATTCGTTTGAACTTTTTCCCCTGCTGGACTGTTTTTTTGGTCTCTGCGCGTCTCCATACTTTCGATTCGTGTGATGTTCTCCATTGCATTTATTGGTGTTGTTCTCACAGCTCCAGTGATGATACGTCTACCTTGGTTTTGGGTTGTATTTATTTTGTGAAAGTAATTCTTTGTTGCTGTAGACCATGCTGCTATCCCATATTCTAGCACTGGTCTCACATAAGCTGTGTACAGTTTCTTTAGGGTGCCCGTGTCCGCTCCCCATGTTGAGCCTGATATCTTCCTCATTATGATATCTATTCTATCCTTTTACAACATCTTTAAAAGGCTGCATTTGTTATATTCTTTTATAACATATATTGAAGGCTACATTTGTTATATTTTTTACAACATCTGTAGAAGGCTACATTTGTTCTGTGTTTAAAGTATATATGAAAGGCTACATTTGTTCTATTCTTTTACAAGATCTGTGGAAAGCCACATTTGTTCTGTGTTTAAAGCATCTGTGAAAGGCTACATTTGTCTATTCTTTTGCAACATCTGTAGAAGGCTACATTTGTTCTATTCTTTTACAAGATCTGTGGAAGGCTATATTTGTTATATTCTGTTAGAACATATATGGAAGGCTACATTTCTTCTATTATTTTACAATATATATATAGATGGTTAAATTAGTTCCATTATTTTACAGCATATATAGAAGGTTACATTTGTTCTATTTATTTAACACAACCCAATCCTTCGCCATCTTAGGTGTGAATTGAAAATATAATGTATGTAAACTGCTCGTGCGGGAGTCTGATAAGTTTAGTGGTAGAGCACTCGTTTTCCAAGGCAAAAGTAATGGGTTTGAACCCTGCTACCCGCACGATTTTGTCGGGGGGGGGGGGGGGGGGGGTTCACTTGTAAATTAGTACCCGACCTACGGTTAGGAAAAGAAAGGAAGCGAGGAAGGGAACCGGCCACCATCACCTCACACAATCTGTGACTTAGTACAATGAAGCCTCTAACTCTTCATCCCTGACGGCAGCTTTTGCTATGGGACTTATTTTCAACTGCATCGTGAGTGCGTGGGTCTAGCAACGGCATGTACACCATTGTGACAAAGCATATCAACGCATTGGGATAGCATATCCGCAACGTCAACCTCATTAGTGGTCCCATGCTCCAGCTTGAGCGAATAAGAAATGATAACGATTATAAAGATCGCAGTGGGAAGCGTTTGTGACGATATTCTAAACAAAAGTGCACTGTGCTGGAGGCTAGAAACGTATAAAACACAATGTCATGGAACCAACCATTGGAAGAACACACGCAATGATTCGGCCCAGGTAACCAGTAAGGAACAGACGGTCTTGTAGTGTTATCAGATGGTTTCTTTATTATGTGTCCTTTCTAACTCCACTACCTACTCCTCAAGTCATGTTCTACTGATATACTTCTGGTTCTTTCTATTAGTTCCACATTAATGATCTTATCACACCATTTCAATATCTGTATTCTGTGCGTGTAACGTTTTATGAAAGTATGTACTGCTTCCGTTGCTTTTGTTCTCCGTGTTTCAGAGACAACAAGATAACAATAAAATACTTTATATTGAAATTGAAAATTTGTATTTATGTGTTGAACTTAAATTTCTTTTCATTTCCATAAGTTCCCCAATACAACATAATCTTCGCTCGTCTTATGGATTATTATTTTGATATCTGTATATATAGTTGCTTGCTTTATATATATTACTACTGAGATATCTAGCGATTCTACATTCTGCAGTGATCGTCCCCCAACACAAACCGATTATCCTTAGTTGCATGTATTCTTAAAACATTTGTTTTTTTCTCTGTGTATCCTCAGTCTCAATTTATGTGAGCTTCCATTAAGTATTCTTATTTTAGTTTACATCTGATTGTGGTAATGGGACAAAGCAGCCATTCCCATCCCAAAGTCTATATAATCAAGTTGCTTTGCCAAATCCCATTTAATTCCATTTTTATTGGTTAATGTTTGTGTCTTCCAGTCAATTTACAGAAGAAAGAGAAATAGAGAAAAGAGCTCGAGGCAAACATACAGGATGACCTTGGGTGCATATGTTGAAGACCTATGCTCTGTTTGGAGCTGAGCGGTTTTGATTGATAATGATTGATCCAGTAAGGAGCATTGTTTCCGATGAATATGGGTTTCATAATGAGTGAAATGAAGAAGAATTAATCAACAAATGGTAAGTACTCACTTGAAACACTGGTTTACGTGTTATGTATGCCGTGTTGTCCGCTACTGTAGGGGCAGGTGTGTGTTGACCACATGTGTAAATGCCAGGCGTGTATATGCCAGGTGTGTAGAGACCAGGGATGGTCGTCCTGCTAAAATCTGAAACCAACTTGGCGTGAGTGATCAAAGGCGCACGGATGTAGGATGATACAAAACTGGTATTAAGACTTGGTTTGATAGCGTATCTCTGGGTCTGAGGCTGTAGCAAAGAAGTAGAAGCTGAATTAGAGAAAAGTGTGGGACTCCTCAGGACAGCGAAGGTGCTGGGCTTGGAAGTGGCTATGGCGTAGACGGTAGGTGGCTTGTAAGTTTGTATGATGTCATCAAATTGTGTTACACGCTGAAAGGATCTGTGATCTATGTCCCTAGGCGATCTGCTGGCATCGATTGTCGTTATTCGTCTGTATACTGTAGTGTTCTTGATTTTATCGTAATGCCGCGAGGACTGCTCTAGCTGAGCGTTGCTTTTGTCATTTCTAGATGACGTCTTGACTGATGGTACATCAGACACTATAGATAATGTCAATGTTGGTGTTACATCATGCGGCTCAGAAGATGTTAGAACTGGTGTTGCATCAGACGGCAAGGAGATTGCCAAAACTCTTTTTGTAACAGATGGTTTGGAATATGTCAAGGCTGGTGATATTACATAAGACGGTGCGCTGGATGTCATGACTGGAGTTGTTACGTTATGGCTTGTGGACGATGTTGCGACCGGTTTTACATCTGACGATTTGGAAAAGGTCAAGATAGATGTTACTTCAGATGTCACGACAGACGTTATATCAGATGCCAAGACTGATGTTCTATCGTATATCAAGACTGGTGTTTCAGATATCAAAACTGGGGAAACATCAGATGATAAGATTGATGTTCCATCATATGTCAAGACTTGTGTTTCATCAGATATCAAAGCCGGGGATACATCAGATTTGAAGATTGATGTTCCATCATATGTCAAGACTGGTGTGTCATCAGATATCAAAGCTGGGGATACATCAGATGTCAAGATTGATGTTCCATCATATGTCAAGACTTGTGTTTCATCAGATATCAGAGATGTGGATACATCAGATGTCAAGATTGATGTTCCATCATATGTCAAGACTTGTGTTTCATCAGATATCAAAGCTGGGGATACATCAGATGTCAAGATTGATGTTCCATCATATGTCAAGACTTGTGTTTCATCAGATATCAAAGCTGGGGATACATCAGATGTCAAGATTGATGTTCCATCATATGTCAAGAATTGTGTTTCATCAGATATCAAACCTGAGGATACATCAGATGTCAAGATTGATGTTCCATCATATGTCAAGACTTGTGTTTCATCAGGAATCAAAGCTGGGGATACATCAGATGTCAAGATTGATGTTCCATCAGATGTCAAGACTGGTGTTTCAGATATCAAAACTTGTGATACATCAGATGTCAAGATTGATGTTCCATCATATGTCAAGACTTGTGTTTCATCAGATATCAAAGCTGGGGATACATCAGATATCAAGATTGATGTTCCATCATATGTCAATACTTGTGTTTCATCAGATATCAAAGATGTGGAAACATCGGATGTCAAGACTGATGTTACATCAGATGTTACGACTGGTGTTTCATCAGATGTCAAGACTGGTGTTACATTAGATGACGAGATTGTTGCTTCACCTGATGTCAAAACTGGTGTTACATCAGCTGTCAAGACTTGTGTTACATCAGCTGTCAAGACTGGTGTTACATCAGATGCCAAAACTGGTGTTCCATCATATGTCAAGACTTGTGTTTCATCAGATATCAAAGATGTGGAAACATCGGATGTCAAGACTGATGTTACATCAGATGTTACGACTGGTGTTTCATCAGATGTTACGACTGGTGTTTCATCAGATGTCAAGACTGGTGTTACATTAGATGACGAGATTGTTGCTTCATCAGATGTCAAGATTGGTGTTACATCAGCTGTCAAGACTGGTGTTTCATCAGCTGTCAAGACTGGTGTTACATCAGCTGTCAAGACTGGTGTTTCATCAGCTGCCAAGACTGGTGTTACATCAGCTGTCAAGATTGTTGCTTCATCAGACAGCGTAGATGACGTGGTTACCTGGGACTCTGCAGAATTTGTACCTAGCGACTTAGAAATTGTCTGAAGTCTTAGACTTTCATCGGGGGCATCTTCACTGTCGTTTCCAGAAGGCGCAGTGTCGATTTTCGGTAAAGGTTGAACACTTCCGGCTGGTACCTCTTCTGAGAAAGCAACAACTTGTGACACGGAGCTGGCACGAAGTGGTGATGGGCTGGATCGATCCTGGCTTGCGGCGTTTGTCGGAGAATCGCAGACAGCTTCGACAATAACCGCGGAAAAGGAAGAAAGGGATTGGATTTCCTCAACGACAAAGTCATCAGAGAACGCCTGTGAACTGTGTATCACTTCAGATTCATTTGATGCTATTTCATCGACTGACGCTGTAATAGTGAAGCTGGGGGGCGGAGAAGACATCGCGTCATCCTCTGTAAAAGCTGTATTGCTAATGTCATCAACGGTTGATGTCATGGTAAAGCCCTCTTGATAATTTTCATGAGTATCGAATATGTCTGATGTAAGGTTATCAGTCGAGAAGTCCACTTCTGCTGCCGAGACAGTGATATCGCTTGTGATTACGTAACTTACGGCGCTACCCTCCTCGCCGCCAGAAGACGAAATCAGGGCAGATTTATCCACCTTATCATGACTAACTTCGTCTGAGCCGCCTCTGTTAAGGTAATAAACAAAACAAGATAAATAATATTTCTAAGCCGCCTCTGTTAAGGAAACAAACAAAACAAGATAAAGAATTCCAGAAACACAGGTAATGATAACTGTCCACAATTGCATCCACCTTCTTCATATTATTCTCAGAAATACGTGTTATTTACTCTGTTAATGCCGTGCTATTTTTTGGGACATTGTTTCAAGACCTTTCTTTCAAACTCGAACGGCTATCCAACACTAACCAGAACTTAGGTATAGACGAATAGAATTGTATACAATGTCATGGGTTGGAATTTCTTCTTTCCTAAAGGAGGATATAACTATTGCCAGTAAAGTCAAATTGAAACTTATTTACTGAAATAACAAATGTTTAAGTGCTGTCAGATTGCTGTTGTTGTTGTTGTTGTTGTTGATGATGTCACTGTTGATAAAGGCCTGTTAAATGGCGTGGGTTAGTGGTTAAGTGACAATGCTCACAACCCGAATGTGCTGGTTTCGCTCCACATCACAACACCGGCCGTTACCCTAGGAGGAAGCAGTCCCTTATATAAAATGCATACCGAAGTCAGATGCACTAGGTCGACAGGCGCAAAATAAAAACATTATGCAATGCACACCGCCTTTTGGAATAGAGATATAAGGCGAACGCAAACACATTTTTTTTTCAATGCCCGCAATGAGGAACGTTTTTTGTGCGCCCTGAAAAGAGTGTTAGGGACTGGTTAGCAGTGCCTTTCCTCATATTCGAGCGTGCTGACGAATGTGAATCTGTGTCCTTTAGGCGGTTGTGTTATACTTGGCTACATCTGCGTGTCGCTCACTACAAAGGTGACCACGTCGATCCACCACCTCGTTAGCCAAACTGTCATAAAACAACCTATTTTCAGGGAGAACTTTGTGGAAGGGAGATGGGTTTTTGGCCAGTATATTTTACATAATCCTGACTAACTTATCTGATCAGTACGTTTTGTCTGACCCTAACATGTCTGATCAGTATGTTTTGTCTGACCCTAACATATCTGATCAGTATGTTTTGTCTGACCCTAACATGTCTGATCAGTATGTTTTGTCTGACCCTAACATATCTGATCAGTATGTTTTGTCTGACCCTAACATGTCTGATCAGTATGTTTTGTCTGACCCTAACATATCTGATCAGTATGTTTTGTCTGACCCTAACATATCTGATCAGTATGTTTTGTCTGACCCTAACATGTCTGATCAGTATGTTTTGTCTGACCCTAACATGTCTGATCAGTATGTTTTGTCTGACCCTAACATGTCTGATCAGTATGTTTTGTCTGATAAGACGTTGGTCTCCTCTCCCCGAGTCCTGTTAGGTTAGAATTTATTATAAAACGTGTAGAGACAACAATGGCGAATGACAGTTGTTTTATTGGAGCAATCGAACTGCTTCATATCAATCAACAGAAATCAAAGTAAAGTATTAGCCAGTCATGAATTGAACTCGGTCCAAATAGTAGAAACGCAAATCAAAGAACCACCGAGTGGTAGTCGGCGTGACAAGAATATAGATGCTGTAAACGTCCAAGCATGACGTAATAAGCTATTAAAGAAGAATTTGCATGCCGCTATTACCTTCATCATGTATAAAAATTGCTAGTGATACCACCACTGTGGGCACTCGGATAAAAGCGTCAAGTAAGGGGCCTTGTTCTAGTTGTCCCCATACGCTTCATATGGAACGAGAAGGCGAAAGAAGAAGTAATATAAAAGGAAGTCCTGAATTGAACCTGGTCTAAATAACAGACGAATCCCGCTAACGGTATGATCCATTCGACCCAGCTGTAAATCGATACCTGCATACGACTGGTAAGTAAAAGACAACGAGGACAAGAACTGGTCGTCTACCTCATACAAGCTATGCCTTAGTATACTGAAGTCTCTAACAACTTCATTCCTTGTCAGTATTGTAAATACTATGGGACAAACCTTGACTTAGTATACTGAAGTCTCTAACAACTTCATTCCCCGACACGAGTGTAACTACTATGGGACAAACCTTGACTTAGTATACTGAAGTCTCTAACAACTTCATTCCCCGACACTAGTGTAACTACTATGGGACAAACCTTGACTTAGTATACTGAAGTCTCTTTCAACTTCATTCCCCGACACTAGTGTAACTACTATGGGACAAACCTTGACTCGGTATATTGAAGTCTCTAACAACTTCATTCCATAACAGAAGCGTATGGGACAAATCTTGACTTGTTGTGTACCTTATTTAAATAACAGAAAAGTTAGTTAAGTAATATTTGGAGTATCCCATTATGTCATCCTATTTGTCCATTGATGTTGTTTGACGCTGTATGGAGGTGTAAGTTGATTTAAGATTGTACAACAAGCAGGACCAGTGTCACTATTAGAACAACTGGGCCAGCTGTCTATGACGCAGACCTCAGAGGGGAGTAGAGTATTGAGTGTGAATATGTTATGAGTTTGAGAAACCAGTATAATGAGTAGAAAAATGTGAGAAAAATCTGTTAATTTATTTCAACATTTATAAATATTATAAAAGTGTTGAGAATTGAAAGCAGAATACAAGACAATAAAGACATTTAAAATGCGAACTACTACAAAATAAGAAAGCTGAATTCAATTCAGCTAAAAATCTAATTGCAAATGGCTAAGAATTAATTACATTGTTCGGCTTCTGGTGTGATAAAAGTTATTCATCAAGTTTTTAAAGATATAACTGGGAATATCTGAGTTAACATTTTTTATTTTTTTTATTTGCGAAAGTACTTAGCCTTGCTTAATGTGTAACATATTCTACCACCAGCAGTGATTATAAGAAGAGATTATATATTAATTACCAAACTTCAACCTGTGAACCTACCAATATTTATTGCTTAATAAAAGTGGAACCTTACACTCAGACGTGTCCGTTTGGGAAAGAAAAAACAAACACAAAAACAGCAGAGCACATTCTCCAAAACTGTCGGCTCCACATGAGGACCAATTTGGTTGTAGATTGACCATCCTTAAGCCAATTGATGAATACACTATGTGGTGACGAGGGAAGTCTGGGACATAATGCCAGGCTTATAAGGAAAATAGGTGTAATTATTTGTGAGGGAGATAACTGTGATTATTGGGGGAATAACTGTATGGCGACAAGAGAAGATTGAGACAGACAGCCACGTCTATGGGGAAATTGGTGGAATTATTTTATGAGAAACAATGTGATTATTTTAGGAGAAATAATGTGATTATTTGTGAGAGAAATAGATGGGATTTTTTTGTAAGGGAAATAGATGTGATGATTTGTGGAGGAAATAGATGTGATTGTTTGTTAGGGAAATAGATGTGTTTTTTTATAAGTGAAATAAAGTGATTTATTTCAGGATGCAATTCTATAGCGTCTACAGAAGCCTTTGAAGTACCATCAAATGTGTGAGTGAAATGATGTGATTATTTGTGAAGAAAATAGATGTGATTATTTGTGAAGAAATTAGATGGGATTATTTGTGAGGGTAATAGATGTGATGATTTGTGGTGGAAATATATGTGATTGTTTGTGAGAGAAATAGATGTGATTATTGAGAGCCACAATGAAGACTGACCTGAAGACATCTAGAGTAACGCAATCGCCCGACTCTTCCACCAGTGCCTGTGCTTCTCCCTGGCTCTTGTCGTGTACCTGAACGCCATTGATGGAAGTGACTGTGTCCCCTTCCTGAAGACCTTGTTCCTGTGCACGACTGCCCTTGCGAATCTGAAGTCACCAAAGGGAGATTTCAAACAATGGTGTGTATATGTGAGTATACTTTCGTTGATTACTGAACATTGGTTGACTGTCTTACACCAGACGGTATCCGTGCATGCTGTTTCTTCTTCTAGAGTTATATTCGCTCCCGGACCCGGCGTGGGCTAGTGGTTAAGTGACACGGTTCACAACCCGAAGGTGCTGGGTTCGCTCCACATCACAGCACCGGCCGTTACCTCGGGGAAGCAAATTCTTAGAAAATGCAGGAGGAAGTAGACCCTTATTTAAAATGAATGCCGAAGTCGGATGTACTGGGCCGAAAGGCACAAAATAAAAACATAGTGCAACGCACACCGCCTTGGGGAAAAGATAAATAAAGTAAAGTAAAGGGGTGTGATGTGTTAGCGATCTCACATTTCACAGGTTCGGTTATATGAGGGCGGTAGCCATCTCATCTCCCTCGCCGCTTTTACTTCTAGAACTGAACAGGTACCCATTCAAGGCTGGGTCGACCCGGAAACCGTTGCGGTTTGAACTTCGATACGCGGCTGCCTAATAGGGCGGATAATAAAAATAAAAAATATTCGCTCCCGACGGAGCATCAGGAGACTACCAAACCTGGCCCCCTAACAGGAAGTCTGCATTGAAGCACTCGCATTTGCATTTGCGGTTGTGATATCTGTAGCAATTCGAATTACATGATGACGATGCTAACCCCATTCACAAAACACCTTAGTGGTCTGTTAAGATTGCAAGGTTACAATGACCTTACTCTCTCCTTCCCCAGTACCACTAGAGTAATACATTATATGCACCAATGATGTCTATTCATCTACGCCCACTCTCTCTCTCTATAACTCTGAATCCCTTGTCTAACGCTTCCAAATGCTAAGGTAGATAATTACCTGGCAATGTGTCAAAACTCAGCTACGTCCCACTGTCTGTCTACCACCTTGTCTTTAAAAAAATAGCAAGATATTGCGTGGGAGAAAATCGACAGACAACACACACATATGTTTACATACACACATACACACACATATATACACACACACATACATCCAAAGCATATATACATACATATATATATATATATATTTTTTTTTTTTTTTTTTTTTTTTAAAGCGAGATTGGAGAGAGCGAAACACATGCAGACTAACTGACTAACAAGAGCAGAACAGGTGAGATCAGGTAAAGATGATATATGGACATAGCATTAAAGATACATTAGGTTCTGACCTGTTCTAAGACAGAGAGGCACTACACTTATTTTATCTGTTTTTGCGTATCATTTAACTTTTACAGAAACAGATCGACGTCTGCTCGCAGGAAAGTCATCAAAGATCTTCCACATTTGTGAGAGAACCTGAGCATTTTGATGATAAACGAAACATGCTCAAAGAAAATGGCAATAATGATTAATGTTTGACATTACGCTCGCCGTTTCCCTCGAGGTATAAGCGAGATTTGAGAAGCCCTCGCGGAGTTGGTTTCATATCTTATGGAATGTTTATCCCTTATGTAAGACCTCAGTGGCAGCTTGTTCCTTATCACTTCTAATCTGCCTTCTTGTATCCAAAGAAATGCGCAAAATTTGTTTCATTTCTTTGTGTTTTTATTTTTCGTTTTGCTCACATAAACTATTTTCCAACATGATTAGTATACAACGACTACGAGAGTAAGTAAATGAGTAGGTCATAAACAGTCATAGGATAGCCAAAAAATGTAGATGGTAGTTTCTAAAAGTGGGATTAGATGGCAGCAAAAATCAGCTGTGGGATTTCTATATACTCAGCAGACACTAGGTGTCGCATGCACGTGCGCAGATAAGATAGAAAATGGCGCCAGTGTTCACAACGAGTACAATCAAATAACAGAGTTCTGGGTTCGCGCTTGTTGTTTTTTTTGTGTGTTTGTTTGTTTTGGGGAGGCGACTTTCTGCAGCGGACATTCACTAGGAAATGTATACAGTTTACAGTAAAAAGTGTTTATCGCGTAAAGCGGTGCATAACTGAGTCGATAAATATTCTGACGGACGCTCAAAAATTACTGAGGGTGCCCGATTTTGTCGTTCTGCTCAGATTACTTAACACGGCTCTATTAACCCTGGAGGAAATTGACCAACGAGGGTGGCAACTTCTTTTTCTCGTTCGCCATGCTCGTTCTTGTTACATCTACACGTGGGGACGGCGTGGCCTAGTGGGTAAGGGGCACGACTCACAACCAGAAGGTGTTGAGTTCGATCCCCATCACAGCACCGGCCGTTACCCCGGGGAAGCAAACCTTTAGAAAATGCAGGAGGAAGCAGACCCTTGCATAAAATGCATGCTAAAGTCGGATGCACTGGGCCAACAGGCGCAAAATAAAAACCACAGTGTAACGCACACACGCCTTGGGGAATAGATAAAATAAGGCGACGCAAAAAAAAAACAAAAAAAAAAACAAACATCTACACGTGAAGCTGTTCTCTGGTTAAATATCGATGCAGTGGAGAGTTCTGTAGAAGTAGATAATCCCCCTCAAACTGATAAATAATTTTGAAACTAGACATTTTGAGTAAAGTGTATATTTGGAAACTACATCCAATAGGCTACTAATCTAACTTGTTGTTTGACAGTTTAATGTCATTCTTTTTTATTTATAGAGAGCTCCGCGAAAGGAAAGAATGCAAGACTGCCCAGCTAAAAATGCTGTTCATGTGTGCCCTACGTGTGATAAAGTCTCTAACGCTCAAATTTGACTGTACAGTCACATGAAGTCACATGTGAATAGACATGTCTGACGCTGTCGCCATCTTCGCCTGCGATGGTCAACTAACTAACAGCATTGTGATCTGTACGCGACTTTTGTTGATGTTTGACACCGTCAACAGAGACGATCTCTGGAAAATCATGGCAAAATTCGGTTGTCCGGAAAAATTCACCACATTTGTCCGCCAGTTTCATGATGGCATGTCAGCTCGTGCACTGAATGATGATGAACTCTCTGCAGCATTCCCAGTCATAAATGGGGTCAAACATGGCTGTGTGCCGGCCCCAACACTTTTTAGCATGGTATTTGCAGCCATGCTTTCTGATGCAACACGTGACTGTGACATTGGCATACAGATCAAATACCGGACGGATGGGCAGCTGTTCACTCTGAGGCACCTAAAAGACCTCACAAAGGTCAAAGAAGCAACTTTCTTAGATCTCCTCTTTGCCGACGACTGCGCAAATTAACACGTGCTCAAAACAAGACATGCAGGCAATCATGAATGAATTCTCAACTGCGTGCACTAATTTTGGTCTTACTGTAAACACCCAGAAAAGGGAGGTAATGTTTCTACCTGTGCCCGGGGAACCCTACCCCGAAGCAAACGTCACTGTACAGGGACAACGCCTAAAGCAGTTGATAGCTTTACCTACCTTGGCAGTACCTTCACCAGAGAAGGAAATATTGACTCTGAGGTCCACAACAGGATTTCCAAGGCGAGTGCTGCTTTCGGAAGACTATGAGAAAATGTTTGGGACCAGCAGGGAATCAGTGTTGCCACCAAGATTAGTGTTTATCGTGCTGTTGTGCTAACCGCCCTTTTGTACGCGTGCGAAATATGGACAGTCTATAGCAGGCATGTCAGGAAAGTTAATCATTTCCATGTAAACTGTCTCCGCAGACTACTCAGGATCGGTTGGCAGGAGAGTGTGCCCAACTCTGTACATCCATACGCTGTTACAAGAGCCCAGATCAGATGGACAGGGCATGTTGTTCGCATGTCAGAGAGCGCCTCCCTAAACAACTGTTGAACTGTGAGCTCATGACAGGACAGCGCTCGCAGGGGCGGGGGTGGGGGGGGGGGGGACAAAAGAAACGATACAAAGACACTCTAAAAGTTTCATTAAAATGTTTCTCCATTGATGTTGCTGATTGGGAGCTGCTTGCTCCGAACAGCTCTGCCTGCTGCACTGCCGTCACACATGGTGCTTGCACCGCTGAGCAGAGGACCATCACGGACGCCCAGGAAAAGCGAGCTGCACGAAAGGAAAGAATGCAAAACTGCCCAACTAAAAATGTTTTTCATGTGTGCCCTTCGTGCGATAGAGTTTGTAACGCTCAAATCGGACTGTACAGTCACATCTGAATAAACATGTCTGACGCTGTCGCATATTCGCTTGCTGTGGGCAAATAACTAACTAACAGTTTGTCGTGTAAGCTGAACGAAAATTTGCGAAGTGGATTTTCACACGAAATCACTGAAGTGCAGTAATTGTATAGAATGGGAGACAAGGTTGAAAACAAGTTCAGAAGGAGAGGCTAGTGAACACAAGCAGGTGAACTTGAGGATATGTGCATTGATAAGAACACCTGGAAGGGGCTATAGTGATCTACAGACTTTGCCATTGTATTTGAATAGTCCAGATCCAATGACAAAAAGAAACTCAAAATATATTTTCAAAAATCTATTCAGCCTGCAGAAAAGTTGCTAAAGGTATCGTGGATACAGCTGCAGTTATGTTGAGGTAGAAACAAGTTAAAGTAGAAGCTACAATCCTTGACAACTCATCTGCGAATGGAAAATATGTTGTCAACTGTGCAATTTCGGTAGATGGCATTTGGCAGCGCAGAGGCCATGCTAGTCACCACGGTGTTGTCACTGCCATTTCTGTTGACACGGGTAAAAGTGTAGACACAGAAGTTCTGTCCAGCATATGTAGAGGGTGCCAGTATTGGGAAAAGAGAATAGAGACAGATGAGTTCAAGTCATGGAGATTGGCACATAATTGTCGAATCAACCATACCGGTAGTGCTGGAGCTATGGAAGCTATAGGTGCGGTCAGCATATTTTCACGCTCTATGGATAGTTGGAAGCTTAGATACACTCAGTATCGAGGAGATGAAGACTCCTCTTCATTCAAAACAGTTTTAAATATGACTCCATATGGAGATACAGAGAAAAAAAGTTAGAGTGTGTTGGACATGTGCAGAAGCCGTGTGGTACCAGACTGAGACGACTGGTAACCGAAAACAAAGGAAGAAAGCTTGATGATGACAAGAGTTTAGGTGGTGGAGGCTGACAAGCAAGAAGATGACAAGGATTTAGGTGGTGGAGGCTGACCAGCAAGAAGATGACAAGGGTTTAGGTGGTGGAGGCTGACAAGCAAGAAGATGACAAGGGTTTAGGTGGTGTTAGAAGGCTGACCAGCAAGAAGATGACAAGGGCTTAGGTGGTGGAGGCTGACCAGCAAGAAGATGACAAGGGTTTAGGTGGTGGAGGCTGACAAGCAAGAAGATGACAAGGATTTAGGTGGTGAAGGCTGACAAGCAAGAAGATGACAAGGATTTAGGTGGTGGAGGCTGACAAGCAAGAAGATGACAAGGATTTAGGTGGTGGAGGCTGACAAGCAAGAAGATGACAAGGATTTAGGTGGTGGAGGCTGACAAGCAAGAAGATGACAAGGATTTAGGTGGTGGAGGCTGACAAGCAAGAAGATGACAAGGATTTAGGTGGTGGAGGCTGACAAGCAAGAAGATGACAGGATTTAGGTGGTGGAGGCTGACAAGCAAGAAGATGACAAGGGCTTAGGTGGTGGAGGCTGACCAGCAAGAAGATGGCAAGGGCTTAGGTGGTGGAGGCTGTTGGCATTGCTATTGGTCAGACTGTTAGTTAGTTATTTGCCCATCGCAAGCGAAGATTCGACAGCGTCAGACATGTTTATTCAGATGTGACTACAGTCCGATTTGATCAGCAAGAAGAAAATGTTTTAATGTCCACACAAGTGATAATGCCCAACCCCCTAGAGTCCAACTATGTGGTTAAAATTAATATTAATGAAAGATTTTTAATTATATGGTTCAGAGGGGTCTTCTACCGTAAGGCTTCCAAACAGCTTGGCGTGGAGATTCATCTATGTGGAACTGTGCTCAGTACGCATTGGCTAAATATATATATATATATATATATATATCATTCTTGCAGGATATGTTTAGATGTCTGTGCTGCTTGTCCGCACATACACATTGGCAATGTAGCCAATTTTAGCATGTGAAAGTGGCTATTCAATCTGTTATGTCCCCTTCTCAAGCGGAACAGGCTCAATTGTTCTGCTCGATTAAAAGACAGTGGTAGTTGTCTTTCGTTCGGTATATTTTCTTGATGGCTTGGATAATGGTCTTCCTTTTTGGAAGATTATTGTTTGTTCGTTTTGTTTTGGTATTGCTACCTCCTTTGTCAATCTGTCTGTTGTCTCATTTTCTAGTTTGCCACAGTGTGATTGAATCCCCTTTTCTTTGTTTTTAGTTCGTCAAAGGCCTCTTAAGTTCTGACAGCTTATCATTCTTGAGAACTTGCAGAACTTACATTGTATTAGTAAGAAAAGCGGCATGCTGGCTTGTACTTCAGCCGAATAAAGTAAAGTATCCTATAGCATTACTGCCGTAAGGGTGTGAGGTGTTAGCGATCTCACATTTCAAAGGCTCGGCTATATGAGGGCGGTAGCCATCTCCTCTCCCACGCCGCTTTTACTTTCCGGACTGAACCGGTACCCATTTAAGGCTGGGTCAACCCGGGAGCCATTGCGGTCTGAAAAAACACTACCGTCTCAACTGGGGAATGAACTCAGGACGACCCAGATGCGAAGCCAGCGCGCTAACTACTGCGCTGCGCGGATCCCTTCATCCGAGTAGTTTGAACATAATTTTCCAGTGGATGAACTAGCGGTTTCGTTTTTTTTATCTGGGTAAACAACATAAATTTCTGCGCCTTCATTCCTCACTGCACTTGTTGCTGATCCATCAGTTTATTTCTGGATCCGTGTTTCTCTGGGGTACAGTTTATAGATCGTGTTGAATGCTAATTCTTTCTTGTGGAGAGCTCTTTGCTCGCCCACGGACAGGTGTCAGTTATGAATGTTTTTATGGGGGACGGCGTGGGCTAGTAGTTAAGTCACACGACTCACAATCCGAAGGTGCTGGGTCCGCTCCACATCACAGTAACCGGCCGTTACCCCGTAGAAAATGCAGGAGTAAGCAGACCCTTACATAAAATGAATGCCGAAGACGGAGGCACTCGGTCGACTGGCGCAAAATAAAAACCGTAGTACAACACACAGCGCCTTTGGGAATAGAGAAATAAGACGAAGAGGAAAAAAAATCTTTTTATATTCAGTTTGTTGTGTTGTTTCCATGGGGGAATGGGGTATTGGATTTACCTCCTTAGTTGTGTCTGGTAATTCATTCTGATATATTCTCATTCATTTTTTGAACCGATGTACAAAACTACTTTAATCTTCAATCTTCCACTGGCAAGATCTCCGAATCTGGTCTTCATTGGTTGTGCTGTCATGTTTTTGTACTTTACTGCTTGTATCATGGTCTTGGTGTCCCGTCTTTAGGATATAGATGTGATGTCATGGTCTTGGTGTCTCGTCTATAGGATATAGATGTGATGTCATGGTCTTGGTGTCTCGTCTATAGGATAGAGGTGTGATGTCATGGTCTTGGTGTCCCGTCTATAGGATACAGGTGTGATGCATGTGATTTTTTTCCCATATATTGGAGTTGTCTTCATGGCGCCTATGATCACCCTAAGCGGTTGGTTATGTACCTTATCTAAGGTTTGTAGGTGTCATTTGGTTGCTGTGGACCATACTGCTGAACCATAGTCTACTATTGGTCTTATTACCCGATTATAGATCTTCTTAAGCGTTGTTTCATTCGCTCCCCAATTTGACCCAGCTATTTTTCTCAGTATTGCGTGTATTTTTTCTTGTCTTGGCCTTTGGTTTTATCTCAACCTGATACCTCCACACCACTCTCTTATCAAATATGATGACAAGATATACAATGTGAAGAGTGTTGTTGCAGATTTCGCAACGTTGATCTGTACCATCCATTTCTCAGCCCATGGTTCTATATTGTATTCAGTTATTTCAACTGCTAGGTGTTCTTCTACACACAACACCACCAAGTCGTCTGCGTATAAAGCGGCTTTCACCCCTTGTGGCAGATCGGGGGCTGAGATTGTTGATAAACACTAGGAATAATGTAGGCAACAGTACTGACCCCTGAGGAACGAAGTGTTTTAGGAGGATTATTTTGCTGTTATTACCTTCCATTGTAACTCTTGGTTTCCGGCTGTCTAGAAACATCGTAATCCATTTTTTTTAAATGTTAACCTTGATGCCATTCCTTCGTAGTTTTGTCATTAGTCAATTGTTCCCATACCGTATCGAAGCTATCCAAAGTGAAAGGACCTTTTTCTTTTTTTGTACCGCGTCTTCAACAATTTGGGACAGGTATGTGAACTGGTCGTATATGCTACTTCACTCCCTTAACCTTGTCTGTTCTGGTACTAGCATTATCTCTGTTACTAGGTACTAATTCAGTCTTCTCTTGTCCCTTCTCTACATTTTCTTATTGATTCAGCTGTTTAGGCTTATTGGTATGTTGAGGCTGGTATTTTCATATCATTTCCTTTCTTTATGATGGGGCACATATGCACCATTATCCATGTCTGTGGCATATTCTCTGTCCTCCAGCTGTATGTTCATTGCTGCATGTCCAAGATGTTTAAGCATTCTGTTGGTTTCCATAGCGGATTCCTCAGCTAAGGAGAAATAAGTAAAACAACTAAGACGACTGTATACCGCTCCATCTAAGTACCAGTTTTAACTTATCGATGTGAGTGATTTTTTTAAATTCCTTTTTTTTTTTTTTTTGCGTTCGTCTTATTTCTCTATTCCCCAAGGCGGTTTGCGTTGCACTGTGGTTTATATTTTGCGCGTGTCGGCCCAGTGCATCCAACTTCAGCATGCATTTTATGTAAGGGTCTGCTTCCTCCTGCATCTTCTAAGGGTTTGCTTCCCCGAGGTAAACGCCGGTGCTGTGATGGGGATCGAACCTAGCACCTTCGGATCGTGAGCCTAGTCACTAACTACTAGCCTACGCCGTCCCCGATGTGTGTGATGGACATTGATAACATCCAAGAAACGTCAGCTTTAGATGTCAGAGAAATGATATATCTAAAGAAGATGTCCAAGCAATAAGAAGAGACAAAGTCCACAATTTACAATATCTCGATGCGCATCCCTTGCAGAGCAATCTCAACTACGATGGTTTGTAATGACTACAGAATGAAAGAAGTCCGGACATCACGGCAGTTATGGGAATCAAAGAGTCATGGATCCAGATCCTTTGGTGACCCGAAGTACCCTCCCCTTTTCTGAAAATTGTCGAAGTAATCGTGGCTGTCAGTTTTTAAAAAATTACAATTAACATGGATCTGACGGACGACTTTATTCCCATTGTTTGGATAGAGGTATTTTTATGATGAGTACTACAGAAGTATCCACCGATGCTGTCGCCACGTCGTGTGCTGGCTATGTTTGTTTATTTTACCCCAATAGAAAAACAACATATGCCTTACCGGAGATCGATTCGTTGCCTTTCTTGTCAGCAAGCAGACATGGAAACCACTCGGCCTCGCGATACTCTAAAGCACGAAATAATTGGTGTTCGAAACCCCAAAGTTTCAAATTACCTCTGATCTCAAGTGAGATGAGAGCGAGTGCCTAGTCCTATCAGGGTTCGAAGATGAACTTGGAGGTCCCGTGCACATGTTGCGTGATTAAAGGAACCATTGACAGCTGACAAGGGAAATAGGGAAGCTGCTGCTTTCCTCTCTCCGAGCCAACAAATACGAAACAAATTGAAATGTCTACCCAATATGCCACCTACCTTCCCCTGGTCGTATTACAGCATGAAGTAAAATAGCAAAAAAATATTATCTACTACGGATAGCTTTTGGCTACCTGGCAACAGGGATGCACTTGCATGTTTGAATACCTGGATATTAAGCGTATCAAAAATTCCAAGTTATCATTAAATCTTTGGGTGTGTGTGTTTACGTGTTTTGTTTGTGTGTGTTTGTGCGTGTTTAAATGTGTGCGTGTGTGTGTGTGTTTGTATGTGTGTGTATGTGTGTATGTGTGTTTGTATTTGTGTTTTTTTGTGTGTACGTATGTGTGTATATGTGTGTGTGTACGTGTGTGCGTGTGTTTTCTGTCTTGCGTAATGATATTCCCTGGGTTACTGAATTTGGTTGAGTGTTTCAATATTTGTTCATCTAATTTATTCACAAATTTTAATCGGCGTTTGTTACGACCTTTGCTTCTGCTTTGAAGATGCTTAAACTTAGCCTTTTTCTTAACGTTTCCAAATCCGATAAATTGTTCAGTTGTACTCGTATGTGTCTGTTGGTTGTTGATGTATGTCTCTACTTGTATAGTAGTGGAGACTGTTGCTTGTTTTGTTGTCCTGTCACCAGAAAGATCAATTTCTTCTTGTATGTCTGAAATTATATCTTGTTCGTCATCTTACGATGTGTGCTGTTGAGGATCAAAGGGGAGCAAAGAAAAGTAGCACCGTAACCTGTCAGTGCATGTCGTAAGATGTCGCGCAGAAGGGCTGAGCATGGGACCGGCTAGCTTATCCAGCATAGTTTATGAGGTAAAAGATAAAGAAAAGACTACCTCTTCGTGGTAGAAGAGAAGCTGTTGAATCGCGCTATTATTTTGACATAACTTCCCTCTACTCTTTCAAGTGGCGTATCGATGGAGAAAGCATTGTCTAAGTCCATCCTGTGACATAGTCTGAAGAGGATGCCGAGAAGGAGCGCCATTGGAGTCAGCTACTCGACGTATATTTGTATGTTGACCTCACGAAGATGCAGAGGGACACATTGACTCATCCCAATCCAGACGAGTATTGACGTGTATGGAGATATGAGAAGTTTGGCACGAGCCACCGCGTTTACGTTGGAAATAGATGTCGTTTAAGCGTTAAGACTTACATAAAAGGATCAGGGCACTAAATTTCAACTGAGAACCCAACATACCCTCACTTGACAAGCACCTGAACGGAATTCAACGACAACACACTCGTGAGTGCCAGCTGTGTACACACCCATATGAAACGGTAGATCATCGTCTCTTTGAGTGATCAGCGCTCGACGATGTTAGGAAAATACTTCTTGCTCCGAGGCCAGATAAATAGAACACTTTGTATGGCACTAGACAATAACTAATACACACGTGCAGATACCATTTCATGGCATTGGGCCAAAGGGCGAGAGCCCGAATAAAGTTGAATTATAACAACAAGAGTGAAAAACGAAGTGTGGAAGGAAACGACTGAGGTTTATTGTATCGTATAGGGGTCAAACATGTAGCATAGTGAATAAGCTGACAGTAGCCAGCGACTCATAGCTTACCACAGCTGACAAAGACTCTATTCCGCCCCCAAGCAGTGGCCCTAGAAACAGACTGCACTAGTATAATCTGGCTAAGAGAATAGGGATCGCAGTAGGAAAGCAAACCCGGTAGCAAAAATACACGCAGCTGGAATTGAATGCGTCGGGCCTTGCTCTAAACTAAGACAAGACATCGTAAGAGCCTTTTCTGAACTGACGCCAAAGAACAAGAAGCAGGAGGATGAGAAGGAGAAGGAGAAGGAGGAGAAGGAATGGAAAGGAATTCGTCACCTCCAATATTATTTTAAAACAATAGATTGGTACATTCGTCATCATCATGTAGCATGTCCTTTATAGAACGTCGCTCCCATCACAGTCTGTCTGAAAGAAACTCGTTCTCTTGCCAAAACACTAGCCTCCGCCACAGTCATAACTAGGAATTCCTGGATATCTTGGTGCCATCGTCTTCTTGGTCTACCCCTTCCTCTTTTATCTGGCACCATATCTTCTATTGTTGTTCTCTTTAGACCGTTGTGTCTCTTGATGTGACCAAAGTAATTCAATTTTCTAGCCAAAATGAAATTGATAAACCAGTTCTCCTCTATGCTCAAATCTTGCCGAATGTCTATATTTGTATTTTTCTCTGTCCAGTGTATTCTGAGGATCTTTCTGTAAAATTTTGACTCGAAGGATTCGATTCTTTGTCTGGAAGTTTTGGTAATCGTCCATTATTCGCAGACATAAGCTGCCACAGGAAAAACACAGACTCTCAAGACCTTTACTTTTATCATTTTGTTGGTGCTTTGCCATAATTTCTTCAGGCTGTTCAGTCTCTGCATTGCCATGGCTAGTCTTCTGATTTCTTTCGAGCATTCGCCATTTTTGTCAATTCTGGAGCCCAGATATTCCAAATGTATGACCTGATCTATTTCCTCACCACCCACTGTACATTTATGCTGACATTGTGTTTTGTCCGTGGTCATTATCTTTGTTTTATTTATATTTATAAACAGGTTTTGATCTTTACTATGTATATTTACGACTGAAATTAGCTGCTCTAGCCCTTCTGCATTTCTTGATAGTATCACTGTGTCATCTGCGTATCGTAACTCTGGAATCTCGTACCCGCCAATCGTAAATTGGTCGAAACTTTGAATGTTCACATCTTCTCGTACATTTCTCATTATGCATTCCGCATTTATGGTGTATAGATCAGATTAAAAGATACATCCCTGTCTTACTCCCTTTTGTACTGCAAACCAATCTGATGTTTGCCCAGATACTCGGACAGCGGCTTGTTGATCTGGTACATTATAATCGTCAATACCTCATCCCCCACATCGGTGTCTGCTGTCATTGTACACCCGTATGTGGATGGTGTGATTTCCAAAGGAAACATCCACCCGAGTTGCTAATTACAGCAGATACACGCTTAGTTACTTCGAAGTAAAAATGTAAAGCTGTTTCACAAAGATCTGCATGCCAGTGTGAGTTTATGCTTAGAAGCCATCATATGAACCTTAGCCAAACATAATCTGATGCAGTTTCTATAGAGAAGCGAACGATACCGGGCATCGGGCCGGTTAAAATATGGATATTACTTTTAGGACTCATAGATGGATGTGCAAATGTGAAAGAGCGAACATTTATTACTAAATGCTCTCAAGGTATGTACATCACATTAGCGTCTCTTCAGTAAAAGCTCAGCTTCTGTTCGTATCGTGACGTGTGTTCCTAGAAACATAATATGAGGCCGAAGTATGTGTCTGTGTGCCATAAAACCGTAATGTACTTGGCAGATGACGCCCGTAAGCCAGGTAGTAATTCATATAGGAGAAGAAAAACTCGATTTCAAAAGATCAACTACTTTTCAGGATATCCAATGACAGCCAAAAACTTGAGAGACCTTGCACGATTATTAAAAAAATTGGCGAACATACAGATGTGCGGAACCAAAAGGCGCAGCTATTGTAATACAATTGTAAAATACACTACAACATATCTTCCCTCCCCCCTAAACCCCCCATCCCCACCCCACCACCCCCACCCCACCCTCCTCCCGGTCACACCAACAAACACACGCTCGCTCGCACAGCAAGGAATGATTTGACTTTTACCTTTATGACAGTCAGGGGCAGTGCCCCTCCTCCAGAAAAACGAAAACCCCAGGGGGCACCACCTTTCATAGTAATAGTCAACCTTTCTTCGTTGCTCATCTTAGCGAATTTGTGGGCGTGGTCTGTGTACGCGGAAGGGGCGTGATCAAAGTACGAAGTATCCTTTTGATTCTATCTGCTTTTTCTCCTCAGCCAATCCAGACATACAGCAACCTGGGCACCCTGGGACATATGATTGTTCGTTAGGGTGACTAATGTTGAATTCGGAAGCTGAAAATAGAAATGAGAAATGTGTTATTAGACACGTTACACTGGACAACAAATGTTGACATTTTGTGTGTACCTGAGATTAAATCAAGTTACGTTTATGTTGTCTGGGCTGCTGAAAATGAATATTGCCATTAAAACACCAGGTTAGCTCAAGTTTTTTTTGTAAATATAAATTAAACAAGTTTTACACAATTACATATACGATCGTATGATTGTAATGCTCATGGCGGAGATTATTCACATCGACGCCATTTGCCTGTAATACGTTTCTGGAGCATCTCTCACAAGGGTCCAACAATAGTCTGCTAGCATTGCTGATTATGGCGTCTAAATGTCCTGGTAATTGTCAGTCTTATTGTTTTGAAGAAAATAAGCGGCAACTTGCTTGAAAGCATTCCAAGCTAACTGTTCACGTGTCGTTGGTCTCAGAAGGACAGACTTATCTGGGCACAGACATATACACCTTCCTTGAGTTTGGCCTCCAAGTTTGATGGGGAGAGGAGGGAGTAAGATCTTGTGGGATTCTACAAGTGGTTCGGATGTATTATACTTTTTATTTATTTAGACAAAGTTATTACACATATACATGTGCATCTGTGTTATCAAATTAAACAAACGATTAAAGAAGAAAATTAGCACCATTGAAATGGGATACAAAAAAGTATGGGACCTATCTGTTGTAAAGGAAATAATTCAAATAGTGAAATCTTTAAGAAATAAGAAGTGGAAAAAGAATTCATGAACGAAAACATAGACTGCCAGTTAAAATATTTTGGGCACATAAAAAGACGTGACACCTAGCTGAAAACAATCCTGGAAGGCAAGGTGAAGGGCATACGTGCCAAAGGTAAACATCGATGTAAACGAGAGGGTAACAGGAAAAGATAACAGAGAAAAGACTGTCAGATTTAAACATCAAGGTTTAGGAGCTGAGACGCTAGTCAGGTCAGATACAAAATACTAACCAGGACGTCCTGTCAGGGAAAGGCACAATATACAGACCAAGACCACAATCTCTCTTCCATGTAGTATTCCCTGAAAACAGGCTGTTTTCAGTAAGCGTAACGCAGATGAAGCCAAGCATTGACAACCTCCTAGAGGACCCGGGTCCACCCCACCTTTCATCAGAACGCTCGGGATGTGAGAAAAACTTCTTCAACCTGCCACTTAGCGCCTTCTCATGACCCAGAAAAGAGTTAACTTACAAGAACAGCAATCAAGGCAAAAAAACAGAGGACATTTGAGATCCACTCCAGCCGACCTTCAATGTGCAGATAGCAGCTGAGCTGAACTGAAATAAGCGTCTGTATAGTTAGGACACGATTGTGTTTCTCGGAAATGTTACTGCTATTGTTGTTATTGTTGCTGCTGTTGTTGTTGTTCGAAGCTACTCATACTGAGTTGTGTTAACTCGACGTTATTTTGGTAGTAGGTGACAGTTGCTCTTCCGACGTCCCTAGATGTAATTGAGAAGGAGAAACAGTATCCTCCTGACTGTAGGACAATGCGAGTCCCATCAGCAATCTCCCCATTATGAGGATTACATCATTATCCATCCCTCTCCCCCCCCCCCCAAGAAAACCTGACTGCTGTGACGTAGACTGTTTCCAGCACCACGAACAATGACACGAGAAGGAATTTTGATTAATATGTTTAACCTGACCGAGATTGTAAGACGAGCCTATCAAAAATTTAAATACGTATGTCTACCGAGACCAGGAAATCAACAAGATTGATAAGGAGATCTCATGTAGGAGAGCCGCGGGTTGGCTCAGCTTCAATCGCATTAAACCGGTACTCGGGCAGATGATGAACGTCAAGGCCAGGGCTCATACCTTCAATAGCATGGTTATTCCAGCTATGGCATTTGCGTGTGAGGCTTGAAATCTACGCAAATTCAGACGAAGAGAAGCTCCAAATTACCGAAAGAGCAATGGAGCGTAGAGTCTCAAATATCTCCCTAAGATACCATTTCCGAAACACTGGCATCCGCGACCAAACTGAGTTCAATGATGTCGTCGACTCTGCCTCAATACTAAAGTACAGATGGACTGGCAATGTGATCCGTATGACTGATGATAGATAGAATAAGAGGGTGTTATTCTGATGGCCATATAACTACAACCGCCCACCGACGAGATGAAAAGCTGATCTGCACCACGCCCTTCCACCATCATGATACTCCAGGGCGAAAGGCAGACCCAGACTCAATCAGCTTTTAACTACCTGGCATCAGGCAGCCTTTGCCTGATTATTAAAAATACTAAAGTATTCAAATAAGTATTTAAGAAAGAAAGATTTTACTCTTCGTTTCCATTTCCCAAAAGAAAGATACAGATAAATTGTACAGTTCTGTCCTGGTTTGAGTAGTTAATGATTTTATATTGCATATACTACAACTTCGTGACTTCATATTTACAAATGTTAGGATTAACCAGTTTTCTGTTTGACCAAAAATATGTTAACAGCCAATTTATTCACGATTAAACAACACAATTCAAGCAATTACCAAAGTTTGTTCGCCTTTGTTAGGGCATTTCTTCCTTACGGAAAGTCCCTATCAACCAACGACCGGTTTAAAAAAAAATCATAGCAGGACGTATTTACCATCTTCTTCGTGTGGCAACCGCCATCTGGTTAGTTATGATACGGTCTTTTTATTTGATTTATTTATCATTTTAGAATATTTATATTTTAGACAGGGGAAACATAAACAGATGTTCAAAACAATCAAGTCCTGAGAGCATTACACAAATATGTTTTCACATTCATATAAAAATGTGAAGTCATCGATTGTATATAATGAAGTTCCATAACAGAAACTGTCATCGAGGATGAAGTGTTAGAAACCATTGTACTAAGGCACATCTTCTATGAAGTGGGGTGGCAAGTTACCTTCCTCGTTGCCTTTACTCCCCTAAACCTAAGCCAGATGCCCATTGTCAAAATGAACTTTTTACAGCTTGGTCGTCTGGAGTGTAGGTAGCGAGAGTTGAACCCCGTACCTTTTATATGAAAAATAAGTACTCTGGCGATACACTAAACAGACGTCCATCCACTGCATATACTGGTTTAATGTCCAGCAAGGGCAATGTGATTGAGAAATGGTGCCTGTAGTACGACCAACTCTAATACCCAATACTTACTAGAGAGCTGCATCGGTTTTCTTTTCACTAGACTAGATTTAACATTGAAAATATCCGCGTATGGTAGAAGCAAGTCTGCCCAATGACATTCTTGAACAAATTGCTGCAACACTTTTCACACGTTCTTCAAGTATATTCCTGCGCCGAGCAATGATACACGAATAACTTACTCCAACTTCGCGTTTTCATGAAAATTTCATGAAAATGCATATTCTTGTAATCACATGAAACAATCGACTTACTTGCAACTGTCACCGCATCCTGCTCTAATCATTTTCACCTCGGATGTATTCTTGCTCGGTTACCTTCCAGACCACTGCGACCGGTATTCTTAGGCAAGGTAATTCGCTCAGAAGACAAATCAGTCGCTAACGATCGAGTGAAGACATGCCAAGTAAGCACATTTTACTCGCATGCAACCAGGGAGAAGCAGTTAGTTGTTCATTTTCCTCCTCTTCTGCTGTCTACCTGCCAACAAGGTGGGTACTCCCAATGCCATGTGACTTGTATCGAGCGTGCAAAAGGTGCAACGCTTAGTGCATTCGTTGAAGACGAGAGTAATCATAAGATGAGATAAGGAAGGGAGAGACGTCTAGAGGTATTCGCTGTTATAAACTAAGGTTTCGTTTATATGTAAAGGTAAAATAAAAACTAGTCTCCTCGGCGTGCGGCGACTGCAGGGGCAAGCGACTATTATTTCTAAGCATTATACATCCTCCCGGTTATGTTATACAAAGTAATGGTTCTAACACTTTCTTTTATGAGCGAAAAGTCTTCTTCTTATTCTAGATTTTTCTTGTTACATCTACACGTGTGAAGTTCAGTTCTATGGATGAAGGTTTATGTAGTGGAAAGTTCTTCAAGACCTCCAAACAGCTTTGTGTTGAGGTTCGTCTCCGTAGGTCAGAACTCAGTACGCAATTGGCTAAGCATATAACAGTATTGCAGGAAATGTTCGGATGTCTGTGCTGCCTGCCCGCTCATACACATTGACGATGGAGCCAATTCTAGCCTGTGCAAGTGATTATTCAATATGGTATGTTCCATTCTCAAGCGGAACAGTATCATTTGTTCTGCTTGATCAAGACTGATAGTTGTCTTTCGTTTGATAAACTGTTCTTATGGCTTGGATGAGTGTCTTCTTTTTTTAGAAGGTGATTTTGTTCGTTTTGTTCTCATGTTGCTCCCTCCTTTGCCAACCTGTCTGCTGTCTCATTTCCTGATATGCCACAGTGAGATGGTATCCACTGTAGCACTAACCTTATATTGGCTTTTAGTTCGCCCAATGCATCCTTAAGTTATGACAGTTTATCATTCTTGAGGAGTGAGAAGTATTCAAGGTTAAGTGAAACATATTGGTCAAGATCCAACCTCATGCCCTAGCTAGTGCTCCTTAAAACTGGATGTGTCCCAGAGGTCTGATCCCCAAATGTGATGATCGAGGAGAGTTATGGTTTACCTTACCAAGCAACGGATACAAACGCCTGATAGTTTAGCGGGTTTTGTTCAGTTCAGTAACTTCTAAAGAAGACATTGGCTGTAAAGGTCAAGGTAGTCTCATAGCAGACACTGCTGTCGAGGATGGAGTGTTAGAGACTTCATTGTTCCCTTTCTCGTCCACTTTGGTTTCCTAACAGCAAATCAGGTTTCCATGTCTATCTGAGTTGACTGAAATGTGGTTGGAAACGGGGATTGAACCCCATACCCTTGACGTGATAAATCAGACGCTTTACAACTGGACTAATCAGACATTAATTTAATAGACCACATTCTTAATTTGGTATCATCTTCTTCAGATACGTAACTTAGACTTAACATGTCCTGACCTCTTCTTCCACTATCTTTTCTAAGCATTCTTTATCATTTCTGTTTTTCTCTTTCCCTTTGGGTTCCGATCCAGCACTTGTATGTTTATATTGATGTTTCTTTCTGAGAATGTGTGCTACTCATACCATATTTTCTCTCCCTCTCTGTCGCTCTCTCCCTCTCTTCCGCTCTCTCCCTCTCTTCCTTTCTCTCTGATCGCCATCTGTATTGATTGTTGTCGTGTTACACTTCGTCTTCTTCTGATCTCGTGTTATCATATATACAGCAATGTTTCTATAACTTTCCGTTGGGAACGAGGAGTGATCAAGGTTAAGTGAAACATAGTGATCAAAATCCTACCGCATGTCATAGTTCGGACGCTTTGAAAAAGGTTATGTCCCTGCAGTCTGATCGCCAATAAGAGGATCAACACTGTAATCCCTGTAGTGGTGAGCTTGCTGAGGAGCCTCGCTATGAGGACTGGTTCATCTTTCCAAGTACGGATCGGGATGTAAAAAGAGCCACAGTAACCAGCTATCAAAGAAACGGTGTCAGGAGTTAACTCACCTTAACATGGGTAGCTTCGAACAACAACAACAATATACTAGGGGTGTTCTTCTTCTTCTTCTTCTTCTTCTTCTTCTTCTTCTTCGTACACAGTCAGACAGTAACCATTATTTTTTCGAAAAAAGCGGCGGTCATCCTGAGGCTGTCGCCACTGCCATAGAGTTTCCCATTTGGTCATGTATCTGGCTTTGATAAGCCGTTTTGACTCTTCGTACGTCATACTAGTATCTGTTTGTGGTAGTCTTGCACCTTCTTTTGCCAGTCTGTCTGCCTCCTCGTTGCCTTGGATGTTGCAGTGTGATGGGACCCACTGTACCACTACCCTTTTTGGTGCGGACTGCTGGCACAGTTTGCAGAGTGCTGCTCTTAAGTCATTAAGCTCAGTATTTTTCTGGCTTTTTAGCGCTGTGACTACGGCGAGAGCATCTGTAACTAGGACTATATGGCTTTCATTTTCACTTTGTGTCACCATTTCTTCCACTGCCGCCCTCAGTGCCTCTGCCTCCGCTCTGAAATTGCTTGTGTACTTACCAGTAGCGAATGACAGTGTTATTTTTCTGCCATTTGGTAGGTTCAGGAATGCTCCTGCCCCTCCGTTCTGTGTAGCGTTTGTTACAGAACCGTCGGTGTATGCATGGGTCCAGTCCATGCTTGGGTAGCTTTTCGTTATGAAACTTAGGGTAGTATCTCTCCTTTCTTTTTCAGTCTGGCAGTTTTTTGTTTCTAATACCTGGTATATTTTCTACCACCTCTGGAAATATATCCTGCCTCCAGGTAGGTTTTCGTACAGTAGCGATGGGTTTTGGTGTTGTTAGTGCGTTTATGAGATCTTCGTGCATCTTTGCTTTGGCTATTTCTGCAAAGTTTCTCCGCTTTAGTTTCCCATTTCCCAAATTGTTTAGTCTCTGGTGCATTGGATGGTCGGTCAGTCTTCGGCTGGGCTCTGCAGTCTCTTCTATCGGTCATGGATTGTAGTTTTGTAATCTTTACAAGTTCTACAATTGGCGTTGACTTCATGCCTCCTGTTATAATTCACATGGCTTGGTTTTGAAGTTTGCTAACTTTATCGAAGTTCGCCTTCGCTGCTGTTGTCCATGCCGCAATGCCATACTTGAGAACTGGTCTCACTCTTCCAGTGTACAGTTTCTTTAGTATGCCTTCGTCTGCTCCCCAGCTTGTGCCAGCAAGTTTCCTCATGATTGCCATTCTTTCTCTGGCTTTCATTCGGTTTCTTTCAATCTGACTTTTCCATGTCATGCGCCGATCAAATGTGACTCCCAGATAGGTTGGGTTGTCGTTTGGCTGCAGGAATTTGCCATTTAGACTTAATTTGGTATTTTGGGGTTTTAATGAAAGCGAGAATATTGTGCATGTGGTTTTCTCCTCGTTTATTTTGACCAGCCATGAGTTCGCCCACTCTTCCAGCGATGTTAGGGCCGTCTGCATCCGATTTCTTGCTATGGTGAGATTCTTTTCAGAGGTCCACATAGCCAGATCGTCTGCAAACATTGAGCTATGGACTCTTCTTGGTATATTCTCTGTACTATCGTTTATATATACCAGGAAGAGTGTGGTTGACAGTACTCCCCCTTGGGGTACTCCCTGCTCGAGTGTCACCTTTCTGCTCATCTGCCCTTGTACTTGGACTCTGGCCGTTCTTTGTTTGAGGTAGTGGTTGATCCACTTGTACATTTTCCCACAAACATCACTTCTTCTTAGCTTGACTCTAAGTCCGTCTTTCCAGACTTTGTCAAATGCCTTTTCCAGATCCACCCAAACAGCTACTGTGTGTTTCTGTGCCTGGTAGGCATCTTCTATCTCCTGGGCTATGAGGATGACCTGGTCCTCAGTGGATCTGTGCTGTCTAAAGCCGGCTTGCTGTGGAATTAGTATTCGTTTTTCTTCCAGATGCCACATCAGTCTGGTGTTTATCATCCGTTCCATCAGCTTGCCGACACAGCTCAGTAGGCTGATGGGCCTGTATCCATTTGGATCTGTTTTGTCCTTTCCTGTTTTTGGTACTGGTACCAGTATTGCGTCTTTCCATGCCTGTGGTACAATTCCCCTTTTCCAGCTTTGGTTCAGGACCGATAGAAGTTTCCTCTTCGCTGTTTGGCCCAGCCCCATCAGCATTTCGTTTGTTATCCCGTCTTTTCCGGGAGATTTCCTTTTCTTTAGTGTTCTCATAGCCTCTTCCATTTCGCGCATTGTTAATTTGGCCATCATGTGCTCTTCAGGTGCCGTATTCATGTTTTCGTGTCCCTTTAGCTCTTCGCTAATGTCTGTATGCTTATCTGCAGGGACCTCGATGTGGTTTGCTCTGGCATAGTGATCGACAAAGGCGTTTGTGGCTTTCTTACCTGTGATCAAGTTCTCGCCCTGCTTGATGGTAATTTGTTTATTTGACGGGGTTTCGTCGTTCATGGCTCTGACTAGCTTCCATAGCTTGTTCCCGTCTTTGTCCAGGTTTAGGCTTTCCGTTTTATTGTTCCAGCTTTCTATTGCTGTTTGCTTAAGAGTGTGTTTGTATTTCGCCGTGGCGGCTTTGAGGGCGATGTTTGCCTCCATGGATTGTTCTCGCTCTGCCATGTTCCTAGCATTTGTTACTGCATCTTCCGCTTTCTGCAACTCATCATTCCAGTAGGGCTTATAGTTTTTCCTAGCTCCTCTTGGGATGGTTTCAGTGGCGGCTTGCATTATTGCCTTGCTTAGGCTTTCCACCATGGGCTTCATTTTGTTGTTTCGTGTGTTGATTGTTTCACACAGCCCATCTGTCAGGATTGCAAATCTGTCCCAATCGGCTCGTTTGTAATTCCAACGTGGGAGCGGTTTTGTTTCCTGTGGGCCTACTTCCATGTCAATGGTTAGCCTGATCGGCCTGTGGTCGCTACCTGCCAGTTGGTTTAGCACCTGGCGGTCTATTTTATGGTGTATGTCCTGTGTGGAGAAGGCCAAATCTGGAGTCGAGGTGGTATGCCATGTTCTTGAATAGAAGCTAGGGCTAACCTCCGGCCTATTGATTAGGGAGAGATTTGCATCTATCTCCCAATCTTCCACTTCGTCACCTCTGCTGTCTGTGTCAGAGTATCCCCATCTCTCCGAGTTGCTGTTGAAATCTCCAACTACTATGCAGTTGGAGTCTCTGACCTCCATACTCGAGAGCTAGGGGTGTTCAAATCAAACCGGGACCTTTTTTTGTTTTTGAAAGGAAAAATAAAAAATGTTCAAGTGGTCAGAAGGCCATTAATTTTTTTAATGTTATCTCCATCAACGTTTATGCACTTTTCCCGGCGTTTAAGTAATTCTTGAAAAGCTTCAGCGGATAAATATTTGTCGGTATGTCTGAACCAATCCAGAACTGCCTGTTTCACTTCTTCATCAGTGGCAGTGCTGAAGTGCTGACCTAGCAGGAATTCTTTGAGGGGTCCAAACAGGTCGAAATCGAAGTCTGTTCTGTAAGGTGGAGCGACCAAAAAGGGCATGACCTTCCATGTCAAAACGTTCTTTCAAGATACCAAGATACGTAAAGCTGTCTACTGATTCGAGGCGCTCGTTCTTGACTCTGAAATCTGGGTCGTGATATGCGCCACTGGGGACAGGCTGAAACATAACTTCGATTTTTTTGGTATTAATTGTAAAACCAAACAAGTCGCAGGCTGCTGAGAACTTGTCCACATACATATTAATGAATATCATATATATATATATATACGTCAATATGAATGCAAAAAGCAAGTTCGAGATGGTTGTGTCCTTTACCTTGCTGTGTACTTGCAGTCGCCTGAGATTGAAGAGTTTTCCGTCAATCCTGTATTTTATTTCCACTCTATCTTGGATACAACCCTGAGAGCTAACGCTGAGCATGGCAGTAAACATTGTGATGAATGGTGTTGGGGCTAGTACGCAGCCCTGCTTGAGGCTATTTGTCACAGGAAAGGCATTTGACGTTTCCCCATCACTGAGCACATGAGCATTCATACCTTCATGGAATTGTTTGACGATCTTGGTGAATCTGCTTGGACAGCCGAATTTCATCGTGATCTTCCAAAGTCCATCTCTGTTGACGGTATCGAAAGCCTAAGTTAAGTCCACGAAAGTCATGTACAGCCCACGAAAGTCATGTACAGACCTCGAAAGTCATGTACAGCCCATGTTGCTGCTCTTGGCTTTTCTCCTGAAGTTGCCTAGCCGCGAATATCATATCCACAGTTCTGTGACTCGATATGAAGCCACACTGTCTCTCTGGAAGAAGACCATGTTCTAGGTGAACGATTAATCGATAGAGGAGAACTCGTGCCAGTATCTTGCCAGCAGTCGATATGAGGGAGATTCCTCTGTGGTTATCGCGGGATTGACAGTTTCCATTTTTCTTGAATAAGTGGAAGATGGTAGCATCCTTCAGTTCTTGTGGAACAGTCTCAGTGGTCCATATTGTGTTGTAAACTCAGTTAGTCTCTGTGTTCGGATACAACTACCTGCTTTGTAGATCTCAGCCGGTATTAGGTCCGCACCTGCAGCCTTCCCGTTTGATAGCTGGATGATTGCAGCTCTAACCTCCTGTATATTTGGAGGAACATCCAGTGCATTGTTCAGGGGTGTCTGAGGCAGGCGTTCTATTGTCTCGTCGCAGACGGAGGGAGGCTGGTTGAAGACCGTTCGGAAGTGTTCTGCCCAGCGTTCCAGTATTCTCGGTTTGTCTGTCAGCAGTTCTAAGCCATCTGCATTCAGAATTGAAGTGACATATGGCGGTTAAGGGTCATAAAGTCTTTAAAGAGTCATAGAAGCGTTTTGTGTCGTTTATGTCAGCATCAAGTTGGATTGCATATGCTTGTCCTACATGGATATTGGTCGTCATCAGCATGGAGTAGCTCCGAGAAATAAGTCCTTTCATCTATCCATTATCTTCCTCGGGTTAGTAAGCAAAGCACCATGTTTCTGTCGTTTATAAATTCCAATTGGCACTCTTGTTGCTTTCGTGCGATCTGTATGGTCTTAAATAACAACTTCTGGTATTCTCCAGTTTTCTTTTCCAGCCTTTCTTGAAAGTGCTTCCATGATGTTTGCTATGGTGTTAGCATTTAATTTGCATCCGTTCTGAGTGTTACATATTCTTGTTGGTATTTCTCTGTTTTTTCCTGTTCTATTCTTGGCTTCTAAGCATTGTTTCCGTGCCTTTTCCGTTTTCCTTGTTATCATTTTGACTTAGTCTGTCCATCAGTGTGTCATCTTTGTATCCTTCTTGACTCCGATTCCATCACATACTTTTGGTTTCAACTGATTTGATGATGGTCTTAAATTTTAACCGACGAGCTTTTAAATCCTCGAGTGATTTTTCTGCACATCCCAATACTGACAACTTATTATTGTTATTATTATTATGCGGCGTTAGTTCTGAAAAGTACATTGTGATGTTGTGTCGTAGTTTACAGAGAGGGTGCGACATTTGCGCCATTCTTCTTCTTATTCTTCTTCGTACGCTCTCAGACATCAACTTGTATTTGTTCGAAGAAAGCATTTGACATCCTGAGGCTGTCGACACTGCCATAGAGTTTGTCTAGTGTTGCCACTGGTGATGGCCACGTGTGCTTTCTCTGGTCCTTGTATGCCGGGCAATTTTGCAGCAGATGTTTAGCGGTCATTTTTCCTGTGCCACACGAGCATTCGTCAGTACCACCAATCTTCAATTTATTGAATAGATGGTACCTCAGTCTGTTGTGGCCTGTGCGGAGTCTGAAGACCACGACGTGCTCTTTTCTGTACAGCTGGTAGTAGGCATCATTTTTTGTGTAGCCAGTGTGTTCTGTTTCCCATTTGGCCATGTATCTGGCCTTAATAAGCCTTTTGGATTCTTCGTAGGTCACACTAGAATCTGGTTGTGGTAGTCTTGCACTTTCGTTTGCCAGTCTGTCTGCCTCCTCGTTGCCTTGAATGTTACAGTGGGATGGAACCCACTGTACCACTACTCTTTTTGGTGCGGACTGCTGGCATAGTTGACAGAGTACTGTTCTTAAATCATAGTTCAGGATTTTTCTGGCTTTTTAGTGCTGTGACTACGGCCAGGGCATCTGTGAACAGGACTATCTGGCTTTCATTGCTTTCGCCTGTGAGCATTGCTTCTACTGCAGCCTTCAGTGCCTCTGCCTCCGCTCTGAAATTGCTTGAGAATTTTCCAGTTGCCACTGACATTGTTATTTTTCTACCATTTAGTAGGCTAGGAATACCCCTGCACCTCCATTCTGTGTTGTGTTTGTTACAGAACATTCGGTGTATGCATGGGTCCAGTCCATGCTTGGGTAGTTTTCCGCTATGTACCTCAGGGTTATGTCTCTTCTTTCTTTTTCAGTGTGGCTGTTCTTGTTTCCAATACCTGGTATATTTTCTACCACCTCCGGAATGATATGCTGCTTCCATGTGGGTTTGCATACAGTAGACATGGGCTTTGGTGTTGTTATGGTGTTCATAGGGTCTTCGCTCATTTTTGCTTTGGCTATTTCTGTAAAGTTTCTCCGCTTTAGTTTCCCATTTCCAAATCTATTTAGTCTCTGATGCATTGGATGATCTGTCAGTCTTCTGAGTTTCTCTGCTTACTGCTGGGCTCTGCAGTCTCTTCTGTCGATCATGGATTGCAGATTTGTAATCTTTTCAAGTTCTACAATTAGCGTTGACTTCATGTCTCCTGTTATAACTCTCATGGCTTGGTTTTGAAGTTTGCTAATTTTATCAATGTTCGCCTTTGCTGCTGTTGTCCATGCCGCAATGCCATACTCGAGAACTGGTCTCACTCTTCCAAGTGTACAGTTTCTTTAGTATTCTTTCGTCTGCTCCCCAGCTTGTGCCAGCAAGTTTCCTCATGATTGCCATTTTTGTCTGGTTCTCATTCGGTTTCTCTCGATCTGACTTTTCTATGTCACGCGCCGATCAAATGTGACTCCCAAGTAGTTTGGGTTGTCCTTTGGCCGCAGATATTTGCCGTTAAGACTTATTTTGGTGTTTTGTGGTTTATTTGAAAGCGAGAATATCGTACATGTTGTTTTTTCCTCGTTTATTTTGACCAGCCATGAGTTTGCCCACTCCTCCAACGATGTTAGGGCCTGCTGCATCCGATTGTCTGCTACGGTGAGATTTTTTCAGAGGTCCACATAGCCAGATCGTCTGCAAACATGGAGCTGTGGACTCTTCTTGGTAAATTCTATGTGATGTTGTTTATATACACCAGAAAAAGTGTGGGTGACAGTACTCGCCATTGGGGTACTCCTTGCTCTAGGGTCACCTTTTTGCTCATGTGCCCTTGTACTTGAACTCTGGCTGTTCTGTTTTCGAGGTAGTGGCTGATCCATCTGTACATTTTTCCAGATACTTCACTTCTTCGTTGCTTTCCACACCTTGTCAAATGCCTTCTCTAGATCCACCCAGACCGCCACTGTATGTTTTTTCTCTTGGTAAGCATCCTCTATTTCCTGTGCTTTGAGAGTGATCTGGTCCTCAGTAGATCGGTATTGTCTAAATCCTACTTGTTATGAAATTAATATGTGTTTTTCCTCCAGGTGCCACATCAGTCCGGTGTTGATCATACGCTCCATCAGTTTACCTACACAGCTCAGTAGGCTGATGGGCCTGTATCCTTTTGGATCTATTCTATCTTTTTATATCTTTGGTACTGGTATAAGTACAGAATCCTTCCATGCCTGCGGTACAATTCCCCTTTTCCAGCTTTGGTTCAGGACTGATAGTAACTTCCTCTTTGCTGTTTGGCCCAACCCCATCAGCATTTCGTTTGTTAGCCCATCTTTTCCGGGCGAGTTCTTTTTCTTTAAAGTTCTCATGGCCTCATCCATTTCATTCATATATATGTGCCTTTCAATGAGACACATCCGATTTCAGCTGGGTTTTTTTAGTACTTGGTTTGCATATCCCCTGCTTTCTCTATTCCTTTGCCAGATTACACTCGTGACTAGTGCAGTCTGCTTCCAGGACGGCCACGTTGAGGTGAATTAGGGTCTTCGTCAGCTATTCTTCGCTGACCTTTATGGAAGCAGTCAACTATTAGTCGCTGGCTGCTGTCAGCTCATGCGTTGCTGTATCTTGGTCTCGCTGTCAATATAGCTTGATATATAGTCCTAACTGCTGGCTCTCTTGGCGAGTGTGCCTTTATTCTTGATTCCTCTGCTTCGGTGTTTGGTTTGATTGAGGATGTTGTTTTAGTGGAGCAACTTTTTCGGTTGTTCACTTTATTGTCTCATGGGAGTGGCAATTTCCGATTTCTAGCTCTACATGGGCTCTAGAATCTCTCGTCTGCTTAAATTAATCTTTCGTTATGATCGAATAATCAATAATGGATTTCTCGTTCATTGTTGGTTCACATATGTTTGTATGCTCATGTGAGGGGCTTTTGTATTTGTAATGACCAGTAATGAGATATATCAATTCCAAACAGGGAAAGGAATGTATTAGTCCAAAAAAGAGATTGATAAATTTTTTGTGAATAAGTTCAATTAGTTAAATGTGACACATTTTCAAATAAGCTCCAAAAAGATTATACACGTGGAATAGTCCGGGAGATCGAGTAAGAAATAAGATTTATTATATTCTGATATAGGACATATTAAAAAAGAGTATGAAAATGGCAAATATATATCCAAGTGCAGACATATATTTTGATTATAATCTTGTGATAAAATAGCCACCGGAATGACAAATATACAGAAATACGTTGTAGAAATCAAACAAAATGATAGCCTAATGTTAGAAAGCAGAGAACAATACAACAGAGATAGCCCACGCGAAAATGCAAGCATTTAGTGAGACTGTCGAACAACAAACATACAAATAGCAAATAAACTACCGAAATAAGGATTTAAGAAAAATCAAGGTTGAGAGACAAATGAAAAAAGAAAAAGAGCAAAGAACACTCGCGAATAGCTTCTTCTTATTCGCTCATCCTCTTACAAAGGACACCGTTGTTTGTAAGGCTGTTTTATCTCCATACAGCGTTTGTCTCATATCTGTCTCACAAGGCTAGAATTGTTCTCTCTTTTTCTGCGTGAACATGCAGCTTTGTAGGATGTTTCGGTCATGGTATGCTTCCCACATGGACACTTGTCATCTGTCCCAATCCTCATTTTATTATAAACACGGCCCTTGAGTCTGTTATGCCCAGTTATCAGTCTGAAGATATACACGAATATAAATGATCTTGGCAACCTAATATGTACAATCTACAGACGTGCAAAAGATCAGGGTATGTCATCAAAATGCAAAATAATAGAAGACGTGAGAACAAACTCAACATATTTGATATGCAAACATAAATAAAGCAACTTTTAAACACTACAAGGCTGGTAAGTGGAGGAAGATGCATTAAGGACAAGAACGAAGACGTCTTGCTTGATGAGCCAGACATTTCGAACAGATGGACGGAATATATATGGGAACTGTTCGGCAACAGAAGCAACAAACCACCAACATTGTAATGACTTCCCCGGCATTCTCAGATCAGAAGTAGAGAAAGCAATAACAAATATGAGCAAGGGGAAAGCAGCAAGCATGTGCACAATAAATATTGAAATGCTAGAGGCTCTAGAGGATTTTGGTGTAGATAAAAATCTCTGATCTGTGTAATTACACCTACAATACAGGATCTATACCACAAGACGGGAATAAAGACTAACTTCTGGTCGGGCAAAATATACTGATCAGACATGTTAGTCAGGATCAGGCAAAACATGCTGGCCAAGACCCTCACCTTGGCTTCCTCGTAGTCCTTCCTGGAGATGGGCTGTTTTTTTTTATGGCAGCCTGGTTAACAAAATGAGGGACCGACGTGATCCCTGTAGTAGTGAACGACACGCAGATGAAGCCAATCATAGCACAATCGCCTGGAGGACCCCGGCCCACCTTCAGCCGCCCACTCGGATGTGAGGAAAGCTACGACAACCCGCCACTTAACGTCCTTTTCAGGGCGCACCAAAAAAGTAATCCTACTCAATGTGGGCATTCAACAACAACAGCAACCATACCGCAAGACCTGGTTGCATTTGTCTATGACACAACCCGAGATACCTTGTGCAACCGAATGTTCAGATTTTAGAACAATCAGTCTGATAAGTCACACCATTGAGACTTACTTAGTCAACCTTTTTCTATCACGGAGGTTAAAGTTTTGCCCGAAAGGGCGCTAGATTTTTCTACCCTCTATCTTTCTCTTTCCAGTTCCAGTCTAGTTTACGGTCTCTTGTAGGCTGTCTTGTGTTATCATTCCAGCGTACTTAGGCGCCTCCTTTGGGGTCTGGATCCTTGACTCTCTGCTTCCCATGACTGCGGTGGTAGCTGATCTTTCATTCTACCGGACATGGTAAAGCCATCGAAATTGCTCCACTCGAGTCTGCAGGGGCTGGGCTTCCAGATCTATACTGCTCAATGAGAAATCAAGAAGAAAATATGGATGATCAAATTTATTTTCACCTCATCACCATGAGTTATATATCGACAATGACTGACATTCAAACAAATAACCCACAAATTAAATATGAGAGTGGGTAGGGGTTAAAGTAAACTCGACATTTCTGAATGACGTAGAAACGTAGACATTGAACAAACAGTTGGAGAAGAGAATGTATGCCTTTGAAAGGTGGTTATATAAAAGGGATGAGAGGAATGATGTGGAAAGAAAACTGAAAAATAAGGAAGTCTGTGAGATATGTGGGGTGCAAATAGAATTGAACAAAAGATATTTTTAGCACATAAAAAGACATAACACCTTGCTGAAAACAAAACTGGAAGGAAAGGTAGAGGGTGAATGTGCTAGGGGTAAACAAGACTGTAAGTGAAGGGATGATAACATCAAAAGATGGACGCGGAAAAGCCTGCTAGTACCATTAAAGTAAAAAATAGAGGACGTTGGAGATCCAATGCAGCAGACCTTTGCTGTGGAGTAGCATTTGAACTCAACTGAAATTGATTACTTTTCAATGCATCCCTCTTGAAATTTTCCTTTAAATTTTACACGCCAAGGATAATTGTGCCAAAATAACGTACAACTTTGTCGGTGAACGTTTTTGCTACAAATAAAATATATATGGTATGATATGTGTTTATTTATTGACTGATAACTTACTACTTTCTATGTGTTCATATTCTGTTTGAACTCAAGAAAAAATGATAAAGTGAGAAAGGGATCAAACGGTCGTAAAACTGACAAAAAGCTGGCTCCGTTGCTGATATAAACATTCCAAGTCTGCTGTCATGTCTGCTGGAGAAGGCGGCAAGAAGTTGTTGTACTCGAATGTGTCGACCTCAAATAAGGCAGCTCTGAAATGCGAACTTGTTCAGTTATTCTGAGCCTATGTTAGCCGTTAGTTATGTACTTGAGAAGCTACATTTTCATGGTCAATTATTATACTTGAAATGCATGCCGGCTTGCGCAGATTGTCTTGTCATTTCACACCACACACAGTACTGTAGTAGTACACTACCCTTCAATACACTCACACTGACTTCTCACTACTGATCACAGCTCTACTAATTCTTATGGTTTGTTTTTCTGATCAATGCTGTCAATGAATTCTGCAGTTTGTGCTTTCTAATACCGTGATACTTACCTGCTCAGCATCTGTAGTCGGTTATCTTTCTTATTTTCAGCAGGTTTGTCTAATGTACAATATGTTTCATTGTTAATTATAATATAATAAATAATATAACATCCTTTCATTCACTATCGGATACTTTAATGTAATAACCTATTTATATTGCTTCTGACTTTCTTCATGAGTTCTTAGCTATCTGTGTGATTCTAAACATATTTTCCTGAAAAAACTATCTGTAACACGAGCACTCCTTTCTTTAGTCTTTTTTAGCTGTCTGGAATTAAAAACACATTGCAAAACTATATCTGTCTTCTCCTTGCTTTCCGTCCCCCAACCCAACATCTTCTCTTTTGTCTATTAATTTGATCCTAATTCAATATGACATGACTGGTGTAATACTGAGAAGGCTCTCTCTTACTTCCATTGATTGCTGCCAGTTTATCCTCTTCATATCTTTAACACTATTTTTTTTTCATCTTTTATTATTTTCTAAATACCTGAGTTACATTTTAAATTATTAGCCTGCTTACTTATTTATCTAAAATTAATTTGAATAAATTAAAATGGGTATTTCACATATGACACCATGCAATTTTGTTTAATTCTCTGTGGATCTCATTATGTCGTCATTTTGCTGTACTTTGAAAACAAATGAGATAGTAGTAATTGTCTAACTGCCTATTTTACTTGCTTGAAATTATCAGCTGCCAATTCTAATAGCTGCTGTTTGTTGTCGGTGCATGCATTTAAATATTCTTCTTTGTTGTCTAGAATTTTGATGATTTAAAATTGTTGTTAACATTCTGGAATGCTTTAGTGTATTTTATATAATTCAAACCACCTGAAGTAGATGAGTAAGAAACGAATAGGACCACTGGCTAGCAATCTCATCATGTAAAACTATTGTTCTTGAAACCAAACTCTACATCCAAGGGTAGAAAAGAAATGACTAAGCAAGTAACTAAGTTTTTGAAACTGCCACTGCAAAGGTCCAGAAACAGGCTTTATGAAAAGGTGTCAGTTGTAGTGGTGGTCCTATGCTTTGCTTGAAGTTAAAATGGGAATCATCATTATTGAATACACAGTCATTCTTCTTCTACCCCTTGGGGTGTAGAGGTCATTGTATTTACTTTCAATCGAGTATGCTGACAAACAGGTTATTGATCACAATCTTGCTCTTATCAGTTTGTTGAGTAGTTTCCATTCCAACAATGTTCTTTCCATTTCATTTGCTAGGGTAATGGCCATACCTTCACTGTGTTATCCATCCACTCTTCCAGATTAGATTACTGTTTATCCTCTTGCTGTCATTATCCTTTCTGTTGCTGTCCATCTACTCTTACTTATCTCCAAGATTTGTAATCTGCAACTTTGCATTTTCGTTGTAATCTTTTTTAATTTGCCTGCCTTGTTCGTCATTCTGTTTCAAAATCCACTTCTTGTATTAGGTTTTGTGAACATACTGGTTACACCAAAAACGATGCCTATTACCAGTTGAACAGAAGAGAGCAGGTCGCTGTCTTCAGACTTCGCACTGGCCACAATAGACTGAGGTACCACCTATTTAACAAATTAAAGATAGGTGGTACCGACGAATGCCCGTGCGGTACCGGTAAAATGACCGCTGAACATCTGCTGCAGAACTGCCCGACATACGAGGATCAGAGAGAGCAGATGTGGCCATCACCAGTGGAACTGCAAGACAAGCTCTATGGCAGTGTCGACAGCCTCAGGATGACCACCGCTTTTTTTGAAAAAATAATGGTTACTGTCTGACTGCGTACGAAGAAGAAGAAGACGAAGAAGAAGAAAAAGTATTAGGTTTTGTGCTTAGGACATCATTGGTCATGCCAGTGGTTTCCTTTCGACTTTCATTGCTCCTAGTCATGCAAGCATTGTATGTCCATCCCATAGTAAAATAGGTTTATCTATTGCTGTTTCTGTAGCAAAATTATTTTTACATAGACAAGGGCATCACCCTTATGCCAAAACCCCTGAATGTGGAGTAGTGGGATACCATTCTTAGTTTCTTGATCGGCCCCCTCACCAGTGATCTTCTAGGCTTGGAGGATCCTACCAGGAACATACTTTTACTGGGAGACTCAAGCAAGTGGGGAACCGTAGGGACCAAAACTTGAAAACCATGAATCAGAGTTGAGGCACTGTTGAAGGGTGACTGCGGACTGGGTGAAGTGTAGAGAATTTGTTGCTGCCTATAAAGACACTATCAGGTGTGACGGTCACTGACCACTTGGTCAGTCACTGACAAGAAACTAAGATGCTTTCTATTAATATTCTTATACTATATAGGGTGCTGTTTGTGGCTTTGCTTTCCACAAACCTACACTTGTTCTTCATCATTTCCTTTCTCATGAAGCATACCACTGCAGATGACTCTATGCAGGAAGAGGAAACATGTGCCGAAGCACTTCGTGTGCAATTGCAGTGGTAGTTGTTGTAGTAATTTGTTTTACGTGATAAGGTTACAAATTTTATTTTACACATTGTGCTTTGCACGATAATTTATAAATATAAAATTAAAATATATAATTGAACAACTTGTGGGGATTTAAAATGGAGCAGGTTAAGAATAGTTGAACTATGCTAAAAAGGGGGACTGAATATCATTGAATCCACCAGGTTTGCAAGTGAGCGTAACTGAAGCTGTCTGTATTGCTGAATTCCAGTAGTACTGATAACAGAACAGCAAATAAGGTAAATACAACTCTTGCTGTCTCTTTAGACCAGCTATTGCTGTTTTTTACTGGGCATAGAAATACTTAAACGTGTTGATATCACTTCACTTTCCTGCATGTGTTAATGATGGAGACACTTTATGATGATTAGAGCAGCCTGACACAGACTGCAAAGTGTATGAAGCAAATATATATTATTATTTGAGAGAGATAATGAAGAAGATAATAAAGGGCAGAGCCCTGCATCCAGAGGTGAAAACTCCCCAGTGCTTTACATTTCAGAGTAATCTTAATTCTTCCATCACTGCTTATCGTAACAAGTCTTTCAATGTGTCTATAAATGCAGAAGAATTGTTATAATGCACAGTATCTTCTTGATTCTAGCTCATTTGTTGCACAAATCAAGCTACATTGCGGACTCTGCGTCCTGGGAAATGTGATTATAAAGGAGATATGATCACTGACATACAAAAACTAGTTATCTGACACCCGTTTGATTCAGCAGTCATTCCTAGTTATGGAACAGTACATTATCCTTGGGAGAATTGGAGAAGGTGCACATGGCATTGTACAAAAGGCTAAGCACATCGAGGTATAAATTTATTTACTATCATTATTTGGTTGTTCAGTTTAGGCAAGATAGAGAATGTCATTCTAGAGTTGTTTCTGTTCTGTCATTCTTATAATTTACCTATCCCTTTGCTTCCCTTTGTAACATGAGGCTACCTCACTCATTCCCTGCTGATGTCTATTTTAGGCCATCTTCTTGAATTCTGCCTACGAGATCTATGCTTCTTTGTTATTATCAAATGTGCTCATTTCTCTGGTTATCTTTCATCTTTATAATGCTGTAATTTGAAATATTATGTCATGTTGCAATTTAGAATGAGGATCATCTTTTTATATTCTGTCACTACAGTGTAAGCCATTTCATGTAGCTCTTTTAACATATTTGCTATCAGAAGAGCATTTTCCAATACTTGAAATAGTAATACTAGTAGTAAAACATCAAAATCTGTGGAGAATCATGAAGGAAATGGGGTTTCACTTGCATATAGTCCATCTCATTGAAACATTATACCAAGATCAACAAGCCGCTGTCCGAGTATCTGGGCAAACATCAGATTGGTTTGCAGTACAACAGGGAGTCCGACAGGAATGTATTCTCTCACCTTATCTGTACAACATATATGCGGAATGTATAATGAGAAATGTTCGAGAAGACGAGAACATTGAAAGTTTCGACCCATTTACGATTGAGCGGTACGAGATTCCAGAGTTACGATACGCAGATGACACAGTGATACTATCAAGAAGTGCAGAAGGGCTAGAGCAGCTACCTTCAGCCGTTTCATGCACATAGTAAAGATCAAAACCTGTTTATAAAGCATAAATTTACAGTCGATGGAGATGAAATAGACCAGGTCACACATTTTGAATATCTGGGCTCCAGAATTGACAAAAATGGCGACTGCTCGAAAGAAATCAGAAGAAGACTAGCTATGGCAATGCAGAGACTGAACAGCCTGAAGAAATTATGGCAGAGCACCAACAAAATGATACAAGTAAAAGTCTTGAGAGCCTGTGTTTTTCCTGTGGCAGCTGATGGCTGCGAATCATGGACGATTACCAAAACTTCTAGACAAAGAATCGAATCCTTCGAGTCAAAATGTTACAGAAAGATCCTCTAAATACCCTGGACAGAGAAAAAAAACAAATGTAGACATTCGGCAAGAGTTGAGCATAGAGGAGAACTGGTTTATCAATTCCATTTTGGCTAGAAAATGCAAATACTTTGGTCACATCAAGAGACACAACGGTCTTGAGAGAACGGTGATAGAAGGTATGGTGCCAGGCAAAAGAGGAAGCGATAGACCAAGAAGACGATGGCACCAAGATATCCAGGAATGCCTGGGTATGACTGTGGTGGAGGATGGAGTTTTGGCAAGAGAACGAGTTTCTATCAGACAGACTGTGATGAGAGCGACGTTCTACAAAGGACATGCTACATGATGATGAGTAGTAGTTGCTCATCACAAATGAGATGATGACAGCATCAGATTTGTGTGGGCAAACATGGTTAAAGATGGAACTGCATGTGGTTGTGCAGTCCTATCCTGGATTTACACACCCTACAACATGAGCGACACTCGTGAATAGCATTAGCAGCTGGGGCATACTATATGGTGATATTCAGGCAGCTCACTTCTCCTTTGTTGCACCTGAGATTTTCTGCTCATCCAGGCAAGCACCTTGTGGGATTACAGAGCATCTGGCTGAGCAATATGGATGCCTCAGTGGAATTTTTGTATCTTTTCTTCTGCCCACTCGATGAACACTTGTTTGACTTGCGTGGACATGTAAGGAGTTGCTTAGGCAGGTGGTGATTGGACATGTGAGTCTGCCGAACCTGGGTGTTCTGTAACAGTGTAAATGCTAGGAAGTTTGTCCTTTGGAGCATTTTGTTGTTGGGTACCCTGTCCTGCCAGTTGATTTTCAGCTCAGACAACCCACGTGGAAGTGATTGAGCCATTTGGCATGACTGCTGTACACTGTCAAGGTCTCATAAGCATAGGAGAGGGTGGTAAGAATGATAAAACCTGAAATACACATAGTGACCAAGATAGCACTGCCTTTTTGTGTACTCCAGAAAAGACTGTTATAAACTGGATAGGATTCAGTCTTTAAATAGAGACTCTGGACATATGCTGCTAGTGTGTATGATGACTGGAAGAGTGGTATTACCAATTGCTGTACATTTTGTCATCTAGAGGCAAGCTGGATTAATTCATTTGTCATTATTTTACTGTGACATTTGACATGAACATGGTGATTGTGTGGGTTTGATGGTTGTCTACTGTAACGCTGATTACCTTGTCTGTGATACTTGTCATCTGTATATCCTGTAAAATTTCCTAGTCCAGGTTGTGCAAATAGATTACCAGCAATGGTCGACTAGCTATTCAGTTGCCATTGCCATTGAGAAAAATGTTGTGACTTGTATCTTTGGTTTACATGTCATCACAGTTTTGTTGGATTACCTCCACTGCCTCCTGTGGGTTTCAGGCAATCAGGATTAATCATAGTGCGTTTGTGTCTCTGTGACAACATTTTGTGAATATCTGGAACATTATTTGGTAATTACAGTTTCCTGTGCCATTTGTTATGAACATAGAGCTTTAGTCCTGGTCACCTTACATTCTCAACCTATTGGATGTCACACCCCCTCTACCATGCAGGATACCTGTTTACAGGAAAGTTTTTGTAAGTAAACCATGAGGAAAAATCTCCATTCTGTGTTATCTCTAGTCATCTTGATAATGTCTTGCCACTGGCCAAAGGTAGATCAGGACAAGAGAGTGAGGTTGACAAATTGTGCAAATCTTCCTCACTTTAATCCAAATCACAGTGCAAGTCACTCTTTCACCCATTTCAGTGAACACAACAAAACAAAATGATGTTTATGCACGATGGACAAAGGAACAGAATAATACCTGAAATATAACAAAAGGATAAAATAACTGTAAAAATAATATAGAAATACTGAATTTTAAACTAATAAGGAATTAAGAAAGAGATTTAAGGATCTGTAATGAGGAAACAAACACTGTTCAGCAATGGACAGTGGTTTGTTTGAGCATGTTTTCTTGTGCACATAGGTTGAATAGTCTATAATGACTTGACAAGTTTATAATGACTTGATGAGTTTATAATGATTTGATGAGTTTATAATGACTTGATGAGTTTATAATGACCTGATGAGTTTATAATGACTTGATGAGTTTATAATGACTTGATGAGTTTATAATGACTTGATGAGTTTTAGACTTTATGAGTTTATAATTTTTTTTTTTTTTTTTTTTTTTTTGCGTTCCCCTTATTTTATCTATTCCCCAAGGCGTGTGTGCGCTACACTGTGGTTTTTATTTTGCGCCTGTCGGCCCAGTGCATCCGACTTCAGCATGGATTTTATGTAAAGGTCTGTTTCCTCCTGCATTTTCTAAGGGTTTGCTTCCCCGGGGTAACGGCCAGTGCTGTGATGGGGATCGAACCCAGCACCTTCTGTGTTGTGAGCCGTGCCACTTAACCACTAGGCCACGCCGTCCCCATGAGTTTATAATGACTTGATGAGTTTATAATGACTTGATGAGTTTATAATGACTTTATAATTGTGACTTGAGCATGGGAAAAGGAGAGGCTTAACTTATTTCTTCAACAGATTCAATGATCTCTCTCATTTGATACTAAATTTGGGGGATACTCTTCCACTGTTGTTCTCACCACATGTATCTTGGCCTCCTCAGTCTTGTTTCACCTTGTAGGTTCCAATGCAGGGTTATGCTTGGTTATATTGTTAGATTTTATCCTGAGGGTGTATGTTTACTTAAACTCCAGAGGTATAGGTTTTTTTGTCATGTTCTTTGTCGCAGTTCTCTTAGTCATTACATCTGGTCATCCAATACGAAGTGAGAAATCTGTTGGTGAAGGTCTTTGATTTTTTTTTTTGCGTTCACCTTATTTTCTCTAGTCCCTCAAGGCGGTGTGCGTTGCACTGTGGTTTTTATTCTGCGCCTGTCGGCCCAGTGCATTCGACTTCAGCATGCATTTTATGTAAGGGTCTGCTTCCTCCTGCATTTTCTAAGGGTTTGCTTCCCCGAGGTAATGGCCGGTACTGTGATGGGGATCGAACCCAGCACCTTCTGGTTGTGAGCCGTGCCACTTAACCACTAGGCCACGCCGTCCCCATGAGCTTATAATGACTTGATGAGTTTATAATGACTTGATGAGTTTATAATGACTTGATGAGTTTATAATGACTTGATGAGTTTATAATGACTTGATGAGTTTATAATGACTTGATGAGTTTATAATGACTTGATGAGTTTATAATGACTTGATGAGTTTTTGACTTTATGAGTTTATAATGACTTGATGAGCTTATTATTTTTATTTTTTTTATTTTTTGTGTTTGCCTCATTTTATCTATTCCCCAAGGCGTGTGTGCGTTACACTGTGGTTTTTATTTTGCGCCTGTCGGCCCAGTGCATCCGACTTCAGCATGGATTTTATGTAAAGGTCTGCTTCCTCCTGCATTTTCTAAGGGTTTGCTTCCCCGGGGTAACGGCCAGTGCTGTGATGGGGCTCGAACCCAGCACCTTCTGGTTGTGAGCCGTGCCACTTAACCACTAGGCCACACCGTCCCCATGAGTTTATAATGACTTGATGAGTTTATAATGACTTGATGAGTTTATAATGACTTGATGAGTTTATAATGACTTTATAATTGTGACTTGAGCATGGGAAAAGGAGAGGCTTAACTTATTTCTTCAACAGATTCAATGATCTCTCTTATTTGATACTAAATTTGGGGGATACTCTTCCACTGTTGTTCTCACCACATGTATCTTGGCCTCCTCAGTCTTGTTTCACCTTGTAGGTTCCAATGCAGGGTTATGCTTGGTTATATTGTTAGATTTTATCCTAAGGGTGTATGTTTACTTAAACTCCAGCGGTATAGGTTTTTTTGTCATGTTCTTTGTCGCAGTTCTCTTAGTCATTACATCTGGTCATCCAATACGAAGTGAGAAATCTGTTGGTGAAGGTCCTTGATTTTTTTTTTTGCGTTCACCTTATTTTCTCTAGTCCCTCAAGGCGGTGTGCGTTGCACTGTGGTTTTTATTCTGCGCCTGTCGGCCCAGTGCATTCGACTTCAGCATGCATTTTATGTAAGGGTCTGCTTCCTCCTGCATTTTCTAAGGGTTTGCTTCCCCGAGGTAATGGCCGGTACTGTGATGGGGATCGAACCCAGCACCTTCGGATTGTGAGCCATGTCACTTAACCACTAGCCCACGCAGTCCACTCGCAGTTTTGATATAATACTCTTAGTTGCATTGCGTTTTTTTTAACCATATAATAGAACTGATTTTACATTAATGTTAAGCAGCCTAATATAATTTTACTTGGAAAATATTGTTGAGTTTCATATTGGGTATAGAGAGTTTAAAATAAATCTGATTTTATTAATCCTGGTGTAAATATCTTCATTTGTTTCTGGTAAAGACGCTACATGTAAAATAGATTGTCTTCACCAAAATAGTGAGAATTTAGCAGAAATGTTTTAACTTGAATAAGGTAGCCAAATTTTGACATTAATTCATTACACTCTTGAAGAAGTCGAGTATCATGTTCTGTTTGTCTTGAATAGAGTGGTGACATAGTTGCACTGAAGAAAGTACCATTAAGAAATCCAGAAGAAGGAATTCCAAACACAGCACTACGGTAAGGGACTCAGTTAAGATTATTTCTTGGTCTATGTAAAGTAAAGTAAAAAAAAAGTAAAGATCCCGTCACGCCATGCGGCACATAGGAAATATGGTGTTAGGCCCATATTATTTTGAAACCTATGGGACTTAGCAAATGATGTGGTCATGATCATGCCGGCTGCCATTACTTCCCGGACTGAACATTTAAGGCTGGCTCGACCTGGGAGCCATTGCGGCCTGAAAAAACATTTCCACTTCAACTAGGCAATGAACACAGGACCACTCAGATGCGAAGCCAGTGTGCTAACTACTGTGCTACACAGTTCCCATGTAAGCAACTTTTGTAATAATATAATCTTGTTCTAAATAAGTTAGAAAGTTAGCAATGTACTTGAATATTGTTCTAGGTAATTAACTAAGTTAACAGTATACCTTTTAAATTTTTAATTAAATGTCTGTTATGTAATGATAAGCACTTGACTTTGTTAAATGAGTCAGGTGTTGACACATTTGCTTTCTTAGACAGATTTGGTTGAGTTTGTCAACAATTTTTGACGTACTTAAATATTCAAAATATCATGCCCATATTTCTTAGCAAGCAAAATCAAAACACATCACAGAATGGGAGGTAAGTACAACAGAATATGTTTGTGGAACTATGTTGGTAGATCATTCAGTATTAAAACATCCATTTACCTGCTGGAAGCAGTTCTTCCAATTTTTAGAAAAAGATTATACTTCTACTAATTACAGAAGCAACCCAACTATCCATTAGCAACATACTCTAGCCTACCCAGTTATAAATAAGTACCTGATTTATAATTAGGGAAAAAAGACAGCAAAGAAGAAAACTGTTAAACCCACCAACTAAACAGTTAAAACCTCATACAATAAAGTCACTAAGACTTCTTCCTCAATAGCATTTCTGCTATAGGACTGCATTTTAAAACATAAATGACTCTTTATTGTTGCTTCCAGTAATGAAACAATTATGCAAAGCATGTACGTTGATTTGGATATTCCATAAGTACAAAAGTATATATATCTTTGAGGCAGTGCTATATTCTTGTTCATGATATTTCTTTGTGATTGAACCAAGATAACTAATAGTAATATGAGACCTTTAAGCACTGTCTTCAGCAGTGTTGCAGCACTTTGCCAGAACAATGTCGACATAATAAGACTCTGTAAATACATATTCTGTACAAAGATAGAGTTAGTAGAGTGGTACATGAAGGATCACTGACTGACAACTTCGGGGTGTAAACAGGGGGGAGAAAAGGATGCCTGCTCTCACCCTTTCCTGTTCTTGTTGGCTATAGATTGGATAATGAAGACATTAATCAAAGGCAAAAAAACTGGTATTCAGTGCACACTATTGTCACAATTGGAGGACCTGGACTACACAGATGATCTGGTATTTTTGTCACACAGTCATAGCCAAATGCAAGAGAAACTTGATAGAGTGAAAGAACAATCAGCCAAATTGGGACTGAATATCAACATGAAGAAAACCAAACACCTTAAACTCAACAAAATCAGCACAAAACTAACCTTGCTGTAGGGAGAGCAGTTGGAATAAGTGGATCCGTCAACCTATTTGTGCAGCACAATAGACACACCAGGAGATGCTGATGTAAGGATCAGAATTGGAAAGGCTGGAGGGGTATTTCTGACACTAAACAACAAAATAGATCTACAGAAATCAAAATGCACACCAAAGTTAGAATATTCAACACCAGTGTCAAGTCGGTGCTGCTGTAGGGAGTGAAGACATGGAGAACGACCAAGGCCATACATAAAAAACTCATCCTTCATTAACAGACGCCTACAAAGGATAATTGGCATAAAGTGTCAGGACATGGTGAGGAATGAAGACCTGTGGGAAAGTAGCCAATAACAGCCACTGGAACAACAAATTAAGCGAAGAAAATGGGACTGAATAGGACATACGCTACAGAAGGTACCATCCAACATAGTCAGACATGCTCTTACATAGAATCCTCAAGGGAAGAGAGAGAGAGAGAGAGATAGACCCAAAAATACATGGAGAAGAGAATATGAGAAGAAACTAAGATTAAATTATTTAATCTGGAGATAGGCAGAAAGAGCAACCTAGGGTCGTGCATGCTGGCGGAATGTTGTCAATAGCTTATGCACCGAGAGTAGCAACAGGCTTTGATTGATTGATCGGATTGGCAAATGTTGGAGTGGGTGACCAATGACAGACAGACTTGGCGTGTTATTTGAAGATTGATGCTCTACAAGGGACTGAAGGCTTTCGATCGATTTAAATAAAAATAAGGAACTGAAATGCTCACTGCATGATGACTACATGGTCAGAGGGCCTTTATTCCTCAGCTCTATAAATTCACTTATGTACCCCAGCAATAGAAATAAATGCTGCAATGTATGAAAGATGGGTGTGAATAATATACATCAATTCTAGGTCATGATTACTCAAGGCTTATTGTTGTCATATTTACCATCTTCTTCTCATTGTCTTTACAGAGAAATCAAGGCTCTTCAAGAGATTGAAAGTAATCCATATGTGAGTACACAGTGTGAGACAGGTTTGAGTGACTCTCAAAGAATGTGGTCAAACTTTACGCCAGATTCTGCTGTTTCTAGAAGGTTTAAGTTTCTAAGTCACCTGAGAGTTTTCTATCTTTCTTTTATTCAGGGCATCTGAAAGCATAGTGGTAGACCCAATCATTTTTCACAGCAAATGTATGCAATTCATTTCCCATTACCAGCATGCTCCAGTTGACCTAGCTAGCTGTAAACAAGCTGTCGTCTCGCACAGTGAAAGCGACTTCATCCCCAATAGCAGTGTCTGTTATGAGACCACAATTACCGTTTTTGTAGGGACGATGAGGCTAACGTCTGGTCAGGCAAAACACACTGATCAGAGAATGTTAGCCAGGGCCATGAGAAATGTCTCACCTGACCTCCTCGTCGGTCGTCCTGGAAATGGGCTGTTGTCGAGGACAACAGTCTGACTAACAAGGTGAGGTCCGACGTGATCTCTGTAGCAGTAAGTGATACGCAGATCAAGCCAAGCATAGCACAGCTGCCTGGAGGACCCTGGTCCACTTTCATCAGCCCGCTCGAGATGTAAATGAAAGCTACTGCAACCCATCACTTAACGCCCTTTTCAGAGCGCACATAATAGTAACCTACTCACTGTGAGCATTCGAAACAGCAACAATCTTTTTTGTAATTGATCTAGTCGAGTAGTTGAACATCTGAATGATTAGAGCACTTGCTTCTTATCACAAAGTCACTGGGTTTATTCCCCAGTAGCAGCACACATTTGTAAATGTTTTTTTAGATTTGTTGAATTCAGTCACTAACACTTCATCCTTGATGGCAGTTTATGCTGTGGGGCCACCTTTGTCCGTTATGAAATCTAGTGAATTTGAGTTGTTAAGGTAGTGTGGATGTATAGAGACCATTATCGTCAAATACTTGATATTTTGAATTGAGTAGTACTTGGAATACATGGAATCCTGGTATTCAAACGGACATGTTAATGTCTGTTGCCAGGTAGCTGATGGCTTTGGCTATGCATAGTAGGTATTTTTAAAACTTCCTGCGGCTTACTAGGCCTGACGGAAGATACAAATAATTTGGGTAGATTTTTAATTGAATTTTTGAATTTTGTCTGGGCAGTGGCCATTAAGCCAACTCTTTTCTGTTTCTGACTGCCAAGGGATTTTTAACGTACTCGACACTGAACACAGGAGTCCGATTTCACTACCCAGAGATCGAGGGGAATTTTTACCAGAAGATCCACGTGAACAAAATCTCGGCCTCCACCGGACACCTTACCTCTAGACCACTGAGGAAAATAAAGAGTTGGGCCGCTGTAACCTTCCCAACATGTCCAAAAAAAAGGCAGCTACACAGGGCTGTGCATGGTACTAGCAACATCATCATGTGAAACAATTGATCTTGAATCTGCAAATGCTTGTTGACAGGCTTCCTGTAATGAGGCCAGCTGTAGTGATGGCCCTATGCTTCACATGAAGCAAAGATACTGTTCAATCAGTGGTTTTATCATTTTCTTTCTATTCTCGACAATTCAGCTTGTTCAGAAAATGATGTAGATTTATATGATCCACAGGTTGTCAGATTGCGTGAAGTGTTCCCGCATGGATCACAGATTGTGTTTGTATTTGAGTACATGCCATCAGACCTGTCCGAAGTCATTAGAAAGGTTGAGAACCCCCTGACTGAAGCCCAAGTCAAGTCATATATGCTGATGCTACTTAAGGGAATTGCTTACTGCCATGAAAATAATATTATGCATAGGGTGAGATGATTTTCCTGACTTTTATTACTTGATTCTCAGCTCTTATAACATTGTGTAACTCATAGGCATAAATATAACAAAGATGCAGTAAGGTAAATCAGATCATTGGACAATTAACTCCAATACTTTATTGCAAGCACGTGGCAATAAATACGGAAAGAACTTTATACAACAAGAAGAAAAACAGGCTGTTAGCTGCTGTCTGGACAACAATTTTATAGGTAACGAAATTCATACCCAGTATTGACCTGCATGAAGGTCAAAAGGTGGCAGACCCTCCATCATACAAAGACACAATAAACCAATTGCCTGTTTGTCTGCACACTTAATTGCAAGTATTTTATAAAAAGATCTCTACATCCACCCACACAGAGTTAAGAGGAGGGACTAAGCTCTGAGGAAAGAAAATATTTCAAAATTTTTTTATTCAACACTTTCCACTACTAATATTATTTTTTTTCAAATAAAATAAATTAATGTTAAACAAACTGTGCTAAAATTATTATGATCTAAAGATACATAATTCAATTATCTATGACATGAAATATTCATAATAAAAATATATATTAGCGTGAAGTGTTAAGTGTCATTAATGTTGAGGGGAAAATATGTTAATTAATGGGTTTTTTTACTCGTCAAGTGTATTTGTATTTTTCCTTTATTCATTCATAACTTTACCAGATTTACTTTCTTCTGTATCCCAGTCAAAGTTTAAATCTAAATCAGACGTATTGATTATCCTCATGTAATCCAGATGGGTGATAATTTGCCTGATCAAATAATAAATAATTTCTCAGCTCTTGAAGTCCTAATTCTGTCGCACAAAATGGAACAAGTTAAAAATGTACCAGAAATATAAAACCTGACCGAACTGAAATATCTCTACATTTAATGATAGCTGCGCATGCACCAGAAGATCGGTCATACTTACTTCACTGTAGTCAATAAATACATATGTAGGTAATGGCTCAGTGATCACACCAGGGCAAAAGCAGAACTAAACCAACATAGGGGAAGCGAAAGAAGCCTCCAAGTAAATTGAAATTAATACAGCAATCGGGCATCCCCTAGAAACGTCTTTTCAGTCTGCCAGTTCTCTAACTAAAGCATCATGGATCATAAAATAACCCTCCGGTTGATTTCCATTAACATAGAAGGACTATCAACACAAGACCCAAAACTCCTGATGATCTGCCCAAACCATCAGGAAATATGACATATTGAGGGGGAACTACAAAGCAATCCACGTGGCCGAATATTGGAAACATCAAGTCACAGAATGTAAATAAGTAAGTAACCCATGTTTTGGCCATAAGACCTTCATCAAAGCCAAAGCACAAACAAAAACAACTAACAAATTACAATAAAATACAAGACATGATGTAAAACGACAATATAATACGGCTTGAGTTGGCAGCCATTACCAGGATGTGACTTGGAGCTGGTGAGTCATGGTATACTAATTAAGGAAAAGAGTAGACCAAACAGAAATGGTCAATATGTTTACATTTAGAATGAATATTATAGTGGAAGACCTGACAAACACCTTCATGGTGTTGGAATGCTGGTGCACAAAGACACAGCATGTTGTGTATTGGGTTGCCGACCAGTATCAAGCCGATTGCTCAGTATACGCCTAAATGCAAAGCCCTTCAATGTCACAGTGATACAATGCTATGCACCTACCTCAGATTACGAGGACAGAAGAAATGATGCCAAATGGGCATATAAATTAGTCAAGGACTTAGTAAGGCCTGTACAAAGTTGAAATACAACTATTCAGGACAAAAGTGGGAAATGTCTCACAGAAGCTCAAGACATTCATGAGCACTGGACAGAATACTGTTCGGAGCTATATAAGCATGAAGGTCGAGGTGACCCAAGAAATGCAATGTCTCCTGAAGTGAGTCTGATAGAGGAAAATCAAACGATAACAAGGGATGAAGTCGTGAAAATGCTGAAGAGAGGGAAGGCTGTAGGTGTGGATAATATCCCAGCAGAGCTCCCACAAGTGGGAGGTGAGGCAACAATTAATACCCTGACATACATCTGCAATAGAATTTGGCAGACAGGAGAGTGGCCCACCAGCTGGACAAAATAAGTCATTATACCACTGCCTAAATCAGGAAACCTAATTATGTGTCAGAACTATCGAACAATCAGTTTGATAAGTCATCCAAGTAAAGTTCTCTTGAGAATAATACTTAACAGACTGAAACCACAGGCAGAGAATATCATTGCCGAAGAACAACTCTACCATGCCTTCATTGACTTTAGAAAGGCATTTGACAGAGTGTGGCATGCGGCACTATGGTCAACAATGAAGCATTATAAGTTCAACAGTGATATTGTGAAGGTAATTGCAAACCTTTATGAGCAGGCGACAAGCGCAGTCTCGGTAGAGGGAACGCTAGGCGATTGGTTCCGTACAACGGTGGGCGTGAGACAAGGATGTATACTCTCCCCAACACTCTTCAATATATTCTTGGAGAGAATAATGGAGACGACCTTAAAAGGACATGTTGGCACGGTTAAAATAGGTGACAGGCTTATCACAAACTTCCGATTTGCTGATGATATGGATGTATTGGCAGGTACAGAAAGGGAACTCCAGGAGTTGATTGGTAGATTGGATAGAACGGCCCTGAGTTTTGGTATGGAAATAAATGCAGATAAAACAAAGCTCATGACCAATAACGTAGCAGGGTTTAAATCTGTAATAGAGGCAAATGGGCAGGAACTTGAGGTGGTACAACGTTTCAAATATCTGGGATCATTGATCAGTGAAGAGGGATCGAAGCCAGAGGTAATTGCAAGAATAGCACAAACAACAGCGGCGCTGACTCGGCAGAAACCTATATGGCAAGACAAGCGGCTCGCCCTCGGCATAAAAGTTACACTAATGCGCTCTTTGGTGCTATCAATATTGCTGTATGCCTGCGAGACCTGGACCATTACAGCAGATATCCAGGACAGGATACATGCAATGGAAATGAGGTGCTATAGAAAACTAAATGTTACATATAAAGATCGTGTCACGAACGTAGAAATCCGTCAGAGAGTTGAAGACGCTATTGGTCCTTTTGAAAATCTGTTCACAGCTATCAAAAGACGAAAGATGGCCTGGTGCGGGCACGTCGCGAGGTCCAACGGAATTACCAACTCGATACTCTTTGGTTTCGTACCGGGACAGAGAGGGCGATGACGTCCAAGCAAGAGATGGGTGGACAACATCACTGAGTGGTCAGGCCTTCGTCCCTGTGAGATGCCACAGGCAGTGAGGGATGTTGTGGAATTTTGGGAGTGTCTTCAGGTGTGCCCCAACGACTTGATGGGTTACGGGATGAACTGAACTGAAGAATGAATATACTTGAGAAAAAATTTAAAATGCACACTTAGACAGTCAATGAAAACATATATATTTATGACTCGATGACCACAACAGGACCACACGCACGCACGCACAAAAAAAGACCACATAAAGTGATAACAAAGTCGCTGATATAATCTCCTACTCCTCCAATAATCACCAATACTGGTTTCAGCTTGAGAATCATTTAATCTTCCTTATGGGATGCCTTAAACCTAACGCATGATTTGAATACATTCCAACTGCCCGACATACGAGGATCAGAGAGAGCAGATGTGGCCATCACCAGTGGCAACACTAGACAAGCTCTATGGCAGTGTCGACAGCCTCAGGATGACCGCTGCATTTTTTCAAAAAAATAATGGTTGCTGTCTGACTGCGTACGATGAAGAAGAAGAATACATTCCATATTATTGTGAAGTGTCTCCTGCACATTCATTTTTTTTCACTTTCTCTGTTCCACTTTACTCTTTCATCTGTATTTCTTTATATGTCTCTCTTATTATTATTGTGTTTAAATCCTTTGTCTGTAAATGTGTCTATGTTGTTGTTGAATGCCCACAATGAGTAACATTACTCTTTGATGCGCCCTTAAATGGTCATTAAGTGGTGTGTTGCAGTAGCTTTCCTCACATCCTACTGAAGGTGGATCAGGGTCTTCCAGGCGGTTGTGCTATGCTTGGCTTCATCTGCACATCTCTCACTATTACGTGAATTACGCCAATACCCCAACTCGTTAGCCAGTCTGTCATAAAACAGCATATTTCCAGTGAGAACTGAGTGGAAGTGATCAATATATTTTACTTAACTCTGACTAACATGTCTGATCAATGTGTTTTGCTGGACCAGACGTCTCCTATCTCCATGTATGTATGTAGATATATGCCTGTTTTGTATACACGAGGTATGATAAAAAAAGAGCCATTACTTAAATATGTTTTATCAACTATGTCAATATGCATTTTTTCATGCATATTCATTTAGATGTAGTCATATTTACCATTTTTTTGTTTGATTTACTTTTTTTCCTAAATGGCCTACCATGACTCGCACATCACTGACCACTTCTTGGTGATGACTGTCAACTCAAACTTTCATTGTTATACATCAGGTCTTGTTTTTTGTTGTGATTTATTGGTTGTTTTTGTTTTGTTTGGTCTTTATCCTTAATGAAGGTCTTAACATGTGTTTAGTTGGGGAAATGAGACACGAGTCCAGTCAGGCACAACATACTGACCAGGACGTCACGTCAGACACAATACACTGACCAAGCCCAGAATGTCTCTTCCGTGTAGCGTTACCTGGAAACAAGTTTGTTTCAAGGCAGCCTGACTAATGAGATTTCGATCGATGTGATTTCAATAGTAATGAGCGCCACACAGATGAAGTCAAGCATAGCACAACTGCCTGGAGGACTGTGGTCCACCTTCATCAGCATGCTCAGGATGTGAGAAAAGCTACTACAACCCGCTACTTAACGTCCTTTTCAGGGCACACAAAAGAGTAAACTTACTCATTGTAGGCATTAAAAAAAAAAAAAAAAATGTGTTTAGTTTTTGTCCTGGTGTGATCACATATCTCTCATTTATAAATGTTTTTATGAACTTTTGACCTTGCATGGTGCTGCAACCATGATTTATATATTTGTGGTTATATTGTCTATAAATGTAAATGTTGTAGCTAAGTGACACAGCAAAACACACATTTTTAGGTATTGATTTTTGTCACATGATGGCAACGGGAGTTATGCTTCTTGTCAATTACCATCAGAAGGGACTGTAAAGAGCTACAGACAAAAAACAAAATGTCATTATTTGGTTACATTCACATGCATTTTCCTTTCGTTTTTATCTCTCACTCCTCAGGACTTGAAACCTGCTAACTTGCTGATTAGCTCCACTGGGCATCTTAAAATTGCAGACTTTGGATTAGCTAGGGTGTTTCAAAACAAAGGGGACAGACAGTATAGCCACCAGGTGGCCACAAGGTAACATCACTGAGTTAGTTGATCATCGCAAGCAGTGATGGCGACATCATCAGACGGTTTTTGTCTTGATGATGTAACTTGCGCTGTATTTGGATTATAGTGAGGAAGAAGCTGCGCTGGTCATCAAAGTCACTCTCTGGTCCTGAACTACCTTGGGCCAGTGACAATACTTAACCCTACCACACCTGAGGCACTGAACCTAACTGTCCCCCATTCCTGGGCTCCAGAGCATTAAAGAGAAAAAAAACAAAATGATATAGAAAAATGTTAGTTACATGCTAACAAGTGGTTAGAATAAGATGTAACTTGGAGACATTGTAGAAAATAGGTTTGCCGTTCATCTAGCGTCAATATTCCACCTTTGTGTGCCAATCCACCCAGCAAAAGGCAAAGAATCTGTCTCGAGTCATAACATTTTGAAATCCGGGAGTAAACACAACAAAAAGCCCTCATTTTTCCAATAATCCTGATAGCTGGGCTTTATACATGAGTATTCCATATAGATCCTCAGTCCAAGAAAAGCCTTCATCTCATCACTCGAGCTCTCACTGTCTGTTTCATTTGAACAGAGTCTGAATCAACCAAATTATTGATCACCTGTTGGACTTTCATAAGCCTAGACTTACTTTGCTTTCCTGTTGAAGTGCTTGGTTCATCAGCCGCTCGTTTCATTGTCAATTTTCCGAATTTGTTCACGTTAAACCCCACAAAATCAATTCAAACATGGGGGCAGCCATTTGCAATGACTAATCACGAGGATTGACCACGATTTGTTGGTTATTTTTAGATTCTGACGCATTTTATTACGTACTACCCAAAGTACCGAAAAATAGGTCCAGCGGTATAGCGGCAGTTCAGGAAATTACAGAGAATTGGGAACAGCGGTTTGGTAGGGTTAAGTCAAGACAACTAGAGGTAATTCAGATTGCAGGCACTCTGGTCCCACCTCTTTGAGACCAGAGGTCGCTTGAAACCTGCAGGGCTCGAGTCCACGCCATTTCCATTCATTGCTTTGAGAAGCGAGTGCCTTATCTCTCGACCACAGCTATATCACAATATCACTGAGTAGAATTGACTTGACCACTCCTCTTCTACCATGAGGTGAGATCGTCTTTCTTTTGTCTTAAAGTTCTACCAGATGGGAAGGAGGGCCAACCCTATCATCCTTAAGTCGTCTGTTATAACATGCCTGGCAGGTTCAGTGTTACTATTCATTGCTCCACTTTCAAACCTCAGTAATGACTAAGAAGGATGCAAAGTTAAATTGACAGGCCCTCTATTGATACGTCCGGTCTAATATTGAACGGGTGCTTGATATAGACCCTCGGAAGACAGGTCAGTTTTACCCTACTAATGACAGGGCGTTGCTACGGTAATCCTGCTCAACTCGAGAGGAGCCGGAGACATTTGGTTCACGTACAAGGCTGATAAACCAACGGCGCGAGGCTACAAGGTGAGGGATTACGGCCGAACGCCTCTAAGCCAAAATCCCGCCCAAAAGCTCAGCACGATTGCAAAGGGAGGCTTCGATATGGTGGGGACCTGGGGCTCCCGCTCCAGCCCCGCCTGGTCGAGCCGCAGTATGAGGTCTCTGCTGTCCGCCGATCAAAGCGGACGGGAAGCTGCTTGATATTCACCCCATACGGCGATGAGGTATGAAACCATTGTAGAAGACTTAGTTCTCGGTCGGGGTGCCCGAAGCAGTAGATCAGCTACCTCACTGCGAACTGCTGAGACTCAACCCTTGACCATGAGATATGTCCGCACACCAGGCGAACAACATCTCCGTGCAATGATCAGGCTTGTCCCCTGGTCAAATGCACTATTTCGAGAGGAATCACAGGTCGCTGACATTTGGTCCACGTGCTTGGCTGATAAGCTACCATCTGAGGGACTACGGCCGAACGCCTCTAAGCCAGAATCCCGCCCTAAATCTCAGCACCGCTGTGATGGGAGGCTACGACATGGCTGGGGCTTGCGTCTCAGCCCGGCCCGGTCAAGCCGCAGAAATGCACCTGGTAAAATGCACTCCTGCCTCGCTCTTTGCCTCTGTCTGCTATCAGTCATCCCAATGGACGCAGAAGAGATGCAGTCCAGCGGACATTGCACCTCCTGCCCTATTGTGACAACCTCCCGGGTGGCGGGGAATGCTAGGCGTACTGTCACTGCAGATGAGCTGAGAAAATAAAGGGAGCAAAGAGATACCTCACTCACATGCATATGCTACGTTTTTGGCAGGACGTGACGATCCTGGGACAGTCACACTGGACTGCCTCTCTTCCGGGATAGTACAAACTAGTACATAGTCCATCATATCATTGCCAAACCCTATAGACACGAGTAGGGAAGACTCGATAGTTCTGCAAGACAACTTCCTAAGAGAGACAACTCTGACCAAAAACAACTGCTGCCTTGCAGTTAGGCTGGGGACAGCCAAAGGCTAAGGAGGGCAACCCTACAGAAACGCCTGTTGAAATCGGATGCACTGAGCCACAGGCTTAACAAAATAAAACAGTGCAACGTAAATATCGCTGTAAACAGCGTACGATGAAGAAGAAGAAGAAGAAATTGACAGGCAACCACAGTATCAGGTAACTCATATATATCATAATGAGAGTATTGCAGAGTCAGTCAATCTAATTTGCATGACTTTCAAATACTTAAGAAAGATGTATAGGCCAGTTTTACAGTGTCACAAATAAAAATAAACAACAATCTACATTATGGATAAAATATTTGCTTCAGAAACAGAAGTCAACCTAAATTAAGCGCACTAACAGAAGTAATCATTTACATTTATTGAAATATCCATATTTTTAGAGGTTGAGCAAGGGATAATTGAAACTAAGCTGGTTCATTTATGTGCTGTCTACAGGAAGTTGTAAGTGTTTGTAGTTGCTTCATTTAGATCCATTTATGAAATAAATTATTCCATTTTTATAAAATATGAAAGGAACAATACATCCAAAAATTATCCTCAGTTAACTTGTGCCCAATGAGGTGAATTAAGGAATAATTGGTCTTATTTAAAGCTGGCTCTGTATAATTAAACCGTGCTATGGTGAGAATGTGCTTGATTACATGAGATTAAAAGTTCTGTATCTTTTTTTACTGATGTATAAACATAAATATTTAACAACTAGTTAAATCTCTGTTAATATAAATATGTTCTGAGGTTGTACTTTCATCGATCGATCTGGACAATAGATTAATACTCCTGATGGGTTGCCTTAAGATCTACAGCATAAGCATATACAATATCTTTACTCTTCTATCCATTCCTCCCCCTTCTATTTCTACTTCTCTAATGTCTACCTTTATCTATATATTTATCTGTGTGTGTGTATATATACATTTGGTTTCTAACAGCTGAAGGATGTCGACCAGTTGACATTCTTTGCAGAATGCAGGCAGTGAATGGTATAAAAATAAAAGTATGTAGAAGATAACAGTGAAGAACTGGACAACGATGTTTAAAGAAGGATGTGAGTTAACAAAAGATCTTCCGAGACCAGGTCAGACGCATATTGTTGTATCAGAAGATGCCATCGTCAAAATTGATGCAGCAATTCAGGTGGACCGTAGCTGGAGCTTACGTTCGCCACACTTTTGTCACCATACACTGCCTGCATTCTGCTGTTTACATCAGAAGTGACATCTTCCACATCGTATGAATGTTCATTTGGTGCAGTTTCATTTGCATACGTATATATATGTTTGTATGGTTGCATATATGCATGTGTATGTATTTTCATCTTGACATTTCTCGTTTAGCCTAAACCCTCTTATCCAGTCCATCCACTTTATTTCTCTAACATTCCAGGTCAATTTGGCCACTTCTACTTCCCCTAAGGCACAATTCATAACAAAGTGACCATCATTATAACAGCTACCTATCTTCTTCTCCATATGTCTTTTGGTGCCATTTAAATATATCTAAAGAAAGCTGTGGTATACCTGAGCCTATCTCCACAGAGCTTGTTTGGTAATGATATTGGTGATGGCCATAAGTGCTTTCTCTGTTCCTCGTATGTTGGACGCCTTTGTAACAGATGCTCAGCATTTATTTTATCAGTTCCACTGACTCATTCATTGGTATTTCCTATCCTTAATTTGTTGAAATGATTGAATCTTAATTTTGTGTGGCCTGTGTAGAATGTAATGATTACTACCGCTTTTGAGCTGGTAATATCTGTCATTTGGTTGTTGACATGTGTACTCTCCTTTCCACATATTCCTGTATCCACATCTGGTAAATATCTTGGCCTTTTCATGTTATGCCTCTATCAGATTGAGGTAGCTTTCTACCTTCTCTTGATAGTCTATCAGCCCTTTCATTGCCAAGAATGTTACAATGATAGGGAATCCACTGCACCACAGTTGACCTAGTTTATAGAGCATCACTCTTAGTTCTTTTATGTCTGTATGTTTCTTTACTCCCCAGTACTGCAAGTACTGACAGTGAAGAGTACTACTTGCACCTGTGTTTACATCTGTCATTAGAACTTCTGCTGCAGTTTTCAAGGCCTATTCATCTGAAGCTACTTTAAAATTTATGCTTTGTTGGTCATTTTGTATTGTGTGTTCTTTTGTTTCTAATGATGACATTTTGGTCTTAACATTATTTTCATCCATGTTTTTGTTTCAAAACAATATCTGAACCATACTGATAGATGATATTATCCCTTAAACATTCATATTGTGTTTTCTTGTACAGGTGGTATCGAGCTCCTGAATTGTTATATGGAGCCAGGAAGTATGATGAAGGAGTTGACCTATGGTATGCAATTATGCTTTTTGAAAAGAAAATAACGGGAAATTAATAGATAGATAACTGTCTGAATGCAGTAATGATGTATGTATATATTACTAAATGCATTTGATTTTACATTGACTTGGAACAACAGAGCACTTATGTTGTTCTTGGCATTGATACTAAATTCCTTAACATACCTCTGTTCTGAATCAACGGCATTGCACTCTAGGCAGACCCATAAGGTGCTCAGTTCCTCTCAGTAAGTGGCAAAGAGTGTAGATACTGATGTTTCCTGTAGCTCGCTCGATGCACACACTCCCTCTCCATCCTCTCTGGGACCCACATGTTCCATATTGTATCATTTTCATATCTTCTTCTTCTTCGTACACTGTCAGACGTCAACTTGAATTTGTTCTTTATCTTCTTCGTACGCTGTCAGACGTCAACTTGAATTTATTTAGAAGAAAGCAGCTGTCATCCCAAGGCTGTCGACACCGCCATAGGGCTTGTCTAGTGTTGCCACCGGTGATGACCACATGTGCTTTCTCTGGTCCTCGTATGTCGGGCAATTTTGCAACAGGTGTTCAGCGGTCATTTTCCCTGTGCCACAGGTGCATTCGTCAGTGCCACCTATCTTCAATTTATTGAATAGATGATACCTCAGTCTATTGTGGCCTGTGCTGAGTCTGAAAACCACGACCTGCTCTCTTCTGTTCAGCTGGTAGTATGTTCTGTTTCCCATATCATTTTCATATAACATGACTAGTTTTTTGTTATGATTTCACCTCTTGTCCCTCACGGAGGCCTTAGCCGCAACATGAATTTCACTTTGTAACGAAAGTAATCTAACTCATGAACATTCCCTCATTTTGTAGACCATGTTAGTTTGGAATAATATGTCAAGTGGTTAATACAAATATTTCTTTTCAGGGCAGTTGGGTGCATCTTTGGTGAACTTCTAAACAACTCCCCAATGTTCCCAGTGAGTACATAAATAGAATAACATGAAGCATTTCTACATGCTTTGGCATTTAAAAAAATTGAATTTCAAACATTTTTCCCTAGTTTTAGGTAGATCTACCTAAAAATGCTTGATACTTTTCCTGTTAAAGGAAAAAACCAATTTCTTTAGAATGTGATAAGAATGCTTTTGATATTTCTATATTTTGGTCTTTAATTCTATCTTCACATACTTACCAAACAGGGTGAAACAGATATTGAGCAACTGTGCCTTGTAGTCAAAGTTTTGGGAACACCTAATGAAAAGACCTGGCCGGTTTGTATTCCTGAATTGTAACACATACTTATACATATACGAGGCAGTTCAAGAAGAAACCGAACTTTGTAAAAGAACAAATGTTTTTTTATTTACAATTTATTCAAACGTGTCTCCGAAATAGTTCCCTCCACTGTTCATACACCACTTCCAGCATATTTTTTATTGTGTCCTTGACCCCATTTTCTGGGAAAACATGCATGTCTTGTAGCAAATTTTCTTTAATCTCTTCTATGGTCTGAAATCGACAGCCTTTAAAAGTGGAATTCAACTTTGGTAAAAAAAAATGTGTGCGGTTGCCAAATCTGGAGAATAGGGTGGTGTGGGACAACAGTCATCTCATGCTTTGCCAAAAAGACACGAACATACAGTGAAACGTGTGATGGTGCGCTGTTGTGGTGCAGCATCCACATCCATGCTTCAGGCCACTTTCTTTATATTACCTTTCCGAAACAGTTCATAGCATCCAATTAATACTCTTTTTTGATCATCTGACCATGTAGAACAAACTTATGATGAACGGCGCACCTCCAATCAAAAAGGACGATCAACCAAGCCTTCACTTTTTTGTTGCTCTGATGCGATTTTTTTGCCGCTCCAACCCTGTCATGACTGCCTTTTTGTTTCAACATTTATCTATGAACCCATCTTTCATTACCTACTATGATATTCTTCAGAAAGTCTCTACCAGCATTCAGTCAAATTGTTGACCTAATCTGAAGCAGAACTTCACACAAACACATTGCTCTTAAGAATCCTTCATTGTTAAATTTTCCAACAATCGCTAAGTGCACTACACATGTATTCACTTCACCAAATGCACATTGAAGACTAGCGGCCATGATGTGATGCAGTTATTATTAAACTAAAGGTCAATATCGCTGGTACACACAAACAGTAACTACCTCGATGCCTCACTTAGTTGATGTGCCATTTTAAAAGACCTGTTTCTTTTTGGGCTGCCCTTGTAAACCATATTATTAATCATTTATATAGAGGTTATTTACTGTAGTCATACCAATGAACCCATATTTAAAACATTAATTCATTTAACAAAATTTTAAATATGTTCAATATAATATTTTCTTTGTGTTTTGCTGTACTGGAAATGGGATTATTTTTCTTCTAATATGTGATTTTTTTAAAAATTGGAATCTGAGAATAACTTGCTTTGCTCATTTATTTTAATAAATTTATTTAGTAAAGTCTTCACCAGTGGATTCATTTAGCCTGCTCAGTAAATTCTAAAATATGGAATAAATTGTTTATTACCAGAATAACTTAACCATATTTAGAAAATTATGATTTGAATAACTTGAATAACTCAATAAATAATAATAGTGGAACAAAATCATTAAATATTCTTCTAATTAACATATGCAAGTCTCTGGCGCAATTTTTTAAATATTTCTTTGACAGGGCATGTCAGAACTAGATCTTCCTGATTTCCATAAAATATCATTTCCAAACAAAGCTCCCATTCCATTAGAGGAAATTGTCACAGATGCCTCTAAAAAAGCACTAGACCTTTTGAAGCAGTTTCTTGTGTACCCAAGTAAAGCCAGGATATCAGCAAAAAGGGTAATACTACACATTACTTACTTAGTTGTTTCTTTTCTACCCTGGGCTGTGAAGGTTGGACAGAAAGATCACTATACGGTTATATCCACTACCTTTCTCTTGGCCTGTTCCAATATAGTTCTCGGGCGTTTATATATTCTTACATTGTCGTCACAGCGGATTTGGGGGGTCTGGATACTTGACTTTTTTGCTATGGTAGCCTATCTTTCATTCTGCAGACTACCGAAATTGCCATGCTAGTTACTGCTTATGCGTGTCAGTGACATTGACCTTCAGTTTAATAATAATCACATCATGTCTGGACCATTAGTCTTCGATGTGCATCTAGTGAAGCAAATACTCATGTAGTGCACGTGGCGGTTGTTTTTTTTAATTGAACAATCTTGCGGAGTCTACAAGCTCTGGTTCCAAGATCTTGCCATATTATCCGATTGCAGAACTTGTAACTAGGACCACTTTTCTTAGATATCTTATTTCAGTGACTTGGAGCTGGCTTATGGTTCGCATCCACAAGTCAAAATTAGTACATAGATGGAGCAGTATACAGCCATCTTAATTTGCTTACCTATTTCTCTTTTTAAGGAATCCTCTATTTATGGCATGACAAATATTGCCAGTTTTCTGCTTTTCTGGTAGCCAGCTCTTGTGATACTTCCCTTCTGGTCTATTTCAGCTCCAAGATATTTGAACTACTAGACAATGTTAGAGGTTGTTCACCAGCATTGTAAAATAATTTTTCAAGACCACCATGGTTTTTGTTTTTGAATGATAATGGTTATCTCTCTGTGCTCAGCTCCTCTTTCCAGGTTTGAAGCTTGTTCTGGAAATGTGCTTTTGATTTGGCAATCAGTGAAAGGATTGTCAACTGAAAAGTCATTGTCAGAGTCCTCCATCATTGCTCTGTCAATTGCAATCTACTTGAAGGCTTAAGATTTCTTGAGGAGGCTTTAATTTCTTATATAGTGTATACAAGATTTTCATTTTTCTTGCATGTCAATCACTACATAACTCTTCTCTTTCTTGGTAGTCTTATTACTTTCATTGGAATTGTCCTGTATACAAGCTGCTTACAGTATTTATGGCATGTGCCCATGTTTTTTCATACTGTTTTGTCCATTACTTTCAGTATAAAGTTATTATTCTAATCTAGGTCCTGTTACTGCTTTTTGATTTACCTATGAGCATATATAACAATGTCAGAATAAGGAAGTGTAACAGTAAAGTTAGGTGTCCGACTAGCAGAGTGCTCACTTCCCACAACAGAGGCACCTCACAAAAATTTGAGGCCTAATAGAATTAAATGTCTTAACACTTCATCCTCGACAGCAATGTCTACTCAGGGACTACCTTCCCTTAAATAAAGTAAAAAACAGAATGATTATTTTGATCTTGGTGGGCTGTTATCAAAGCAGTGTATCAGTTCAAGTGCCATGATGGTGCATTCTGTCAGACGTGACATTATCCTTCCACTAATAATGCATCGTTTACCTCTAACATTTCCTTTACTCCTTATACATTTCCTTCCAGTATTGTTTTCAACATACTGTGTCTTTTGATGTCATCAAAATATCTTAACTGCCTGACTGATTTTGTTCATCTTTGCACACATAATTTCTCCAAGACTTTTCATGAGATGCACCACTCTTCTACATATCCACATTTCAAAGGCAACTATTATCTTATCATACTGATTGTTCATCGTCCACACTTCTATGTCATGCAGTAATGATGGGTATATAATGTGTTATCTTTGACTGACTTAGATAACAGATTTGACTTATATTTCCAGGATAGAAAAGCTATTAACCTGCTCCAATGCTTGATCATCTAATGTTACCTGTATCTATTTTGCTAATTATTAGTCTTTATTTTCATTGTCTAACCCATGCAAATGACTTCTGTTCTTTATTGAATCGCCAATGCCTGTTGTTCTTGTTCACTTTCAAAACTCTTTCACATGAGATTATTTATTGGTAACACCAATTACTCATGACATTTCCCTCTGCTGTAAAATGTGTAAATGACAAGAGGAGAGTATCTTTTGTCATCTATACATGCTTATCAAATCGGATGGAAAGCCTACACATTGTTCATTTCAGGCCTTGTTGCATCCATATTTCTTCACTGAGCCACTTCCAGCCCACCACTCAGAGTTGCCAATCCTTCAACGAACAAGCAGAAGTGGTCTACAGATGAAGCACCACACCCATCAATACAACCTAGACATACCAATAGCAGAGTCTCTAGTTGATCCAGATCTGTTAGACACAGGACACAACCTAACCATTACTGATAATAAAAATTGATATTTGTGGTATATTCTCTTCTGAGGCTCGGCGTACAAAATTAAGTACATCACCGACTGACTCACAATGTAGCTAACATGATATTATAACTGGCTAGTTATGTGAACCCTGCCAAGTTATTGACTTTTATTTCTGTAACATATGAGAAGGGTGAACTCACAAAGTCCGAATGGAGAATTCACCCATCTCATTTTAGAGGGGGCATTGTATCTATAGTCTTAGTCGACCTGTACTTACAGGGGCAGATTGCCCCTGTGCAGGTCAGATCTGGCATGATGATCTTTGTTCGCTCTCAATCCCTGAACAGGGCTTTGCAAGTAGCAGTCTGGAGAACAGATTGCGTTGTGTCACTAGTTTACAGCTTGACTGCGATATTATTGTTACTTTTGGTCCGACACATCCGTCTTCTGCAGTTGGCATATTTTTCTTCTTCATACGCTGTCAGACGTCAACTTGTGTTGGCATGATCTGAATGTAGCCAAGAGGAAGATTTCATGCTTAATGACTAGGCTTGAGCAGCTTATTACTCCGCTTCATTGAGACAAGCGCAGCTAACCAACGTGAGAGTCCATCTAAATAGACTCAAAACACTAGAGCAAAAAATACTTGCAGACTGTCAGGCACCATCTAATCATGACCAGTATTTCTATAGCTATTTTCAATCTCAAAATGCTTATCAGACTTTGGACATGTGAATGGCTGGGTGTATAATCACCCTTGAGTTGGAAACCTTCTACTGTAGCTGACCTCTATTATAGTAAGCCCATTTCCAAGCACTTGCAATCGTTAACTTTTCCAATCCAATGTGAAGTATAGATTTCAACAACAGAGGGTCTCTTTACAGAAAGAATGCATCTGTGCTTTCCTGTTGCTAATTGTAATGGCTGGTTTTTTTACATAAGACTTCTAGCTACAAAGACAACACTCTTTAGTCACCTCCTACTATATGCTTGGAAGGTAACAGGGATCCTGGTCTTTTCATCCTGTGCGCATAAATATGCAATTTAAATTTATGAAAGTATCCTTGGCTGCTATTGATATAAGCGTTTCCTCTTTAATCACTATGGACACCAGACATTCTTTGAACTCTATTATTAGAATCGTGCTTCTGAGGTGAGTTTTCACTTGGCAAGCAGATAAGGCAAACTCATGGGAATGCATCCCAGCTGATCAGAAAAATTCACAACTGAATTCCCAGGGCAAGGGGAATAGCTCCACAAAAATTAGATGTGCTTACGCAATAAAATTAATAAACAAATACAATTTTAAATTTATTTGTGTGATTCAAACTCCAGTTTACAGATAAATGGAACAGGTACTCTTCTGTGAACATGTTTTTTGTGAGTGTTATGTATGTTGGATGCAAAAAAAATGTACAAAGTATCAGTATAAAATGTCTGTTTCACTCTTGTCAATTTTGCTAATAAATGTTCAAGCGAAAAGCAATCTCCCTTGGTTCATTGCAAATAGTACATCTTTCATCTTCTTGTCCAATGTCTGACTTTCCAGTATACACCTCAAAGTTATAGAGAGGTATCTAGTATGAGGATCTGCGGCACACCAAATTTTAATTCCTCAAGGATCTTTTCCCCCTAATATTCTGATGCAGGCATATGCATTGGTTTGCACTGCCAAGTACTCAAAAAAGGTCAGGAGTAGAAATGATGAAAGTGAAAGGTAATCAAAAGCAGAGTAAACTGGACCTATGTCATCTGCAGGACCTGTTCCCTCACTAAATCCTTCAATTATAATATTACCCCGTTGCTTTGACCATTCTCTATCACCACTAGGGCCTGCCTGTGGGGCGGGTCACGTTGTCACCGTCTTCTACTGATAATTCGTCATCACTACCGAGGCCAGTGTCGCTACTTTCATCTTCTAAGTCCTGAACTTATTCCTCATCACCGTCCGATTCGTTCTTTCTCCTCAACTCCATCAACAAATTCACAACCACTATCGTCTGACTAATAAGTATCTTCAGTCCGCACCAAGTTTTAAAGAAAATTGGTTATTTAAAAAAAATTACGGCTCGAACACCATACGTGATAGAAACGATCTGTAAATTGCAATTGGAGCCGCCATTACCGGTAGTCATGTGAAGGCTAAATTTAGCGTGTCTATTCATAGGTAAAACGTAATAAAAAATAATTTAAATCAGTATATCCACGGCGGCCGTTCTGGGATTGAATGGGTTAATGCCCACAATGAATAAGTTTACTCTTTTGTTCACCCTGAAGTGGTGGGTTGTAGCAACTTCCCTTACATACCAGGTATGCTGATGAAGGTGGAACACGGTACTCCAGGTGGTTCTGCTATGTTTGGAGCTCACTACTACGGGGATCACATACTCATCAGCCAGGCTGCCTTGAAAACAGCCTGTTTCATGGAAGATATTGTGGTACATGGTCAGTGTTTTGTGCCTGACCTTAAATGTTACATATGTGGAAGGTGTTTCCATGCTAAAATAAAACTATACAGCCACATCCGGACTCACCAGCGAGGTGCAACACAACATGCCTGACTGCTGTTATCACCTACGACTATTAATTAATATCGTTAACATCAGTACTAGGTCTTGCCATTTTTACAAAATGAGAAATCATTGTATATGGAATAAAAATGCAAAATAGAAAGCCTAGTTTCAATAAACATTTTATTTACAGATTTTCTTTTTAAGAATACTCCGTCATGTAGACACATGTGAACTATGGAATGCGTTAGGGCAGACAATTGTGTGTGGGGTCGGTTACCCATAGTCTGTAGAAATTATAAGCCAAAGAGAACAGGCCTGTCTACACCTAATAAAGTGGAGAGCCATGCCACCTAAATCAATTCAAACCATTATAGTGTACTGCCGGTGTCTTAATTTTTCATAGAACTGACTTTTTGCGCCACCGATTGAATATGGATCGACATTTTGACATGGGCACAATAGCATCCCCGCACAAAGTATTTTTTTTTTTTTAAATAAAGGGATCTCACCCCCTTCACATTGATCTGTTTTATGTTTATTTGTGTCTGATGCATCATTTGAGGTTATTCATGGATACACAAACCATTGATGTTAGAGAAACAGAACTAACAGAAATAAAAATTGTTGGTGTCCTTGTTTTTGTGTTAAATTATGCACATTTATGTTTAAAAAATATTCAATTTCATTGAGTGTACCACTACCCTCTCACAAGAAGCTATCTCCCACCCACAGTTTCATTTTGTAAATTCTTTTGCACTATTTCTGTTATGACCAAATCCCTGAGAAAGTGACAAATAGAAGTTCCATTCATATGCACAACACAAACAGCCAGCCTATCACAAGACACACGAGTCTGAAATATTCAAAGACCAGTGATTCTTTATTAAACTAATAATGATTTTCCTTGTATATGTGCACTAACTGATACCTTCATATTCAAAACAATCATGTCATGTAGCAATACGATATATTTTTCATGCATTTAATTAAATCAGGGAAAAAATAGATCAAATACGCGCCAAAATGTCAATGAAATTTTGAACACTTCCACAGGCAAATGTGAACTAAATGATTTAGTAACTTAGATATCAATGTGTATGTTATTGAATCCAATGAACAAGCATGTTATATGAGGACATGTGTTTATGAAGTGTCAACATATGAGAATACTAGATTGGGTAGATGTATGGTATTACATTAGTCACTCAATTTTGAACCTCGTGCTTCCTTGGAGGGGATGAGATGACATGTTTGCTAATACCCAAGCACAGAGAACTTATATGGTGTCTAAGAAGCAAACATCTCCATTCTTAAGGGTATGTTATGAAAGGGGAGGGTTAGATCAAAGTAACACAAAGCAAAATTATTAAGATAAAAGACAACTAATAAAGAAAGAAAACATTTACATCATGGCATCGAAGACAGAATTTATAAACAGCACTAATAGTCCGGATATTGTGGCGTAGAATGTGGTAATGTCTTGTCAACATCTAATGTGGTCTGGCGTCCAAGAACATGAGAAGATTAACTTCCTCACACATAAAGTCTAATGGTCCACACTGCTTCTTCGTTATGTTAACCAAAGCAGTTTTAAACACCGACATGACTAACAAATAATTCATTAACATACATCTTCTACATATATATTACTTTAATTTTCCCTTAACAATTCAACAACAGAAAACTATTATATATATGAATAACGCAGTAACCAAATTGAAACTTTGATCCAGAGAATAATATCTGCCTCTGTCTTTTTGACATATATGACAATATCTAGTCATGGTAGTCTAGGCTTGATTACAGTTAACATGTCTTCTATTTTAAAACCTTTTAAATAATTTGATGAATTCTATATAAAATGTCTCAAGGTATCTCACTATTGTGTAATTATTTCATCGTCCTAGCTTTAGTTAACCTTGACATAATCCTCCAACTCACTGTCAATAAACCTCTCAAATGCTAAGTTTAGCTAAACAAATGGTACCATGATATGCCACTAATCACTGTCAAACTTAACAGAATTCACACTGGTGTCATCAATTGGTCCTCCACGGTAGCTGCCTCTTTTTTTCTTGGTCTTTTCATGCTTGAAACTTTTCCCCCGGGTCACTATTAGATCTTTGCTAGCCTTTTCGCCCCAAGATCCTTTGGCTCCTGCCTACACAGACAAATTAGCAATAGATTAGTAACAACTATAAAAATTAGCAATAGATTAGTAACAACTATAAAAATTAGCAATAGATTAGTAACAAATATAAAAATTAGCAATAGATTAGTAACAAATGTAAAAATCACAATAACCAACTGCTCAAGGATACAAAAAAAGAACGCCAAAGCTGATAGTTGGATTCCAGTTATGAGGAAAGACTCAGAAAAAGTGTCTAGGAAAGAAGAATTTAAGATGATAAATTTGACTAACATGTTTTTCAACCACTTAAAAGAACAAGAGGACATAGCTACAAATTACGGTAAATAAAGAAAGGTTCAGATTAGATATTAGGAATATTTTTTTCAGTCAGGTAGTGGTGAATGCTTGGAATGCATTTTTAAGAATAGATTGTTTTGCACATAGCTTTTAGAGAGATGAAATGTAAAAGAAACGTTGTTGCAGAGTCTTCTAAACCAGTGTAAAAACAATTAAGTTTATGATTAACCCATTAGTGCCCAGCCTTATTTACGCAATTTGTACATGAAAGTCCAGGACATGGGAAATAACTCCGTATTTTTACATACTGACTTCAGTAAAAAATTCATATAAAAAATACTGCTACTGCTAAAATCATGTTTGACATTAAACATATAATATAGAATTATGTATACGGTGCAGCATTCGTGCGTACAAATAAAATTGCAGAATGTAAAAAAAACATGGAGAGAGAGAAAATTTATTTTGCTATTCATTAATCACAAATTATACAATCTCGCATAGATCTATATCTAATTATAATTGTTCGTGGAATGATGAATAGCAGTCCTCTGCATAGGTGAATTTTGCAAATTGAGCAGCCAAAAGCAGTCTCTATGCCATATCCACACGCAGTCTTTGACTTGTTCTTGAAACCAACAAAACATGTTTTCTTGCATCCCGTCATTTGGACTGGATCATGTTTGATGTTGCTTTTAGATGATTGGGACGTCTCTAGCAGCACTTTCTATGAGACACTTCATTCAAGCCATTGACTGAGTCCAGAAACTTGGACCTCGAGGAACAGCCTTCTCCAAGTCAATTTTTTTTTAAATCTATTCTTTTTAGCATTGTCTTGTCTGTCTAATAGATGACCAGTATATAGCATTTGACTAATGATTGTCTATAGGTTTGTTTCATGCAGTGCAATTATGCAAAACATAAAATTGATGTAGAAGAAACCTGTAATTTCTCCTGTTGAGCATGGCTTCCATCAACAATTCTTTGTCTTTGCTTAGTATATAAATTAATTTGCTGTGCACAATTCATAAAACTGTTCATTTATAAATAAACTGAAGTAGTTGTCGTAAGGGCAGCGTCGGCATTTAAATTGTGTTTAGGCACAGAACATTCCACAGTTTGAAATTCCTGCAGCAGTAGGCTGTGTTGACCAGACTTCATCTGTCATCGACAGTACTAGGCCCAGCCCTAGTAAAATCTATTAATTCCTGGAAACATTTGTCGATTTCGTTATTCACAGCGTCACTCAACTCATCTAGGCCTAGTGTCTTTTAAATCGCTGCATTCAATTTCCACATCGAATTCAGCCGAATATTCCGAACACCCATCAAAGGCGTTATCTCTTAGTGACTGAAGCAAAGATTTCATCGCTTCAAATGTCGTAGTTTTAAAAAAATCACAGAAATTATAAATATTGACCGATTTTTAAACGGCTGTCTATACTAGACACGCATGTTTATGTAACGTAAGTACGTCATTGGTTCAGATCTCCGCAATGTGAGATTACGGTGCTATGTAACAGCGAGAGAAGCCACTATGTATCGGGGTAGTTGGACCTGGCGGCATGTTTCTTTTGCGGGGTAGATGGACCTTAAATGGTTAATTGAAAAACATGCAGAGGTATTATTGATTTCTTTTTTTCACCTTTATGTGAGCATAGAAATTGACTATTCTGATTACTAAACGCAGTTATTAATAATGTCATTTTGAATATAATTGAATGTGCTGTTTAAAACAAGCTAAAAGACAACTTTTCTGACACTGTGACAAGCTCATGACTGTTAAATTGTTCAAACAAAATGCCACAACAGAAGAAATTTAAGCAATCACTGCATGTAACTAACATGATATGAGGAATATTCAAACAATTTAGAAAGATTTGCAAGTAGAAAGATTATAAGAAGAGATAAGTCATTGTCTTTTTGGATGGCTATATTGTGATGCAACCATGACAACAGAAGCATTAAATGATAACATTGTCACTGGAGCCAATGCTAATTAACTAGAAATAAAAAAGAATGTATTGTATGCATTAGTGATAAAAAGGATTCACTATACGAGGTATCCCATCCTCAACAAAAGAAACGTTATAGAAAAGTGCAGAGAGCACAATATCGACTTCCACATTTGCTTCATAGGTTACACCAAAGCTTTTCACCATGTGAAACAAAATCCTATGGAGCATTATGAAAGTCAAACGCACCAGATTAAACTGATCAAAACTGTAAAAGGCACATCAAACAATGGTCAGAATAGTCGTGGAGACGATCGGACAACAGCGAAGAACAAAATCTACACCTAAACATCAGCAAAACCAAGATAATGAGCACTGACAAGTCAGAAATTGGACCTAAAGTTATCACAGAGAAGCAAGAAGTTACAAGTTTTGAACATTACGTCTAGGAAACAATTTGTCTACATTAAAAGCAACGTGCTTAAATTACCGGAGGGAATGGCACCTGGAAAGCAAGGCAGACCGAGGTGAAGATAAGACACTGAACATTTTAAAATGTTCTACGGATGATAGTGACGGATGCAGGAGAGTTGGTCAAAGATAGTCTTACATATCTGCTTTTATGAGAGTGATGTTTTTAGCCAACTCTTCCAACCTTTTCCCACACACGACGTTATATGCAAATTAAAAGTGCAGCTTAGTCATTCAACAAAAAAAAATGGTTGTTCTACCTTGGCATCAAAAGAATTGTCTTGAAATCGTGGGTCAACATAGACATTTTCTGATTTTACACGTCGAAATGGTTCATTTGGAGTTCTCTGAGAATAGAACAATTAGTGTTTGAATGAGTAAATTGTAATAGTAACACTTAAACAACTCTATACTTTAGTTTTTGTTTCAGGTCAAAGAAGGAACCAGCACTTGTAGCATAGTTACTTTGTTTTTATTAGTCCAGGTCACTGGGGCAGAAATATAATTTACTATAAAATTTGAAAGCCTCGTGAAATTACAAGCAGTAATTTCTATTAGTCTGGCTGAAAAATGTTGTAACGGACAAAATCCTGCACTGCTGACCATCGCCATAAACAGCTGTGATCTGAAATTTTGTGCATTCATAAGAAAACCTTTTAAAATGTAGTTTACAAATAGGTACGTTCCATACCCGTACATTTTAATTGTAGTTCTTCAATATTCAGCAATGGCCACACATTAGTTTTAGATCAAAATATTGTTATATAAAGGTCTACATGTTCTACAAGTGCCAACTTCACGTCAAAGTTTTGATGCAGTGAATGTGTGTGTCCTCAGTCGTGATAGCACAATTTGAAAAGCATTTTCCTACCCATCTCCTGATGTTAGTTATTCTTTTACTTCTGCCAAGACACAGCAATGCATGAGCTGATAGCAACTCATATTTGGCTGCTTAGATCAGGGTCAGCGAACCACAGCTCACCAAAATCCTATTTTGCCTCCACACGGGGGCTCTAGAAACTGGAGGCACTAGTCACTGGTGTAATTTGGTCAAAGGACGGGGGATCGTAGATCTGGTAATAAAAAAAGCCATTTGAAATTAGATGTGGCATGCCGAAAAAAAGCAGATCACTGGTCGCTTACAAAATAGCTGACCATTACCAGTCAGGCACAAGTTTTCAACAGTAGATTTTGTCATTTTAAGATACATTGCACAGTCATGACATGCAGGTATAATGATTTAGACACCAGCCTTCTATCTAGGAGAAAAAATAGGTTAAAATAAGCCTTTTTTGTGACTTCAATTTTTGTAGCTAAATACATGAAGAACTAATTTTTGTAGCTAAATACATGAAGAACTATATTATACTTTTAAAACAGAGATAATGCAGGAAAATGCACATTAGAATTTCTAGAATATGGTGGTAAGCAGAGATGCCATATTTGTACTAGTGGCCGGAAGTTCAGAGCACTGATCTGCAACAATAAGGAGAAATTTATTTACCTTGCCATTGGACATGGGTGTATTAGATCCTGTCTTTGATTTGTTCAACTGTGGAGTAGTGTTCCCAGGTGTTAGTGACAAATCTACTTTGGAATCAACTTTTGTCACTTTCTCATCCTCTGATGAGCTGGATGATGAAACTGAATGGGCCCTCTTCTTAGATTTTGAAACAGCCTCACTTGGTGTGGATGACTGAACAGGTCTAGAATTGGACAGAAGACTGGGAGTACCCACTAAATTATTGGCCTTTAAGCTTTTCTGTTTCACTTTATCATGTGCATCATCACTATCACTAGAGTCGGAATCTGAGGACGAGTCTTTTTCTGCTTTTTTCTTGTTTGTTTTAGGTGTAACCGCTGGAGATTTGACTGCTGGGACAGTTTTCTTAACTGCGTTTTCATCTGAACTTGTATCAGAATCACTGTCTGAACTCGCATCCTTGGAAGGTTTCTGCACATCAGGTTTTTTAGATGGAGTGACTTTTATAACAGGTGCCTTTTGTTTGTCATCCTCTGAACTTGAGTCAGAATCGCTGTCTGATGTTTCTTCTTTCTTTGTAGATATTTTTACAGTTGGCGTGACTGCGGAGGTTTTCGGTGTGATTGGCGTAACTGATGGCCCTTTTGTTTTGTCCCCAAATCCAGAGTCCGAACTAGAATCGCTCTCAGATGACTTGTTCTTTACTACAGCTTTTGTACTTTTGGATGTTTTTGGTGTGGAAGAAGTTTTTGTTGCTGGTGTTTTTGGTGTTGCTATGACAGCTTTCTTTATTGGTGTTTTTGTTTTAGCATTATCAGAATCCGAGTCAGAATCGCTGGAAGATGACTCATCTTTCTTTACTGCAGCTTTTGTAGTTGGTGTTTTAGCTGGTGTTGCAGGTTTCTTAGTTGATTTTGTTTTAGCATCATCGGAATCTGAGTCAGAGTCACTGCTAGATGATTCATCTTTCTTTACTGCAGCCTTTGCAGTTGGTGTTTTAGGTGTTGCTGCTGGTGTGGCAGGTTTCTTGACTGCTTTTGTTTTAGCATCACCAGAATCTGAGTCACTGCTAGATGAATCATCTTTCTTTACTGCAGCCTTTGCAGTTGGTGTTTTAGGTGTTGATGCTGGTGTGGCAGGTTTCTTAGCTGCTTTTGATTTAGCATCCTCAGAGTCTGAGTCACTGCTAGATGAATCATCTTTCTTTACTGCAGTCTTTGTAGTTGGTGTTTTTGCTGGTGTTGCAGGTTTCTTAGTTGCTTTTGTTTTAGCATCATCAGAATCTGAGTCAGAGTCACTGCTAGATGATTCATCTTTCTTTACTGCAGCCTTTGGAGTTGGTGTTTTAAGTGTTGCTGCTGGTGTGGCAGGTTTCTTAGCTGCTTTTGATTTAGCATCATCAGAATCTGAGTCAGAGTCACTGCTAGAAGAATCATCTTTCTTTACTGCAGCCTTTGTAGTTAGTGTTTTTGCTGGTGTTGCAGGTTTCTTAGTTGCTTTTGTTTTAGCATCATCAGAATCTGAGTCAGAGTCACTGCTAGATGATTCATCTTTCTTTACTGCAGCCTTTGGTGTTGGAGTTTTAGGTGTAGCTGCTGGTGTGGCAGGTTTCTTGGCTGCTTTTGATTTAGCATCATCAGAATCTGAGTCAGAGTCACTGCTAGAAGAATCATCTTTCTTTACTGCAGCCTTTGTAGTTAGTGTTTTTGCTGGTGTTGCAGGTTTCTTAGTTGCTTTTGTTTTAGCATCATCAGAATCTGAGTCAGAGTCACTGCTAGATGATTCATCTTTCTTTACTGCAGCCTTTGGTGTTGGAGTTTTAGGTGTAGCTGCTGGTGTGGCAGGTTTCTTGGCTGCTTTTGTTTTAGCATCATCAGAATCTGAATCAGAGTCACTGCTAGAAGAATCATCTTTCTTTACTGCAGCCTTTGCAGTTGGTGTCTTAGGTGTAGCTGCTGGTGTGACAGGTTTCTTGGCTGCTTTTGTTTTAGCGTCATCAGAATCTGAGTCAGAGTCACTGCTAGATGATTCATCTTTCTTTACTGCAACTTTTGTAGTTGGTGTTTTTGGTGGTGGTGTTTTAGGTTGTGGTGCTGGTTTCTTAGTTGCTTTTGTATTAGCATCATCAGAATCTGAGTCACTACTAGATGACTCATTTACTGCAGATTTTTTTGTTGGAGTTTTCGGTGTTGGTGTTGCAACAGGTTTCTTCGATGCTTTTGTTTTAGCATCAGAATCTGAGTCAGAGTCACTACTGGATGGCGCCTTTACTGCGGCTTTTTTTGTCTGAGTTTTCAGTGTTACTGCTGGTGTGGCAGGTTTCTTAGCTGCTTTTGTGTTAGTGTCATCAGAATCTGAATCGCTGCTTGATGACTCATCTTTCTTTACTGCAGCCTTTGCTGTTAGAGTTTTCTGTGCTGGTGTGGCAGATTTTTTATCTGCTTTTGTTTTAGCATCATCTGAAACGGATTTACTTTTCTGTATGTTGGTGGCACCTTTCACAGGTTTTGGAACCACTGTAGAAGAATTGATGTTGACGTTTCCTTTAACATCCTCCTCAGAGCTAGAATCACTGCTGCTACTCTCCTTGTTCTGGGTTGATATGAGCTTTGAAGTTGGTTTAGCAGTTTTCTCAACAGAAGTTGAGTTTGATGAAGCAGATTTCTTGACAGCAGCTTTCTTTTTGCCTTCATCTGAGCTTGAGTCATTGCTGGAACTGCTCTCAGCCTTTTTAGTTGTGGACTTATTCGGTTCTTTTGTGTTCACCTTGACAGAAATGGAAGATATTTTGTTTGAAGCTAGGCTTTTTGGTGCTACTTTCTGAACTTGAGTCTTTTCATCACTATCGGAATCACTACTAGAGCTAGGGGCTGCCTTATTTGCAAGGTTAGCTTTCACTACCGCTGTCTTGGGTTTGGGGGATAGTTTTTTCTTCTTGTCCTCCTCTGAGCTAGATGATTCTGAATCACTATCAGATGAGTCTACCTTCTTTGTAGCAGGTTGTTCCACAGCTTTGGGGACAGCCGGAATTGGTGTTTTCTTTTTTGACTTTTTATCAACCTTACTAACTGGGTTTGCTGCTGCTTTTTTAGTTTTTTCATCCTCTGAGCTGTCTGAATCACTACTTGAGCTTTTCGGTTTCTTTGCCACAGGGACAGATTTAATAAGAGCAGGTTTTACTGCAGGCTCTTCGTCTGAACTTGAATCAGAAGAGCTAGAATCTTTTGTGACTTTTGCTATCTTTTTTGGAGGCGGCTGACTTCCTTTCTTAGACTGTGGTGCACTTTTATCTTTCTCATTCTCGCTGTCTTCTTTCGCTCGCTTTTTCCTGAAAATTAAGAGTAAATAATGTGACTAGTATTTATAGAGGATAAACAAAAGGACGCAACTCCTACAAAACAGTCAGATGAAAAATGTAACGCCAAGAAGCTAGAAAAGGGAGTGAAGAGAGAGGGGGAGAAAGGTAGAGTGGAATATGAAAAGTGACAGGTTGAAAAATAAAATAAAGATATATGCACTCAGCAACAACAAAAATTAAGATAAAAGTAATATTTATGTGTGGTAATTGAGTGATTTTAATATGCCCCCACTATCAAATACATGTCACTACCGGTGCTTGAAAATCTCCCATAACACACTAATAGCATGAAATGCAATACTCCAACAATAATCCAAACAACTATATTTTGGAAATAATGAACATCTAATTTGACAATGGTCCTTCAGTGTAACCAAGAGTCAATTCTGATATAGCTCAAGGCTGCTGTTACCCCATTTATGACATGATGTAATAGTGACTCAATCTTCACATGCTGAAATGTATTTTTAGTCAAACATTTTTAAATGTGCTGTTATTTTCACTGTATTATATCCATGATACCCATTCTTGTTTTACCCATAATGTGGCAGACAGTTGTCTGATCAATGCTGCATAAACTCTTCAATTGCTAACCTTTCACACCCCTAAGCGTGTACTACCATGTACAGGTAGATTTAATTTATTAATTCATTTAAATTAAAAACCAAAATTGTATTAATTTTAACAAATACTGAATGCAACAAATGCTGTCAAAAATTTATATTTTTGTTGTATATATTTGATGTTTGCGTTATCAGACAAGTTTATATGATGAACTTGCATGTTATTTTGGAGTACTTCTTTAGCTCCGTACAGTTATGAGTTTAATTTGATATGCTCAGCAGTTTATTCATTTAGTTCATGTGCACACAGTGGTGAAGCAGACAATTGAAGCTTGTATGTGTGTGTTCAGCCGTGTCCTGAACAAAGAATGGTGATCTGTCACTGCTGATCAATGGTACGATAGTCATTGCTTGGTTGACTATTCTCTTCTGAAAGTCAGGATAGCCGCCGCCACCCCCCCCCCCCTCTTTAGGTATGTGTTTTCAATATCTTCTTGTTCCGTATCTTTCCCTTTTCTAAAGCTTTTCTGGTTTCCTGGAATGCCACATTGGTATGGCAGCCACTGAAGTAGGTGTCTCTTTCTGGCAGCTACTTTGCTTAGTTCATTCCTCACAAACAGTCTGTCAGAATTAAGAGCTTGCATCTGGTGGCAATCAAGAGTTGTAATGAATCATATTTGCAGTTTGTTCAAGTGATTGAACCTAATTTGTATAGTTAGAGCAGAATTTACCAGTGAGGTACAATGGTTTTCATTATACGAGAGAAAGACACCAGCTAATCCATTCTCGACAATGTGTGTTCCTGATCCATCTGTGGTGGCATGTATCCTCAATTGTTTTGAGTAGTTTTCAATCATTATACTCAAGTGGTCTAGAGGTAAGGTGTTTGCCTCGGTTCAAATCCCAGTGAAGACCAGGATTTTTTCATGTGGATTATCTGGTAAATATTTCACCTGATTTTTGAGTAGTGAGATCAGACACCCGTGTGCAGTGTGCGCACGTTAGAAATATCGTAGCAGTTGGAAATCGAAGTTAAAATCTTCTCAAATTATTATAGGGATTCTTGCCCCACAGAGAATATGTTGCAAAAAGAGGAGTGTGTGGCTATAACATCAGGTGTTGGGTATGTGGTTAGCATAGATGGCACATAACAGGCTGCGGGTCTACCTTGCTTTAATTTACGCTTCCACCACCACCACCAGTCCCAAGAAAATAGGGGATCATATATTCTAGGGGCTAACAGATGCTGAGATTTGAAACAAAGGAGGTCACACCTTCCCTTAACTTCTAATGACATTAAGTGGACTGATACTCATGTTTAGCTGTGAGGCCACTGAAATGTACTTTAATGTGTCGGGCTTCATTATCCTGTTCCAATATATTAGATGTACAGTGGGCTTCAGTTATATTTTCATGGAAAATTCTGCTTTTTAAGTCACCATGAAAATCTCCTCCCAAAGCAATTCACAGACATGGAAATGCTGACTATTGGCAAGAGAACATCATAATAACCAGAGATCCCAGGAATGGAAAAGGAAAACGGCCAGGCCAAACACCTAAAACCTAGCTCAGAATATGATTGAAGGAAAATACAACACTATAATCGGAAAATTACCCATAGGGCTTTTCCTGCTGGGAAGATTTCTTCCAGTCTTAGGGCAGTCAATGTCCTACAGGCACAAAGAATGTTCACCAGACCAGACAAGCACCCGCCAACTCAGATTGTATTCTTTACAGATTGCAAATCACTACTAGAAACAATACAACACACCAGAGGTGAACAAATGCTGCAGGAAATCAGATCAGAGCTCAACAAAATCCAAATAACCTCAGCAGGTGCTCTTCAGTGGCTACCCTCCCAATGTGGAATGACACATGATGCTCTGTCCAAAGCAAGTGGCAAGATATTGGGTGCCCTACATCAGCTCAAGATAACACACACGAATGACTACCCATGTGGAACCGGGGTCCAGACACCTGAACACATACTACAGGACTGCCCAATACACAGACCTACGATGTCAAACCTGGCCAGAGAGAGAGCAGAGGTGACGCAGAAGCTGTGGGGCTGCCATCCAGTTCTGGAGAGGACTGTGGACTTTGTCCTACTGATGGGACTATAGATCTATCATGACCAAAAATGCCTCAACGCAAATGAAGTCTCTTTCCCTGATGTGTGAAACTATCACATTTTGGATGTCCCAATGCCAGATCGTCTGTCTAGTCTTGCCTCATATGTGTTGACATGCTTTTTGTGCCTTCTCTATGGGACAATGTCTGTAGTCCATTAGTTTCTACATGTCTCATATCGGCGTAGTTTCCAGCATGTGGGCTTGGTTTTCCACTTTGTCCAATTACCGCATTACCGTGTATTAGAAGTTGATGAGCTGCTGGGGAATGAAGTTGTTAGAGACATGCTAAGATCACCATCACTAGTGTCTTGTAGTTTCTTTCCTCATTGCGTTTTACTTCCCTCGTCGTATGCTAGGTACCCATTTTACAGCTGGGCCGACTGGAGCGAACAGTAGTATTCATACCCCGTATCTCTTATGAAAAGTGCTTGCAAAGGCAGTCCATTGATGGGTAATTTATTTTGCTAGCGCTATTTTTAGTAAGGATTAACTGCGCTACTTTTTATCCTCACTCTCGTCTCGTGCCGCCCGACCCCAGTGGCAAGTCAAGGACAAGACGACTGCGAGATGCAGGGGACTCCGCATCAACCACCCATGAAAAAGACGTATTCCAGAGTCAAACCCACGCCACCTGATCGCGAGGCCGACGGCTTAACCACTTCGCCACGGAATCACCATGAAAAGTGGTTACCACTATGTAAATAGTTCACCCTACTATTAAGAGCTAGTTAATTCACTCCGCACTAGTACATCCTATTGTTCTGAGTAAACCTAGTCGACTTCAGCCCTTCCTTTCTGCATTTTCAATGTTTATTGCAAGTAAGCCTCTTTTCTAATGAAACCCCAAGATAGGTGGAGTAGCTTTCTTCCTTGATCACGGTTGTCCCTAAGTGTATATTAGCTGCTTATGTTTGGGGGAGACGGAGAAAAATGTTGCAGACTTGTATTGTGAAGTGTCACTTCTCTACTCATGTCTATTGTCCACTGCATTCTGTAATTTTCAGAAGTGATATGTTCATCAGCATACCAGTGTACTCAGTTATCTGCATATACGCCTATTTTCATTCCAGCTAGAAAATATTTGACTAGTCATTGAAATAAACAAAGAATAGTGATGGACTTGTTCACATGGTGTGCAAGTACAACTATATCCAGCTATTCATTTCTTGAATCCCACTTCGTTTTGCAGTACAGCCACCCTTCCACACCTTCAAATGTTTGACAAAATCTCTTCTCTCCCCCCCCCCCATTTTCCCTTTTTTTTTTCCCTCACGGAAAGCATCATCTACTGCTTGGGACAAGTAACTCATTTCAATCTGTTTAACTATCTGCTCCATACTCTTCCCAGCACAGCTTGTGAGACTGATTGGTCAGTAAATTGATGCACTGGTCTTACATTTTCCCTTTTTTTTTATATGGGTATTGTGATGGCATTTCTCCATATTGATAATATTCACTTCATCAACTTGCAGATGTAGTGTTTTCAGTTCCCTTCCTTGTTTTTCTGTCATTGACTATAAGCCAGATATTCCTTTATAGCTGGGTCGACGAGTGTATAAAACTGAAGTTGCACCATTTGTGGAATTCTGGTTTTCAATAAAAATCAGAAACTGATCACACAATTTAACTGTTCGGTTTTAGGGATATCAGCACTCACTACAAAAATTAAGAACTATATGACCGACATCTATTTTTAGACCTGAACAATTACAGAATAAGGCAAATGCATGAAAATTGATTTAACAGATAAATATCAGGCAACGTACTTTTTTTCTATCTTTTGTCGTTTGGCCGGAACTGAATCTTGAGCACCAGGTACATCACTGATCTTTCTCTTACCCTCTTCAGATGCTCTAATGACAAAGAATAAAATGCATCATCACTGAAAATTGTCCGATTTGCAGTCTACAAGACAAACATGTGTTCTGCGTTTCTACAAAATTACTAGGATTTACATTTTAATCTTTTCATTGTTGCTGTTTTTGTGTTTTTTTGCGTTCGCCTTATTTTCTCTAATCCCCAAGGCGGTGTGCGTAGCACTGTGTTTTTATTTTGCGCCTGTCGGCCCAGTGCATCCGACTTCAGCACGCATTTTATGTAAGGGTCTGCTTCCTCCTGCTGGTGCTGTGATGGGGATCGAACCCAGCACCTTCTGGTTGTGAGCCGTGCCACTTAACCACGCCGTCCCCCATTGTTGCTGTTTAATTACGATGAGTAAGTGTGCGCCCTGAACAGGGCATTAAGTGCCGGGCTGCAGTAGCTATCCTCACATCCCAATCAAGCTGATGAAAGTGTACTGGGGCCATCCGGGCTGTTGTGCCATGGTTTCAACCATGTGTAGCTCACTACTGCGGGATCATGTTGATCCCCACCTAATTAGTCCGAGTGCCACAAAACAGTTTCCAGCGAGAACGGCATGGAAGGGAGGTGGGGTCTTGGTCAGTACGTTCATCTAACCCTGACTAACACATTCTGAGCAAAAAGGAACATCAGGTTAAAGTGAAACATATTACTGATCCAGACCATATCTCCTTTCCTCATCAGTCTAGCCAAAGAGGTGGGGGATGAACAATAGGTTGTGTAATCCCCATAGTCGCGAGCTTACTGAGCAGCCTCAAATTGCACTAGAGCCAGGAGTTTGAACTCTGAGTGGCTTCCAGCAACAACAATCCTTAACTCCCAATTATAAACTTAAATGACAATATTTTTCTTTCATATGTGTTAAGAGAACATTGCATTTCAATATTCGCCACGAATAAACACGTCTGCTTTTGATTTGTTTACAGAACTTTAGTACTTCATTAGTTAATTGCCGATCTCAAGTGAAGATGGGGACAGCATCATACATGTTTATTTAGACGTGAATGCGTATGACTGTACAGTCCGATCAGAGCGTGACAAACTCTACCGCACGTAGGGCACACATGAACAGCATTTGTAATTGGGCAGTCTTTCATTCTTTCCTTTCCTGCAGCTTGCTTTTTATACTTCTCTGTAATGATCCTCTGATCAAGCACTGTGTTTGATGGCAGTGCACCAGGCTCAGCGGCTTGGAGCAAGCAGCTCCAAGGTAGCAACATCAATGGAGAAACTATTCAAAGAAACTTTTAGTGTATCATTTCTTTTGTCCCCAGGCGAGCGCTGTCATGTCCTAACCGTACAACAGTTGTTTATGGAGGCTCTCGGACATGTGCTATCCATCTGATCTGGGCTCTCTGTAGCACTGTTTGGCTGCCAGAGAGTCTTGCATTCTATCCTGCCAGCCGATCCTTAGCAGTCTGCAGAGACAATTTACGTGGAAATTATCAAGTTTCCTGACATGCCTGTTATAGACTGTTGATGTTTCACATGCGTACAGAATGGTGGTTAGCACAACAGTACAATACACACTTATCTTGGTGGCAACACAGATTCCCTGTCGGTCCAAACTTTTTCTTGAAGTCTACTGAAAGCAGCACTCACCTTGGAAATTCTGTTGTGGGCCCCAGAGTCAATATCTCCTTCTCTGGTGAGGGTACAACCAAGGTAGGTAAAGCTATCAATTGCTTTTAGGCGAAATCCCTATACAGAGTGACATTTGGTTTGTGGTAGGGCTCCCCAGGCGCAGGTAGAAACATTACCTGTTTTCTTGGTGTTTACAATGAGACCAAAATTAGTTGAGAACTCATTCATGGTTGCTCGCATGTCCTGAGCACATGTTAATTGCAGTCATTGGCCAAGAGGCGATCTAAGATAAGTTGACTTTTGTGAGACTTTAGGAGCCTCAGAGTAAAAACCGCTGCCTATCCGTCCAGTATCTGATCTGTATGCCAGTATCACAGCCAAGTGTTACATCAGAAAGAATGGCTGCAAATCTAACAAGTGCTGGGGCCAGCAGACAACCCTGTTTGACTCCATTTATGACTGGGAATGCTGCTGAGAGTTCACCATCATTCAGTACGCGGGCCGATGTGCCATCATGAAACTGGCGGACAACTGTGATTAATTTTTCGGAACAACCCGTGCCATCGTGAAAATGGCGGACAACTGTGATTAATTTTTCGGAACAACCCGTGCCATCGTGAAACTGGCGGACAACTGTGATTAATTTTTCGGGACAACCAAATTTCGCCATGATTTTCCAGCCCCTGTTGATGGTGGCAAAGGCTTTTGTCAGGTCAACAAAAATCGTGCACAGATCATGATGCTGTTCCCAACATTTCTCTTGGATTTGACGAGCTGCAAAAATCATGTCACGTGGCGCGATCAACTCGGAAACCACATAGTATTTCATTTCAGCACTAATGACAGGAAACAACAAAACAGTCATATTTACAGGAACAAACTTTCTGCTGCATACAATACTTTCAACTTTATTAATCCAAGTACAGAAATTGTCAAGTGACTGAACTGAGATTACAAATAATTACAGCAAACAATACACGACCTGGCCAAATAAAAACAGTACAATAATAAAGAGTCAATGTCACTGTCTTTCTTAAGTGCATGACAAAATTAACTTACTTAACCCATTCTGTGTATTTCTTTTGCAAATCAGCCACACCTTTCTGTGGGAAACAAAATACATACAAGTGTGACATATGATGATTGAATTGATACATACTAAGTTTTACTAACATAGTATCAGTCGCTTATGATTTCTACATGGCCGTGTTGTGGTGGGTGCAATTTACATTTTCAGTAATCAGGCATGTCATTCACATCAGGGGAGTGAAGACAAAATACTGTGAATGAACTAACAGCAGCCAGCAACATAGTTATAAACTTATAATATAGCTGCCTACTTGTATCAGGGTCAGAGAACCAGAGTTGATCAAGAGTAAGATCCTATTCTGCCTCCAAGCGACAGTTTTGGAAAGAGGTTGCACAAGTGAGTCTGGCTATAAGAATAGGGGCCCCAGTAGGAAGGCAAATGTTACCCACAAAAGCCAGCTGAAACTGGATGTATCAGGCCAAAAGGCGCAGCTATTGCAGTAGCCAGTTGCTAATCTATGACACATTTTTGTCATGACAAATGCAAAAGATTCACGATCTCACTCATAAGTGTTTAATTTGAATGAATAAATTTTTTAATTCAATATAAATTTTTTCCACTAACTTTCATTCAGTATTTTATTATGTTAAATTCATTGCCAGTACTAGTAAACATAGATCTATGTTTCGCTCTCACTCCTGCCACAGAGGTGCAGAGACCCACAATGCCATTACTGTGAATTTAAATGCTAAATTTCTTATAGAAATCTAGACAATTATTCAGCATTTATTTGACTCATTTTTGTACTTTCATCAGTAGCTAGCTATGTAACAGATCAAATCATCATCAAAGGCGTCTCAGTCTCTATAGACCATGCGTGTGGCGACCTGTAAGTTTTGAACAGCTTTCTCCTGTATTTCAACAATGTCTGCTATGGCTGTAAAGGCCAATCCGTGAGTGAAAGTCCCTGCCACAGATCGTGCAACCATACTGAGGAGGCTGGCTTGCCTGTTCCTTGATCTCTTCAGTCTCCCTTTTTTCTGCAGCCAACAGGCCTCTACGAGTGCCAGCAGTGGCTATGCTCCATCCAACTGAATGTCTCTAGATAGCTCAATCCTGAGGAATTTCTTCCCAGCTCTCGGATGGGATGTCACATGACTTCATGTCCCTCTTGCATATGTCCTTGAATCGCAGTGTTGGATGCCCGATTCTTCTCCAATGGCTAGCTCTCCATAAAGGATATCCTTTGACAGCCTCTCATCTTCCATGCGATAAATGTCCCAACCATCGTAGACGTCGCTGGCTCAACATCGAGTACATACCGTGAATGTTCTCACTGTTAAGTAATCTCTGTAAGACCATATTATGTGACACTCTCTCTTGCCACCCAATCCCCAATATATGCTGCAGACACCTCATGTAAAAGGTGTTGAGTGTAAGTGCTCCAAGTCTCGCTTCCATACATGAGTGCCAAAACACAGGTATGATAGACCCGGACCTTGGTGTAGTGAGACAGCGCAGTGTTCTCACAGACTTTCGTCAGGTGGGCCATGACGGTACTTGTCCTGCCAAGTTTCCGCAAACGAGAATGTGTTGCTGATGGCAGATAAGTGATGCTGTTGATGACCTCCAGAGTGACACTATCAATCTTTATGGAGGTCGTAGTGGTAATGCTCTGTGCGCAGACCTTTATCTTTTCCAGGTTGATGCACCCATCAGCGAATCTGTCTCCAAGTCTCTGCAGGGCCTCCTCACTATTGTTCACCAGAACTGCATCATCTGCAAATAGTATCTCCCTAATGAGCACCATCCTCACCTTGGTCCTCGCACACAGTCGGGACAAGTTAACAGCTGCCCATCTGACCTGGTGTGCAGATAAACACCGTCCACAGATGTGTCATAAGCTTAGGAGCATGGAGAAGAAGTTCCCAAAAGGGGTTGGCGCGAGCACACATTCCTGCCTCCTCACTCTACTCTTGATGGAAAAGAGTTTGAAGATGATCCGTCATATAGAACTGAACTGTTCAAATCAGCGTGAAAAGAAATGGATCTAATAGTCTAACTAATAACAATAAGTTCTATAGCAGAACACACAAAAAGTCAAAGTTGACTCAAGACATTAAGTCAAAAGTAGTCTACATCTTAAAAAGTTATAACATTCAATGATTCATTAATAATAATTACTTTGATCATTTGGATAGATCAGCAAACATTATTTTTATAAGGTGGTTGAAGGCTCTAGGTCCTAATTAAATTGTCTTTATTGCACACAATTAGATCCAGTCTAACTGTAATAGAGTAAAGCGGGGCATTAAGAACCAGTGTTTTTGTAACTTCATATAATTTTTTGTGATTTATGCACATGCAAGCATGTGTTTAAGCAATTCAACTCAATACATCAAAAACACCATTCACACACTATTGCGAAGGTATTGTGCATTCAAAATATATCTCAAAGTATTTTTTATTTAATTTGATTATCATTATACCAGGAACTTAGAAAATGTTGCCCCTAGCAGTGGGGTATTAAGCCCCTTTCTTTACTATATGCAAAAATCACAGATCCATTCGTTTTTCCAGGTCTTGAATGCTGGAAGCAATATCTAGACATTTATTTGATAACAGATTTCACACTGGATCCAATTCATGCCACTAGGTTGTCCACATCTGTGACCTTCCTCCAAATCATCATTTTGAGTTATTGGACTCTGGCATTGCGTATTCTTGCCTCAACAGCTTCCTCCCCCACGTACTCTTGTTGAAGCCTCCTGAGCAGCTGCATGCACTCCTCTGAAGTGAGACTCTCACCATACTCCATAGTGATCTCTCTAGACATGAGTAAATATCACTCTTGCAGAGCTCATAAGTCTTGGCATGTGGCATGCAACTACACAAAACCAGTCAGTCAAGTCAACATTGAAGATCTGTTTGTACATATCTTTCATGCTTCAGTTAAGAGTAACTTGTAAGCCCTTGTCCAGAAGGGTGAACCAGTGGTTTATTACCTCCAGGTCCTTAGCACGATACTTTCACTGGCAAGTAGTTTTGTGAAAAAAGCTTTCTGTGGAGCTTGTAATGATTACAAGTAACCACACAAAAAGTTCTGAGGCAACAGTCAAAATGGTAGAGGCTGTGGAGGAAAACTGCTTCTTCAATTTTCTTCTATTTATGCTTTCTCATTGGTTCATTCGTGTGGTCCATGAGTGATATGGAATGGAGCCTCTGGTTGGTTAAGACATGAAAACAACAGTGGCTAATGCCCCACCACTTGTTTAATACTATTATTATAGAGGATTTTCAGATGCTTAACTTATTGGTGCCTAATGTAATTCCCCTGGGTGCTTAATGCTCCGCTTTACTCTATACCGTAACAAATAGCTATGGCGCCATGGCGGTGTCCACTATCACGATTAGCCTATGGACCATACTTTGAAACTTTGGCTTTTTGTAACACTTAAATGTTTAATGCCCACAATCAGTAGACTATGTAAATTTTGAGTAGTCTGTAAGTTTATTATTTTGTGCACATTGAAAAGGACGTTAAGTGGCAGGTTGTAGTAAGTAGTACTAGTAGCTTTCCGAGCATGCTAAAGAAGGTAAACCGTGGTCCTATAAGTATACTTATAGTTATACTATATATATAAGCGATTGTTTGTGCTATGCTTGGCTTCATCTGCATAGCACTAACTACTACGTGGATCACATTGTTTCACATCTCGTTACCTTGAAAGCAGACTGTTTCCAGGGAACGGTACATTACTAGTAACGTAGTAGTTACTACATGATGAAAGAGATATTGAAGTCTTGGCCATTGTACTGACCCTGGCGTGACGTCCTGGTCAGTATTTTGTGCCTTACTGGACTAGTGTCTCAAGTTCCCCAATTTTCTTGGCAACTTTCAGTGTTAATCAGGATTTATTATTAGATCTATTACTATTAGTAGTAATAGTAGTATCTACTGGTCTAACTTCATAGGGCCTTAGGGCTAGGGTCTAAAACAACTAAGTCTATTTTAAGTTTTATTTTGCAGTGAATTTTACCGGGACGAAATGGATGCCGCTAACCATCTGAAACCAAAAATAAAAATAGTGAAAGGTCAACAAATGACAACTCACTAAATTACCAATTACTTTAGACTAAAGTAGTTAGTAGAGTAACTACGTCTACGTTCTCGGTCATTCTTATGATTCTACAACCACCTGCTCACAGAGTCACACCACGTCCACACCACAGCAAGTAGTTACCGTATTGTTGTAGTCTTTTAGCAGCTTAGTCTTAATTACTTAAAGCATGTATGACTCCCGGGATCACGAAACGAATATCGAATGCAAGGCAACTATGTCTTCTCTTGTAGTAAAACAAAAGGGCGACGCCGGTGGCGGATTATTGCTTTGCAGTTGCCAAAGTTGGCAATTGAGTTGCTATTTTGCACGTGGTGGGACAACAACCAAAGCGCACAATTCTTTCTGACTTTCAAAATACAAATCGTTGCAAAACTAAAATCTTACCGTTCCCGTTTTTTCCACTAATGCTTCGACCGCTTTAGGTGCTACTGATGTTAAGAACTTAAAAACTGACACAAGTTGATCAGAACTGTGAAATTCGCCCATGTTTCCCTCGTTTAAAGCACTGATACTCAACAGGAAACACCAGACGACATTATACTTGGTCGATGGGAGGTCAGCGATATTTTGGAAAAATGATGTGAACGATACACGCTTCGATACTGTTGGAACATCTTATTTTGTAATTGTGTTTTCAGAACATCACGAGTTTTTAATATATTGCCTATACTTTAAATAACAACGGAGATGGCAACGGGAAATAAGAAGAATGGTCATGGCACTATATAGGTTAACTAAAATGAAAAACTTATGGCAGAACAGTAACAGAATGACAAAAATAAAGATCCTAAGGACTTGCATCTTTCCGATGGCAACATACGGATTCGAGATATGGTCAACTATACCAACCCTACGGAAGAAGATGGAATCCTTTGAGATAAAATGTTACAGGAAGATGCTTAAAATAACATGGATAGCGAAAAAGACATGTAAAAATCCTATAGGAGCTCAATATAGAACCAAACTGACTAGTAAACAACATTACGGCTAAGAAATTAACATAATTTGGCCACATCAAACATCACAATGGTCTGGAACGAATGATACTGACAAAAGCAGGCAGACCGAGGATAAGATGGACAATAGATATTACAGAGGCTCTGGGGTTGACAGTGACAGAAGCGGGAGAGCTTATCGGGAATCGATTGTCTTACAGATCGGTTGTCATGAGAACAACTTTCTGCAAAGGACAAGCTACATGATGATGAATGCACTTCTTTATCTTCATTACGCCCCATTTCGAAGCACAGGTTCACTGTTACAATTGTTTCCGTTATGAAGGCTTTGTTGAGGAATTGCGTGTGTTTTTGCAGTGAAGGTTTATGTAGCAATTTGTTTAACATGATGATATTACTAGCCATGTGCGGGGATGGCGTGGGCTAGTGGCTAAGTAACACGGCTCACAACTCGAAGATTCTGGGTTCGATCCCCATCACAGCACCGGTCGTTACCCCGGGGAAGTAAACCCTTACATAAAATGCATGCCGGTCGGATGCACTGGGCCGATAGGCGCAAAAATAAAAACACAGCGCAACGCACACACCTTGTGGGATAGAGAAATAAGGCGACAGCAACAATAACAAAAAACTAGCCCCGTGCACAACAACTCCTTAGTCACTCTATAAGACATACCTAACGTCTTTGTACTGGTTTAGAAGACTCTACAGTCTGTATACAACCAGTTTCTCGGAGGATTGTTTTTATCAATGTGGAAGACAATGCTACAATGAACACTAGAGCTAAGTAAACCAACAGCCAGTTAGATGCCATCTATACCTGCTCTTAACAAACCACCTGGTGAAAGGTGCAAATAACTCGGACAGATTTTTAATTTTGTCCCAGCATCAGCCGTTAAGCGTACTCTTTTCTTCTTCTTCTTCTTCGTACGCAGTCAGACCATGTACTCTTTTCGATTTCTAACTGCCAAGGAATTTTTAACGTGCTCCACAGAGATCAGGGGAATTTTTACCAAATGATCCACGTGAAAAAAATACCGGTCTCCATCGTGATTCAAACACGTGACCCCCTGTGCCTGATTTCAGTCATTAATTAACTTTTCACCCCTAACTTTTTCAATACCTCCACATTTATTTTCCTCTCTTTCCAAGAAATGCCACCTAATCTTCTTTATACTCACATTTCGAAGGCTGCAATACTCTTTTCCAACTTGTTATCCAGTGTCCATGTTTCTGCGGCATAAAGTAGTGGCGATTATACATAACACCTGACAATTCTCATTTTCAAATTATGATTTATCTGTTTGGATGTCAGTATGTGTCGCATGTTGCTGAATTCCATCTGGCCATACCTATCCTCTTTCTGGTATCTTTTTCACAGAAGCCTACTTCTGGTATTATTTGAGCTAGATATTAGATTCACTTGGTGCCAAACAGGAGAGAGATTCACGTTGCTGTTGGGGAGGGGCAATATCACGTTGGTGGAGTGGGCTTTATTATTGCTAGACACCACGCACCATTTGTTCAATCTGTTGAGATTATCAGCTCAAGAAAAGCAACACTCAAGCTGAAAGTACATGACCAAGCTAAGCCACTCATTGTCGTACAGTGTTATGCGCCCCCAAGCGGATATATATAGATGACGACATCGAATATTTCTATGAGCTGCTTGAAGTTCAACTACAACAACCAGCATACAAAATAGTCGTCATTTGGGACTCTAATGGGAGAGTAGGGCAGACAGGCGAAATACGAGAGGTGAGCGTCTTTCTGTCTTTGTCCAAATATGGAAGCTTCATGTAATGAACCTGGCACTCCACGAACTGGCAAATAAAAGCGGGAATAGACTATGTGCTATGTGACGACATCAAGTTTGTTACAAATGTGGAGGTGATGCATCGACTACATATAAACAACGACGACAGACCCATCCGGGCAACCTTAAACATGGATTCACTACAGCACAAAAGACGTTTCCAGATTCCAACAATGTTAGATGCTGCTAGATTGTCCAGGAAAATCTGACAAAAGGATTAGAGGTGCGCGGGATCATCTACCTGTCACATAAAACAGCTGACGGAAAAGCTGAAACAATGCATCGCTACGGCAAAAGCACCCAAAGCGAAAAGGCAGTCGGATTAGCGAAGATACCCTACAACTGCTTCATAAGAGGATAATGATGAAACAGAATGACGTGCACAACAAACTCAAATTATGCGAGCTGAACAAAACAAGCTGAACAGAAGCAGACTAAAGGAGGACTGAACAGCATGGTCTGAACTAAGATGATCAGAGCAACTGACACAAGAGATAGCGTAATCAATTGCCGAAAAAGCGTTCTTCAATCAAATAATATTATGACCGCCCTAAAAAATGCAGACGATGTCAGCACGACGGATAGAGCAGATATAGAAGCAGAATGTCAGAGGTGCTATACCGGCCTCTTTGCATCAAAGGCAATAGTCACCAAATTGACACCCAACAACGAATATGTGCTGGTACCAAAGATCGAATCAAATCACATGCAATGAAACAATTTAAACCTGGTAAATTCCCAAGACAAGACGAAATCACAAATGATGTGATCGAGGCAGGATGGGACACGCTTGCTCGCCATTTAGCTCCTCTGTTCAACATCTGTCTGAACGAATGACATATCCCCAACCAATGGAAAACGTCAAAAACCATCCTAATCCATAAAAAGAGGGACAACAAAAACCTGGCAAATTACCGTCTGATCTATCTGCTCTCCTCCTTTTATAAACTCTTCACCAGAGTGATCGTCATCCGCATAGAGAAGCTTCTAGATGAGAACCAACCACGAGAACTGGCAGGTTTCAGGAAAGGTTTCTCAACGACTGACCACCTCCACACAATCAATCAATTAATGGAGAGGGTGCATTAAGTACAGATAAGTGCCTTTATGCCTTGTGTTCGTGGATTATGAGAAGGCTTTCGATAGCATCGAAATAACTGCGGTGCTAAATGCCCTGATAAATCAGGGAAGGACATAAAAATACGCTCAACTGATACAGCAGATAAACAGCGGATGCACAACGGATATCACCCTATTCTATAGACTGATCACTATACCGATACAACGTGGCGTCCGACAGGGTGATACAATCTCACCAAAGCTATTTACATCAGCCCTTAAGGAGGTCTTTAAACACATTGACTGGATTATAGGGGCATACACATATACGGGGAAATTCTTACTCATTTGAGGTTTGCTGATGACATAGTTATCATCAGCCACGACGTCAAAGAGACGAAGAAAAGCCTAAACGAATAAAGTAAAGCAAGCGTTGCAGTTGGCCTACAAATCGACAGAAAGAAAGCCCAGTTCATGCTCAACACTTTCTGCCCAAAAAGAGATATGCGCCTCGAAAATTGTATCGTAGAAAACGTACATTAGTATATCTACTTGGGCCAAGAGATCACGAAGTCCCATTTAATAAATCTGGATATTTCACGAAGGATAATAGTGGGCTGGCTCAGCTTCAGCTGTATGAAACCCAAACTGCAACAGATGCGATACTTTAACGCTATGGCTCACACCTTCAACAGTGTGGTTAATCCAGCCGTGGTATTTGGCGCGTATGTCGGATAACAGATGGATACGTAGAGTTGCGTCGTGGTGGTTATACACCTTTAGTAGACTTCGCGGGCTACCGAGAATGAGGTGGAGAGATGGCATAATGGAAGCCCTGGGCCCAACATGGTACACCAAGGCAAAAAAAAACGAAATGAGTTTAGTAAACATTTGGCTACTTGGCCCCAGGCATACGTGTCTGATTGAATACCAGGATTTTGAGATAGAAGAAACTCTGTACATGTTCCAATAGTTGATCTTTTATTCTCACCTGCGTACATGGTTTCTTGTCACTTTTCCTAAGTATCGTTTTATTTGTTTTTTATGTTTAGGTTTAATCCAAACTCTTTACGTATTTTGTATATTGTTGTCATATGCTCCTGTAATTCTTGCAAATTTTTTGTCATCAAAACTGTATCATCGGTATGTTTTAGGTTATTCATTGCCACTTCTCCAATGTCAAGCCATAGCAACCCCTTTATCCGTTTGAATATTTATTCTGTGTATATATTAAAAAGACGAGATAATAAACATCCTGTCTCACTCTTTTTACTTTTGGGATTAAAGTATCGATTCCTGTCTTGTTGACCAACTACTGTAACACAATCTGTTACCAAGAGCACGATAAAGACGAGAGGTGGAGTCTTGGTCAGTGTTTCACGTGATTCGGACGAACGTCTTAGCTCACTACCACATAATGTTACCCCTACCCATATCCAAAATCCACACTTTGGGTGTCTTTGATTGGAGATCGTGACCTTGTCTATTGCATGGACTCCAGCATGACAAGAACATTAGATTCAGATAAACCGCTAAGGAGTTGACGCCCTCTGTATGTCCGCTATCAACTCATGATGCACCTCTAGAAGCAAAGATTGGGAGTGAAGTCCGATACGATGATTTCCTTACTTACTTAGTCGCTCCTTTTCTACCGTGAGATGTAGATGTTTGCCAGATAGAACACCATACTGTTCTATCCGCCATTTTTTGCCTGGCTTTTTTCCAATCCAACCATCGGTCACTTAGTATCATATGTTATCTTCTCAGAGTACTTTGGGAAGTCCTGGGGGTCTACGTCCTTGACTTTTTATCTCCAATGACCGCCTTGGTATCCGATCTTCTTCCGTTCTACAGACATGCCAAGTTGGGACTGCTCCACTCGTGTCTGCAGGGGTTGGACTTCCAGATTGCTGCGTATTGTCTGGTTACGGATCGTGTCCCTTTTCGCCAACTGAACCGTCTTTCTTAGGTACTTCATTTCTGAAATTTGTAGTTGCCTTTCTTGGCTTTGGTCATTGCCCATGACTCACATCCATATGTCAGAAAAGGCACATTGGTCGAGCGGTATAAACCCATCTTTGTTTTTCTGCTTATTTCTCTATTGCCGATGAATCCTCTGTTTATTACATTAAAAAAGTCTACCAACTGCTGCCCCTGGTGCATTTAACTCTTCTTTGATTCCTCCCCTGCTGTCTATTACAACTCCTAGATATTTGAAGTGGCTGACCTGCTCCAGTGCTCGTGTTCCCATGGTTATCTGATAGCTCTTCTCATCTCTGGCGATCACCATGGTTTTTGTTTTGGAATTGCCTATGGACATTCCCCTCTTCTTCAACTCTTCTTCCCAGACCTGCAAGTTGATTTGGAGATGTGCCTCGGATTTCGTGATCAGGGCTACGTCATATGCAAATGCTAGCTCCGATATGTAACTTGGTCTCATCTTCCAGCACCCCACTTCATACTTTTTTGTCCGTTCCTTGCAGACTTTGATGACTTCATCCCACGAGGAGTATGAAAATGTACGGTTATAGAATGTCGCCCTGTCTTACTTCGCTAGAGATCCTGAACTTTCCTGACTTTTGATTTGATGCACGCACATAATTTCAGCATGTTTTATAGAAACTCTGTATGGCAGAGATCAGGGATCCTGGTATGTTCTTCCTTGTCAGGCACTCCCAGAGTTTTTTCCAAGGGACTTTATCAAATGCTTTATCCAAATCCGAAAAGTAGAGATGCACATCCTTATCATAAGATAGAGCCTTTTCACTTAGCTGTGTGAGTGTAAAGATAAGGTCTTGAGTACTTCTGTTTGACCTCAACTGTCTGAGTGTAAAGATAAGGTCTTGAGTACTTCTGTTTGACCTCAGCTGTCTGAGTGTAAAGATAAGGTCATGAGTACTTCTGTTTGACCTCAGCTGTCTGAGTGTAAAGATAAGGTCATGAGCACTTCTGTTTGCCCTCAGCTGTGTGAGTGTAAAGATAAGGTCTTGAGTACTTCTGTTTGCCCTCAGCTGTGTGAGTGTAAAGATAAGGTCTTGAGTACTTATGTTTGCCCTCAGCTGTGTGAGTGTAAAGATAAGGTCTTGAGTACTTCTGTTTGCCCTCAGCTGTGTGAGTGTAAAGATAAGGTCTTGAGTACTTATGTTTGCCCTCAGCTGTGTGAGTGTAAAGATAAGGTCTTGAGTACTTATGTTTGCCTGAAACCCACATTGAGTCTCCTCCATATTTGGCTCTGCTTGACCTCTTATTCGCCGTTCTAGAATCCTAGAGTAGACTTTCCCAGGGACACTGAGAATGGAAATACCTCTGTGATTGTCACATTGTCGGTTGTAACTTTTTAAATATTGCTATTATTATGGCAGCCTTCCAATCTCTTGGTATCTTCTTGTGGTCCCAAGCTGCCTTGAGAATCTTCATGAATAGTATCTCTCCTGCTGTTCCCAAGTATTTAACCATTTCTGGTGTTATACCATCATGTCCTGCTGCTTTACCAATCTTACTTTTCTCTAATGCTTCTTTCAGTTCTTCCATTGTGATATTATCGTTCCCCTCCATGGCTCCCTCCTCTTGTATAGGGACTGTTACTTCCAGAGCTTGGTTTTCCTCCACTCCAAAGAGATCTGAGAAATATTCTTTCCATCTGTTCATTATCTCTTCTTGGGTGGTCAGCACCGCACCTTGTTTATCTTTAACAAATTTAAGGCGACATTCCTTTTCCTTCCTCATGTTCTCTATGGTCCTGTAGAACAGTTTTGGTTTTTCTCCAGCAATATTTTCCAGTTTCTCTCCAAATTCCTCCCAGGATTTCTGTTTGACCCTGAGCAAAGTCTTCTTTGATTCTGTCCTAAAATTGACATATTCTTTATATTTTTTTGTTTGTTCTTCTGCATTCCTAGCCCCTAGGTATTGCTTCCATGCTTTTTCTTTTCTCGTATTATTCTTTTTACTTGTTCTGTCCACCATGGTGTACTCTTTCTCATCCACGCTTCTCTGGTTTGACCGAATGCCTCTACTGCAGCCTCTTTGATGTTATCTTTGAATTTTACCAAGAGCATTTCCAAATCTTCTTCAAATTCCTCTATCCTTCCTATTGCTGTTGTTATGAGCCCTTGGTATCCCCTCTAAACATCTGGTTATCTTAGTTTGTAAGCCTTAATTTTATTTTCTCCTTGTGTGTTATTATGTTTCTTGTTGATGGGTGTTTCCTGGCTGGATAACGTTTTCTTATTTCTCTCTATATTTTAACTTGGTAGTGGTCGCGTCATATCTCTGGTCCTCTGAACACTGTTGCATCCTTCACATGCTTGAAATCACATTTCCTCACTATTGCATTGTCAATTATGAAACTTTTATTTCGTACTGGTTGGCATGTTGTGTAGGAATTGATACATTTGTGTGGAAACCTTGTATTTGTAATAACAAGGTTTTGTTCTCTGCAGAATCTCAGCAGTCATTTTCCATTGTCATTTAAGACATTTTATCCATACCTACCGATCACTCCATCCCATCTAGAATAGTCGTTTCCAACTCTTGCGTTGAAGTCTTCAATGAAAGGTATTCATTTTGGCAATCAACGGTCCTTTGAAGGAGCTCATAAAATTAATCTTTTATGGCAATGCTCTCATCTTCGTTTGGTGCATACACAGTGACGATATCCAGTTTTTTAAGACAAACAGGTAATTAGCCTGTTATGCCTTTGCATGGTGGAGAGGCTGCCTCCTTACAGCCTCCATGCTTGCCGACCCGTTTTTGTCCACGGCTGCTTATTTATTCTCAGCCAACCTCCAAATTAGGAGGTCTTTCAGCAATCTGCAACCCGACTGACGCGCCTGGTAGGAGGTAGGTTCCTCCTCCAAGACGATGATTGCCATTGCTAACAAAATATCCTTTTCACATCGAACGACAACAAAGAAGAAGAAGACGGAGTGACATTAAACAGAGGCCTAGCTGTAATGGTGTCCGTATGCTTCACTTGGAGTGAAAACAACTCCAATCATTAACAGCCTTTAATAGATATTGAATAACGTTATGGCCTTGGATAATGGCTCATATAACCGATTTCAATGCACCAATGCTCCCCCATTTATGCTCAGCCCCATCATTCACTGCTGAAGGTGACAATGACAGAACATTTTTTCTTCTTCCTCTTCATTGTTAACCCTGAGATTAAGGTCCTGGTATCTCTTACAAAGGATACCGTTGTTTGTTAGGATGTTTTGTCCCATAGGGACACCTGCTACAGGTATGCTAGATTGCTGGAAGTGTGTTATTTCAGCGTTGTAGGACTCGCGTGTGTAGAACACGATCAGCTTGTTGTCAACAATAGAAATATGGATTAGCTGAAGGTGTCTGCTTCCTGTTCCACTGTACCTTCTTAGAAGGCACATCAGTTTTAACTGATGTCAAAGTGGGTGTCCTGGCCTGCACTAGTATCATTACTGTCAACTTGCGCTGTGTTGGTCACAATCAATGGGTTGTGTTATCTCCGCTCGTGTTTCCAGCAACCTCAACACTTAATATCCCGCTGTCTTGCGCTTATATTCACTTGCTGAAAAGGCGTTGGGAGTTAACTCAGAGAACAACTCTGAAGTCGGAGTCCCTTAGGCAGTCAGGCATTGTACTCAATGCTAGTCTGACATCTTCTGCAATGCCTCCGGTGACAGGTAGTATCGACCTGTCTTTCCCTTGGATACACCGGCTGTGTGGAGAAAGGGGGGGGGGAGGGGGGAGTCTGTTAGCTGGGTAACAGCGGCCCTCTCATCAAAATACACAGGCAGGCGTTAGAGAGATGACGTCAGAAATCAGCCCACAGCAAAGAAGCCTACATGTAAGATTAGCTGCAGGAACGTACGTTCTATGATCCCAGGTATAAGATAATTCCCCCAGGCGATAAACAATGTTCGCAAGACCTCAATCGTAAACGAGGTACTCAAAAGACTTCATGTCGACATCGTCACCACCATCCAAGAAACACGTTTGGCCGAAAAACGCACATAGGTTATTGGACCTGTACGCCTATCATGACCTGTGCACCACAAACACCTTCTTCCAAACAAAGCCCCAGCACAAAGTATCATGGACAGACCTAACTGGCGGCTGGTTATATGGATTGGCATGCAAGCAGGTAAAGCCAAGATGCAATCTCCAAAAGTGAATGGAGAAAACAAGGGCAACAACTGACTAATTTTCGAGACTGATAGGATGCCAATCATCTTATGTCTCCGTACAGCTTTTGTCTCACATATGTCTTGTTAGGTCAGTTTTGTTGTTTCTCTTCCTGCGTGAGCATGCAGTTTTGTAGGATGTGTTCCACTGTCATGGATTACACCTATTATCTGTCCCAATCCACATTTTGTTGTAAAGATCACCATTGAGTTTGTTCTACCCAGTTCTTAGTCGGAATATGATGACTTGCTCTTCTCTAGTAAAATCATAGTAATTGTCTTCTTTTTTCCCATGAAGTTGACTTTAATTATGGCCTTGGCCTCATTAAACGTCATGCTCGTGTCTGTTTGTGGGGAAGCTCATCTAGGCTTTGCTAGTTTGTTAACAGTTTCCTTTCTTTCGGCATTGCAGAGGTAGGGGATCCACTGAATGACCAACCTTGGGTGTTCTACTGAAAGCTTTGACAGAGAGTACAGGCATTGCTCGAGATCTTCATCTTTATGGTGTTTTGGCACAGCTAATACTGACGAGTCATCAATCAGTAATACTATGTTTTCTTGGTGATTATCTTTATCTTGGATTACAAGCTCGGCAGCGGTGTCCAGTGTCTTTGCTTCTGGATGGGAGTTTTTGAAGTATGTTCTGGTTGTTAGTTCTGGATGGGAGTTTTTGAAGTATGTTCTGGTTGTTAGTTCTGGATAGGAGTTTTTGAAGTATATTCTGGTTGTTAGTTCTGGATGGGAGTTTTTGAAGTATGTTCTGGTTGTTAGTTCTGGATAGGAGTTTTTGAAGTATGTTCTGGTTATTAGTATTAGAGTTGTTTCTTCCCCGTTCCTTAGTCTGTAATAGACTCCACCACTTCCATTGGGTGTGACTTTGTTAGTTGGGACTTCTGTATATAGACAGAACACGAGCTCCGTAGCTCCCACGGTTGATCCAAAATGTTCGCCATACTTGGTAAGGGACTTATTTGCAACTGGGTCGACTAATAGAAGTGTCACACAAAGAAAAAATCGCACAGCATGCCCGGTCTGTCGAACTGAACTTGACAGGATTCGAAACTGATACATTTGGATTGTAGACCAAGCTGACAACCCCTAGACCCCATAACCCTCGAATAATGTTATGACTTGCTTTAGCCGCTTATCTTCTACCATGGGGTACAGAGGTGTTCTCATATTTTTCTCAAGTTTGATAGTTCGCAACATACCCAAGACACATTAGGTGCTTGTAGAACTGAAATGCTAGTCCTGTCGGCACAACATACTGACCAGGATGTCGTGTCAGGGTCAAACACAATATACTGACCAGGGTATCGTGTCAGGGTCAAACACAATATACTGACCATGATGTCGTGTCGGGGTCAAACACAATATACTGACCAGGATGTTGTGTCAGGGTCAAGCACAATATACTGACCAGGATGTCGTGTCAGGGTCAAGCACAATATACTGACCAGGATGTCATGTCAGGGCCAAGCACATACTGACCAGGATGTCGTGTCAGGGTCAAGCACACACTGACCAGGACCACAATCTCTTTTCCATGTAGTGTTCCACAGAAGCAGTCTGTTCTCAAGACAGTCTCACTAGTGAGATGTGGATTGACGTGATCCCAGTAGTATCCCCCTCACCAGCAAAGCAACTACAACTCACTACTTAACACATTTGACAGGGCACACAAAAGAATAAACTTACCCATTGTGGGCATTGGACAACAACAACCCTATGGGCTTCTTACAACATGACTGACAATTTGGACCGTTACTAGCGAATGCCAGTCACTGATATTGTGTTCTATTTCTGAGCTACCATTCTTAAGAAACAAAATTGTCCAATTTTGAGACGTGAAGGAAACTATTAAGCAGACAAGGATGCAAAACAATTAATACGTCTGACAGCTCAGTAGTTTGTAAACTACAAACATAATCAATCAGTGCAATGTCTGTACACTGTACAGCATACACATATTTGGTCAAATCAGAGTAGATAGGTTTCGTTGCATTACAAATATTTGACAAGCTCATAATATAAGGAGAAAAAAGAAGCCAAGATCTCAAGATATGAACGGGAAAAGCCAAGATCTTGTGGAGGGTGTGGGGAAGAGTAAAAAAATCGTACAACACGATCTACAACAGCTAGCGCGTAGCTAACCGAGGAAACTGTGGCTCAGCGCAGCGCTTTGTAGCAACAGTAACATAAAAGTAACAGTAAAGTAATGACAAAAATCCTTTTTATGGTGGAGTATAGGTCAAACAATGCATTTGGTTTACTATAACTTGCTATAATGGAGACCTGAACTCAGTTATTTGCAGTGCGGTTTCAATAACAATGATTTTTCATGGTGAGGTTGCCAGTCTAATGCACAACCTTCTATAATCGCATCTTACTTTTCTTCTTTACGTTCAGAATATTTGGTCATGCAATATCTGCAGGCCAGTCGCCATGATGAAGTCCGTATAGTCTTCAACAGGTCAGCGTGGCTGCCCCACAACGTTTTTGCTTGTGTGAATCCTCCCGAGGCTGAAGGACCGGAACCGCTCCTCCCCGGATGTAACTTCTAGGAACGACAAAATGACAATCGGGCAGACTGTCGCATGACCATTTCCTGTTGATGCGTGTGTGCCCTGATTTTCCCGGTTCCAGCGTCGTAGTTGACATACTCGGTCTTCGGCAGGCCGGGTTGAGTTTTGTTTTATCTCATATAGCCTTTCCATCTCCCGATGGTACCTACAAAACAGTCTACCAAGATTTCCTTCCCGTGGCTGGAGTTTATAGCGGCTCTTACCCGCTTGTTGTACCCGATGTTCGACGCATAGGGAAAAGCAGTGTTTAGTTGCTATTATAGCAGCTGACGGTCCATATCTGGAAGTTGTTTCACTATCCACCAAATGTAAACACACCGCCCCCCCCCCCCACCCCCCCCCCCGGCCGTTTCGTGATGGCAAGGAAATTTACATATAAAGGCACCATTACTGATTTGAAATCGTATCAAGCATAAATTATTGAATTTGAATCTCTTGATTTCATTTCACTCTTTCTTCTTTTTCTCTATCTGATGATTTACGTTATCAGATCGCTAATAATATGCATTTTGGTCTGCATGTCTTTGAAGCTCTTTTCATGACTTTGCTAAAAATACTTGGATCGAAATATCGATGCTCAGTTAAAGTTTTGTTTTCGATTACCAGAGAGTATTCGACTATATAGTTGTACAATGTGGCCAGGATAGATACAAATTAGAAGTTCAAATTAAGATTTAATGTATCCGAATTAATGATAACATCAAAGATTTTGCGGAATGACTTAAATTTTGAAAGGAAAAGTAGTAGCTAACAATTAAACAGAGGGAAGTGACCAAACAACATAATATACATTAATTCACAGTAAAAACCATAAATGCATCAAGGACAACAACTTTTCCTGGTACTGATAGAGACAGTCATCATCATCTAGTTATGTTAAATTTTAAAGATTAGCTGAAAATAATGAAGCGATCAAACACCGTCAGACATAGATTCAACATGGACAAGCTAAAATACCTAGCTACAGCACACACATTCAAAGACCGGATAAGAGAAAATGTAATTCTCCTTGCCATAAACACAGTTACCCAGAGAAACATTGATATATAAAGCTTTAATTAGACTTTAATAGATACTGCCACCACGATACTAGAGAAAGTTTCAACTCTGGATAACAGATTATATCTGTTCCTTTCCAGGGTTTTAGCCATGCCCCTTAAATTGACCCATTTAAGCAAAAGAAATAACCCAACATTAATATTTTCTTTTTATAGGGTTGGATCGGATCATGGCCAACTTTAGATCTAGAGTTGGCTATGGTTGGATAATCCTTTGTATTTAATTATTTGTATAAACAGTGCGCGACCATTTCAATTTGGCAGTAATGGGATTACAAGGCAGGATTTAAAGAAGTGTCTAATTATACAATGTCAAAGACAATCATTTGTGGAGTTGATTATGTAAACATGGACCAGTGTTTGAAATGTTTTCAATAATTGGGGCGTGGTATTATTAATAATGGGGAAAAATAACTTAACATAGGAATGACAGGAATTTCCGCACATAAAGAGTAGACACAGAAGCAAAGTTACGAACATGAAAGATAACGAAGGAATCAATTGAGCTGAGATTTGACTATTTGAAGTTGAACAATATAGATTGCTTGTTTTACAATATGATTATCCGTGGTTCTATTGTGCATGTGAAAGTGCATTTATGTGTAGACAAAATAACACAAGGGAATAAATATAGGAACAATGCACAAACAAATGTTGATTAATTAAACATTTTCTTCGAAGATTTTTTTCTCTATTAATCCATGAAGCACAAACATATGTAAAGTAATGAATAATTTTATTTCTGAAGAATTTATTTCCATTTTCCATTGCAAAATAATATCAAATTCTACCTGCATATACGGCTGGCATATCCTAAAATAAAGGATAAAATACATGACATAAAAATGGACATGTCTGAATATTTATACAAACATTTATTTAGTTTACCATATCTTGATCTTGATATTGATGACCCATTCCTCAGCGTAGCTGCGGGTTCCAACTTTGTCTTTAGCGGACCCTGTCTTGGGCCACGGAAGTCCAGTGCGTGGTAAGTGCTCCTCTAGAGGCATCTCGGATATTACAGCGTACAGCAAGGAAGTCTGACCAACGCATTGGAGGTCTTCCTCACGTGTGCATACCCAGTGGAAAGTAGTGCTAAATGGTTGTACAGGGTTGGGTTTGTTTGATTGACAGCACTGGGTATGGTAAGTGTAATTTCCTTTGAATTTGACGTAAAGTAACTTCTATTGTCTTCTATGTCCTTGGCAGTTCATCCTTCGGTGCATTGGCTGGTTAAGAAGTATAGTGTATTTTTAGCGGGAGATTGAAAACAAACGAACGAAGAAGAAGAAAAAGAAGAAGAAGAAGAAGAAGAAGAAGAAGGAGGAGTCTGCAAGGTTTTTATTTATGGCAATTCACCACATGAATCTTTTTGAATTAATTTCTGTTAAATTACAGATATAATCATTTCTGCCTTGATCTTAATTACACGTGCCCATATTCTACAACATGACACTGGCCTAATCATGTGTGCCATTTATACTATAGGCAGATCTATTGTGTGTGTGTGCGCGCGCGCGCGTGTGTGTGTGTGTGTGTGTGTGTGGTGTGTGTGGTGTATGGTATGTGTGGTGTGTGGTGTGTGTGTGCGTGCGTGCGTGCGTGCCTGCGTGTGTGTGTGTGTGTGTGTGTCCGAACGAGTAATCAGTATCCCAGCTCATTATCGAACTTTTTTTCAATAAATAATATTAACTGCTCTGAATATGATCCTTGTCTAATGAATCTGAAATCCTGGGATAACGAAGCTGCAGACCGACCCAGGTGGAGATGTACCCTGAATGGCTAGCTCACGCTTGGTGAAGCAAACCTCTTGCAACACAGAGAAGTGAAAAGGCAACGCCGCAAGGAGAAAGACAACAAAAGCTAAGTATACATTTTGTTGTTATTGTTATTATTTAAAAAAAAAAATTCCACTCCAAGTCGTATCATCATATAGTATAGTCAGTCAAGACTGAACGTGGCTATTACTACTACTACTACTGATGATTCCACGGACGATCCATAGACTAGACCTCCACCTCTTCACTTTTTTAACTTCCAGTTTGGGTTGATCAACCAAGTTTAAATATTATTTTATAATAATACTTTACCGAATACCATGTTTTGTATACCTTGCAAGATGGCTAATTACAACTGTTTTGCAGGTGATCATTCGCTTCAATTTAGGATATTTATCATTAGAACGGTCTTATAATCTTGACAGAACAGACGAGGCCATTGGATTAAACTGTCCAACAGAGGACCAGACTACCTGTAACAAAATACTGGAAATGGACTCACTCACTTATCTTCCAGTAACAAAGACAAAGTTCAAGGACAAGTAAATTAATACATTCTATGGAAAAATGGGAGGAAGCCTGGTATTTTCAAAGATAACAACTGTTGGAATGTCAAGTCAGTATTGGTGCGATTCCCATACATACGATAACCATAAACTAATAAAACTTTCAAAAATAGAATCTTGCCGCAATAAGTTCGGCAAAATGAAAAAGGGAGGAAACCCGAGAAATATATCTCGATCTAGCGTCTGTGGCGAGTTACAGAACGTATACAACTGGCGCTACTTACGTGATGGTAGTTGTCCTTGGGGGGTCTCTGTGGCGAAGTGGTCAAGCCGTTTGCCTCGTGTTCAGACGGTCGGGGTTCGAATTCGAGCTGCAACGGTGCTTTGTGCGATGCGCTCGACAGATACAGTACCCTTCTGCCGAGAGACCGAGCTAAATAAGGAAAACCCGAGGCGATGAAGTCGAGCCCTCGCCTAATGTTTAGAAAAATGTTTTTTTTTAAAGTTGTCCTAGAGACGAAGGAAATCGTAGACATCAATGAAATAGACGACGAGAGTAACTAGAAGGAATAAAACAATATGATAAGAAGAATATTTAACTGGAACATATCATGAGCTGAGCAATGTCAACATGATCGGGTTGTTTTCCAACATCTTGAAGAGTTGAAGCTTAAAGGATGTCTTTAGGCCATTACATTACATACCTACACAATCAAGAGGCCGGCAAACCGAATGTCTGATGTGACTTGAATATCTGCATAGTGAAAACAGGTCACCTCAAGAGGGTTGAAGTTGTGATGATGCAATATAAATACTCCATCGATTTGTGGAACATCTCTTCATCAACTTCAATCACAACCGCTAAATCTTCACATGGAGTGCACGTAAAATACAGATAACATATATGTGCACATACACACATACAAACGCATATATATATATATATATATATATATATATCGATCCGACGTAACCGAGCAATCTAGGTTCTATCTCCAATTCGTGTTGGATATTTTTTTCTCTCGATAGCTTACCGTTGCAGCCTAAAATAAAAAGAGAACCAGAACATCTGGGCGGTAAAAAATGGCGGCGCGATGCTAGAGTGTCTCTGGTCAAGAGAATATGACCCTAACAATATGCTCCTAATTTGCCACAGGGCGTACACACTGAATCTTTACTTTACTCATATATATATATATATATATATATATATATATATATATATATATATATATATATATATATATATATATATATGTGTGTGTGTGTGTAACGAGGCGTGTTCAAATGAAACCGGACCTAACTGCACCAAGTGAACATACGTACGATGCCTATGATGACGTCACTTCCGATGTAAACAGCACATACCAACCGTCAAGTTTCGACACAAAAGTGTGTCGAAGACAACAGTGAAGAACTGGACAACTTTGTTTAAAGCAGGACGTGACTTGACGAAAGATCTCCCGAGACCAGGTCAGGCGCATATTGTTGCGTCAGAAGCTGCCATCGCCATAATTTATGCAGCAGTTCAGGTGGACCGTCGCCGGAGCTTACGTTTTGTCACCATTCATTGACTGCATTCTGCGATGAATGTCAACTGATCGACATCCTGTTAGAAGCTCTGGACGGATTCCGTATCACACCCGTCATGTGTTCAACTGTCTGCTGAGGAAACTATGAGTCAGAGGATAATGCATATTTGCAAAATAAGACGGTTGGTATATTCGTTTTAAACCAGAAGTGACGTCAGCATATGCATCGTACGTATGTTTACTGTTTGCAGTTTGATCCAGTTTCCTTTGAAGAGAGAATACAAAGATTGAATTAACCATGTAAGCAAACTGAAACTAAGGGTAAGAACCTTTAAAAATACTAGAATGAAAAGAAATAGTTGAAAAGTTACTGAACCTTGATTTGCTGTCATGGAAAGAGCTTTACCATCGAGCAGTTTCATTTCATTAGAGTCTTGGTTATATATAGAAACTCTGGGGAAATCACACAGCTGCTGAAGCTAGCTTGGGCGACGAAGCTCATTTGTGTGTTCAGGTTGCCTTGAGTGTTGTTTTTGCAATGTGAATGACTGATTGGCAGCGGCATGACACTTTGTTAATGTATGTAGATTTCCCCTGTTGAAAATCTCGTTCTGATTAGGGTCAAAGTCCATGCCAAATAATTTCCTTTTTTTAAAGTTCAAGGCAGTCAGTGTCTCCTTACTCCAAAGCGGATCGTAGAATTGCAGAAACAGATGCATATCACTTTGTGCCTAGTAGCTGTGGCTGTACCTTCACGCCGAGCTCCAAGTCGCTTCTGAATGGACCGAATCTCTCCAAAACATGCCCAATAAAGAAGCTCTTACGTCTCTGGAATGATATTGTCCCCTAAATTTGTTATCACACTATGCTGTCTTCACGTGGGCCTGAACTGCAGGTGAATAAAGAAAACATTATAATAGAGCAAGACAACAGCATCAAGAGCTTCAGTATCATGACATTGGAGATTGAAGCAGTAGTCTTCCCCTGATACTTAACTTTCGCCAGTCTGATGGTGGGGTAGGGCAGAAGTGTGTAAGGGATAGCACATCACGGTGAGAGGCAGCCACATCCTTGATGGCCAGTATCCTATTTGGTTCCCCCGCTTCTGTCTAGTTCACGTATGGCTCCTAGAGTATGCCTGTGTACGGCAGCGCCACCCCCAGAGCAACGGCTTTGGCTGGCCGGCTAAACTACGTGGGTGAAATAACAAGAAGGGGAGTCCACCCCTGACAAGTACACACAGCTGCTGGTGGAAGAGGCGGAAGATCGACCTGTGCGACAACGACTCTGAAAGCGGGAGCTGGAAACGCCTGGTATCGGGCTAAGGGCGCACCAGAGACCATAGTTGGTAAGCGGCCAGAACAACGTCCAGAAAGCAATGGCAAACTACTGGATGTAAAATGCCAAGAAACTCATGACAGTCGAGAGAAACGAAACTCAAAGATCTGATGGTGAGGCCCTCAGGCCAGGCATATCATCGACGCCAACTGGGGAGGAGGCTAATTTCAGAGTCAGTACAAGTAATAGAGATGACGGCCTAAAGCCTGACTGCATTACAGTGGACAACTCTGAAATAGGACTAAAAACAAAACTAAGAATGGGCACCTGGAACGTCAGGAGCCTATACCAGGGCAAGTTATTCATGATCGGAAGAGAAATGAATAGAACCAAGATAGAGATTATTGGAGTCTCTGAGCATAGATGGGCCGGCCAAGGGCACCGTACCAGCTCCTCAGGAGAAACATTTATATACTCTGGGACGGACAAGGGTGGAAAAAGCGGGGTCGGCTTTATTCTGTCAAAGAAGACAGCACCTTCACTACTCGGTTACAATCCAGTCAACGACCGTATAATTGTAATCAGACTGAAGAAAAAGACTAGAAATTTAACAATAAGTCAAGTATATGCACCAACATCAGCAGCAGACGATTGTGAAATGGATGATTTCTATAACACCTTGCAAGAAGCGATGGAAAAAGTTGAAAAAAGAGACATCTTGGTCATCATTGGAGATTTCAATGCGAAAGTCGGAGAGGAAAGAGCAGAAGAGGAGAGAAGTGTTCGAGGACCTTTTGGTTTGGGACACAGAGATGAGCGAGGAGAAAGACTGGTTGAATTCTGAATGGAAAACAACCTCTCCATTGCCAACACCTTCTTCAAACAACATCCACGAAGACTGTATACGTGGACCTCCCCTGATGGCAACAGCAGAAACCAAATAGACTACATCCTAGTGCAACAAAGATGGAGATCAAATGTGCTGGCGACAAAAACGCTGCCAGGAGCAGACTGCAATACGGACCACGAATTGCTGTTTACGGTTTTCCAAACAAGACTGCGTAGGATTGACAAGGGTTGCCAGTCAATACGCTTCGATGTATCAGCTATACCTACTGAATACAACATCAAAGTAGAAAACAAATTTGAGGCGTTGCTTGCTATACAGGAAGAGATGACATCTGAGGAGTGGACATCGTACGCAAGGGATATTTTGATCTCGACAGCAAAAGAAATGATTCCAAAGATATTGCACAAGACACAGAGCTATATTATAGAGGATACACTGAAACTCATTGCAGAAAGGCAACAATTAAAACAAATGGGAAGTAAGGGGACCAACACAGCATACAAAAACTGCGCAAGAAAAGTTAGAGGAGAAATAAGAAAAGATAAAAGAAGATACATAGTAGAAACATGTAAGGATATAGAAAACCTACAACAAGAAGGCAGAAGAAGAGATGCATTCAAAGCAATAATAACACTGATAAGGGAATTCCGTCCGGTTCCACATGTCATAAATGACAAAGAGGATAACACATTAACAGAAACCAAAGACATACTGAATAGATCGAGAGAGTACTGCAGAACCATGTATGGAGATAGCACAAAGCGCTCAGTTACAATCCTACCAAAGGATGAGAAAGAACCTGAACCAACATTGGAAGAAGTACGCTCTGCAATTAAAAGCCTGAAAAAGGGAAAGTCCCCAGGATATGGCACAGTGCAGAGTGGCCAGAAGCATGGAAGAAATCAATTTATATTCCCCTCCCCAAAAAGGCAACATGAAGCTGTGCACGAACTACCGAACTATCGCACTGATCAGCCATGCTAGCAAGATACTCTTGCGAATCCTATTAAAGGATAGAGAAAAGGTTTGAATCTGAAATTCACGTAGCCCAGGCAGGTTTTAGGAAAGACAGAGGGACCCGAGACTACATATTCCATTTAAGGAATATCTATGAAAAATGTAGAGAGTTTAATGTAGACCTGTACACATGTTTCATTGATTACACTAAGGCCTTCGACACGGTAAAACATCAACATCTATGGAGAATCAGGAAGAAAATGGGGTTTCTTTTGCATATAGTCCGTCTCATTGAAACATTATACCAAGATCAACAAGCCGCTGTCCGAGTATCTGGGCAAACATCAGATTGGTTTGCAGTACAAAAGGGAGTCCGACAGGGATGTATACTCTCACCTTATCTGTACAACATATATGCGGAATGTATAATGAGAAATGTGCGAGAAGATGAGAACATTGAAAGTTTCGACCCATTTACGATTGGGGGGTACGAGATTCCAGAGTTACGATATGCAGATGACACAGTGATACTATCAAGAAGTGCGGAAGGGCTAGAGCAGCTACTTTCAGCCGTTAATGGACATAATAAAGATCAAAATCTGTTCATAAACATAAACAAAACAAAGATAATGACCACTGATAAAACACAATGTCAGCATACATTTACAGTGGGTGGTGAGGAAATAGATCAGGTTACATATTTTGAATATATGGGCTCCAGAATCGACAAAAATGGGGACTGCTCGAAAGAAATCAGAAGAAGACTAGCTATGGCAATGCAGAGACTGAACAGCCTGAAGAAATTATGGCAGGGCACCAACAAAACGATAAAAGTAAAAGTCTTGAGAGCCTGTGTTTTTCCTGTGGCAGCTTATGGCTGTGAAGCATGGACGATTACCAAAACTTCTAGACAAAGAATCGAATCCTTCGAGGCAAAATTTTACAGAAAGATCCTCAGAATACCCTGGACAGAGAAAAGAACAAATGTAGACATTCGGCAAGAGTTGAGCATAGAGTAGAACTGGTTTATCAATTCCATTTTGGCTAGAAAATGCAAATACTTTGGTCACATCAAGAGACACAACGGTCTTGAGAGGACGGTGATGGAAGGTATGGTGCCAGGCAAAAGAGGAAGGGGCAGACCAAGAAGACGATGGCACCAAGATATCCAGGAGTGCCTGAGTATGACAGTGGCGGAAGCTGGAGTTTTGGCAAGGGAACGAGTTTATTTCAGACATACTGTGATGGGAGCGACGTTCTACAAAGGACATGCTACATGATGATGATGATGGCAAAATGAATTGGAAAAGGCAGATAACAGCTCTGAAGGGTGAGCCAAACAAGCAACGTAGAAGCACCAATTTGGTTATCAAGTCTGCCTTTCCTCCTTCATTTCTTCAGCAAGCAGTTCATTAATGTCAACTTTACTTTCAACATTCCCTTTATTTAAAGCACTGATACTCAATAGGAAACATCAGACGACATGATACTCGGTCGATCAGAGCCAGTGATACTTTGTAAAACCGATGGCGACGATACACGTTTTGACACTGTATGAAGATCTTATTTTGTTTTGTAATGCACTTATTTTCATAACGTCGTGAGTTTTTAATATCTCTGCTCGATTATAAGCAACAACGGAGAAAGGAAATAATGAGTAAGAATGGCAATGACACTACATATGTTAACTAACACGAAACACGTATGACAGAACAGTAACACAATTGCAAAAATAAAGATCCCGCGGACTTATGCAAGGCGTACGTATGCGAGACATGGCCAACCCTAAGGAAGAAAATGAAATCGTTCGAGATCAAATGTTACTTGATGATGCTCAAAAACTCATGGATAGCGAAAAAGAAATAACGCAAAAATCCTACAGAAACTCGATATAGAACAAAACTGACTAGTAAACATTACGTCTAAGAAATGAACACACATTGGCAACATAACCGTAACAATGATCTAGAAAGAACGAACTGAAGGGTGTGGCAACTGACAAAAGATTCAGACAGAGGAAAAGATTGGCTCTAGGGTTGACAGATAAAGTGGCGGGAGAGTTGATCAGGTATCGAGTGTCTTACAGATCGTCTGTCAAGAGAACGACTGTCTGGAAAGGGCATGCTACGCAATGATGAATGCACTTATCTTCATTTCGCACCATTTCGAAGCATAGGTTCACTATTACAAATGTTTCCATACTTAAATCTTTGTTTGAAGCATTTTGTGTGTTCTTTTACAGGGAAGGTTTCTGTAGTACGAGGCGTGTTAATTAAAATGAAACCGGACCTAACTTGAACAAGTGAACATACGCACGATGCGCAGGCTGACGTCACTTCTGGTGTAAACAGCACATACCAACAGTCACGTTTGCAAAATGTCATTATCCTGCGATTCATAGTTTCCTCAGCAGAAAGTTCAAAACATGACGGGTCGGATACGGAATCCGTCCAGAGTTGATCAGCGAGCGGTGATTCGGTTTCTAACAGCAGAAGGATGTCGACCAGTTGTCATTTATCGCAGAATGCAGGCATTGTATGGTGACAAAAGTGTGTCGAAGACAACATTGAAGAACTGGTCAACGATGTTTAAAGAAGGACGTGCGTTAACGCAACAATATGTGTCTGACCCTGTCTCGGAACATCTTTCGTCTCTGGACGGATTCCGTATCACATCAGCCATGCTTTTAACGGTATACTGAGGAAACTAGGAGTCGGAGGATAATGAAATTTAGCAAACTTGACGGTTGGTATGTGCTGGTTACACCAGAAGTGACGTCATCATGCACATCGTAAGTATGTTCACGGTTTGCAGTTTGGTCCGGTTTCATTTTAAACATGCGTCGTAATTTGTTTAACATGATGAGGTTACTTGCCGTCATTACGACGTTACTGTAGCAGGTTACAGTGGCTCTTCTTATATGCATAGGTCTTCAGTTGTAGTATAATGCAGGACTACTTAGTAAACAGTTCAATTAAAGTGCTATTTCCGCATGGAAGGTCGGCTGCAATAGATCTCCAGTGTACTCTATCTCTTGTCGTAATGGTACAATCTGACAAGATTTTTTCCAGTCCATCTCCTAATGTTATCCACCCACTTAAAACGTTGTCTGCATCTTGAACGACTTCTTTCAACTCTACCTTCTGATATGGTCTTCAACAAGGATTGTTATATGACCAAAATAACGTGCCTGACCTTGATTTCGGGCATTAATTCTCTTTTCACCCCCAGCTTTTTCAATACCTCCAAATTTGTTTACTTTTCTTTCCAAGAAATATGACCCGGTCTTCTATATACCAACATTTCGAAGGCTTCAATACTCTTTTCCAATTTGATATTCAGTGTTCATGTTTCTCCGCCATAATGTAGTGACGAGTATACATAACACTTGACAATTCTTATTTTCAAATTCTGATTAATCTGTTTGGATGTCAGTATGTGTCGCATGCTGCTCTACAACATCTTGGCCATACCTATTCTCTTTCTGATTTCTTTATCACAACTGCCTTCATTATATAACCTGTTCATGGACTTGACCTTTTATTTGTATCTCCTTACTGGTGTCTTGTCACTTTTCTCAAGCTCTGTTGCAGCCTGTTATCTAGGATCACCGCGTGGAGGTATAAAAGGGTCTTGGCAGCTCTGTTTCCCTGGCCCTGACGCTAGTAGTCAGCTATGGGTCGCTGATCACTGCAGCTCATGTGCTGCTCAGCATCTTGATCCCATATTCTCATCTCATCTGCAAGTAGCATTAAACCAAGAAAACGGAACAAACATCAGTTACATCACAGAAAGGACCATGAGACTCATAGAAGAAAGAAAAAAGTTAAAACAATCTGGGATAGAGCGCAGTAACGACACATACAGAAACATCACAAGAGAAATTAGAAGAGAGATCCGGTAGAAAAAACACAAGACATATTGGAGACGTGTAGCAGAATAGAAGCGTTACAAAAACAAAGAAAAGCATGAAACGCGATCAAGGAAATCATTATACTCACCCGCGAATTCAAACCGGCATTGCATGTCATTCACGATAAAAATGGCAATGCACTGACAGAAAGCAAGGACGTATTGGAGAGATGGAAGAACTATTGCAGAGAAATGTACGAAAACACCGGAGGCAGCAGCATCACAACGCATAGGTTACCTGATCCAAAACCGGAACCTAGTATAGAAGACGTTCGCTCGGCAATCCAAAGTTTGAAGAGAGCGAAATCATCAGGATGCGATGATATACCCAGTAAATGTATTCAAGCAGGAGGGCAAGCCAGTGTCAACATCTATCACGCACTTTGTAGGAAGGTCTGGCACTTTGCAATATCGCCAAGAGTTTGGACAAGATCTGTGTATATACCTCTACCCAAAAAAACTACCGAAACATCGCGTTAATAAGTCATGCCAGCAAAATCCTTCTGAATCAATTCTGAGGAACGTCAAAACGGATGGGAATTATGGCAAATTCGATCCATTAACAATCGGTGGGAACGAGATATCAAGGCTCAGAAATGCAGAAGACACAGTTGTTCTCTAAAAGAGCGCTGCGGAACTGGCATAGATGATACTGTTGGTAAAACAACACAGCGAAGACCTAAATCTAAACATGCTCATCAGTAAAACCAAAATAATGAGCACAGACAAGATAAAGACCAAACCTAAAGTTATTCTAGAAAAACAAGAAATTGAAAAAGTAATAAGTTTTGAGTACCTCGGCTCAATTAAAAGCAAAAATGTAGATTGCCTGAAAGAAATCAGACAGAGAGTGGCTTTTACAATGCAGAGGTTGAATAAAATGAAAAAGTTATGGCAGAACTCTAATAATATGACGAACATAAAAATCCTGCGAACTTTCCTCTCTTCCCGGTGGCAACGTACGGATGTTAAACGTAGAGTGACGCTGTCATATACACCGACGGATCAGTCATGCGGAGGCGGACATCAGGCTGTGGTTTCTCGGCTAGAGTGAGAGCAGAGGTCGTTGCTGAGCGCAGTAGGGCATACATGTCAACAACCTCCAGTATGAGAATGGAGACGGAAGCAGTAACTTCAGCACTGAAATGGATATCTGAGACTTCTATAACAAAGGTAGTCATCTTGACAGACGCGCAAGCCGTACTTCAGAAAGTACAGAAGGGATGGCTTATATACGAGTGGATAGCTGCTGTTGAGGCCTCAAACCTCTAGGCTTTGACCTGGATCTACTGTCCTGCTCATGCAGGGGTCCAGGCAATGAAAGAGCTGACATCTTCGCTTCACAAACTCCCATCATGGGCACATTAGTGATGGATATAAGTGACATTTTGAAATCAATCAATGACCGCCTACTGGATGAGGACACCGCAATAGACGAGGCAGCAATCCACAGACTGCAACGTTTCGACATTAAACTAGGTTCGAGCGGAGTGGGGCGGATGAGAGGACGGGCGCAGGAGAGTGTATAACCAGCGAGCTACATGGACCATCATCATCCATACCTTACGTCATTTGATGAGAGAGACTGAGCACCTACGGGTATGCCCGGAGTGCAGTGACGTCGATTCTTAGAAACAGAAACAGAAATAGAAACGTAGACCACCACACAAACACTTAAGAAAAGGATGGAATCTTTTGAACTAAAATGCTTTAGAAGGGTGCTCAAAATATCATTGACAGCAAAAACGTAAAATGCAGATATCCTAAAAAAAACTGAATATCGAGGAAAATTGGTTAGTAAACAATTTCTTGTTCAGAAAGCTAAAATAATATCTTTTTTTGCCCTTTTCTTGCATCTTTTTAATGCCCTGGAACAAATCCCTTTTGCAAGTGATTCTGTGCATAATATAGCCAATTGTTTTGCTAGTTGCCTATTATTGTCTTGATCATTTCTATGCTATAGTGAGGTGTGTTTGAGTGTTTAAGGAGTTTATAATGTGGTCGTCTAGAGCAGTGTTTCTCAACCTTTTTTACACCTGCGGAATTTTAAAAATTAGAAACAATTTTCAGTCGATGGAAATAGAAAAGATTTTTCTCGGATCTATGAAAATATAAAAGATTTTTCTTACACAGGTGAAAATGGAACCATTTTTCTCGAACCATCAGCCAGATATAAAAACCATATTTGTATAGTATTTTGTTTTTGTTTTTAAAACTAATATTAAAAATGCAGTAAATAAAAATGCTAATAACAGAACAGAACATCTTGAACTTTTGAGAAAGCAATATTTCTTTCAAAAAAATTTAGGGAAAAATCTATTGCTACTTCTTACCTAGAATAGTTGATAAACTGGGCTGCAGCGTTGTTTCTGGGAGACGAAGTGTTCCACTGACATTCATTGGGTTTCTCTGTTTGGTTTTTGTCTGATAAACGTCTTCTCACACAAATAGGTATTTGCTCTATGCCGAAGACGGATGTGTCGAACTGAAAGGTGCAAATATCGCAGTCAAGCTGTAAACTAGTGACACAACGCATTCTGTTCTCCCGACTACATCCTACTACTTGCAAAGCCCTGTTCACGGCTGGTAGCGGGAGATTGAGAACGAACGCAAAAGAAGAAGAAGAAGAAGAGGTATTTGCAAACGCGACCAACAATTTAATAGTGCTTAGATCACCTTAATGTGACCTCCATAGTTAGCTTGCTAAACTGCAATAACTTAGTCGCGGACCGGCAGGAAATTTCTGCGATCCTGCACCGGTCCGAGGACCGGCGGTTGGAAAACACTGACCTAGACGTATTTGGATACAGTCAGGTCTACAATGTTCAGCATCTTCTAATGCGCGAAAAACGGACATCGAATCTGTGAAAACGGGATCAAGATGCTGAGCAGCGCATGAGCTGCAGTAGTCAGCGACCCATAGCTGACTGCTAGCGTCAGGGCCAGCGAACCATAGCTTCTACACATCCACGCGGTGATCCTGGATAACAGGCTGCAGCAGGGCAGACTTGCTAAGGAGAAGGGATCGAAGAGGGAATGCTAACTCGGTACTCAAAAAATGCTTGCTGAAGTCGGATGTGTTGGACCGAAAGGTGCAAATATCGCAGCCAAGCTGTAAACTACGACATAACGCATTCCGTTCTCTGGACTACATTCTGTTACTTACCCTTTCAGGGTTTGATAGCGGGAGATTGAGAACGAACGAAGAAGAAGAAGAAGAAGAATCTGTGAAAAAAATGTTTTGGGGCTTTGAGGGTAAGGCATATACAAACTTTGCTATCAACGACGACACCACAAACAATCAAGACTTGATAACCAATGATGAAGCTAGAACAGATACTGATATAGGTATGTGCAACAATTAAAGCGCTGAAAAAAGAAAACACTTCTGGATGCAACGACACAACAGCAAAAGTAATACATGCAGGAAGAGACGCATGCATACACATATATCACGCATTGTGCTAAAAGATTTGGTACAGCTCAGGGTGGCCCGCAGAATGGAAAAGATCAGTCTATATTCCCATAATAAAGAAAGGGAACCTAAAATTATGCACTAACTACCGCACTATTGCTCTGATAACCCATGCCAGCAAGATATTATCACGTATTATCACGAAGAAACTAGAAAAGAAAATAGAATATGAAATATATGAAACGCATGCATGATTCAAACAAGGCAGAGGCCCAAGAGATCACATCTTCAATTTGAGAAACATCTTTTAAAAATGCAGAGAATACAATGCTCACCTATATACATGCTTCACAGATTACACCAAAGCTTTGGACTGTGTACAACATCAGCAACTATGGCAAATAATAAAAGACATGGGCTTTGCAACACATCTGATACATCTTATAGAAACACTTTACTGCGGCCAACAAGCTGCTGCGAGAATCAACAAAGGCACCTCAGATTAGTTTGAGACCCTTCTTTTTCTTAGTGTGCGTTCGTTCTCAATCTCCCGCTACCAAGCAGGAGCAGGGCTTTGCAACTAGCAGGATGTCGTCCAGACAACGGAATGCGTTATGTCGCTTGTTTACAGTTTGACTGCGATATTTGCAACTTTCGGTCCGACACCTCAGTCTTCTGCAGGGCTTGTGACCTTCAAAGGTGTTAGGCAAGACTACATCCTCTCCCCCCTACTCATTCACCATATACGCGAAGAATATCACGCGAAAGGTAAAAGTAGATAAAAACTATGTGAATTTCGACCCATTCTCAATTGGAGGAAAAGCGATTCCAGAACTAAGATATGCAGATGACGCAATATACTCTCACACATCATTGAGGGCCTGGTACAATTACTTACGTACGTTCAGAAGCACTGAATCTTTTCTTGAATATAAAAAAAAAAACCAAAGATGATGTCCATTGTCACACACAGACCCTAACCTAAGGTCAGCATTCGTAATGAAGAAATTAAACACCAGGATTACTTTGAATACCTTGGCTGCTTGATAACAACCGATGGGGACTGTGCAAGGGAAATAAGGAGACGATTGTTCACAGCAATTCAGAAACTGAATAGTATGCAAAATATGTGTCACAATACTAACAAAGAATTCTTCTTTTTCTTTGCGTTCAGGATCTTCTGGTCATGCTATATCTGCAGGCCAGTCGCCATGATGAAGTCTGTAGTCTTCACCAGGTCAGAGCGGCTGCGCCACAGCTTTTGTCTCAGCTCCGCACCCTCCGGCCAGGTCTGGCATCTTATTTCCCTATAGATTGGGCATTCCCGTAGAATATGCTCAGGGTTCTAGCCTCCTTTTCCACATGGGCACTCATCGGTGTGTGAGATCTTCAGTCGGTACAGATGTTCTAGTAGTCTGCTGTGTCCAGTTCTCAGGCGAAATAAGGTAGTTTGTTGATTTCTTTTGAGTTGGTGAATTGGGTCTGTCGTACTGCTTATGTTTCTGTCTTCTCTCCATTGGTGTATATACTGATTTCTGATGATGTTCTTGATTTCTCTGGATGGTACTCGATGATTAAATTGTGCCTTTTTGCTGCCCTCTTTTGCCAGAGCATCAGCTCTCTCGTTTCCCGTCATTCCGCAATTGGAAGGTGGCCACTGGAGCGCTATTGTTGATGATCTCTGGAGTTTTCCCAGTTCTGCTCTGATCTCTGATAACAGTGGTTCGTTGTTTGTTTTTTGTAGTGTCTCTAATAGTACTCTGCAGTCTGTGAATACAGCTATTTTTGTTGGTGGTTGCCTTTGTGTTTGAAGTATTCTCAGTGCTCGCAGGAGGGCCATAGATTCTGCTCTGAGGTTTGTGGACAACTTTCCTGTTGAGAGGGAGTCTTCTGTAATATTTCCTCTTTTGTGTCTCATGAATACGCCTCCTCCCCCGTTTCGGCCTGCCCCCTCTTCTGAACCATCTGTGTACACCTGTGTCAATTCCTTGGTATTATATTTCTCCTCAATCATTGTTTGTGCTAAAATTTTCAGCTCGTGGACACTGTGTTGGTCTTTTCTTCTTATTCCTGGGATCTCTGTACTTATTTTGATGTTGTTTATGTTGCAGCTTGGCTCTTCATAGTTAATAAGCATTTCTATTTCTGTAGGTTGGTTGGGAATTTTTGGTGTAGGTGGTTTGATATATGGATGAAGCTGGTTCTCTTGAGCCTATTTTTAACTGGGTGTTTTAGTTTGATATGTATGGGATGATCAGGCATGCGTATCATCTTTTCACTATGTGTCAGCACTCTTTCCTCTCGTCTAGTATTTAGGGGTCTTATATTTGTGTATGTTTCCATTTTCTGGATTGGTGTAGTCTTCATTCCTCCTGTTATTATCCTTAAGCTTGAATTTTGAATTTTGTTAAGACGTTCCGTGTTTGTTTTTGATGATTTGGTCCAGGCTGTCATGCCGTATTCAAGTACTGGCCTGACTGTGCCAGTGTATACATTTGTGAGGATGTTGCTATTTGCACCCCAGCTTGTTCCGGCCAACTTCTTCATGAAACAAAGAATTAAAATTGAAAATCCTCAGAACATGCGTACTCCCGGTGGCAATGAACGGATGCGAGAAATGGACCATCACACAAATATTAAGAAAGAGGATCGGGACTTTTGAGGCAAAATGCTTCAGATGAATCCTCAAAATACCTTGGGTAAAGGAAATAACAAATAAAGCCATCCTGCAAGATATGAGTGTCGAAGAGAACTTATAAATAACGTTATGTCTCGGAAACTGATATTTTTCGGCCACATCAAGCGCCATGACAGACCGGAAAAGGCAGTTCTGGAGTGCATTGTTCCAGGAAGACGAGGCAGAGGCGTCCGAGGCGTAGATGTACACAAGACATTAAGGACACCCTGAACATTAATATGGAGCTGGCGAGTAGACTAACTGCTGATTGGGATTCTTATCCAGTGGCTGTGATGAGAGCGACATGCTGCCAAGGACATACTAGATGATGATGATGACCTCATGTATGACAAGTGTACAAAACCGCGATTAGTACGTTCTCATGGTATGGGGAGAAAAACACGTCTTCATCAGCTTTAAACTATCTCCCCCACTGTACTCTGCTTATATTTGTGTTCACTATTTCATACTATATTTCTCTATTACCCTCAGTCTTCACAGCGTTATTTCACTCCCACCTTCCTTTTATCATTCTCCTCCTCGTTCTCTGACTCTCACCTTCCTTATCTCACTCCCACCTCCCCAGTCTCCTCCTCGTTCTCTGACTCTCACCTTCCTTATCTCACTCCCACCTCCCCAGTCTCCTCCTCGTTCTCTGACTCTCACCTTCCTTATCTCACTCCCACCTCCCCAGTCTCCTCCTCGTTCTCTGACTCTCACCTTCCTTATCTCACTCCCACCTCCCCAGTCTCCTCCTCGTTCTCTGACTCTCACCTTCCTTATCTCACTCCCACCTCCCCAGTCTCCTCCTCGTTCTCTGACTCTCACCTTCCTTATCTCACTCCCACCTCCCCAGTCTCCTCCTCGTTCTCTGACTCTCACCTTCCTTATCTCACTCCCACCTCCCCAGTCTCCTCCTCGTTCTCTGACTCTCACCTTCCTTATCTCACTCCCACCTCCCCAGTCTCCTCCTCGTTCTCTGACTCTCACCTTCCTTATCTCACTCCCACCTCCCCAGTCTCCTCCTCGTTCTCTGACTCTCACCTTCCTTATCTCACTCCCACCTCCCCAGTCTCCTCCTCGTTCTCTGACTCTCACCTTCCTTATCTTACTCCCACCTCCCCAGTCTCCTCCTCGTTCTCTGACTCTCACCTTCCTTATCTCACTCCCACCTCCCCAGTCTCCTCCTCGTTCTCTGACTCTCACCTTCCTTATCTCACTCCCACCTCCCCAGTCTCCTCCTCGTTCTCTGACTCTCACCTTCCTTATCTCACTCCCACCTCCCCAGTCTCCTCCTCGTTCTCTGACTCTCACCTTCCTTATCTCACTCCCACCTCCCCAGTCTCCTCCTCGTTCTCTGACTCTCACCTTCCTTATCTCACTCCCACCTCCCCAGTCTCCTCCTCGTTCTCTGACTCTCACCTTCCTTATCTCACTCCCACCTCCCCAGTCTCCTCCTCGTTCTCTGACTCTCACCTTCCTTATCTCATTCACAATTCCATCTTTAACCTTCACTCTACTTCTCATCCCCTCACTGTTCTGTCACTTTTATATCACCTTACTTCTGTCATTTTCACCCCACCAACTCCCCTTCTGCGCTTTCACTCTCTCCTTTCTACCCTTGATCTCCTCTGGCCTCACTTTCCCTCCTCTGCCCTTACCGGCCTCCAACCTTCATTGTCACGCCCCTCCTCATTCATTCCCCATCTCTTATTCTTCCTTTTCTTCTTCTCTAACTCCACTCCCCCTGCCCTAAACACTCAATTTACCTCCCCCTCCCCACCCCACCCCCTCCCTTCATACCCTCTCCTCCACCCCTTTCTCTTACTCCCTCCATCTCTAGCCTTCCTTCTCTCACTCTCACCCTCTGGCCCTCCACCTCCAACCCCCGACCTCCTCATTTGCCCGTCTCTCCCAGGCAGTTGTACCGATCGTTGCCCGACTCTCGTGTGTTGCTTCCATTCTAAAAATGGATTACGTTAATAGACAGTGTGCGCGCTGTGTGGCGTAACGTGTGCTGGAACTGCCTGGCGCGTGCTGGAATATGAGTGCTTCTTGCGTGCAGACTTAACCAGCGGGGGAGGGGCCCGATATCGATGCTTGATATTTGCTATATATACATATATATTGTCCAAACAAGGCCTCCTTCTATATCCAGAGGACACGAGCCCGTAGTACTGCCTGGACATTGAACATGTGAAGTAACGTTGTAATAGAGACATATACTGGACTACTTGCGTCATCATTTGTGTTACATGCTTTCTTATCTGTGTAATTTAGTTGTAGTGTTTATTTGTGTGATAGTCAGGGGAGAGGAGACTAACGTCTGGTCAGGCCAAAGATACTGATCAGACGAAGTTAGTCAGGGGAGAGGAGACTAACGTCTGGTCAGGCCAGACATACTGATCAGACGAAGTTAGTCAGGGGAGAGGAGACTAACGTCTGGTCAGGCCAGACATACTGATCAGACGAAGTTAGTCAGGGGAGAGGAGACTAACGTCTGGTCAGGTCAGACAGACTGATCAGACAATGTTAGTCAGAGGACAGGAGACTAACATCTGGTCAGGCAAAACATACTTATCATACAATGTTAGTCAGATAAAACATTCTGATCAGACGATGTTAGTCAGACAAAAGATACTGATCATACAATGTTAGTCAGACAAAACATACTGATCAGATAATGTTTGTTAGTCAGGCAAAACATACTGATCATACAATGTTAGTCAGACAAAACCTACTGAACAGACAATGTTAGTCAGTCAAAACCTACTGAACAGACAATGTTAGTCCGACAAAACATACTGATCAGACAATGTTAGTCAGACAAAACATACTGATCAGAAAATGTTAGTCAGTCAAAACCTACTGAACAGACAATGTTAGTCAGACAAAACATACTGATCAGACAATGTTAGTCAGACAAAACATACTGATTTAGACAATGTTAGTCAGACAAAACATACTGATTTAGACAAAGATAGTCAGACAAAACATACTGATCAGATAATGTTTGTTAGTCAGGCAAAACATACTGATCAGACGATGTTAGTCAGGCAAAACCTACTGATCAGACAATGTTAGTCAGGCAAAACCTACTGATCAGACAATGTTAGTCCGACAAAACATACTGATCAGACAATGTTAGTCAGACAAAACATACTGATCAGACAATGTTAGTCAGACAAAACCTACTGAACAGACAATGTTAGTCCGACAAAACATACTGATCAGACAATGTTAGTCAGACAAAACATACTGATCAGACAATGTTAGTCAGACAAAACCTACTGAACAGACAATGTTAGTCAGACAAAACATACTGATCAGACAATGTTAGTCAGACAAAACATACTGATCAGACAATGTTAGTCAGACAAAACATACTGATTTAGACAATGTTAGTCAGACAAAACCTACTGAACAGACAATGTTAGTCAGTCGAAACCTACTGAACAGACAATGTTAGTCCGACAAAACATACTGATCAGACAATGTTAGTCAGACAAAACATACTGATCAGAAAATGTTAGTCAGACAAAACCTACTGAACAGACAATGTTAGTCAGACAAAACATACTGATCAGACAATGTTAGTCAGACAAAACATACTGATCAGACAATGTTAGTCAGACAAAACATACTGATTTAGACAAAGATAGTCAGACAAAACATACTGATCAGATAATGTTTGTTAGTCAGGCAAAACATACTGATCAGACGATGTTAGTCAGGCAAAACCTACTGATCAGACAATGTTAGTCAGGCAAAACCTACTGATCAGACAATGTTAGTCCGACAAAACATACTGATCAGACAATGTTAGTCAGACAAAACATACTGATCAGACAATGTTAGTCAGACAAAACCTACTGAACAGACAATGTTAGTCCGACAAAACATACTGATCAGACAATGTTAGTCAGACAAAACATACTGATCAGACAATGTTAGTCAGACAAAACCTACTGAACAGACAATGTTAGTCCGACAAAACATACTGATCAGACAATGTTAGTCAGACAAAACCTACTGAACAGACAATGTTAGTCAGACAAAACATACTGATCAGACAATGTTAGTCAGACAAAACATACTGATCAGACAATGTTAGTCAGACAAAACATACTGATTTAGACAATGTTAGTCAGACAAAACCTACTGAACAGACAATGTTAGTCAGTCGAAACCTACTGAACAGACAATGTTAGTCCGACAAAACATACTGATCAGACAATGTTAGTCAGACAAAACATACTGATCAGAAAATGTTAGTCAGACAAAACCTACTGAACAGACAATGTTAGTCAGACAAAACATACTGATCAGACAATGTTAGTCAGACAAAACATACTGATCAGACAATGTTAGTCAGACAAAACATACTGATTTAGACAAAGATAGTCAGACAAAACATACTGATCAGATAATGTTTGTTAGTCAGGCAAAACATACTGATCAGACGATGTTAGTCAGGCAAAACCTACTGATCAGACAATGTTAGTCAGGCAAAACCTACTGATCAGACAATGTTAGTCCGACAAAACATACTGATCAGACAATGTTAGTCAGACAAAACATACTGATCAGACAATGTTAGTCAGACAAAACCTACTGAACAGACAATGTTAGTCCGACAAAACATACTGATCAGACAATGTTAGTCAGACAAAACATACTGATCAGACAATGTTAGTCAGACAAAACCTACTGAACAGACAATGTTAGTCAGACAAAACATACTGATCAGACAATGTTAGTCAGACAAAACATACTGATCAGACAATGTTAGTCAGACAAAACATACTGATTTAGACAATGATAGTCAGACAAAACATACTGATCAGATAATGTTTGTTAGTCAGGCAAAACATACTGATCAGACGATGTTAGTCAGGCAAAACCTACTGATCAGACAATGTTAGTCAGGCAAAACCTACTGATCAGACAATGTTAGTCAGTCAAAACCTACTGATCAGACAATGTTAGTCAGACAAAACATACTGATCAGACAATGTTAGTCAGACAAAACATACTGATCAGACAATGTTAGTCAGACAAAACATACTGATTTAGACAATGATAGTCAGACAAAACATACTGATCAGATAATGTTTGTTAGTCAGGCAAAACATACTGATCAGACGATGTTAGTCAGGCAAAACCTACTGATCAGACAATGTTAGTCAGTCAAAACCTACTGATCAGACAATGTTAGTCAGGGGCAGATGATACATACGTAGCAAGACGCCACCTTACTTCCATGCAGTTCTCTCTGCAAACAGACACTTTCAGTCTGGCTAACGAGAAGTGTGCCGACAAGATCCCCGTAGAAGTGAGCTTCACGCTGATTATACGACGCTTAGCACAACCACACGGGGGACCCCGGTCTACCTTTATCATCACGTTCGGAATGTGAGAAAAGCAACTGAAACCAGCCATCTGACGCCCTTTTCAAAGCGCACAAAAGAGTCAAGTTACATATCGTTGGCATACAACAATAACAATTGTAACAACAACAATATATGTGATAGTTATATGTGGTATTTAGGAATGATGTTGCTGTTGGTAGTTACTCGTGCCGAGTTTTTCATTCTTGACAATGTTTCTTTGGTAGCAGGTTACGGTGGCTCTTGCTATACCCCGCGAAGTACTGAAGTAGGAGTACCTTGTCCTCCTGGTTGTAGCACAACATGAGGATCATATTATCGATCCCCATCTGGTTGGCCAGGCTGCTGTAGCAGCCTGTTCCAGTAGAACGACGTGGATGTGAGGTGGGGGTCTTGGTCATTATGTCTTACCTCACCCTGACTTTATTCTCGCCACTTTATGCGTCGGACGTTCTTGATGTTTGAAGTTACTCATGCCGAGTTGAATTAACTTTCCGCGAGTGCTTTTCGTTGCTAGTTACAGTGGCTCTTCTTATATCTCGAGTCATGCATGAATATTGAATGTTCATTTCCTGGCTGTAGTGCAATGCGAGGCTACTAAATTAGATAACCGCTATGGGGATTACAGTGCCGATCCCCACGTCATTGGTCAAGCTAATGAGGCACGGCCTGTTTCAAAGAGCACAAATGAGGACTTGAAGTGGGGATCTTCATGAGCATATTTGGAACTAAAGATGCAGACCTAGATGACAGGACATCAGCCAGAGACTCATAGCTGACCTAGATGACAGGACATCAGCCAGAGACTCATAGCTGACCTAGATGACAGGACATCAGCCAGAGACTCATAGCTGACCTAGATGACAGGACATCAGCCAGAGACTCATAGCTGACCTAGATGACAGGACATCAGCCAGAGACTCATAGCTGACCTAGATGACAGGACATCAGCCATAGACTCATAGCTGACCTAGATGACAGGACATCAGCCAGAGACTCATAGCTGACCTAGATGACAGGACATCAGCCAGAGACTCATAGCTGACCTAGATGACAGGACATCAGCCAGAGACTCATAGCTGACCTAGATGACAGGACATCAGCCAGAGACTCATAGCTGACCTAGATGACAGGACATCAGCCAGAGACTCATAGCTGACCTAGATGAGAGGACATCAGCCAGAGACTCATAGCTGACCTAGATGAGAGGACATCAGCCAGAGACTCATAGCTGACCTAGATGACAGGACATCAGCCAGAGACTCATAGCTGACCTAGATGAGAGGACATCAGCCAGAGATTCATAGCTGACCTAGATGACAGGACATCAGCCAGAGACTCATAGCTGACCTAGATGACAGGACATCAACCAGAGACTCATAGCTGACCTAGATGACAGGACATCAGCCATAGACTCATAGCTGACCTAGATGACAGGACATCAGCCAGAGACTCATAGCTGACCTAGATGACAGGACATCAGCCAGAGACTCATAGCTGACCTAGATGACAGGACATCAGCCAGAGACTCATAGCTGACCTAGATGAGAGGACATCAGCCAGAGACTCATAGCTGACCTAGATGAGAGGACATCAGCCATAGACTCATAGCTGACCTAGATGACAGGACATCAGCCAGAGACTCATAGCTGACCTAGATGACAGGACATCAACCAGAGACTCATAGCTGACCTAGATGACAGGACATCAGCCAGAGACTCATAGCTGACCTAGATGAGAGGACATCAGCCAGAGACTCATAGCTGACCTAGATGAGAGGACATCAGCCATAGACTCATAGCTGACCTAGATGACAGGACATCAGCCAGAGACTCATAGCTGACCTAGATGACAGGACATCAGCCATAGACTCATAGCTGACCTAGATGACAGGACATCAGCCAGAGACTCATAGCTGACCTAGATGACAGGACATCAGCCATAGACTCATAGCTGACCTAGATGACAGGACATCAGCCAGAGACTCATAGCTGACCTAGATGACAGGACATCAGCCATAGACTCATAGCTGACCTAGATGAGAGGACATCAGCCAGAGACTCATAGCTGACCTAGATGACAGGACATCAGCCAGAGACTCATAGCTGACCTAGATGACAGGACATCAGCCAGAGACTCATAGCTGACCTAGATGACAGGACATCAGCCAGAGACTCATAGCTGACCTAGATGACAGGACATCAGCCAGAGACTCATAGCTGACCTAGATGAGAGGACATCAGCCAGAGACTCATAGCTGACCTAGATGACAGGACATCAGCCAGAGACTCATAGCTGACCTAGATGACAGGACATCAGCCAGAGACTCATAGCTGACCTAGATGACAGGACATCAGCCAGAGACTCATAGCTGACCTAGATGACAGGACATCAGCCAGAGACTCATAGCTGACCTAGATGACAGGACATCAGCCAGAGACTCATAGCTGGTTGCTTACATTAGAGTCAGCGAACAACAGTCAACCAAGACCATATTCTAGTTTCAAGAGTTTCAGGTGGCAACCACGGAAACAACAAATGTAGTCTGGCTAAGAGAATAGGGATCGCAGAGGACAAGCAAACCTGTTCCATGAACGCCATGCAGAATCCGGAAAGGTCTTAGACCTTAAGGCGCAGATATTGCAGTCTCGCTGTAAACTTTGACACAAAAATCTTCTCAGAATGAACGCCGACGTTTCTAATAAGTGATACAAAACTTGACATAGACACAAGAACAGAATATTACAAAATGCGAAATGAAGATGCTCAGGAACAGCAGATATGGGTCCTCGTAAAGATACGTAACTTAGTTTCTCCTTTTCTTGTGAGCTGAGGACGTGTTCCTTTCTTATTCTAGGGACTTATAGCTGTCTACAGAATAAGTAAGTCAGAGCACTCCATAGTCACAGCTATCGGCATGCCTTGCAAGTGACTGTTGCTATATTCTACTAGCCCTTCAGGCTCCGGTATCACGCTGGCGGTTTTAAGAAAAAAAAAATTAAAAACCAATAAATTCAGCACAAATGTTGTTACGGCACCATGTATGCTATGGGACAGGTTTATAATGACGAGCAAAGACTTAAATAGTTTAGACATATGTCAAATTTTGTTTATACTGACATATATATATACGTAAATAGTTTACATATAATGTCAAGGTTTGTTTATACTGACAGACTAAGACTCAAATAGTTTAAACATATGTCAAGGTTTGTTTATACTGGTGAACTAAGACTTAAATAATTTAGACAGATGTCAAAGTATGTTTATACTGACGGGCAAAGACTTAAATAGTTTACACATATGTCAAGGTTTATTTATATTGACATACTAAGATTTAAATAGTTTAAACAAATGTCAAATTTTGACTTTACTGACAGATACTTAAATTGGACTCTATTTAGAGAAAATGTAAATGAACTCTGTCAAAATATTTCTCATGCCAAAAATGTAAACACTAATGTCGCCATCATGACGGAGGCTATCATTCAGGCAGCAAAGAAATCAATCCTACGTGGAAAACGAAAAAAAACTATAAACTCTGTTGGAGCGATAAACTAGGGAAAATCCACAAAGAACTAAGCGAGGCAAGAGAAACCATAAGTAAAAAAACCTACACCAGAAAACATAGGGAAACACAGAAAAATTAAAAACACATTCATAGAGCGAAAGAAGGATGTGATCCAAAGAAATTGGCATGAAAAGACTGAAAGCCTCAACATGGACAGAGATACAAGTAAACTCTGGAACCTGACAATAGCCTTAAATGAAGAAACCAGAGGGAGCCATGGGAAGACAGTCATTAAGGAAAATCAAAAACATCATACAGGGAAAATGGCAGCAAACATCCTGGCTGAATTTTCAGAGAGGAGAGTATTACAACATTGACACGAGAACGCAAACTAGAAGTTAAAAAGGAGATAAAAGAGAACCTGAATAATACAGAATGCGGATTCCTGCATGAAAGCATCATTCAAAATGATAGAGTTAAACACTGTTATTCAGAAACTTAAAAAACAAGAAAGCTCCAGGAAAAGATGACATCACAAATCAAATGATTAAAAGCCTCGATCATGGGGCAAGAAGAAAATTCCTGAAAATCTTCAAACAATCATAGAGTACGGGTAAGATCCCAGACCAGTGGCGGGAAGCTATCATAATCCCCATGAGAAAACCAACAAAAGGACAAGACAAGCAAGGAAGGCTATAGGCCAATAAGTTTGCTCAGCTGAGTTGGAAAAGACATGGAAGAAAATGGTAAACGCAAGACTAATGAAACATCTGGAAAAAAAACCATCTCCTACTCAATTCACAGTCAGCCTTTAGGAAAAACCGCAACACAGAAGACCAACTAGTGTACCTAACCCAAGAAATAGAACATAGATTTCATGGTAATGAAAAAGTACTTGCAGTCTTTGTGGATTTGACAACAGCTTTTGACAAGGTATGGAGAGAAGGACTTCTCTTAAAATTATTACACAACAAAATAGAAAGGAGAATGTACAGAATGTTCGAGATTTCCTCCGATACACAACAACAAGAGTGAAATTAGATGGATCACTGAACCATAGGATAACTCTCCACCAAGGCGTACCCTTGGGAAGAGTCATCTCTCCTACACGCTTTATCCTGTTAATAAACGATACAGCGAGAAAACTCCTAACGAAAGTATCCAGTGCCCTACAAGCTGACGATTTCGTAATGTGGAGTGCTGCAGAAAAACTACCAACAGCTAAAAACAGAATGCAGACAGCACTGGACACTGTTGGAAAGTGGGTTACATATTGGGGATTGCAGATTAACATCTCAAAGACAGTTACAACATGCTTCTCACAGTCCAACAGCAAGGAAGAAACACAACTTAATCTAAATGGCAAAGAGCTTGTACAAGAAAATATCCCTGTGTATCTTGGAGTTAAAATGGACAAGAGACTCACATGGAGGGAACACATACAGGAGATAGATCAAGAAGCAGCCAGAAAACTACCCATTATGAAGAAGCTGGCCGGAACAAGCTGGGGTGCAAATAGCAATATCCTTAAAAATGTATACACTGGCACAATCAGGCCAGTACTTGAATACGGCATGACAACCTGGACCACAGCATCAAAAACAAAACATGGAACGCCTTAACAAAATTAAAAACTCGAGTCTAAAGATACTAACAGGAGGAATGAAGACTACACCAATCCAGACAATGAAAACATATACAAATATAAGACCCCTAAATACAAGACGAGAGGAAAGAGTACTGACACAGTGAAAAGATGCTACGCATGCCTGATCATCCCATACATATCAAACTAAAACACCCAGTTAAAAATAGGTTAAAGAGAACCAGCTACATCCATATATCCAACCACCTACACCACAAATATGGAGAACTACCTCCCAACCAACCTACAGAAATAGAAATGCTTATCAACTATGAAGAGCCAAGCTGCAATATAAACAACATCGTAATAAGTACAGAGATCCCAGGAATCAGAAGAAAAGACCAATACAGTGTCCACAAGCAATGATTGAGGAGAAATAAAATACGAAGGAATGGACACAGGTGTACACAGGTGGTTCAGCAGAGAGGGCAGGTCGAAACGGGGCAGGAGGCATATTCAGAAGACACAAAAGCGGAAATAAAACAGAAGAGGCCCTCCCAAAAGGACAGTCGTCCACAAACCTCAGAGCAGAATCGATGGCCCTCCTGCGAGCACTGACACTACTTCAAACACAAAGGCAACCACCAACAAAAATAGCTGTATTCACAGACTGCAGAGTACTATTAGAGACACTACAAAAAACAAACAACGAACCACTGTTATCAGAGATCAGAGCAGAACTGGGAAAACTCCAGAGATCCTCAACAATAGAGCTCCAGTGGCTATCCTCCCATTGCGGAATCACGGGAAACGAGAGACCTGACGCTCTAACAAAAGATGACTGCAAAAAGGGAGAATTTAATCATCGAGTACCAAACAGAACAATCAAGAACATCATCAGAAATCAGTATATACACCAATGGAGAGAAGACAGAAACACGAGCAGTACACTAGACCCAGTTCACCAATTCAAAAGAAATCAACAAACTACCTTATTTCGCCTGAGAACTGGACATTGCAGACTACTAGAACATCTATACTGACTGAAGATCTCACACACCGATGAGTGCCCACGTGGAACACGGGGCAGAACCCTGAGTACATTCTACAGTAAAGCCCAATCTATAAGGAAATGAGATGCCAGACCTGGCCAGAGGGTGCAGAGCTGAGACAAAAGCTGTGGGGCAGCCGCTCCTACCTTGTGAAGACTACATACTTCATCATGGCGACTGACTTGCAGATATAGCATGACCAAAATATCCTGAACGCATAGAAGAAGATACTTAAATAGTGTAAACATGTGACAAGATTGCCCGTACTGAAAGATAGAGACTTTATTAGTTTAGACAGATGTCAAGATGCGTATACTTACAGACATAGACTAATCAAGTTTAGACCGATGTCAAGGATAGCTCCAAACATACACGAAACGGAAGCTCAAAGCAGGCAATATTGCTCCGCAGCAAGAAGAAGACCATATATACACACAACCGATTGATCGAGATATTAGGAAACCACTACAGAGGTATGGAATGAAACTAGTATAAGTCACGCTGATATGATGGTATATTAAAGTAATTGTAACCACGCCTAATGATATAAGCGGACAGATGAAAAGATACGATAACACGTTTTTTGTTTGAAATCAGAAAGACCTTCTTGCTACAAGAAATACCAATGTAGCTAAATTATTGTATTACGTCATTATGTAAAATAGTTTTGTTGAACAAATTTCATTCGCATGGTTGGAATCCGCGCGGGTATTTGCAGGGCTAAAAAACAAATGCATTTTGTCCAACAAGTCGTGTGTTGAAGAGAAGAAAAGATTCCTTTAAGACGCCAGTGTGGCATATTGGAAATAAAGTGTTGGGCTCATATTTTTCTTGACCAACGGCACAATAGAGGTGACGTAGCCAACAGCACAATAGAGGTGATGTAGCCAACAGCACAATAGAGGTGATGTAGCCAACAGCACAATAGAGGTGATGTAGCCAACAGCACAATAGAGGTGATGTAGCCAACAGCACAATAGAGGTTATGTAGCAAACAGCACAATAGAGTTGATGTAGCCAACAGCACAATAGAGGTGATGTAGCCAACAGCACAATAGAGGTGATGTAGCCAATAGCACAATATAGGTGATGTAGCCAACGGCACAATTGAGGTGATGTAGCCAACAGCAAGTCGGCCGCGTTTACTCTTCCAGATTATCCTGGTACCCAACGTTTTAGGCTGCGTCGACAATGCAAGAGACGTTTGCGATCGGAAAAATCCCGCATCAAATAGGGACCGAACATCTGCGCTACCACACGGCTCCCTGACGTAGTGTGGATGCAAGTTGTTATATTTCACTCTCGACAGAAGAAATACGTATTACTTACAGTAGTTTTGAACCCTTGGTCAGCAGGCCGCTTATCAAACTGTTCGACCACCAGATATTAGCCAGTGCAAAGAAAAAGCTCACCACACGTAGCCTAGCCCTCATTTGAAACATTTATACGATACATATATGAGCAGTGGTGTAAACAAAATAACTGAACATCATTAAAACGTTATCCCGTTGATGTGACTTATACTGCCAACGAATAATAGTCGCTGGCACATGTACTCGCCACGAAGTCTGCAGGCTAGTTTTAAAAAATGACACCCTGATTAACAAACAGAAGTCAGTGTAACGAGGTCTTTAACACTTCAACGATGACAACAGCGCAGATTATTGGGCCTCCTTCTGTTCTAATCAAAATGATACCTCAAAAGCCCCAACAAGAAACCACAAACTATAATTATGGCCATTTTTCCCATTTGTGAAGCCCCACTGTGAGATTCATTGTTTTAGGTTTTTAAATATTTTTTTTTTAAATCTTCATTATATAAAAAGAACTGGCAATGTTAACCAAACTGAAAATAAGGACATTGCCTTAACGGACATATCTACAGGCAATATTAATGAGTCTTAATTGTTATGGTGGCTGCATTTTATATGGGCTTCAGGAAAGATAAAATGTCAAAACATGTTATTAATCTGACGCGAAAGCAGTAATATTGATGGCGATTAATGTAATGAATCCAGTAATACTGATGGCGATTAATGTAATGAAACCAGTAATATTGATGACGATTAATGTAATGATTAATGTAAAGATCTGGCAAAGATGGCGCCGTAACTGGCTGCGAGTCTACATTTCTCTACTGTTTTGGATCATTATGGATGCCGCCAGACCACGGATTTGCCTGGAATTCACACTAGTCGACGACTTACACTTGTGTTCACGGATACATGGAGTTGTTTTCCGTCTGGACTTGTTATTTCGTTCTTTTTTTTGTGATTTCTTCCGTCCGTTTATCCTGGTCTGGACGCCGGCTGAATGGCGCTACGCTTATACCTGTGTCGTATCTAACGGGTTAGTTCTGCCGGTTCACCTTCACGAATATGGCGTGTAGAAATTTTAGATGCTACTATGATGAACTGAATACAGCTGGGGAGTGATGCCAGACTCACTCACACGCTGAGTGTTGTCCATACGACCTCTGGTGGTTATCGAAAAGGCACGACAAACTGCGTTAGATGCCTTCCCACCTTTCTACCCTGCGGGTTATATGTTTACGGAAAGGCTTCGGTGGTAACCCTGAGGCAAAATCTGCATCCTATGCTATCTCCAGTCGTCTCGATAAATGTCTTGCCACTGGCAAAAGGTAGCTTAGGCTCTGTGAGTGAGGTTGACAAAAGGCGCAGTTTCTTCCTCACTTTAATCCAAATCTCCGCGCAAGTCACCCATTTCAGCGGACACAGCCAGCGATACGACTGTCCACACGGCTGAACAAAGAGAGTGGTCTTCATCACTTGTGATGGACAACTATCAATGTAATGAAGCCAGAAATGTTGATCTTAGTATAATCAAGGTTCGTTCCTTGCTTAATGGAACTTAAGGTAATCAACAACAAAATTAAGTCCGCAACAAAGGTATAAACCTATAAACTCAAATTTATTTGTGACCAATATGAGCTTTTTGGTTTTGAATGATTGATTGAATGTTGATGTCAGTGTAAGAGAAGTAGGATTGTTGATGTTGTTGTTGTTGAATGCCCACAATGGATAGATTTACTCTTTTGTGTGACCATAAAAAAGATGACGGTTTGTTGTAGCTTTCCTCATACCCCGAGCCTGCTGATGAAGGTGGATCGGGGTCCTCCAGGCGGTTGAGTTATGATTGGCTACATCTGCATATCGTTCACTATTACGGGGATCACGCCGATTCCTCACCTAGTTAGCCAGGCCGCCATGAAAACAGCCCGTTTCCAGGGAGGACTACAGGGTAGTCGAGGTGGGGATCTTGGCCAATATATTTTATCTGACTCTGACTAACATGTCTGATCAGCATGTTTTACCTGACTTTGACTAACATGTCTGATCAGTATGTTTTACCTGACTCTGACTAACATGTCTGATCAGTATGTTTTACCTGACTCTGACTAACATGTCTGATCAGTATGTTTTACCTGACTCTGATTAACATGTCTGATGTTTTACCTGACCAGACGTTAGTCTTCGTCCCGGATTGTTGATGTTAATATATACTTGTAATACATCATCATCATCATCATGTAGCATGTCCTTTGTAGAACGTCGCTCCTACCACAGTTTGTCTGAAAGAAACTCGTTCTCTTGCCAAAACACCAGCCTCCGCCACAGTCATACTCAGGCATTCCTGGATATCTTGGTGCCATCATCTTCTTGGTCTATCCATTCCTCTTTTGCCTGGCACCATACCTTCCATCACCGTTCTCTCAAGACCGTTGTGTTTCTTGATGTGACCAAAGTATTTGCATTTTCTAGCCAAAATGGAATTGATAAACGAGTTCTCCTCTATGCTCAACTCTTGCCGAATGTCTACATTTGTTTTTTTCTCTGTCCAGGGTATTTTGAGGATCTTTCTGTAACATTTTGACTCGAAGGATTCGATTCTTTGCCTAAAAGTTTTGGTAATCGCCCATGATTCACGACCATAAGCTGCCACAGGAAAAACACAGGCTCTCAAGACTTTTACTTTTATCATTTTGTTGGTGCTCTGCCATAATTTCTTCAGGCTGTTCAGTCTCTGCATTGTCATAGCTAATCTTATTCTGATTTCTTTTGAGCAGTCACCATTTTTGTCAATTCTGGAGCCCAGATATTCAAAATGTGTGACCTGATCTATTTCCGCACCACCCACTGTAAATTTATGCTGACAATGTCTTATAATATGAACAGTAATATTGGCGTAAGTGTAATTATGGTTAAATTTTAGGGTATTTGTAATGGAGGTAGTAATCTTGATGTGAGTGTACTAAGGGTAGTAATATTGATGTGAGTGTACTAAATGTAATTTTTGTTTTGTTTTTTGCGTTCACCTTATTTCTCTAATCCACAAGGCGGTGTGCGTTGTACTGAGGTTTTTATTTTGCACCTGTCAGTCCAGTGCATCCGACTTCAGCATGCATTTTATGTAAGAGTCCGCTTCCTCCTGCATTTTCTAAGGGTTTGCTTCCCCGGGGTAACAGGTGGTGCTGTGATGGAGATCGAACACAGTGCCATCTGGTTGTGAGCCGTGCCACTTTAACCACTAGGCCACGCCTCACCCTATTGAGGGCAATGATACAGACGTCAGTGTAACGAAGGTTAAAATGGTGGTGTATTTGTAATGAAGTTAGTAATGTTGACCTATGTATTGAAGACAGTAAAAGGGATGTCAATGTAATGTGGTGAGTAATGTGGATGTACATGCAGTAATGTCAGTAATATTGATGTATATTAAACGAGGATAGCAATATGGATGCGTAGCTAGGATAGTAATGATGATGTCAGTGTAATGTGGTGAGTAATGTGGATGTCTATATAATGAGGGCAGGAAGGTTGATGTCGGTGTAACGAATGCAAACATGATTCTTTGAACATAACGAATACAGTAACGTTGATGTTAATGTAATGAAGGCAGTAATGTTCGTGCCAATGTAACCAATACAGTAACGTCGATGTTAATGTAATGAAGGCAGTAATGTTCGTGCCAATGTAACCAATACAGTAACGTCGATGTTAATGAAATGAAGGCAGTAATGTTCGTGCCACTGTAACCAATACAGTAACGTTGATGTTAATGTAATGAAGGCAGTAATGTTCGTGCCAGTGTAACCAATACAGTAACGTTGATGTTAATGTAATGAAGGCAGTAATGTTTGTGCCAGTGTAACCAATACAGTAACGTTGATGTTAATGTAATGAAGGCAGTAATGTTTGTGCCAGTGTAACCAATACAGTAACGTTGATGTTAATGTAATGAAGGCAGTAATGTTCGTGCCAGTGTAACCAATACAGTAACGTCGATGTTAATGTAATGAAGGCAGTAATGTTCGTGACAGTGTAACCAATACAGTTCGTCGATGTTAATGTAATGAAGGCAGTAATGTTCATGCCATTGTAACCAATACAGTAACGTTGATGTTAATGCCGATAAGACAACACTGTTGTTGTTAATATATTGATGTGGTAATTTTTATTTCATTATGATGAGGATAGCATTGTTGATGTTAATTTAATGGAGAAAATAATGTTGAAGTAAATTTAATTATTTTTGTAATATAGATGACAATGTAATGATATAAATAATGTTGATGTTTGATGTACTGAAGGCATTACCGTTGACATCAATATACTGATGGTAGTAATGTTGAAGCTGCAGTGCTGATGATGTCATTGTAAGGAGCCCAGTGATGTTGATATCAATGTAATAGCGAATGCATAATCTTGATGTTATGTAATGATGGTATTAATGTTGATGTCGTTGTTATGATTGTAGTTAATGGACTGGACCCATACATGCACCGACGGTTCTTTAACAAACACAACACAGAACGGAGAGGCAGGGGTATTCCTGAGCCTACCAAATGGTAGAAAAATAACCCGGTCAGTGGCACCTGGAAAATTCTCAAGCAATTTCAGAGCGGAGGCAGAGGCACTGAGTGCTGCAGTAGAAGCAATGCTCACAGGTGAAAGAAATGAAAGCCAGATAGTCCTGTTTACAGATGCCCTGGCCGTAGTTACAGCACTAAAAAGCAAGAAAAATACTGAACTTAATGATTTAAGAGCAGTACTCTGTCAACTATGCCAGCAGTCCGCACCACAAAGAGTAGTGGTACAGTGGGTTCCATCCCACTGTAACATCCAAGGCAACGAGGAGGCAGACAGACTGGCAAAAGAAGGTGCAAGACTACCACAACCAGACCCTAGTGTGACCTACGAAGAGTAAAAAAGGCTTATTAGGGCCTGATACTTGGCCAAGTGGGAAACAGAATATACTGGCTACACAAAAAACGATGCCTAGTACCAGTTTAACAGACTCCGCACAGGCCACAACAGACTGAGGTACCACCTATTCAATAAACTGAAGATAGGTGGCACTGACGAATGCACTTGTGGTACCGGGAAAATGACCGCTGAACATCTGCTGCAAAACTGCCCGACATACGAGGACCAGAGAAAGCATATGTGGCCATCACCAGTGGCAACACTAGACAAGCTCTATGGCAGTGTCGACAGCCTCAGGATGACCGCTGCTTTCTTCGAACAAATACAGGTTGACGTCTGACAGCGTACGAAGAAGAAGAAGAAGAAGAAGAAGAAGAAGAAGAAGAAGAAGAAGAAGAAGAAGAAGAAGAAGAAGATTGTAGTTATGTTGTACCCAAATGATGTATTATTATTGGTTTTGATAACAGTTACGGACATGACAAACAACTGGAGGCGTGTCACTGACATTCAGCGCAGTCAAAACCTGGTTTCTGTGGATGGGAAAGTTGCCTGAAGCATCCTCTGTTGGACTAGTCCATTGCCGATAGTGTTTACCTCCAATCTAATGGGCAGTGAGGCTGTATGCGCTTCCTGGAATGAGCTGTATGCAGGCGACGGTAAGGATTGCTTATGTATGTTTTTAACAAATAAACCACCAGGTGTCTCTATGGGTTCTGCGAGAGGTCTCTCGTGGTTTCATGAGAGGACTCTTGTGGTTTCACGAAAGGGCTCTAGTACTTCCGCTGAATGTCTCTAGTGGTTCTTCCAGAGTTCTATGGTTGTTCAATGAGAGGTGTCAAGTGGTCTCACCAGAGGTCTCTATTGGTCTTGTCACAAGTCTTGTGGTCTGGTCACATGTCTCTAGTGGTGCCGTGGGAGGTCTGTAGTGGTTCTGCGAGAGGTCGTTAGTGGTCTCGTCAGAGGTCTCTAGTGGTCCCACCTAAGGTCTCTAGTGGTCCCGCCAGAGGTCTTTATTGTGTTCGTCAGAGATCTCTATCGGGGCCGTGAGATGTATCTAGTGATTCCACAAAGATGTGTAGTGGTTCCTAAAAAGGTCTCTAATGGTTCCGAGAATGAACGCGAATGAATAAAAAATAGTGTTTTTTTTCTTCTTCAACTTAGCTCGAAGCTGTGGACAGTGACTGGCAATCCTTGTATGCCATTAAGTAGTTATTATACCCTACTTGGAATTCTGGTATTCAGACAGACAGGTGTATCCCTGATGTCAGGTAGCCAAAGGCTATCCTTAGTACATTTTTTGCTGCACATTTGTTTTTATACAAGGCCTGAGGGGAGGTAGGTTTGCTTATTGAGTTTGAATTTAATTACCTTTATAATTTGTTCCAGACAGCGGCTTATCGATTTTAAACAGTTAGTGGTTCTTTTGCGTTCACAGCGCACACGGGATATATGAAGTTTGTTCGCCCATCTCTAATATGACTAGGTGCTGGTCCCACATCCTTTTAAGACCAGGGGACGGTTGATACTTTAGGGTTTCGAAACCTCGCCGTTTCGTGTTTTCGTTTCTTGACAAGCAAATGGCTTTATCTCTTATCTGTAGCGACCCCTAATATACAATATTTTCTGTTAATTCTGTTTGGACCTATGCTATTTAGAAGCTTTGCTTTTCACATTGTCTCCAAAATGTAATGTTGAATGTATAATACAGATCAATCAACAGATTATATACAATTATTATAACGAGGGATTTCAAATTAAAACCTTTAAAGTGGAATTGAAATTAGAAAAAAAACCACGCATTTGTATTATAGCTTGTTATATGGTTGCTAAGGATGTCAAGAGTACCATCCGTACCATCACTGTGCAGACGAACACCATGTCGTCATAAATCCATTTAAAAGATGACCACTCCATCATTGACATGCATTGAAGAGGAGCAGCGTTGTGTTATCCGTTTTTGCTTAGCAACTAAGGGATGAAACCTGCCTATAGAAATTCATCGACGAATGAAGGTTCAGTACGATGATACGTTCTTTCACTCCAGCAAGTGTATGAGTAGGGTAGGAAGTTCCAAACCAGCGTGAGTTCTGTGCCAAACTGTTCACGACCGGGTTTAGCACACCGAGTAGTGACCCCAGAGTCGATTGCAGCCGTTGACCGCCTTGTAAAGGAACATCACCGGTTGACTGTAAATGCCACTTACTGTAGTAAAAGGCATGTATCACCGTACTGGACTTTCATTCTCCGACGAATTTATGTAGGTCCCCCCTCCCCCCCCCCCCCTTTCACTGCTAGAGCAAGACAGATAACAGACCGCTGCTCCACTTGGTAACATCTTTATGTTTACACCTTACTATTCACGTAACCTTATCTTGACCTACCGATATTATAATGTTTTGTCTAGGTCTTCCGCGTGACTTTACAATTATTTCAATGGTAAATTCAGGGTAAACTGTTTTTTAGAAAGGCTTAAATAATCGAACCGTTAGTTGGTTTACTTATGAATTATCTTAAACCAAGTCATTCTCTGACAGTCTCTTCAATTTCTTCTCTCATTCACAAAGTCACTTTCCTACTCATTATTACACTAGTTCTTATTCATTTACCAACCAAGTCATTCTTTCGCTCACTCTCACACCCTCGCTCTAATTCACACGTTAGATATTCCACCCTCACACACTCTTCACACAATGATTCTGTATTTCACTGTCACACCCTCTCTCTAATTCACACGTTAGATATTCCCTCCTTTCACTCTCTTTCACACAATGGTTCTTTCGCTCACTCTCACACCCTCTCTCTAATTCACAAATTAGATATTCCTCCCTAACACGCTCTTTCACACAATGATTCTGTATTTCACTCATGTAGTTCCTCCCTATTTCACTTTTTCAATCCCATATTCTTTCACCTTCACACTTGTCCTGTTACCAAATCACTCTCTCTTTAATCCACTCTTTCTCATTCTCTCTTTCACTCAAACGATCACATTTACTCACTTTACACTTTCTCTGTCACATAATTACTATTACGTTCGCTGATGTATTTACTCATCCCCCCGTCCATCTCATATTCGCTTTATCTCCCAATCTCTCTCAATATCACATATGCACTCCCTCCACCCTCTCACTCCCTCCCACCGCAATCATATTCTCCCATCTCACATTTTCTATATCTCCCATTTACTCTCCCATTTACATATCTCTCACACACCCAGCCTCAATAGTGTCCTCTACCACATAACACACTCCCCATTTCTCACATATCACTAGCCCCGACAATTTCTCATCCCACAACATATTCCCTATATCTTCCACGTCGACATTTCTTCCTCTTCAAACATCTCAATCCGCATCTCCATAACATCCCTAAGCCAGTCAATATCTCACATAATCAATAACGTTCCGCCCCCCCCCTCCCCCACACACACAAAGCTCTTGCCCCTCCATCCATACACCAGAGCAGCCGAGAGAGCTTCCACTTATCACCGACCTAGACCAGACATAGAGATATCTGTTTTATGAACAATCATATCTCACGCAAACATTCAACCGGGGTGTGCCTAGAACGTTATTGATTGAGATCTGTCAGAGCTACAAACATCCCTGCCCTTGATACTGGCAGATTTGATCCCGAAAATTGAGATGAATAATTTGCACTGCCCCAGCTATGATACCTCCAAGCTTTCTTTCTATTATTATAGTTGTCGCGTCTGATATCTAACAGAAAACATATATGGCTGGCTACGTTACTTTGACCATGAGCGGATAAGGTAAATAGCACGGCAATCAATGAAAAGGCAATCCTGAGACTGCAAGAGTTAGGGAACACAAGTAGGTCGAACGGGGAAGAGCTGGCGAGAGGGCGAATCGAATACAACCAGTGATCGAGATGAATTGACAGCATCTGTACATTTCGTTATCGGCTGAAAGAGACTGGGCCATCAATGGATCTATCCAGATTATCGTTAATGGGCCATCAATGGATCTATCCGGATTATCGTTAATGGGCCATCAATGGGTCTATCCATATTATCGTTAATGGGCTATCAATGGGTCTATCCAGATTCGACGGCATTCGTTGTCCTCAACGTAAATATAAAAAATGCTTTAATTCAATATGCTGCAGACATGAATCTCCACCCATGAGATGGAGAGATTGCCGGAGTAAAGCCCTTGATCCAACATGGTACTATAAAACAAACGACCGCATTGAGTTTAAACAACATTTGCCTACTTGACATCAGGCACTGTAAATATCTGATGTAATACTAGGAGTACAGATTTATACTGCAAATTACGAAGCTATTTTCTGACCACATCCCGGATGCAGAAATAAATACGTACAATACTCTCCTTACCGACATGCATTGCTGTAGGACTGGGTCCTTAGGCCTGTGTTCAGTAACGTGTAGACTCCATATGGATTCGATAAAGGTCTCTAAGGATTCCGTCAGAGTTCGTGACTGGATACAATAAACGTTTAGTTTTTTGTTGTTCATCTCTTTAAAAAGAAATTAGTTGGCAGCTGTGAATAGAGACCGAGCAGTTCTGAATGTTACCACGCAATAATAAGTTATATTCCATTTAAATACCCATTTGATCTGTTATGTTAAAAATCGTTTAATCAACCATTCAAAATCTTATCAGTTTTCATATGAACACAGGATTTCAAGTAAATGTAAGCACGTCAACCAATGTTGACCTATCTGTACCTGTTGAAGTGCATATGGCTTCAGGTTTCTACATGATAAAATAGCCAACCCATGCTCAACCCCTTCCCCCAATCCCACCCCCCAATAGTCACTTCGTACGACATGTTTGGTAGGTTACAGCACTACTCATATTTGTTCCTCTTTTCGAGCCCTGGCAACACTCGGCTTAACAGCTTTGCTATTCAATGTTGTGGGAGGGGAGACTAACGTCTGGTTAGTCAAAACTTACTGATCGGGCATGCGAGTCAGGACCAAGACACACATCTCACTTTCATGTAGGTCTCACTGGAAACGGCGGCTGTTTTCATGGCATCCTGGCTAACGAGGTGGACGATCGACGTAACCCCCCCGCCCCCCCCCCCCCCCCCCGTAGCAGTCAACGACACGCAGATGAAGTCAAGCACAGATGAAGTCAAGCACAGCACAATCGCCTGGAGGACCCTGGTTCGCCTTCATCACCACGTCCGGTGTGTGAGAAAAGATACAACAAACCACCACTTGACGCCCTTTTCAGGGCACACAAAAGAGTAATCTTACTCAACGGTGGAGATTCAACAACAGCATCAACTATTTCTGTCCTTCCTTCAAGCTGTCCCTCGTTATGTCCCTCTTGCTTGCGATTCTGCCCGTTGTCACCTTGTGCTCCAATCAACCTCTTCTCATGACTTGCCCGGAAAACGATAACGACTGTGTCCTGATTTTTGTTGTACGATGTCTTTGTGTCGGTGTCTCCTCAACTACCACGTTATCAACTTTCTTTGCAGTCCATGGGATTCTCAATATACTTCTGTTCTGTAAAACCACATTTCAGCTGCCTCCAATGAGTCCTGTGCTTGCCTGCTGATTGTCCATGACTAGCTGCCGTATGACAGTACAGGTTCCATGTAGCATCTAAGAATTCTCTTTCTTAATTCCAGTTAGACTTGATTTTGGCTGGGCTACTCAGTTCTTTATTTCACAAGTTCATCTCATATCAGATCTTATGTGGGTGCCAACAAATTGAAATTTGTGGATTTGTTCTAATTTTGCTTTGCTCATCTTAATATAGTAATTTGAATATTTGTGTGTTTTTAGTTACTACCATTACTTTTGATTTAAGCAATGCCTTTATTTTCGCTTTTAATAACTTCCATGTTAATAATTATTTCTAAGTTGACTCATTCTGTGCAATCAACAAAGTCTTTCACAGTGTAACGCAAGTTATTTATGTTCTGTCCTCCAACTGATATTCCTGGCATTTCCTCTATGGATCGCAAGACAAATTAGATGTACAGAGAGAACAGGTCAAGCGACAGCACACACTCCTATCTCACTCCCTTTTTTAAAATCTGCCTGAAGTTTTCAAATTTGTTATCAATTCGTATAACTGCAGTCTGTTCCCAGTACATATATTGAATCACTCTAAGGTACTTGCCATCGACATGTAGCTCTTCCAGCATATGGATCAATTCTCTGTGCTGTACCCTGTCGAATGCCGTAGCATATTCCATGAGACGTATATATACATTTGTTTTCATTTCTATAGCTCTCTGGATTATTGTTCTTAATATATACATGATATTAGTTGTGCCCTTGCCTCACATTAAACCCCAAAGCTCATCGTCGAGTTGTTTCTTGCCCTTACATTTCTCAGGATGGTTCGTAGAAGCAGCTTTGACTTGTGACTCAAAAGGCAAATTTTGCTGCGATCTCCACATTCAATGGCTCGAGGTTCCTTTGGCTGTGCTGCTAATATGACTTCATCAAGTTATTTTGGATGTAACCACAGTCATATATATATATATATATGTTCCGTAATTATGTTCTATCTATTTATCTATCTTCAGTTCACTTATGTCGTTAGAACCTCCTTTGTTTCATATTTTTTGGCAGGTGAAAATCCACTGGTGACTTGCCAGCACCTTTTAGCCCTTGGAATATACAATCGCCTATTTTTTAGACTGGTGGAGGTAGAAACGTAAATTTGAGCAAGATAGACCCGCAGCCTGCCAGGCGCCATCTAAGCCACTCCGCTAACCACATAACCAAGACCTGTTATTATGGCCACACAGTCCCCTTTTTTTCGGACATATTCTCTATGTGGCGAGAATCCCTAAAATAGTTTGAGTAGATTTTTAACTTTGTACTTTTTGCCCGAGAAATGGCCGTTAGGCCTATTTTTTCGATGTCCAACTGCTAAGGTATTTTTAACATGCGCGTCACTGCCCACGGGTGTCTGGTCTCACTACTCAGAGATCATGAAAATATTTACCGGATGATCAACGTGAAAAAATCCCGGCTTCTACACCGGGATTTGAATCCATGACCTCCAGCACCCGAAGGAAGAGCTGGAGATCACTGGGTCCCCAGTAATTATGTTGCAAACCTTTAATTCAAAATCTCCCGTGGCAGTAATTTCCTGTATTGTTATTTAATCTGGTCCTGGTGTCTTTCCTTTCTTTATATTTTACAGGGCGTCTTTTACCTCTGTCTCCAATATTGAAGGTCCGTCGCAATCTTTCTGCTTATTTAAGTCTAGTCTGTTGTCATATAACTTACTGATGAATTTTGTCCATCTGTCGATTATTGTATCCTTTCTCATCTCTCCGTCTTTTGCTTTCAAACATCTAGTGATCGTGTGTGGTCTTATTTCTGTTAGTCCATTTATTCGTAGTTTGTGATCTGTTTTGTGTTTAGCTGCGAGTTCTAGGCATGTATGGTCCAACCATGTTTTTTTCGACTGCCTGCACTTGTATGTTATCTCTTCGTTCAGCTTATTGTACTCAGCTTTGTTCTATTTTCTTTTCCGTCTTTCATCAATCAAGTTTAATATGTCGCTAGTCATCCATTTTTTCTGTTTTGCCTCTGGAAAGGTTTCTTTATACGGTTGCTGAGTTGAATCTTTAAACGTTTCGCATTGCCGTTCAATGCGCAGTACTACTTCCATTGTTTTGAATCTATTCTTTACTGTGACGCTAACCTCTCTTTCATCTATGTGTTTGACTTAATCAATTTTATGTCTATATTCATATTCTTTATGGTCTTTCTTGTGTTTTTTTAACTTTATTCTTATATAGGCGGTTATTGGCACAGGATCATTGTTAAATTATGCTTCTGGCCTTGTTTTGGACGAAACAAGACCATTCCGGAATCTTCTGGGCGCCATCGTGTAGCTAATTTCTTCTTCTTCTTCGTCTTCTTCTTCTTCTTCTTCTTCTTCTTCTTTTCAAACACCCGCTACAAAGCCATGAAAAGAGCTTTGCAAAAGTAACAGGATTTTGTAAGGAGAAAGGAATGCCTTGTTTCAAAGTTTACAGGTTGACTGCAATATTTGCATCTTTCGGTCCGACACATCCGTCTTCAGCAGCGGCTTTTGAGTTTTGGGTTAGCTATCCCTCTTCAAACCCTTCTCATTAGCCAGTCTGCTATTTTGCAGCATATTACTCAGTATCACCGCGTGTAGGCATAGAAGGGACTTGGCGGTTCTGGTTCACTGGCACTGCCGCTAGCAGTCAGCTATGGTTTGCTGACCGCTCAGCGCATGCATGCTCACCATCTTGTAGCCAATTCGATTGTGCACATTGTTTTCTGGGTTTTCCCATGTCCAAAGGGGCGTGGGTACTTTGAAAACCGTGTGTTTACTGTGATCATTTCATGGATTCTGGCCAATTCTATCAGTCTATCGTCTCTTTTATTTCTTTATATACACACACACACACACACACACACACACACACACACACACATACATACATATATATATATGTATATATATATATATATATATATATATATATATATATATATATATATATATATATATATATATACACGAAGCGTGTTCAAATGAAACGGACCTTACTGCACCAAGTGAACATACGTACGATGCGCACGATGAAGTCACTTCTAATGTAAACAGCACATACCAACAAAATTTCATTATTTTCCGACTCATAGTTTTCTCATCCGATCGTTGAAAACATGGCGGGTGTGATACGGAATCCATCCAGAGTTGATCAACGAGCGGTGATTCGGTTTCTAACAGTTGAAGGATGTCGACCAGTTGACATTCATCGCAGAATGCAGGCAGTGTATGGTGACAAAAGTGTAGGGAACCTAAGCTCCGGCGACGGTCCATCCGAATTCTTGCACCAATTTTAGTGATGGCATATTCTGGCGCAACAGCAGGTTTTCAACGGTCTGCTGAGGAAACTATGAGTCGTAGGATAATGGAATTTTGCAAACTGTCGGTTGGTATGTGCTGTTTACATCAGAAGTGACGTAGTCATGCGCGTCGTTCGTATGTTCACTTAGTGCAGTTAGGTCCGGTTTCATTTAAACAAGCCTTGTATATGTATATATATATATATATATATATATATATATATATATATATATATATATATATATATATTACATAACATCGGTCAAAACACAGAAATAAGTTGATTGCAGCTTTGGAGAGACACAATATACAGACCTAAAGAAACTAAGAGTAATGCTCTATTAACTTGTTCAAAAGAGTTATTATACACAAGGTTCCATCTCATTGCACCTTCTTGACAAAAACTACATCAGCCTCAAATAGGTATAACTTATGAAGAGGTCAAGGGGTTTACCATGTGTAGATACAGAAAGGAGAGCACACAGGTCATTAACCAATTGACACATATTACCAGTTCAACAAAGGTGAGCAGGTGGTTATCTTTAGACTAACACAAGCCTGAACAGACTGATTTTCCGTTTGTGGAACAAACTAAGGTTATGAAATACAGCAGAATTCCTCTGCAGCACTGATAAAATGACTGTTCAGCATCTACTACAAAGGTGTCCATTACAGTTATGAAGAAAGACTCCGAAAAACTAGCCTATAGTGTCTAGAAAAGAGAAGAATTCGAGGTGACTTAATTCAGGTTTATACAATAATCAAAGGAACGAATAAATTGAACTATAAGAAGTGTTTTTTTCAAAATACAACCACCCACAAGAACAAGAGGGCATAGTTACACATTAACTAAAGAAAGGTCCAGATTAGATTTAGGAAATATTTTTTTACTCAGAAAGTGGTGAATATTTGGAATGCATTGCCACCGGACAATTAATGCATTTAAGAATAGATTGAATGCGCATAGCTTTTAGAGCAAGGACATGTCAATGAAACTGGTTGTATACAGATTCTGCAGAGTCTTCTAAACCAATATAACAAGTTCCGTTAAGTTAAATTAAATTAAAAGGCAGACACTTCGATTCCAATCCACGACCCATATTTTTTGTGAAAGTTGTTCAGTGTGCATAGTTTTTTAAAAACTTGTACGAATTAAATCTTTTATATCTATGATACTTATGCTTAAACATATATTAATAACATGTGCATTGTTTTCCGATGGCTTAAATACATTTGTAAGTTAAATAAAGGCTATACTTTCGACTTTCGTTCATTTTTGACTTTCATCTGAGTACTGCTTTTTAATCGATATCTGTCCGAGTTGCTTGCGTTTGGGCTGTATGTATATACAGAGACGAGAATAGGCCTACTAAAAGAGAGAATGTAAGTAGCGACTTACAGTGTGGTCTAACCACTTAAGAAAGGAAGATACCCACCAATAACGGAATTAAACACCTGTCATTCAGACATTCAACAATCTGTCGAGTGGAGCTGCCTTGAAAGACAGCTTGCTTGCTTGGAATCCTAGTATTCAAACCGGCAGATGTATACCTGCTGCCAGCTTGCTAAAGCTATATGTGAAAGGTTCTTCTTGTGATTTGTTATGGCTTGTGGGGAGGGGTAGGTGGCGCATATTGTAGTAATTCCATCATTTTTCGAAACGTTTGCATGAATAGTGTCTAAAAGCCTGCTCTTTTAGATTTTCAGCTGTCAAGGGACACGTTACGTGCATAACATGTTAACGGGACCTTTGAATTTACCGCGCGATTCCGATAAGACTAGGTGTTTGGTCGCACTACCTCTGAGACCAGAGATCTCTTAAAAGTTGTGGGTTTTAAACACCTACCGTTTCGTTTTTGAGTACCTCCCTACTTTAGCGGACACCGAAGGAAAGCTTTATGTGAATCTGGTCGTGAAGATCTGGTGAAACGTACTGAACGGAGCCATGATACAGCAGTACATGAGATAACATCACCAACGACTCATAGATGGGTACATGCATCACGGTCAGCTAACCAGAGCTGACTAAGACTCTATTCATCCCCCATATGACGGTCCTGGAAACAGGCTGCACTAATCACTAGTGTAATTTGGCTAAGGGGTAATGATTACAGTGGGAAGGCAAACCAGGTACTCAAAAATGTCAACTGAAATAGAATGTTTTGGCTCGAAAGGAGCAGATATCGAAGCTTCGCAACGTCCCTTTCATGACGAAAGCAGAAATGGAAGAAGAAGAAGAAGAAGAAGAAAAAGAAGAAGAAAAAGAAGAAGAAGAAGAAGAAGGAGGAGGAGACGACGAAGAGGGAGAAGAAGAAGAAGACGAAGAGGAAGAAAAAGAAGAAGAAGAAGAAGAAGAAGGAGGAGGAGACGACGAAGAGGGAGAAGAAGAAGAAGACGAAGAGGAAGAAAAAGAAGAAGAAGAAAAAGACAGAAAAAAAAGAAGAGGAAACATATTGATCCAGACTGTTACAGAAGCCTGGAGTACGAGGTGGGGATCAACATTGTGATCATCTTAGGTGTAGTCTTGCTGAGAAGTCTTGCATTGCACTACAGCGTGGGGCAACTAGGTCCAACTTCAGAACACCACGGAATATAAGAAGAAGAGCCAAAGGAAACCTAGTACCAGCGAGCATTCGTCAAGATGAAATAATTCAGTACGCGCAGCATGGAAAACAGCAGCTTGGGGATAAGAGAAAAGAGAAGAAGAAGTTTATTCATCAACATGTGAGATTGTGCAAGCAGACATACACGTCATGTCTGGTCTGTTAGAGAGCTTTATTGCTTCCTGATCTATCGATCTTATCAGAACCATGTTCTAGATTATTACGTGATATGACATGGTGCAGACACAGAGCGTGGCGTGAGAGAGAGAGAGAGAGAGAGAGAGAGAGAATTGTGAGACGGAGAAGAGTGAGTGTGTGAGAGAATTGGGAGAGTGTGAGAGAGAAAGAGGAAGACAAGTATGAGGGAGCGTGGGAGAGTGAAAGGGAGAGAAGTATGAAAGAGTGTGGTAGTGAGGAGAGAGAAGTGTGGGAGAGACAGAGAGAGAGAGTGAGTGAAAGAGAGATGAAGAGAATTAAGAGGGAAAGACAGTGAGATGATGAGAAAGAGAACCATAGAGAAAATGAAAGAGAAATGAGAGGGAGAGAATTGTGAGAGCGTGATAATAAGAAAGAGAACTACGGAGAATGAGGCGGTAAAGTGAGAGGGGGATAAGTGTGAGGGGAAATGGAGATGACAAAAAGAAGAGGAGGAATGTGAGAGGAAGAAGTGTGCGAGCGAGAGGTGTGATAGTGAGAGAGAGAGAGAGAGGGTTGCAATAGTGAGAGCGATAGAGAGAGAGAGGGTTGCAATAGTGAGAGCGATAGAGAGAGAGAGGTGTGATAGTGAGAGCGATAGAGAGAGAGAGAGAGAGGGTTGCAATAGTGAGAGAGAGAGAGAGGTGTGATAGTGAGAGAGAGAGAGGGTTGCAATAGTGAGAGAGAGAGAGAGAGGTGTGATAGTGAGAGAGAGAGAGAGGTGTGATAGTGAGAGCGATAGAGAGAGAGAGAGGTGTGATAGTGAGAGCGATAGAGAGAGAGAGAGAGAGGGTTGCAATAGTGAGAGAGAGAGAGAGGTGTGATAGTGAGAGAGAGAGAGGGTTGCAATAGTGAGAGAGAGAGAGAGAGAGGGTTGCAATAGTGAGAGAGAGAGAGAGGTGTGATAGTGAGAGAGAGAGAGGGTTGCAATAGTGAGAGAGAGAGAGAGAGGTGTGATAGTGAGAGCGATAGAGAGAGAGAGAGGTGTGATAGTGAGAGCGATAGAGAGAGAGAGAGAGAGGGTTGCAATAGTGAGAGAGAGAGAGAGGTGTGATAGTGAGAGAGAGAGAGGGTTGCAATAGTGAGAGAGAGAGAGAGAGGTGTGATAGTGAGAGCGATAGAGAGAGAGAGAGGTGTGATAGTGAGAGAGAGAGAGAGGTGTGATAGTGAGAGCGATAGAGAGAGAGAGGTGTGATAGTGAGAGCGATAGAGAGAGAGAGAGGTGTGATAGTGAGAGCGATAGAGAGAGAGAGAGAGAGGGTTGCAATAGTGAGAGAGAGAGAGAGGTGTGATAGTGAGAGAGAGAGAGAGGTGTGATAGTGAGAGCGATAGAGAGAGAGAGAGGTGTGATAGTGAGAGCGATAGAGAGAGAGAGAGAGGGTTGCAATAGTGAGAGAGAGAGAGAGGTGTGATAGTGAGAGAGAGAGAGGGTTGCAATAGTGAGAGAGAGAGAGAGGTGTGATAGTGAGAGCGATAGAGAGAGAGAGGTGTGATAGTGAGAGCGATAGAGAGAGAGAGAGAGAGAGGGTTGCAATAGTGAGAGAGAGAGAGAGGTGTGATAGTGAGAGAGAGAGAGGGTTGCAATAGTGAGAGAGAGAGAGAGGTGTGATAGTGAGAGCGATAGAGAGAGAGAGAGGTGTGATAGTGAGAGCGATAGAGAGAGAGAGAGAGAGGGTTGCAATAGTGAGAGAGAGAGAGAGGTGTGATAGTGAGAGAGAGAGGGTTGCAATAGTGAGAGAGAGAGAGAGAGGTGTGATAGTGAGAGAGAGAGAGAGGTGTGATAGTGAGAGCGATAGAGAGAGAGAGAGAGAGGTGTGATAGTGAGAGCGATAGAGAGAGAGAGGTGTGATAGTGAGAGCGATAGAGAGAGAGAGAGGTGTGATAGTGAGAGCGATAGAGAGAGAGAGAGAGGGTTGCAATAGTGAGAGAGAGAGAGAGGTGTGATAGTGAGAGAGAGAGAGGGTTGCAATAGTGAGAGAGAGGGAGAGGTGTGATAGTGAGAGCGATAGAGAGAGAGAGAGGTGTGATAGTGAGAGCGATAGAGAGAGAGAGAGAGAGGGTTGCAATAGTGAGAGAGAGAGAGAGGTGTGATAGTGAGAGAGAGAGAGGGTTGCAATAGTGAGAGAGAGAGAGAGAGGTGTGATAGTGAGAGAGAGAGAGAGGTGTGATAGTGAGAGAGAGAGAGAGAGGTGTGATAGTGAGAGCGATAGAGAGAGAGAGAGAGGTGTGATAGTGAGAGCGATAGAGAGAGAGAGGTGTGATAGTGAGAGCGATAGAGAGAGAGAGAGAGGGTTGCAATAGTGAGAGAGAGAGAGAGGTGTGATAGTGAGAGAGAGAGAGGGTTGCAATAGTGAGAGAGAGAGAGAGAGGTGTGATAGTGAGAGCGATAGAGAGAGAGAGAGCGAGGGTTGCAATAGTGAGAGAGAGAGAGAGAGGTGTGATAGTGAGAGAGAGAGAGAGAGAGAGGTGTGATAGTGAGAGAGAGAGAGGGTTGCAATAGTGAGAGAGAGAGAGAGAGAGGTGTGATAGTGAGAGCGATAGAGAGAGAGAGAGGTGTGATAGTGAGAGCGATAGAGAGAGAGAGGGTTGCAATAGTGAGAGAGAGAGAGAGAGAGGTGTGATAGTGAGAGAGAGAGAGGGTTGCAATAGTGAGAGAGAGAGAGAGAGAGGTGTGATAGTGAGAGCGATAGAGAGAGAGAGGTGTGATAGTGAGAGCGATAGAGAGAGAGAGAGAGAGAGAGAGGGTTGCAATAGTGAGAGAGAGAGAGAGAGGTGTGATAGTGAGAGAGAGAGAGGGTTGCAATAGTGAGAGAGAGAGAGAGGTGTGATAGTGAGAGAGAGAGAGAGGTGTGATAGTGAGAGAGAGAGAGGTATGATAGTGAGAGAGAGAGAGAGGTGTGATAGTGAGAGAGAGAGGTGTGATAGTGAGAGAGAGAGAGGTATGATAGTGAGAGAGAGAGAGGGTTGCAATAGTGAGAGAGAGAGAGAGGTGTGATAGTGAGAGAGAGAGAGGGTTGCAATAGTGAGAGAGAGAGAGAGGTGTGATAGTGAGAGAGAGATAGATGTGATAAAAGGAAAGAGAGAGAGAGAGAGGTGTGTGATTAAGTGAAAGATAGAGTAGAGAAGAGAGGGAGTAAAGAGAGAGGTGTAAGAGAGAGAGAGAGGTTTGATAGTGCAAGAGAGTGAGTGTAGATAGAGAGAGAGAGAGAGATGGTGTGATAAGTGAAAGAGAGAGGTGTGATAAGTGAAAGAGAGAGGTGTGATAAAGTGAGAAGGAGAGAAAGGTGTGATAAAGTGAGAGAGATGGAGAGATGTGATAAGGTAAGAGCGAGGTGTGATAAAGTGAGAGAGAGGGAGATATGTGATAAAGTGAAAGAGAGAGAGGGAGAAATGTGAAAATGTAAGAGAGAGGAGTGATAGTGAGAGAGAGAGAGAGGTGTGATAAGGTGAGAGAGAAGTGTGATCAAGTGAGAGAGAGGGAGAGATGTGATACGGTGAGAGAGAGATATGATAAAGTGAGAGAGATGGAGAGATGTGATCAGGTCAGAGAGAAGTGTGATCAAGTGAGAGAGAGGGAGAGATGTGATAAGGTGAGAGAGAGGTGTGATAAAGTGAGAGAGAGGGAGAGATGTGATCGGGTGAGAGAGAGAGAGGTGTGCTAAAGGGAGAGAGAGGGAGAGATGTGATAAGGTGAGAGAGAGGTGTGCTAAAGGGAGAGAGAGGGAGAGATGTGATAAGGTGAGAGAGAGGTGATAAAGTGAGAGAGAGAGGGAGAGATGTGATAAGGTGAGAGAGAGGTGATAAAGTGAGAGAGAGAGAGAGAGATGTGATAAGGAGAGAGAGAAGTGTGATAAAGTGAAAGAGAGTGGGAGAGATGTGATAAGATGAAAGAGAGATGTGTGATAAAGTGAAAGCGAGAGAGAGAGGTGATAAAGTGAGAGAGAGAGAGAGAAAGAGATGTGATAAGGTGAGAGAGAGGAGTGTTAAAGTGGGAATGAGATAATGACAGAGAATCAGGAAAAATGAGAGAAAAAGTGTGTGTGACAGAGAGAGATAGATCTTGACAAACATAATCAGGAAAAATGAGAGAAAAAGTGTGTGTGACAGAGAGAGATAGATCTTGACAAACATAATCAGGAAAAATGAGAGAAAAAGTGTGTGTGACAAAGAGAGATAGATCTTGACAAACATAATCAGAAAAAATGAGAGAAAAAGTGTGTGTGACAGAGAGAAAGATAGATCTTGACAAACATAATCAGGAAAAATGAGAGAAAAAGTGTGTGTGAAAGAGAGAAAGATAGATCTTGACAAACATAATCAGGAAAAATGAGAGAAAAAGTGTGTGTGACAGAGAGAGATAGATCTTGACAAACATAATCAGGAAAAATGAGAGAAAAAGTGTGTGTGACAGAGAGAGATAGATCTTGACAAACATAATCAGGAAAAATGAGAGAAAAAGTGTGTGTGACAGAGAGAGATAGATCTTGACAAACATAATCAGGAAAAATGAGAGAAAAAGTGTGTGTGACAGAGAGAAAGATAGATCTTGACAAACATAATCAGGAAAAATGAGAGAAAAAGTGTGTGTGACAGAGAGAAAGATAGATCTTGACAAACATAATCAGGAAAAATGAGAGAAAAAGTGTGTGTGACAGAGAGAGAGAGATCTTGACAAACATAATCAGGAAAAATGAGAGAAAAAGTGTGTGTGACAGAGAGAGATAGATCTTGACAAACATAATCAGGAAAAATGAGAGAAAAAGTGTGTGTGACAGAGAGAGATAGATCTTGACAAACATAATCAGGAAAAATGAGAGAAAAAGTGTGTGTGACAGAGAGATAGATCTTGACAAACATAATCAGGAAAAATGAGAGAAAAAGTGTGTGTGACAGAGAGAGCTAGATCTTGACAAACATAATCAGGAAAAATGAGAGAAAAAGTGTGTGTGACAGAGAGAGATAGATCTTGACAAACATAATCAGGAAAAATGAGAGAAAAAGTGTGTGTGACAGAGAGAGATAGATCTTGACAAACATAATCAGGAAAAATGAGAGAAAAAAGTGTGTGTGACAGAGAGAGATAGATCTTGACAAACATAATCAGGAAAAATGAGAGAAAAAGTGTGTGTGACAGAGAGAGATAGATCTTGACAAACATAATCAGGAAAAATGAGAGAAAAAGTGTGTGTGACAGAGAGAGATAGATCTTGACAAACATAATCAGGAAAAATGAGAGAAAAAGTGTGTGTGACAGAGAGAGATAGATCTTGACAAACATAATCAGGAAAAATGAGAGAAAAAGTGTGTGTGACAGAGAGAGATAGATCTTGACAAACATAATCAGGAAAAATGAGAGAAAAAGTGTGTGTGACAGAGAGAGATAGATATTGACAAACATAATCAGGAAAAATGAGAGAAAAAGTGTGTGTGACAGAGAGAGAGAGATCTTGACAAACATAATCAGGAAAAATGAGAGAAAAAGTGTGTGTGACAGAGAGAGATAGATCTTGACAAACATAATCAGGAAAAATGAGAGAAAAAGTGTGTGTGACAGAGAGAGATAGATCTTGACAAACATAATCAGGAAAAATGAGAGAAAAAGTGTGTGTGACAGAGAGAGATAGATCTTGACAAACATAATCAGGAAAAATGAGAGAAAAAGTGTGTGTGACAGAGAGAGATAGATCTTGACAAACATAATCAGGAAAAATGAGAGAAAAAGTGTGTGAGAGAGAGAGAGAGATAGAGATAATGACAAAGCGAATCACGAAGAACGAGAGAGTAAAAAATGAGAGAGTGCGAGGTGTGATAACGTGAGAGAAAGATAGAGACAGTGACAAAGAGAATCAGGAAAACTGAGAGACAAAAAGATAGTGAGAGAGAGAGAGGGAGAGGTGTGATAAAGAGAGAGAGGTGTGATAATGACAAAAAGAATCAGGACGAATGAGAAAGCGAGACGTGTGAGAGAGAACGAGATAACTAGTAAAAGAACCAGTGTGGATGAGATAGAGAGAGAGAGAGAGAGAGTGAGAGCGGAACAAGTGCAAGATAATGGGTTAAGAGAACCAGGGAGAAAGAAAGAGAGGGAAAGTGAGATAGAGAAAGTGAGAGAGAGTGAAAGTGGTATAATGAGAACTAGACAGAATGAAAGAGGGAGGGAGAGAGAGAGAGAGAGAGAGAGAGAGAGTTATAGTGTAGGAAGGAGAGACATATCATGAAAGAGAGAGAGAGAGTTATAGTATAGGAAGGAGAGACATATCATGAAAGAGAGAGAGAGAGTTATAGTATAGGAAGGAGAGACATATCATGAAAGAGAGAGAGAGAGTTATAGTATAGGAAGGAGAGACATATCATGAAAGAGAGAGAGAGAGTTATAGTATAGGAAGGAGAGACATATCATGAAAGAGAGAGAGAGAGTTATAGTATAGGAAGGAGAGACATATCATGAAAGAGAGAGAGAGAGTTATAGTATACGAAGGAGAGACATATCATGAAAGAGAGAGAGAGAGTTATAGTATACGAAGGAGAGACATATCATGAAAGAGAGAGAGAGAGTTATAGTATAGGAAGGAGAGACATATCATGAAAGAGAGAGAGAGAGTTATAGTATACGAAGGAGAGACATATCATGAAAGGGAGAGAGAAAGAGAGATAGTGTAGGAAGGCGAGACATATCAAGAAAGAGTGAGAGAGTTATAGTATAGGAAGGAGAGACATATCATGAAAGAGAGAGAGAAAGAGAGATAGTGTAGGAAGGCGAGACATATCATGAAAGAGAGAGAGAAAGAGAGATAGTGTAGGAAGGCGAGACATATCATGAAAGAGAGAGAGAAAGAGAGATAGTGTAGGAAGGCGAGACATATCATGAAAGAGAGAGAGAAAGAGAGATAGTGTAGGAAGGCGAGACATATCATGAAAGAGAGAGAGAAAGAGAGATAGTGTAGGAAGGCGAGACATATCATGAAAGAGAGAGAGAAAGAGAGATAGTGTAGGAAGGCGAGACATATCATGAAAGATAGAGAGAGTTATAGTATAGAAAGGAGAGACATATCATGAAAGAGAGAGAGAAAGAGAGATAGTGTAGGAAGGCGAGACATATCATGAAAGAGAGAGAGAAAGAGAGATAGTGTAGGAAGGCGAGACATATCATGAAAGAGAGAGAGAAAGAGAGATAGTGTAGGAAGGCGAGACATATCATGAAAGAGAGAGAGAGTTATAGTATAGAAAGGAGAGACATATCATGAAAGAGAGAGAGAAAGAGAGATAGTGTAGGAAGGCGAGACATATCATGAAAGAGAGAAAGAGAGATAGTGTAGGAAGGCGAGACATATCATGAAAGATAGAGAGAGTTATAGTATAGAAAGGAGAGACATATCATGAAAGAGAGAGAGAAAGAGAGATAGTGTAGGAAGGCGAGACATATCATGAAAGAGAGAGAGAAAGAGAGATAGTGTAGGAAGGCGAGACATATCATGAAAGATAGAGAGAGTTATAGTATAGAAAGGAGAGACATAACATGAAAGGGAGAGAGAAAGAGAGATAGTGTAGGAAGGCGAGACATATCATGAAAGAGAGAAAGAGAGATAGTGTAGGAAGGCGAGACATATCATGAAAGATAGAGAGAGTTATAGTATAGAAAGGAGAGACATAACATGAAAGGGAGCATGAGTTGTTGAATGTGAGTGTGAGAGTGAGAGACGAGAAGAGTGAGAGAAACATGATGTGAGCAGACATACATTTGATATATTGTCGGTAAAAGGTTCCTGCCGCCCTCCCGATCGATCGGTCGATCAGAACGCAATTCCAGATTATCACATGCCATGCCAGTGTATATACACAGAGCGTGACGAGAGAGAGAGAGCGAGAGAGAGAGAGAGAGTGTTTGTATGTGTCGTGAGGGACAGTGAGAGGGAAAGAGAGTAATAGGGTGAGACAGTAATATTAAGAGGGAGAGTGAGAGTGAATGAGAGTGATATATGAGAGAGTACGAGAGAGGAGAAAATTACAGAGCATGAGAGAGAGAGAGATAATACGAGAGAGCGAGAGTGAACGAGAAATTGGGAGAAAAAAGGAGAGAGTGAGGGAGTAAGAGGGAAAGTAAAGAAAGAACGAGTTAGAGAGTGAGAGGTACTAAGTATTAAGATGTGAGATGGCGAGAGCGAGCGAGTTATGTAATGATAGAGAACGAAAGAAAGAAAGAAGAGAGATATATAAAGTAAGTATTAAGGTGTGAGATGGCGAGAGTGAGGGAGTTATAATGATAGAGAGAACGAGAGAGAGAGAGAGAGAGAGTAAGTGTTATGGTGTGAGATTGCGAGAATCCATAAGGATAGAGAGAATGAGAAAGAAAGTGTAATAGTGAGAGAACATGAAAGTTGTACATGATGTGGTTGCTGGCCTATAGCAAAACACTCTCTAGTCGCCTTTTATGAATATTTTGAAGGTTGTAAGGGTTCTATTATTGTCAACCCTGGTACCCCTTGGTTTGGCCGAGATGTTACTTAGATGTAATATTTTGCGTGTTTCTGTCCACTAACCAAGATCAAAAGAAAATATTCAGAACGCGAATAGGTTACTGTAAACTCCGACACCATTTATTCGACAAAGGGAAAATTGAATACGGGGCCGAGAAGCAGCAGTTGATGCAGCAGCTGACAGCAGCCAGTGACTCATGACTGCCTGCACTAGGCCAGAGAACAAGAGCTGACCAAGGCCATAATCCCTCTCCACGTGGCAGACCAGGAAACAGGCTGCAGTAGTCACTAGTTTTCACTGACCAAGGCCATAATCCCTCTCCACGTGGCAGACCAGGAAACAGGCTGCAGTAGTCACTAGTTTTCACTGACCAAGGCCATAATCCCTCTCCACGTGGCAGACCAGGAAACAGGCTGCAGTAGTCACTAGTTTTCACTGACCAAGGCCATAATCCCTCTCCACGTGGCAGACCAGGAAACAGGCTGCAGTAGTCACTAGTTTTCACTGACCAAGGCCATAATCCCTCTCCACGTGGCAGACTAGGAAACAGGCTGCAGTAGTCACTAGTTTTCACTGACCAAGGCCATAATCCCTCTCCACGTGGCAGACCAGGAAACAGGCTGCAGTAGTCCCTAATTTTCACTGGCCAAGGGATAGGAATTGCAGTGGGAAGCCAAACCCAGTACTAAAAAAACCCAGCTGACATCGGATGTTTTGGGCAGAATGGTGCAAGTATCGCAGTCTCGATGTAAACTACGACACGACGCCTCAACGTCCTTTCAGGACGAACGCAGAAGAAGGAGAAAAACATTGAATACCCGTACATTATCCCGCGAGGGGAGAACTGACCATAAATATAATATGTTTTCCAAGTCTGTTGACTCCATGGAAAGAGCAGAACGATAGCATGACACTCTACAATCAAGTTGATGGATAAACTGCTAAGTCTTAGTCGACTTGTACAGATGCCCCTATGCAGATCCCAGTTTTTACGTGAGCTGGATAAAGCCGGGAGAGGAATGTCCTGCTTAGCGGGCTAGGCTCAAGCAGCTTATTACTCCGCTGCACAGATCCACTGAGGACCAGATCACTCTCATAACCCAGGAAATTGAGGATGCTTACCAGGAGAAAAAGCATGCAGTAGCGGTTTGGGTGGACTTAGAGAAGGCACTTGACAAGGTGTGGAAAGAGGCACTTAAAGTCAAGCTACGAAGAAGTGAAGTTTGTGGGAAAATGTACAGATGAATCATCCACTACCTCAAAAACAGAACAGCCAGAGTTCAAGTACAAGGGCAGATGAGCAAAAAGGTGACACTTAAGCAGGGAGTACCCCAAAGGGGAATACTGTCACCCACACTTTTCCTGGTGTATATAAACAACATCACAGAGAATATACCAAGAAGAGTCCACAGCTCCATGTTTGCAGACGATCTGGCTATGTGGACCTCTGAAAAAAATCTCAGCATAGCAAGAAATCGGATGCAGCAGGCCCTAACATCGCTGGAAGAGTGGGCGAACTCATGGCTGGTCAAAATAAATGAGGAAAAAACAACATGTACGATATTCTCGCTTTCAAACAAACCACAGAACGCCAAAATAAGTCTTAACGGAAAATATCTGCTGCTAAACGATAACCCAAACTACCTGGGAGTCACATTTGATCGGCGCATGACATGGAAAAGTCAGATCGAGGGAAACCGAATGAGAGCCAGACAAAGAATGGCAATCATGAGGAAACTTGCTGGCACAAGCTGGGGAGCAGACAAAAGTATACTAAAGAAAATGTACGCTGAAAGAGTTAGACCAGTTCTCGAGTATGGCATTGTGGCATGGACAACAGCAGCAAAGGCGAACTTTGACAAAATTAGCAAACTTCAAAACCAAGCCATGAGAGTTATAACAGGAGGCACGAAGTCAACGCCACTTGTAGAACTTGAAAAAATTACAAATCTGCAATCCATGACCGACAGAAGAGACTGCAAAGCCTAGCAGCAAGCAGAGAAACTAAGAAGACTGACAGATCATCCAATGCATCAGAGACTAAATAGATTTGGAAATGGGAAACTAAAGCGGAGACACTTTGCAGAAATAGCCAAAGCAAAGATGAACGAAGACCCTATAAACACATTAACAACACCAAAGCCCATCCCTACTGTACGTAAACCTACCTGGAAGCAGCATATATTTCCGGTGGTGGCAGAAAATATACCAGGTATTGGAAACAAGAACATCCAGACTGAAAAAGAAAGAAGAGACATAACCCTGAGGTACATAACGAAAAACTACCCAAGCATGGACTGGACCTATGCATACACCGACTGTTCTGTAACAAACACAACACAAAACGGAGGGGCAGGGGTATTCCTGAGCCTACCAAATGGTAGAAAACTAACACTGTCAGTGGCAACTGGAAAATACTTAAGCAATTTCAGAGCGGAGGCAGAGGCACTGAAGGCTTCAATAAAAGCAATGCTGATAGGCGAAAGCAATGAAAGCCAGATAGTCCTGTTCACAGATGCCCTGGCCGTAGTCACAGCACTAAAAAGCCATAAAAACATTAATGATTTAAGAGCAGTACTCTGTCAACTATGCCAGCAGACCGCACCAAAAATAGTAGTGGTACAGTGGGTTCCATCCCATTGTAACATCCAAGGCAACGAGGAGGCAGACAGACTGACAAAAGAAGGTGCAAGACTACCACAACCAGATTCTAGTGTGATCTACGAAGTCAAAAAGGCTCATTAGAGCCAGATACATGGCCAAATGGGAAACAGAACATACTGGCTAAACACAAAATGATGCCTTTTACCAATTGAACAGAAGAGAGCAGGTCGTGGTCTTCAGACTCCGCACAGGCCACAACAGACTGAGGTACCACCTATTCAATAAACTGAAGATATGTGGCACTGACGAATGCAGTTGTGGTACCGGAAAAATGACCGCTGAACATCTGGTGCAAAACTGCCCGACATACGAGGATCAGAGAAAGCACATGTGGCCATCACCAGTGGCAACACTAGACAAGCTCTATGGCAGTGTCGACAGCCTCATGATGACCGATGCTTTTTTCGAAAAAATTCAGGTTGACGTCGGACAGCGTACAAAGAAGAAGAAGAAGAAGAAGAAGAAGAAGAAGAAGATTACTCCGCTGCGTTGGGGCAGGTGCCGCAGAAAGTGGTTAACCGATGTGCGAGTCCATCTTAATACACTCAGACACTAGAGCAAAGTAGACCCGTAGTCTGTTTAGCGCCAAATATGCAGCTCTTAACAGATCACATAACCATGACCGGTATTATGCTGTCACACAGTTAGTCGCTTCTTACGACATGCCCTCTGTGGGGCAGTGGTGCTATTCTTGTCCTTCACAAAGACCTCGGCGGACCACTCAGGAACGACATAGTAGCGAATTGAACTTGGAACAGAACACAAAGTTCACGAGAGGAGTGATAGAGTCGTCTTTTCGCTCCAAGCGAAGCATGGAACAACATACAGATTCATCTCGCACATGACAAGCATTGGAAGAGCGCGTGGTCGAATAGCTTCGATGCCTGCCTGCCGACAAAGAAAGCAGCGGTTCGAATATGTTGTTTTTCTGTTGGAGGTGAAATAAACAAACATAGCCACTACACAACGTGGTGACAGCAGTGGCGAAGCGGCCTGTTGTCCTCAGCTTTCAAAACCCCTGGACTACCCCAGCAATGGAAAAACGTCGTATGACAGTAAACGATAAGCATCCGAGTATTTGTAGTGGCTTGTCCATAACAATGATTAAACAAGATGGCGTTGCTTGACCCACTTAAACCCTCTTTAGTTACCCTTCACGATCTGCTTGGATGATTACAGTGGTCCTATTCTTTTCAACCCTGGTTCAGTCTGGGAGCATGAGGGAAACAGATGTTAATATTTGAGTGAGAGCATCGAAGCTTTTGTCTGGTCGATACAAGCCAGCACCATTCAAGGCTATCACGTGCTATGCCAATGTGTACATACAGAACGGGTCACGAAATTGAGAGAGACTCTAGAAAGAGAGTGATATCGAGAATGAAAGATAGATAGAAAGAGAGAGAGAGAGAGAGAGAGAGAGAGATAGTCTGATCGAACGAATTATGAAGTAATATACAGAGAGTGAGAGAGATGGTGATAGACAGAGATAGATAGAGAGAGAGAGAGAGAGAGTGAGAGAGAGAGAGAGCGAGCGAGGGAGAAGAGAGTGTAAAAAACAAAGGTCATTCTATTAGCACTGCTCAATCCAGAACGTTCTTAAAGATTTAAATCTATAAATTGCGCGTGTAGCAGGCAAAGCACACACTTCAAGAACAGGTCAGATTCTTAATCGATAAACTGAAAAAGAGATACAGGAAGAATGGAGAGCACTCCTGGAGATGGGAGATACAGGAAGAATGGAGGGCACTCCTGGAGATGGGAGATACAGGAAGAATGGAGAGCACTCCTGGAGATGGGAGATACAGGAAGAATGGAGAGCACTCCTGGAGATGGGAGATACATGAAGAATGGAGAGCACTCCTGGAGATGGGAGATACAGGAAGAATGGAGGGCACTCCTGGAGATAGGAGATACAGGAAGAATGGAGAGCACTCCTGGAGATGGGAGATACAGGAAGAATGGAGAGCACTCCTGGAGATAGGAGATACAGGAAGAATGGGGAGCACTCCTGGAGATAGGAGATACAGGAAGAAGGGAGGACACTCCTGGAGATAGGAGATACAGGAAGAATGGAGGACACTCCTGGAGATAGGAGATACAGGAAGAATGGAGGGCACTCCTGGAGATGGGAGATACAGGAAGAATGGAGAGCACTCCTGCTGATAAGAGATACAAGAAGAATGGAGGGCACTGTTGGAAATAGGAGTTACAGGTAGAATGGAGGGCACTCCTGGAGATAGGAGATACAGGAATAATAGAGGGCACTGTTGGAGATAGGAGATACATGAAGAATGGAGGTCAGTCCTAGAGAGAGCAGATACAGGAAGAATGGAGGGCACTGTTGGAGATAGGAGATACGGGAAGAATGGAGGGCATTGTTGGAGGTAGGAGATACGGGAAGAATGAAGGGCACTCGTTGAGATAGATGGAGAGAGTACGATGATGTGAAAAAGAGACGGGTCGTCTGATAGATTGTGATTCTGCTGCACTCTGTGTTATTAAATTAGTGTGTGAGAGATCTAAATGTGACATGACAAATAGACAGGCAGATAGACAGACTAAACCACTTACACACCTACACACAAATACATAAATACATACATGCATATTTACATACAAACATACATACACATACATACACATACACACACATACATACATACAGACGCACACACACACGCACACACACACATACATACATATAGACCACCCAACAGGGTTGTATTTGGGCCCAGAATCCTCATCATGTAAAACATATTGTTACGGAAACCACCCCTTCAAGTGCACCACGCATTATGCTCTGATACAGGCTTCCAGTGAGGGGCCAACTGCTGTGATGGTTCAAGAATGTGTACGAGTTTGTAAAAATAGAGGAATAAATATATACACTGACATACACATACACATATATATATATACATATATATATATATATATATATATATATACATATATATATATATATATATACATATATTTATTTATATATATATATATATATATATATATATATATATATATATATATATATATATATATATATATGTATTTCACATTTATATCATGAGATATTGTTTCTAGAGCTTTCTTTAAACCAGAAGTCCTCTCCACACTGTGCAGACTTGTGGTGTGTTTGAGCAGTCGGGTGTGCATCCAATGCCGCAAATTGCAAAGTCTTCTTCCCTAGAGAAGTTTTATTGTGTCGTTCACAGACTACTTCTGGCAAGCACTATGGATCTATAAATACGAAGCATATTTTAAAAGGTGTACATCCAGCGCCATAATGACAACAATGCTCAGAGTCACGTGGTACTTATGTAAAAATAATGTATAATGTAGTGACTATAGTAGCATGTGGCAGCATGCGCCTAGAACGTGACTCATTTCCACAGCAGAGAGTAAAATGGCGACCTACATGGAAAACCGTTGAAGCAACGCGCTGTCGGCGGAAGGTTGTATGCCCATCGACATGCATCAAGAATGACTGCAGTATATAGTGACGCGTGTGTGCATATCATTACTGTCATAAGGTTGGCACGGACTGCAGAAGGTGGCAACTCAGCTACGACGAACCTGCATGACAAGGCTTGCAGCAGACGACCGATCACCGCCGTGGATGTTCAGCACCAAGCTCGCGTGGACGAACTGATAAGTGCCACTTGTCTTGCTGACACTGGAAATGAAAAAGCGCCGTCAGCAGGTTGTCAGGAGCTTACGACGCGATATGAACAGAAAGGCGATGCCTTTTTCCGCCGTTTTATCACTAACAACGCGTCATACGAACATCATTATGACCCATAAAACAAGCTCCAGTCTATGGAATACATACATAAGAACTCACCTACCCCAAACAAGAGCCACGTAGCGCAGTAGTTAGCTCTCTGGTTTCGCATCTGAGTGGTACTGGGTTCATTCCCCAGTTGAAGCGGTAATGTTTTTCAGACCGCAATGGTTCCCGGGTCGACCCAGCTTTAAATAGGTACCGGTTCAGTCCGGGAAGTAAAAGCGGCGAGGGAGAGGAGATGGCTACCGCCTTCATATAGCCGAGCCTTTGAAATGTAAGATCGCTAACATCTCACACCCCTACGGCAGTAATGCTATGGGTTACTTTACTTTACTTTACTTTTATCCCAAACAAAATTCAAGATCGTCACCTCAGCGGGAAAAGCGAAGATAACCATCTTCTGGGACTACGAGAGCGTAGTCTACACTGAGTTTTTGGGACACGGCATTACCGTCAACTTGTCGTTATGTGAAATCTTAACAGAAACTTCAGGCACGATTTCTGCGTGTTCGTGTGGACAAGCATGCAATTCATCATTACGACAATGCTCGTCCACACACGAGTCGACAAACAATGGCGGCATTGGAGCGTCTCAAGTTTGACGACATCTTACTGCACTAAACGTACAGCCCCGATCTGGCGCCTTGTGACTTCTCCTTCTTCCCGAAAATAAAGAAAAACCATCAAGGAACACCGTTACGCTTCTGACGAGGAAATGCAAGCAGCTGTGTGTACCTGGTTTCGAGAGAAGACTTCGAATTTTTGTTTTCTTCGATGAGATGCAGCGGTGGTTTTTGTCTGTGGACCCGGATAGGGACTACGTTGAAATCAATGACACATTACCTAAACGATATTCCAAGCTTTAAGAAAATGTACAACGCACGTGTACATCTTTCACATTAATGAAATGATCTTCTCAAAGGCAATACTTGTCAAATTGCTTTAGCATATGAAGAAACAAATGAACAGACATACAGACAGACAGACAGACGGAGACAGATAGATTGACGGATACAATGTCGGGCAGAGAAATATACAAATGAAGGGTTAGATCTTTATATAGACTGACAAATGTACATACAGACAAATAGGAGAACTGATAAATAGATAGATAGACAAACAGACAGACATATAGATAGATAGATAGATAGATAGATAGATAGATGATAGATAGATAGATAGATAGATAGATAGATAGATAGATAGATAGATAGATAGATAGATAGATAGATAGATAGATAGATAGATAGATAGATAGATATACACACAGACAGACGGACGGACGGACGGACTGACAGACGAGATAGACACCACCAACTATTGGTTCCTTTGAGGTCAGGGGAGGCTAGAGCTCTGTCACTGTGTTCGGCCTTAGATCTTATTACTGCGTCCAGTCGTCATATAATCTCTGGCCGTGAGCAATATCCACGAATGTAATAAGCTCATGGATAGAGATATATATATATATATATATATAGAGAGAGAGAGAGAGTCTGGAGAGGGAGGGAGGGAGAGCGGTATGAGGAGAAGTCTTGTTATTAAGTACTTTTACCTCATTGTGACGTAGCACGCGCTTTTCACCGTGTATCTAGCTTCTGTGGTTATGGAATGGTGTGTGGTCCAACTTAATAGTGTGATAGCCAGCCTGAAATAAGCCATTAATAAGGACTGCACTATTTTGGGCTAGTGTTTCTGTCAGAACATTCATAAAGCCAAGTAGGAGGGCAAGTCAGTGTATAGCTATGTAGGAAGACAAGTCAGTGTATAGCCATGTAGGAAGACACGTCAGTGTATAGCCATGTAGGAGGGCAAGTCAGTGTATAGCCATGTAGGAGGGCAAGTCAGTGTATAGCCATGTAGGAGGGCAAGTCAGTGTATAGCCATGTAGGAGGGAAAGTCAGTGTATAGCCATGTAGGAGGGCAAGTCAGTGTATAGCCATGTAGGAGGGCAAGTCAGTGTATAGCCATGTAGGAAGACAAGTCAGTGTATAGATTACAAATTGATATTTAAAATATTATAATTGAAGTACAAACTTGAAAAAAACATTCATTATTACACTTAAAGTGCACTTTATTTCTCATCATAATTTCCACCAACATGAATCCACTCATCCCATCGCTTTATGAGTGCGAAGACAAATGTATTCGGTTAACTTTGTGTTCGTCAGACAGTTGTCTGGATGTCCGCCGTGAACATGATCTCCTGAAATTAAATCGATCATGCATTATGCTGTAGACTTAACTACTCGAACCATCCTATTGTAGTTGCTGTTTCTGTTTCAAAGAATCGACGTCACTGCACTCCGGGCATACCTATAGTTGCTGTCCCTCTCAGAAAATGGCGTAGGGTATGGATGCTGATGGTCCTTGCAGCTCGCTGGTTGTACACTCTCCTCCTCCGTCCTCTCATGCGCCATACTCCGCTTGAACCTCGTTTAAAGTCAAACTTTGCAGCCTGTGGATTGTTGCTTCATCTATTGCGGTGTCCTCATCTAACAGGCCGTCTTTGATTGATTTTTAAATTTCGCTTCTATACATGATGAAGCTTGTGAAACCATGATGTCAGCTTTTTCATTGCCCTGGACCCCAACATGAGCAGGGCAAAAGATCCATGTCATCCCCTCGAGGTTTGAGGCCTCAACAGCTACCATCCACTCGTATCAAGCCATCACTTCTGTTCTTTCTGAAGTACAGCTTGCGCGTCTGTCACGATGACTGGCCTTGTTATAGAAGTCTCAGATATCCATTTCAGTGCTTCTGTCTCCATTCTCATACTAAATTTGTTGACATGTATGCCCTACTGCGCTCAGCAACGACCTGTCCTCTCACTCAGGCCGAGAAGCCCCATCCTGATGTCCCACTGCGCAGCACTGATCCGTCGGTGTATATGACGGCATCACTCTCCTGCGTGTTCTCAATTATCAGCCGATTCATCTCGTGCACTGCTCTATCGTTGCTCCGTTCTCTGTATTCCTTGCATAAGGTTACGATGACTCCCTGGTACTCTATCATTGCTACACTCCTCTACCATTGCTACACTCTAACATTGCTACACTCTAACATTGCTACACTCTAACATTGCTACACTCCTCTAGCATTGCTACACTCTAACATTGCTACACTCTAACATTGCTACACTCTAACATTGCTACACTCTAACATTGCTACACTCTAACATTGCTACACTCTAACATTGCTACACTCTAACATTGCTACACTCTAACATTGCTACACTCTAACATTGCTACACTCTAACATTGCTACACTCTAACATTGCTACACTCTATCATTGCTACACTCCTCTATCATTGCCACACTCTATCGTTGCTGCACTCTATCATTGCCACACTCTATCATTGCTACACTCTATCATTGCTACACTCTATCATTGCTACACGCTATCATTGCTTCACGCTTCCATTGCTATACTTCTCTATCATTGCTACACTTCTCTGTCATTGCTACACTTCTCTATCATTGCTACACTTCTGTATCATTGCTACACTTCTCTATCATTGCTACACTTCTCTATCATTGCTACACTTCTGTATCATTGCTACACTTCTCTATCATTGCTACACTTCTCTATCATTGCTACACTTCTCTATCATTGCCACGCTCTATCATTGCTACACTTCTCTATCATTGCTACACTTCTGTATCATTGCTACACTTCTCTATCATTGCTACACTTCTCTATCATTGCCACGCTCTATCATTGCTATACTTCTCTATCATTGCTACACTTCTGTATCATTGCTACACTTCTCTATCATTGCTACACTCCTATATCATTGCTACAATCCTCTATCATTGCTATACTCTATCATTGCTATACTCTATCATTGCTGCACTCTATCATTGCTATACTCTATCATTGCTATACTCTATCATTGCTATACTCTATCATTGCTATACTCTATCATTGCTGCACTCTATCATTGCTGCACTCTATCATTGCTACACTCCTCTGTCATTGCTACACTCCTCTATCATTGCTACACTCTATCATTGCTACACTCCTCTTTCATTGCCACACTGCCTATCTCTACTCCCCTGTCCGCTCCAACCATCTCCGCCACCTGCTGCAATAAAAACAGGACCGTCATATCGGACGTCATCAAAATTGTAAACATCCTTAAGAAAATATATTGACCCAGTTATGCACCGCTTTACGAGACAAACATTTCTCACAATAAACAGGAAGCTTTTTTAAATGATGTTTTGGGCAGAAAGTCGTTTTGCAGAAGACCCAAAAAGCATGCACAAAACAAAACAAAATCACAATAGTGTTTTAATTGTACACTCTGTGAGCACGGACGCCATTGTGTATTGAGCTGCGCACGTGCGCGTGACACCTAGCGTCTGCTACCTACAATAATCACAAAACTAAGTGTTGTTGCCATTTGATGACACCTTTAGAAACACCGACTACATTTTTCAGCTATAACATATCATTTTGTGGCGTTCTTGGTGACTTATCCTAGTTGTGTAAAAACATAATGCATTCTTTGGTAAAGGAAAAAAATGGGAAACGAACAGAAAAGAAGTTACATAACCAGATATACAAAACAATTAACTAAACAAAATATGAATACATTCGTATGGTTGGTTGGTTGTTTGTCAATCGTTTCCGAAGAGGACAACATTGTCATATGTCAATTCTGGAGTGGGTTCGGAGGTGGCTGATCAGCTCAACTAGAATTTAAAAAAACGTATGTCACACTGAGGGAAGATAAACATTGACTGACCGTCAGATGAAGGCAACTCGACTCTTGCCTTCCGTGTGACACGTCTCCAGACAGCTGTCTTGATTCTTATCTGCTTCATATGCACCGTACCAGCAGAGATTTGACTACGCCAGGCAGAGCGCTCAGTAGTAATGTTCTCCCAATTTTCAAGGTCAATGCCACAGTTCTGAGGCTTTTGGAGTGTTATTGCAATGTTTTATTTGGCCTCTGCGAGTTCTCTTGCCGTACTCAAGTTCAGCAAATAATATTTTATTGTGACAATTGTGTACACTTTTTGTTTCTTCTTTTAGGCGATCACATTCTTCTTAGATCGGCAATTTTAAACCTCCTTATATATATATACCCAGAATAGGTTACAAATGGATATTTTAAATGTTATAATTGAGATATGATATTGTAAGAGCAAAAAAAAAAACCAAAAAAAAACCCATTTTAGCTCTGTCTCTTTCGGCACATGGGTACCCCATCTGTCGAGAGCACCGCACAAAGCACGAACTCCGTAGCTCCAGCGATGAACCCAGGGATCTCCGGAAAAAAATTGACATCATGGACCACTTCGCCACAGAGACCCCCAAACGTTCTGCCAAGAAATTGTGGCTGTTACAATTTGGCTTACAAGTTTGGTTTTAAAATTTTGAAATGTTGGTATATAGAAGATTGGGTCGTATTTCTTGGAAAGAGAAGAAAACAAATGTGGAGGTGTTGAGAGAGTTGGGTGTAAAAAGAGAATTAATTACCGAAATCAGAGTTCAGACAATTAAATTATTTTGGCAATATAGCAAGACATACCTCATTGTTGAAGACCATACTGGAGGTTAGGGTGGAAGACAGTCGTACAAGAGGAAGACAACATATTAAGTGGCTGGATAACATCAGGAGATAAGCTGAAAAAAGCATGATATATTGCACCATTACGACAACAGTACGCTGGAGATCCATTGATGGCGACCTTCGATGCGGAGATGGCACTTGAACTGAAGTGAGTTCTTCTTAAAGTTTCCACTCTGTTTATTGCCAATGGATTGCCAGTGACATCTTTCCTATGTTCTGGTGATTTGCAAAAGATCGCAAGTGTCCTTTGACATTTTTGTCCAATGATTGAACTACAGTTCTTTTTGTGTGTGGTTCAAGTGGCATATCTCCTAGGGCGATCTTAAATGTTTTTTCTCGAAGTTCGTTTTGATGCACATGCGTCCTGTTCAATATTAGCATAGTTTTATTTTCCTCTGACAAATAATTAATCAAAAGAGAGCATAATTTTAGTGCTTTCATCAGCCATCCATCAATGTTCTTTCCTGTATCTCAACACGTTGATTACTCCTACATATCTATTGTCCCCAATAAGGGACCATTTGACCCACTCAAGTGAAGGTAGTAATGTCCCATTAGAAAAAACACCAACCTGCCACATGAAAGACTTGTGAGACGGCACATGAATAAGTAGTAGCATTAAATATGTAAGTTATTTAAGAACTACTAAGATTGAATATAGGAGGAGAAAGTATCAATAACATAAGATATGCGAATAATACAGTGTGAAATAGTAAAGAATGCACTACATCTGCAAAACCTAATGGATACGATTACCAGTATGAGCCAGCAACGTGGGCTGGAAATCAACATAAAAAAGACTAAATTTGTGGTGTTCACCAAAAGGAAAGAAAGTCCACAAGTTGACATTCACATAAATGGAAGAAATCAGAAATAAGTGTCAAGCTATTTATACATTGACCAGCTAATAACAGACAATGGTACATGAAGATAATTGTACTGTGAAGAATACATTTAACAGCATGCAACATACATTTCTCTCCAAGCAGATATCTCAAAAACTAAAAATGAGAATCATTTAATATTATGTACATTCAGTTTTATTAAATGTAGTAACAACCTAGGCTCTGACACAAACAATGGAGAAGTGTATTTAACCTTTTTAAATGTGGGTATTTAGAATACATGGAGGAATTTCGTGAAAAGATAGGAAAACAAAAAGTGATGTCATGGAACAACTCAAGATGAAGAAGACACTTATGAAGGATATAAAAAGCAGAAAAACAAAATATGTTGCTCATTTCTAGAGATATGCCAGTCTTCTGAAGGTTATATTGGAGGGAAGAGGAGAGGGCTGGGCAGCCATAGGGCGGCAGAGGTACATATAACATCAAGATGTGGTCAGGACACAGTTGGACTGAGTGTGCAGAGGTACAGATAACATCAAGATGTGGTCAGGACACAGTTGGATTAAATGTACAGAGGTACAGATAACATCAAGATGTGATCAGGACACAATTGAACTGAGTGTGCAGAGGTACAGATAACATCAAGATGTGGTCAGGACACAGTTGGACTGAGTGTGCAGAGGTACAGATAACATCAAGATGTGGTCAGGACACAGTTGGACTGAGTGTGCAGAGGTACAGATAACATCAAGATGTGGTCAGGACACAGTTGGACTGAATGTACAGAGGTACAGATAACATCAAGATGTGGTCAGGACACAGTCGGACTGCGTGTACCGACCTGGCATGGGATAGAGACAGCCGGAGATCCATAACTCTCAACCTCCGATCCGGAGATGGTAGTTAATGATGATAGTGATGATGATTATACTGATTACTAATATGTCAGATGAAACAGTCGTCAAACAAACAAAAGCTGTGAAATAATCGTCCTATGAAAGTCATGTAGCACGACACTGACGAAACAAAGAAGATGTGTCACATGAAAGGTATGTAACACGAGCGACTTATCACACGAACGACTTGTCACATTAAGGACATGGGGCACATAACAATTGTCACAAGAAAGCATCTGCTATTTGTCGCATGACTATGCGAGTCACTCTTATTTTTATTATGATAAATTTTTTGTTTTCTTTTATTACCACAACTTCGTTTAATTTCTGCATTGGTTCATTTTACGGATAGCACAATTTGTTATCTCCTAACATTGTCATCACCTTACAAGTTGTCACCATTGTTGCTGTGATTTCTTAGGTGCTTTCAATTGTATTGTTCTTTCTCCTGACGAAGGCCTTGCTACCGTAACGTAGGTATTTTTTCATGTCTGTTGTGGTATTGTATAGGAGTCATACATGTTTATATTATTATCAGTGTATGAGTACATCCATGTATCAGGGCATGCAATGAAAGCAGCCAATGCCTCAGTGTTAACGAACCATAGCTGACCAAGAAACTATTCCGCCTCCCCGTTGCATCCCTGGAAATATGCTGCACTAGTCACTAGTGTAGCCTGGCCAAGAGATAGGGATCTCAGTGGGAAGGCAAACTCGGTACTAAAAACAAGTTAGCTGAAATCGGATTTGTTGGGCTGAAAGGCGCAGATATTACAGACTCGCTGTAAAGTACGACACACCATTACAATGTCCTTTTCAGGACGAATACTGAAGAAGAGTAAGAAGAAGAAAAAGAAGAAGAAGAAGAAGAAGAAGAAGAAAAAGAAGAAGAAGAAGAAGAAGAACTATATCTAAACGTAGAACCATAAACTGATAAAATCATTTATTATCTTGTGGTTCGGACAGAGAAACTTATTATTTCCGATTTAATCCTAGCACCACATGTCACATTTTCCTGCCCCGAAGGCACTGCATTAATGGATGGCAGGACATATTCAACACTTGATAGTCAATTACAACGTCATTGGGTTCAGCTACCTGGCAAGCTGTCCACTTTAGTTCTTATCATAGAATTTAACATACTATGTATGGCCATTCTGTTAAGACGAGTCTTTGTACGCTTGTAACTTCAATGGAAGTATGTGTTTTGAGAGCATGCATTTCATACCAGCATTTCATACAGGCAGAACTAACTATAGGAGAGGTGACTGCAGTCAAGACGATGGTCAAGGGAGAGGAATGGGTCCACACTGGGGATACATTAACAGAGTATCACACGGTCATCAAAACCATGGGCAGTGAACGTAGGAAGGGGGGAAATAGCCAGACAAAGCTCGAAGTTAACCAGCTGATAGGCGCCAACACGCATGAAAGTGATACCATCATATACACTGATGGGTCGGTGCAAAGTAGTGGAACATCAGGCTGGGGTTTCTCGGCTAGAACAAAAGACCGGATCGTTGTGAAACGAAGTGGCGCATACGAGACTACAACATAAAGTATGAGAATGGAGGCGGTGACAGAAGCTGTGAGGTGGCTGTCTGAGATATCTTCAACAGGAGCAGTCATCGTGTCAGACTCCCAAATACTACTTCGGAAGGTGCAGAATGGATGGCTACGACATGAGTGGATAGCAGCGCTGGAGACCTCAAAACTCCAGGGGCTGGTGTGGATCTACTGTCCTGGTCATGCCGGGGTTCCGGGCAACGAGCGAGCTGATTTTTTGGCGTCACACGCACCCATAACAGGCACAGTGGACATGGATAAAGGTGACATAGTGACGGTTATCAAGGACCACCTGCTGGAAAACGACACTGTTTTAGATGAGTCTGCAAGGCACAGGCTGCGGCACTTTGGAATCAAATTAGGATTCAGTCGATCAGGGAACCTGAGAGGACGAAACAGGATGGTGTACAACTAACAGGCTACAGGCACCATCAGCATCCACACTTTGCGCCATCTGCTGAGAGAGACTGAGCACCAATGGGTATGCCCGGAGTGCAGTGAAGTCAACTCCTAGAACAGAACGCCATTACAGACGCCATTACAGTTTTGGCTTTTCCCGGCCACAGCGACATGATTTACACTTATGTTGATTGTAGATTCAAACAGACCCGAGCGGGCTTCTTGTTCTTCTAATAATCAGATACTGGACATCTTACTGCCTAAAAGGTCATTTGGCAATTTGAACAGATTAAGGTGTTGTCTTGCTATCACTGACAGGACTCGGGTTCAAGGTCAACCTCCCACAGTCACGTGAAGCACGTCAGCAACAATTGTGATTATAGAACTTATAAATGTGTTACAGTTTAATGTCAAAGACACCCAGACACGATTATAAGCAATTGCAGTGTCTCGTCGACATTGTTGTCATTAAATTGTTTCCATGGTGACACGGCGTTCTCAAAGAAATTAAAAAAACACAAGTACACTGGGCATCCAGTGTACTAACTACTGCGCCATCGTAGCTCTTCAGTACAAACAAATAATAACGCGACTGATAAGTTCGAACAACAAAATGATTGTCCTCAAGAGGTCAGTATTGTCTCCAGCAATTTTTACAGCCATGGAGTCAAAATTTAAGGACTTTAATAAAAATCAGTCGCTGAGTTTCCAGGTGATGTGACAGTCTGGAGAAAAGGCAAACATTTAACATTTTTTATGTAAATAATTGCAAACCCAAATTGACAAAGAAACAATATGTAAGTCCAAAAGAGGGTTTAGTTTAAATACTAATAAAACTATATGTCGAAAACAACGGAGTTCACATTAAGATTAATAATCAACTTCCACAATATTGCAAAACATGGCTAAACAATTACTTAACTAAAGTAAAAGGAAGTAACATGTTCTGTCAGAGATCGCACTTACAACTGTCAACCTGTTTGGCTGTTACAAGTTTCTTCACAGAACTGTTTCTTCTCTCCTGTTTCGCTGCCTTTGAAGTATGGAGCCGCCACTATAAGTTGAGCCCCACAAGTAGCGTGTTTCAAAATTCTGTATGTGCTCTCGCGGTGATGGTCTCTGTAGTAATTTGTTTTACATGATGAGGTTGCTAACCCCCATGCATCGATATGAACATAAAAAGGAATAGCTCAGTGACAGCATGGGGGTAGAAACCAAACGGAAGCAACGTTACAGTCATAAGGCCTTTGTCACGGATAAAAAACAAAATAAAACAGCTACCTTATAGCAGCATAGACAATGAGAATAGACTTGACAACGGATACAGTACGATTTCAGACGGCACCCATTTTCATGAGTGTGGCCAGGAATGTGTGAATCGTGGTGTGTAAGTTATACAAGAGCAGGTAAAACAATACACGATGTAGAGGTTACAAGAATACAAATTGTAGCATACATAACGATAATTAACAATGCCAACTGACAATCATCACTCATCGTCCAAGTTATGAAAAGCGTTGTCCATGAACCGAAACAGCGCAGTGGTTATCGCACTGCTTCACATCCAAGCGATCGGGGTTCAGGCCCCAGCTGGTGTGGTATTTTTATCGACCCAGCCTAAAAACGTGGGTACCAGAATAATCTGGGAAAGTAAAGGCTGTCAGTGTGATGTTGATTACATCACCCCTAGTGTACGGTTGGTCAGAAATAAATATGGGCCAAACTTCATATTTCCAATATGCCCCACTTGATGGGATTTTTTACTTTCGTTACATAATCGGGAAATAGCAATGCCAATTGACAAATAATTATCATTCAACGTTCAAGTAATGAAACGTGTTGTACAGACATCACTCCTTGCGTGTCCCTTTTTCGTATCTTAGAAACATATAGCACCACCAGTATAGTTCTCCCTTTGCATAGTCATGGTCATCTTAATCTACGGGCCTGCTACTAAAATCGATAAATGAAAACATAACTCTCACCGGAGGCGGCATAAATGCACTTCCGTTCTACCTATATTTCAAAGTGTGCATTCAAATCTATTATTGTGGATAATATTGTTACTTAACTTAACTTAACTTAACTTAATTATACTGGTTTAGAAGGCTATATAGAGTATGTATACAACCAGTTGATATTTTACGACGCGCACAGTGGAAATCATTGAGAATGCTACGGAGATGTTGTGTTCCAGGTTGTAAAACAAATCGATCTATGGAGGTTGTAAGTAAGGCAATTTAGATTCGTACAATTCCAAGGAAAGACTATAAGTATAACCGAGATTATGTTGTGTGTAAAATCCTTTTACTGTATATAATGTTCTCCGGGAAGATATGTATAAACGTGATAATGGGTCTGTAGTTAGTATTCCACGAAAAGCTCAAAAACTCAGTCAAGATGCAATCCGTTAAATTTTTCAGAATCTACCAGCACATTTGTCAGAGCCTCCAGCAAAATATACAAGAAGAGAGAGAAAATGAGCTGGCTGTCAGAGAGGATAACGCTTTAAAGAAATTTCATGAAGAGGATTTTACAGTCTTTTGAATATTTGTGTAAAGAAATCAGCAAACATACTGCCGAGCTTGATTGGATTATTGTTAAGTCTCGTCTTGTAGTGACAATCTACATCATAGATGCTTCAGAATGTCAAAAGATTATCATTTCATGGAATAGTAATTTCGATGTAACTGTACAAGCGAATTGTGATGAAACAGAAATTAAGACTTCAGTGTTATATTCAATAATTTCACCTACTTCCAAATCACACATGGACTAAACTGGACACCATTTAAATCAGTTAAGCCCTATTTATGGCTGTTCAGAGGTTTTGCAATCAAAGATTTATAAAGCAATTTTTCTATTGCAAGACGAAAGTGAGAAGTTTGCTGTGAATGATACGAATCAAAGGCATGTTCGAAGTGTACAATTTTTTTCTTGGACATATACAGCTGTGACACAACACGAGAACATGACAGTTCTGAAATGTTATTGTGGTCTTACCAACGGTATTTATTATTATCTAAGGCATGTGACTTTATTAGATTAGTGTCCTTCTTCTGCCGAATAAGCCCTATCTTCGGAAACTGACATCATGTTTGACATAATCCGCTAATCTTGCTTTGAATACAAATTCCCATCTCGCGTGTTTGAGGAACAAAGCGTTACAATTTACAGTTAGAAGGCCACGGCAAAATTGGTTTCTTTAATGATTGATGAAATTCAAATACATCCTAATGTCAGTTTTAAAGTCGGCACTATTCAATGATTAGCAAATAACAGTCCAAAGGAGCAGGCTAAAACCGTGCAGGCATTTATGCTGTCATCTCTATTGTCAGCAAACAAAGACATTGTTGCTCTTGTGCCACTTAGAAGAAAATTGGATGGTCAAGCTAGCACCCTCTTTGACACACACAATTTTGTATCCTTAAAATATTAAACTTCAGAAAGTAAGTCTTGCACTAAAGATTTTCAATAAGAAAGTAGTTTCAGCTCTTCATCTGTTTCCAGGTTTAAATGATTCTGTTCTTGGTACTAGAACATTTGTTCAGATAATTTTGCAAGTCTGGAAAATCTTTAATGTCAGACCACCTGAAAGAAAACAATTAAGAGACTGTGACAGGGAAATTTTCAAATGTTTCAATGACAGAAGGTTTGCATTTATGGAAAAGTTAGTCACGTGGCTCGAAGCATGGGATAAGATGAAGTTCAAGGCTCGTCAAGGATGTTTGTAGCTAGAAACACACTTTGCTCTCAGACACATCATCATTTCTTTACAACTTCTGATAAAGTTCTTGCTAGGTACAGAAAATCTCACCTATGTGTTACCAAGTAAATTCCAAACTGACAGCTTGGAGTTAAAATTGTCTCAGTATTGACAACTATCTGGAGGAAACTATAACGTTTCTGTTCGTCAGATTACAGAGTTTGAGAAGAAGCTAAAATTGGTCAGTCTCCTTCATTATAATTCTGCAAGTTGTGGACAGTTCAGCCTGAGGATTTCATGACTGACTGGGAGGAGGATAAGGCTGCAGAAGTTGTAACAAGTGGAATGAATGAGTTTCCATCATTATTAAATGAATGTATTGACATTGACTTGAATGAGAGATATAAAACCACAATTGTCTTTATTGCAGGTTACATTTTTTATAAAGTCTGCAGAAATGTGAATTGTAATCTATGCATATCTGCACTGTGTTTTGACAAATGCATGCCCTTTGAGCAAGGATCAAAATATGGCCTTTATTTATCATATCTAAAAGACATTGACATCTTCCCCTTTTATCCTCACTCGATCTTCTTCCATCCTTCAAAAATATATCAGTAAATTATGAGGGATATTCAGATAAATTATGTTACTGTTCCAGTAGTTATTTTATTTTTATATTATTTTTGCAGGTATCACTATTTTGTTTTTTCTGTGTTAATGTTATTGTTTAACTTATTTATTCCTGTTTAGAAGACTGCACATAGTATGTTTACTACCAGTTTATTTGTTCTCCAATTTCACTTGCAACAAACACATTCATGTGCATTCAATTTATTATTTTGGAAAGCATTCGCTGATTCCCCCTCTACCACCTCCCGTTGTATTTCATTCCATGTAATAACCAATCTTTGACTAAAAAAGTGTTTCCCATTGTCCAACCTGGATTTGCAATTTGTGCTCACTTCTTGCATCAAAATCGTATCATCCGCATTTTTAAGATTATTTATTGCAACGAAATATATATTCTGCACATATTCAAAAAATATATCAAATATCATGCACAGTTGTGTGGCTGCGGTTGCTAGTATAATCAAAGAGGGGGAGTGAACCAATTCTAGAAGGAACAACTGCACAATAGTATTATATCTTAAAAGCATCTGATGTAAGATATGAAGTAAACAACTTGTAATAGAAAAAAGCAACGAACTATGAACACTGATTACAAAACCTCGTAACAAGGGACGTAAGTAGTCTAGGCACCGTCTCCATCACTGGGTTATTTCCCATTTAAGATCAGACCTGGAGTAAAGATGGCCATGGCATAGCACTGGCGTCAAAGTACTTTGTTCATTCTTGCTGTCATGGTTTCTGCAGCAATTTGTTTTCCATAATTAGGTTCCAAGCCTCTTAGCATAAATATCGTTATTTACTTTTCCCGACGTCTCTTGAATGCTGCGGTGGCGCTATCTGTACTCTTGACGATCTCCACAGCTGTGATCATAATGATAAGGCGTATATTTGAGTAAAGACAGTGAAATGCCAGTTAAGTTGTTATTGAAACCTATAAAGTCAAATATTCTCTCTGACATGCTGATATGTGCTTGACAGTTTCGTCACATGGAGCTCTAAAGGAATAAGATCGTAAGTGTGCAAATACTGACGCGGGATCAAATGTCGGAATCGTTATTGAATTAGGTTTAAGATTTTTGTAAATTGTGGGGATCCCTTTATTTGTGTTCTAGCTTCTATAATTGAAATTCATGTGACCAGTTTCTTTGTGATACCTTCAAGAATTGTAAAACATGTAACCAGTTCCCTGTATCTATGACCTGTCTTCTAAAATTGCAAGTCACGTGACTAATTCCCCTGTACTGCCTTCTAGAATAGTAAGCCACGTGACCAGTTTCCTTGATCTCTGTAATGGCCTCTAGAATTATAGGTCATACACTAAAGTCAGTCTTTCAATTCATAAACAAGGTCCGAAGTAATGTTTCCACTAAACTGCATGCCGGATCCAAATCATTTTTTGCATGTAACCTTAGAATATCAATGACGTTGAGTAAATATTTTTCTCCAAGAAATTTTATGTATTTTCAAAAATGTATTCATTAGGCTATATTAAAAAGCAGCCTAATTGAATTGGACATAATTTTAGCATGTTTAAGCTACGCAGTCGTGGTGTTTAAAAAATATCTGTTTAGACTTTCAAATAGGCTAAGTAAATACACATTTATGATTTTCCAATGCACCAATTAGATACTTTGTCGAATGGAGAAAACAACCAAGTTCATTCATGCGAAAACATAGTTCAGATATAGGCGTATCCCGATATTATAGTTTGTGGGTCGTTATTGTGACATATAAGTTGCTTTTTCAAAAGTTTCATTGATATCATTTCAAAATAAGTTTGAAGTGTACATTTATACAAATGCAGAAGGTTACCGCTCTACTATTCAAGTTTTTCTGCAAGGAATCTAAGATGGGTCATTTATATTGCGATATTCATGACACATATAAACGAATGCAATTGACGCGTGTCCTGGATAGATCATCCTTTTACTGTTGTCATACAACTGGAGATTTCTAAACTGTTGACGAAAAATAAACTTGCTGCTCTCCGGAAACTAAAATTAATATTGCAATTCGACTGCAGGATTGACATTTTAAAAATTACTCTTTGGAAAAGTCGCCGGCTTTGCATTGAGTAGAAATTCAGGTGGCAGAAATATTACATGTGAAAAGCTAGATTTGATTGCTGCTAGAAGCAAATACCTTAAACAGATACGTGGATGGCGTAGACAAGGCTATGATACTGTATACTTGGACGAATCGTGGGTCAATTCTCACCACACCCATGATAAAGAATGGCAATCAGTTGACCGTGAACACAAAAGACAAACTCAAAGCAGCAAAGGGCAGCGTATTATACTAACGTATGCTGACCGAAGGGCTGTACTAACTGTTGCATATTAGTGTCATTTTTACGATTGTACATAAATGGCAACACAAACAATCAGTTGATATCTCAAGACATTTAGGAGATACGTCTTTGAACAAAATACGACGAGAAATTAAGCTGCGTAATGTAAAATCTTAAAATGCTGTGCCATTTCTTTGCAATGGTCCTAAAAGATCAAAGGAATTCGCCGATGTGCAAAATTCTTAACATCTATGGACTAATATCAATGATATCAATGTTTTAGCGCCATCGAAATTCTAAGGTTGGGTGCGAAAAATCATTTGAATCTGACATGCAGTTTAGTAGAAAATTGCGTCGGACCTTATTCATGAATTAAAAGAGGGACTATAGTTCACAGGTGTGTACACTAATGCATTAATATACTGGGATTGAATCTAGCAATTGTACCGCGAGGAGTAAGCTCTGTAACCAATTGTGATACTCACACATTCAGAATCTGGCACTAAAAACCATTGTGTCTATATGTATTTATGTCTGTCCGCATATCTATCTATCTATCTATCTATCTATCTATCTATCTATCTATCTATCTATCTATCTATCTATCTATCTATCTATCTATCTATCTATCTATCTATCTATCTATCTATCTATCCATCCAACCATCCATCCGTCCGTCCGTCCATCCATCCATCCATCCATCCTTTCGGCCACCCGTCCGTCCATTCGTCCGTCGATGCTTCCGTCTGTCCGTCTGTCTTTCTAAATATTCGCATGTATGGCCGCATGAATGTCTATCATCTGTCTACCTAGTTCAACTTCTTGCTATGTGTCGCAATGATTTCACTGGTTGCATATTTCAGAAATATATATTTCCACATTATATTCAGACATATCTCTAATAAGACAATCGAAATGGAATGGGATTTTGAAAAATGTCTTTTCTGGCATTCATTTGTCAGATTTGCGAGCACATTTCTGAGCAAAGCTGTATAGTTCACAGTCTGCTATGTCGTGCCAGCGGGAAGTGACATCACATTTAGACACACCACCACTCGTCTCATCAGTGGTACTTAGGGCGACGAACGCTGTGGGGGAGGGGACAGACAATCTTCTTTCCTGAGTTATTTTCATGACCGATGTTCTCAAACCATGCATCTGAAGTCTAGAGCAGATGCGCAAAACATGTTTGTGGGGTCGACCATCTGAACTCTAGAGCAGAGGCGTACAACATGTTTGTGGGGTCGACCATCTAAAGTCTAGAGCAGATGCGCAAAACATGTTTGTGGGGTCGACCATCTGAACTCTAGAGCAGAGGCGTACAACATGTTTGTGGGGTCGATCATCTGACCTCTAGAGCAGAGGCGTACCACATGTTTGTGGGGTCGACCATCTGAAGTCTAGAGCAGAGGCGTACAACATGTTTGTTGGTTCGACCATCTGAAGTCTAGAGCAGAGGCGTACAACATGTTTGTGGGGTCAACCATCTGAACTCTAGAGCAGAAGCGTACCACATGTTTGTGGGGTCGACCATCTGAAGTCTAGAGAAGAGGTGTACAACATATTTGTGGGGTCGACCATCTGAACTCTAGAGCAGAAGCGTACAACATGTTTGTGGGTCGACCATCTGAAGTCTAGAGCAGAGGCGTACAGCATGTTTGGGAGGTCGACCATCTGAAGTCTAGAGCAGAGGCGTACAACATGTTTGTGGGTCGACTATCTGAAGTCTAGAGCAGAGGCGTACAGCATGTTTGGGGGGGGGGGGGGTCAACCATCTGAAGTGTAGAGCAGAGACGTACAGCATGTTTTTTGGGCTCTGCTGTTGATCGTCCCCGGTGCCATACCTTCATCCTGTCCAAAATTCTCTCTCTGCGCCCTCCTTCCCCCTCCCTCTTCTATCTCTCTTCCCTGCTCTTGTACACGTTGTCACATTATGTTTCAACCGGTCTCTTCTCATGACTTTCCAGAAAAAGGATCACTATCTTGACCTGACTTTTGCAGTGAGTTGTCTTTGTGGCTGTGCTTCCCCAAGAACCACATCGTTAGTTTTACTTGCAGTTATTGGAACTATTTATATTATTCTGTAAATCCAAATCTCTGTCACCTCTTGTTTGCTGATTGTTCGTGATTCTTCTTCTTAGTCGCTTAATTTCTGCCTTGAGATGTAGATGTCCTTTGTACGAAGATAAGTCAGCAAGTAGGTTACACACTGATATGAGAAAACTAAACAATGTAATAGGTAGTTTCTAAAGGTGTCACTGCATGGCAGCAATATCCAGCTTTGTGATTACTGTAGGTAAAGGTCAGTCCCATAACAACAATTGCCGTAGGGGATGAAGATAACTCTTTATATATTAAGCCGCAGCCTGTGTAAGATAGGGGTGGCCAGTGCCTTTCCTTACTGTTCTTAGCCTTCCCCAACTCATACGTCAGGTACCTAGCGTACCTTAAGAATGTAAGGATCAGAATGAATGATAGGGAGATGGCAGAATAGAGGAGCAGTGAGGGTGATACATGAGAACACATTTCACAAGGTCAGGGAGAGAGGTGGGAGGTATTAAGTCGTTACGAGAGATAGGGAGAACTTACTGGAGGGCGGAGGAGAAAGTGCACTTAGTGTAGAACCACTCATAGAATGAAGTCTTGTGGGTCCTGATAAGGAAGTCATCGTTGTCCTGACAGAGGCGTCGGAGACGGAGGAGCTGGGAGAAAGGGAGCAAGTCGTGACAGGATTGGAGATAACAAGAAGTGTAGAGTAGGTAATTTTGGGCGTCAGTAGGTTTGTAGTAAGTAGACAGTGGTGGAGAGGCATGAATGGCATATGGAGACCGTGATGTCGAGAAAGTGGACATACGTGAAGGAGATATCAGACATGAAATGGATAGAGGGATGAAAGTAATTAACAATGTCGAGGACGGCGTGGGTTAGTCCGAAGGTTCTGGGTTCGATCTCCAACACAGCACCGGCCGTTACCCCGGGGGAGCAAACACTTAGAAAAGACAGGAGTAAGCAGACCCTTACATAAAATGAATGCCGAAGTCGGATACACTGGGCCGACAGGCGTAAAATAAAAACTGTAGTGCAACGTACACCGTCTTGGGGAATAGAGAAATAAGGCGTAAGCAAAATATATTTTAACAAATTTAACAAAGTCAATGAAGCTGAAGAGGTACTGTTTGGGCATGTCGGTAAGACCAATCCCATCGTCGATGTGTCGGTAGCACGCCATGGGGAAAAGGGCCTTAATACAAGACCAGGTACTCCAGGTGTCCAATGACACGACAAGTGCAGCTGGGGCCCATTTTGGTACTCATAGCTAACCTGATCTGGTCAAAGAACTGGCCATTGAACTCAAAGGTGTTGTGGGTGAAGACGAGTTCGACCAGAAGGATGATAGTAGATGTGGAGATAGAGGGGGGGGGGGGGGTTGACTCTCTGGTAAAGTAAGGAACGGAGGGCTGATAAGGCGTCAGAGTGGGGAATGGAGGTGTAAATGGAACAGACATAAAGTAGAAAGAGACAATACGTGCGGGCGGGGGGGGGGGGGGGGGGATGAAGTACTAGCAAAAGAAAGTGGTAAGATCGTGGGCAACACGAGCCTAGGTCGCTGATGGCTTTGAAGTTAAAAACGTGGTGAATAAGTTGTCGTCAGGGTCATTGAAACAGAACTGCCCAATAGACTATTCCGCTTCTATGTGTTGATCCCGGAGACAGGCTTCTTCTTCTTCTTTTCTTTCTTTTACTACTACTACTTACTACTACTACTGCTACTAATACTAATACTACTACTACTACTACTACTGCTACTACTACTACTACTGCTACTACTACTACTACTAATACTGCTACTACTACTACTACTGCTACTACTACTACTACTACTGCTACTACTACTACTACTGCTACTGCTACTACTACTACTGCTACTACTACTGCTACTACTACTACTACTGCGGCTACTACTACTACTACTACTACTACTGCTACTGCTACTACTACTGCTACTACTACTACTACTACTGCTACTACTACTACTACTACTACTACTACAGCTACTACTGCTACTACTACTACTACTACTACTACTACTACTACTACTGCTACTACTACTACTACTGCTGCTGCTACTACTACTACTGTTACTATTACTACTACTGCTACTACTGCTACTACTACTACTTCTGCTATTGCTACTACTGTTACTACTGCTACTACTACTACTACTACTACTACTACTACTGCTACTACTACTACTACTGCTATTGTTACTGCCACTACTGCTACTACTACTACTACTACTAATACTGCTACTGCTACTACTACTATTACTACTACAACTACTACTACTACTGCTTCTGCTACTTCGATCAACTGATGCTATGTTTGTAGTCCGGGTTTGTTCTCGAAAGGGATTGCTTTTCAGGTCTTCTCCGGTCAAACCACAGCTTTTCGAGCATGATCGCTTCTCCGTGCCAGACTGCTTCTCTTTGGTCTGTATAAGAAAGGCAGTCCTGTAGGATATGTTCTGGTTTTTGCTTGGGTGCTCCGCAATCGCATGTGATTGTGTCTTTGAGACCCATTCTGTGGAGATGGGCCTTGAGGCTACAATGTCCCGTTCTGAGTCTGAAGATAATTGTTAGCTCATCCCTGCCAAGTTTGTCTATGCTGTCATTTCCTGGCTTGTATCATTTGTGCTCGACTCTCCATTCCGTCCTCATGGCTCGTTTAATAAGTGTCTTTGCTTCTTTATAGCTCATTGATACAACTTCCACTTTTTGAGAGCTCATCTGCCTTTTTGTTTATAATGATCCCCCAGTGAGCGGCAATCCAGAAACAGGCTGCAATGTGCAGCCTGGCATCGAAGAGGGAAAGCAAATCATGCCTAAAATTATGCCGTGCTGAAACCGAACGTGTCAGCCCTGAAAGACACATATACCGCATCCTCGCTGTAAACTAATAAAACAGCGTAACGAAACGTCCTTTTTATGAGAGACGACAGAAGAAAGACTTATTGCTTTTCACTCTCTCTTCCAGCAGGTGTCGCCTATGATGCAAACTGTGATCAGGTGGCGTCGACCCTCCGATATTGAGACCAGCCATTACCCTAGTGGAGCCAACCCTTGCAGCTACTTACTTGGTAACTCTCTCTGTTATGTTGTGTCTGGCTGCCTGCTTCTGGTCGTGGGAGTCATCATCACATCCTTGACATTCCAGAATCTGGACGGCTCAAACGGTGAAAACAAGGAACGGTAAGTCCAACTGTTCAATTTTCTCACAGAAATTTGCTCTCACCTTTAGGTGATGACCAAAAGGATCATGCATGTTGTCCTCGCTCCCACCTTTAGGTGATGACCAAAAGGATCATGCATGTTGTCCTCGCTCCCACCTTTAGGTGATGACCAAAAGGATCATGCATGTTGTCCTCGCTCCCACCTTTAGGTGATGACCAAAAGGATCATGCATGTTGTCCTCGCTCCCACCTTTAGGTGATGACCAAGAGGCTCCTGCATGTTGTCCTCGCTCCCACCTTTAGGTGATGACCAAGAGGCTCCTGCATGTTGTCCTCGCTCCCACCTTTAGGTGATGACCAAGAGGCTCCTGCATGTTGTCCTCGCTCCCACCTTTAGGTGATGACCAAAAGGATCATGCATGTTGTCCTCGCTCCCACCTTTAGGTGATGACCAAGAGGCTCCTGCATGTTGTCCTCGCTCCCACCTTTAGGTGATGACCAAAAGGATCATGCATGTTGTCCTCGCTCCCACCTTTAGGTGATGACCAAGAGGCTCCTGCATGTTGTCCTCGCTCCCACCTTTAGGTGATGACCAAAAGGATCATGCATGTTGTCCTCGCTCCCACCTTTAGGTGATGACCAAGAGGCTCCTGCATGTTGTCCTCGCTCCCACCTTTAGGTGATGACCAAAAGGATCATGCATGTTGTCCTCGCTCCCACCTTTAGGTGATGACCAAGAGGCTCCTGCATGTTGTCCTCGCTCCCACCTTTAGGTGATGACCAAAAGGATCATGCATGTTGTCCTCGCTCCCACCTTTAGGTGATGACCAAGAGGCTCCTGCATGTTGTCCTCGCTCCCACCTTTAGGTGATGACCAAAAGGATCATGCATGTTGTCCTCGCTCCCACCTTTAGGTGATGACCAAGAGGCTCCTGCATGTTGTCCTCGCCCCCCCCCCCCCCCCCCAAATCTAGAAGTGATGGCCAAAAGACTCTCATGTTGTCCTTACATTCTGTCTTTCTGTCTTAATATCTTCCTGTTCTTCGATTCCTTATTTCGTTTCTTTGCTTGTTTCCTTCTTTGTTCTTCTCTTTGCTTCTTTCTTTCCTCTTCTTTTTTAAAATGATAATTATTGAGTATGTGTGTGTGTATGTGTGTGTGTATGTGAGAGAGAGAGAGGGAGAGAGAGAGAGAAAGTTTGTGTGTATGGTCGTGTCTTAGACATGAGCCAAAAGGGAAGCATTCAATTATGAACATTCTTTACAGAACGAAGTGTGGTGCTAAATTGCCAAGAGCCAGATATATAGTTAGCAGCGTCCTTGTGCTTGTACCAACCAGACATGAGAAAAAAACAGAATTAAAGAAGGATTCTTTAAGCGTTATCCGAAAACTGTTGAAGACTACTAAGTGACACTATCTTTCCCGGAAATTTTAACGTGAAAGTTGAAAAGGACCTTTATAGATGAGATATAATCATGTGTAGGTATGTTGAAAACGTTCTGAACGACAATGGAAGATGACTCCTAAGTTTCTGCAGGGAACAAAATATTGTCATTTCAAACACAAAGCTTTCTCATAAGATCATTCATGCATACACAAAATGTGATCCGGCAAGGAATAATGACCCTATTATTGATTTAGACCGGATGAAGAGAAGTTCATTTAAGTATGAGAGAGAATCGAGAGTTAGGATAGGACCAGAAAATGGAGGCCATCCTTAGCTCGTGACAATAATGAGAACAACCGAATGAGTTGTCCCATCAATATATTATATACAGCTCCGCAATCAATTACACAGCAAAGAAGTATTGAAAATGAAATTCTACATGATAAGAGTACATGTGTACGGATCAAATAACATAGGCTTATATGCGTCAGCAGTTGAAAGTCTCCTCTTCTTCTATTTTTATTTGTGTCTTATTCGTCATGTTTTATTATATTATGTTTGTAAGGCAAGTCCTGTTCTCTTGTTAAAGCTTGATGTAATGGAGAGTTATTCAATGCTCCCAAATCACTATCTGTAGCAGAGCTTCTCACCTCGTGGTCACGAGGATCATGAAAGTATATATGTGTGATAGAGCTGCTTAAGACTGTGGGCTAGAGTGTTACAACATCTAATACTGGACGATTAGACTTCCTCATAGCAAAACGCTAAAACTTCCGTTAAACATAAATATTTATTTATTACAAAAAGAGTAATTGTTACACATTGAATAAATAAAAAATTCTAATCTAACTTAATAAACAAATATGAATCTTGCTAACTCAGATAATATTAGTATAAATTAGATGGAATCCCTGAAACTATAAAACCCAGTTCTGTAGTCTAATCTAATCTAATATATATATATATATATATATATATATATATATATATATATATATATATATATATATATATATATATATATATATTTATATATATATATAAATATGAAACGCTATACAAATCTCGTAAAATCTACCCAAATACTCTCTTGTCTGGAATCTCGTGTGCGCGTCTTGGTAGTTGGTGCTGGTGGTCTCTAGTGGTCGCCGGTTCTGCGTTGTGCAATGACAGCTTCTCACAATGTTCGTACGTGTACTCCCGGAGGAGTCTTAAGATGCATCTCACTTTATATCTGCATGCGTACGTTCTCTCTTATCTTTCGTCCCCACAGATCCGAACGTTCACTGTGGAGACTATAGATATGGTCTCTCTTTGATCAAAAAAAAGGATCACCATTTAACTCCAAAAGACACACAAGCAATGCCCCTGGAGTATAGTGAGCTCGGACGTTATCTCTTAACTTTCGTCTCATATATTAGAGCATTCATTGTGGAGACTATATACATGTATATATATACTCTCTTCAAAAGCAACCACTTCACTCCAAAAGGCACAAAAGCAATGCCCCTGGAGTAAAGTGAGCAGTCTTCTAGATCTGCTCTAGAAATCGAAAGAACCCTAATCTACTTTCCTCTGTATTTTATGGGCTCCTTTTCGCCCCCTTAACTCGCTCTGAGCCGACCGGACATCTGTCAATCATCTATGGCTCCTGTACCTGTAAAACTCTATCCGGCACTCTGTCATTTTCTCCTCTCAGCCAACGAAGGGGCGTTCACTAATAATCACTTTGCGTCCCCTTTTGCCATCTCGTGACCACTTTGACGATAAACGTAGTTTTCTCCAACTTCGTGAGAATAAACTGTTGTTTCTGCCCTCTTTACTTTTCCTGATCGGTTGTCCTGTTATATACTCCGTGATACATAACACTGTTACATCTGTAAAAGTAAGGTTTGTCTCATAGTATTTAGACTACTGTCGGAGATTGAAATTGTTAGAGACTTCAGTATACTATGGTCAGATATCGTACCACATCTTCAGTATAGACATCGAAAAACAACAATAATTAACTAACGAACTACAGAAGAAGGGATTAATACATAAATGGGAAATGTAAAGATATATATTGGCGCGAAAATGGGTTACTTGTTTGAGAAAACGTCAGATCACTCCCCTCAAGACTGATGCAAAAACCCAAATGACAAACAAAGGCGAGATGAAGTGGCCAGGAGGCGTAAGAAGTGGAAAAAGATCGGGTAAGCCAGTGACGATCAGATGTGGAAAGATTAAAAGGTGATTCAGGTAGAGAGAAAAGATGAACGGGGCAGGCAGATAAATGGAGGCCGGTACGATATGAGGATCCAAGAAAAGGTATAGAAGAAATTAATGTTATGTGGCTGAATGCAGCTCATTCGGAAGATCAATTTGCTCTCAAGGGCGAATCGGTGACGATTGTCAGAGAAGCCAGAAACTAAGCATGTAACACTAATATCTACTTTACCCCGGTGCCCAGGACCATTGAAGTGGCTGGCGATAGGGGAACCCGAGCGGTTATAGACATAATTGAGGTGTTGGCGCAAACACTCACGTAGTTCCAGACCAGTCTCCTAAATGTATGCCATGCCACACTGGTGACACATGACAGAGTAGAAGAAGTTGCGGGAGAATAACATTTATTGGTATTAAGAGCAAAGGAAAAAAACGCATAGACGCAATACTGGATGTGAAGCATATATCAGGATAAACACAGAAACATAAAGAATGTGTGATCCTCAGAACGGAAACACAAGACGAAGTTACTAATTGCATAACAAACATGCGGAGAGGAATTTTGATTAAATATGGGCACAAATTCTTACCCTAAGAAGACGAGGAAGGAAAAGGAATGCCTTCTGAAATTTGTAAAGGACAAATAAACTGCTTTGCTAACTGCCCCTGCGTAAATAATGAATAGAAAGAATAAATAGTTCTCACAACTCCTTGATTTTGAGGAAGGCCAAGTCTCAGAAACGACAAACTCTGTTACATGGGCAGAACCCGAGAACGGGGGGGAAGGATATATCTGAATAAAGAAACTAAGTTCGACAAAGCAGATGGACATGATGGTATATAACACTAAAAATTGTCAAGTACATTGGAACTGCTGGTCAGTTAATGTTCATGAAGGGTCCTTGGGCAGGCTGGTGCCAACATACTCTGTCAAAGAACTGGGAGATTGCCATAATACTGCCAATGTTCATAAGGTAAATAAAAAGGCAAAAATGCACAGGTACTGAAGATAAACACAAATATCATAAAAATATGGACAAGTAGGGTTCAGATACCGCATTCGAACATAAAAGAAACGAAACGATCCAAACTACATTGATTAGGCACAATGGACATGGCAACTAAGAAAACATGGAAGTATTGATGAATACTTGAACAGATACGTACCTGGTATCGTCTGTGATCACCGTACAGTAATGTTAAGCGGAAGTGATCAGGCTGGCCAGGAATGTATAGTAGGCCTTTTTCAGTTATGGTGATGATTATAGGATGATGCGTTGTTGAAGTGGTAACTACTCAGTTTTTGTTTTCTTTTCAATGCAGCTTTGTCTTTTAACTTGTCCATGTTTCTTTTTACATGGTCTGATGTGGATCTTCAGGGTACATCTTCATTTGAATCGGCCTGCAACTTCGTATTTCCATGATGTCATATTCATGGTCAATTGATTTATATCCCGCTTACACGACATCCGTCTTTGAAACTCAGCTGTGGTCGACCGACTGTTCTACAATTCATCGTAATCTTCGACGATTGAGAGACCGATCGGAGAATGCACCTCTGCATTTATCACTCGGTCACTCCAAGGATGGACCGCAAGAAGCAGTACATGAAAGGTGGCCAGAAATGTATCAGAAGTAAAAACAATTTTTTGTTAAAGAACCGGTAGCCCAGATAAGCTGTTAGAGGACAACCAAAAAGTGATCAATTGATTATATATTTTTCACAAACAATCATAATAGAATAAAGACATACATATGTAGACCGGGAGAAAAGACAAGCGGCGACAGAGAGGAAAGAAAAGAGGATATAAGAGGGCCGAAGTAAATATATGGAACACGTCGATTCAGTTCAACCAACGAGGGGGATTAATCTGTCCTCCAGGGTGCCGATCATCCGAGAAGCATGGTACGATAGTTGTGGTCCTAATGTCAGCCATGCGCTGGTGCCCATAAGCTTTGGTAAGGTTATCGACATTGGATCCTGAGTTATTGAACAATCATTGATATGTTGCTGGAAGCGAACGGAGAGTTCCAATCCAGTATCACCGATGTCTGTCGTATTAATCAGTGGCAAATGATAGCAAATATTACATCGCGGGACTTGCAGGTGAATCCTTCTTTTTTTGAAAACGAACATCGCCTTGGGGAGGGGCGGGGGGTGGGGGGTAATCCACCAAGCGCGTATGGATGGCACCGAGACACGTAATTCAGCCACGTTAATTGTTACATGGCATGATGCCCACGTCCATCCATTGAGCTTTAGTGTTGCTACTGTTTATGACCAGCCGGTCCTGCTTGTTTTATCCCGTCCGTAGGCGACAGACGGGGAATCGGGGGATCAGGAAATACTTTACGTGTAGTAGGGTCAGAATGAAGGACAGGTAGATGGAATATGATATCACAGACAGAGGCGGAGCGACGTGTGTGATAAAGTGAGAACAAGTTTCACATAGTTAGGACAGCCGGTGGGAAGGAGTAAGGGCGTCAGTTCGGGAGATAGGTATAACTCACTTGTTAAAGTGACGTCATGGTAGAGAGGATTGCGAAATAAGTCAAGCATATCCTGAGCCACTTGTAGGAAGCTCCAAACGTCCTTGAAAAAGCTATGGACAGGTAGTAGCTGAGAGAGTTGTTGTTGTTGTGAATGCCCACAATGAGTAGGTCTACTCTTTTGTGTGCCTTGAAAATAACGTTTAGTGTCGGGTTGTAGTAGCTTTCTTCACATTCCAAGCGAGCTGATGAAGGTGAACCGTGATCCTCCAGGCTGTTGTTCTATGCCCTGATTCATCTCACTACTGCCGTGTATATGAATCTCACCATGACAATAATTGGAATACACGATCTAGAGATCCATACCTCTAGAATGACCATATGTCCACTGGGGTGTGACAGTATAGGACGAGACTGGAACCAGACCACAAGGGTGATATGAGATAGAACAGTGTGGTGTTCTCTCTGGAAGGCTAGAGGGACCTTGCGGTATAAGCTGAATTACTAAATACGCAGATGACACTGCACATTTATATCAACACATTTAAGAACAAACATAAATATTAATAAATATTAAGAGATGGTCAACAAGTTGGAATGAATATTAATATAATAAAGATATAACTTATGACAATGAATATTAATATAATAAAGATATAAGTTATGACATTGAATATTAATATATTAAAGATATAAGTTATGACATTGAATATTAATATAATAAAGATATAAGTTATGACATTGAATATTAATATAATAAAGATATAAGTTATGACATTGAATATTAATATATTAAAGATATAAGTTATGACATTGAATATTAATATAATAAAGATATAAGTTATGACATTGAATATTAATATAATAAAGATATGTTATGACATTGAATATTTTAATAATCCTACGCCAGATAGAACAGGCAATGAAGAATTCGCAAAGACTGGGGCATTTACTTACCTAGGAAGCACATCTACATGAGACGGTGGAATATACAGAAACATCAAAAGCAAAATAAATTAACAAAGAGTCTTCGCTAGCGCAAACACCCTTTGAAGGTCATCACAGTACAGCACAGACACAAAACTAAGAATATGCAAGAGCTGCATGCTTTCTGTGTTTTTGTATAATGGAGGGTGCTGGATAGTAACGGAATAAGGAAGCATAAACATTGTTATCTTTTCACACGACCTGCCTAAGAAAGATTCATATTAGTTTTCTAGCCAAATATCATCACCAATCGAAAGAGCTTCTTGTCCGAAACAATCAAAAAGACATGACCACCATCATGGCCTGCTGGCGTTGGAATTAGATAGACCATCTTCTAAGAAAAGAACGAAATATCATCACCACAACTGGGACGGCGTGGCCTAGTGGTTAAGTGGCACGGCTCACACACCGAAGGTGCTGGGTTCGATCCCCATCACAGCACCGGCCGTTACCCCGGGGAAGCAAACCCTTAGAAAATGCAGGAGGAAGCAGACCCTTACATAAAATGCATGCTGAAGTCGGATGCACTGGGCCGACAGGCGCAAAATAAAAACCACAGTGCAACGCACTCCGCCTTGGGGATTAGAGAAATAAGGCGTACGCAAAAAAATAAATAAATAAATAAATAAATCACCACAACTGATATGGGCCCCAGAGGGAAGACGAAAGAGAGGTCACCTAAGACAACTTGGCGGAGACCCGTAGAGACATTTGTACTCTTCGGTCCGACTTCAGCAGGCGTTTTTGAGAATCGGGTTAGCCTTTTCCTCTTCGATCCCTTCTCCTTAACAAGTCTGTTCTGTTGTAGCCTGTTTATCCATGATCACGCTGTGTGGGTTGGAAAGGGTTTTGGTAGCTCTGGTTAGCTGGTACTGGCGTTTGCACTCAGTTTTGGGTCGCTGACCGCTGTAGCTCATGCACTGCTTAACATCCTTATCCCGGTAATTGTACAAAGGAAGGCTACAGACCGGGTGAAGTGGGGAAGAGAGTTTGCTGATGACCTTAAAGACGCCATCAAAGGCATAACAGTCAATTACCAAGGAACTAAGAAGAATATTGTGTAGATTGTGTCAATGACAGTATAGAAAAAATATGCCATTTCAGGTTGTTTTTTACCTACGTCCTTATGAGGAACAACAATCTTTCGTGTTAAATCAATGTATGCATTCGTATTGTCAATCCATGCATTCGATGTGTTTAAGGGATCAAGACGTTGAGCAGTGCATGAGCTGCAGTAGTCAGCGACCCATAGCTGACTGCTAGCGTCAGGGCCAGCGAACCAGAGCTGCCAAGACCCTTCTACACCTCCACGTGGGGATCCTGGAAAACAGGCTGCAGCAGGGCAGACTGGCTAAGGAGAAGGGATCGAAGAGGGAATGCTAACCATGTACTCAAAAAATGCTTGCTGAAGTCGGATGTGTTGGACCGAAAGGTGCAAATATCGCAGTCAAGCTGTAAACTACGACACAACGCATTCCGTTCTCTGGACTACATTCTGCTACTTAAGCCCTTTTAGTGTTTTATAGCGGGAGATTAAGAACGAACGCAGAAGAAGAAGAAGAAGAAGAAGAAGAAGAAGAAGAAGAAGAAGATGTGTTCAAAAACAAGAATTATGTTTATAACCTGAAAAATGTCCCGTCCCGATGCCCTATAAACCAATTAATGCCCTATAAACCAATTAATGCCCTATAAACCAATTAATGCCCTATAAACCAATTAAGGCCCTATAAACCAATTAATGCCCTATAAACCAATTAATGCCCTATAAACCAATTAATGCCCTATAAACCAATTAATGCCCTATAAACCAATTAAGGCTTTATCATTCAAAATTAAACAATATCATCGAATTGTTCGGATAACAATACTTCTTCAGAAACCGTTTAAATCCTAATTAAGGCAATTTATTTCTATTGAAGGGGACATAGAATCCTGACTGTATGATGTGTTACTACTGCATGGAAAAACGACATTTATTCCTCATCCCTATAAACCTCATATGCAGAGCAAAACCCTAGAATAAGCTCGTAATGATGATTCTGAATATTGGTGTTAGGATGAATATATAAATATCATATTATCATCGTTCAGATACGCTGGGCCAGTCCTGATTGCTGCTGGTGTACTAGTCATGGCACGAGGTGTGTGCAGTCGGCTCTGGCCGCGACGAAGAACCATGTCTTCCAGACGCCGGTCTTTGCTGCTTCGATATATAAGAGAAATCTACAGCAGACCAATATTTGCCGTAAGTTTCGTGTCGACGATGCTACACCATAACTGTTGTCTTAGTCTTCATTGTCCTACTTTTTTTTAGAAATTAATATGAATATGTGCAGACACTTGCCACTCAGCGTGTATTATCAGAAGAAGGCTACAAACGAATGACTGGAACCAGTAGGGAATCATTGTTTGCCACGAGGATCAATATTTATTGTTATGTTGTATTAAGCATCCTTCAATACGCATGCGAAACATGGATAGTCTATATTCTACATGTCAGGATTCTTAATCATTGTCACGCCAACGTTAACTGTCTTCGCATACTGCTTTTGATCGTCTGGCATGATAGAGTGTCAGATTCTGTAGCCCTCGGCAGGAAGAGGCTGTCCGGCAGCTATACGTCCGAATTAGATGTTGCTCTCATGCCTGAAAAGCTCTTCGCTAAGCAGCTGTTATATGGTAAGCTCGGGCCAAGAAAATGCTCAACAAAGGGGCAGAAGAAACGATTCAAAGACTCTCTGAAAGAATCTCTGAACTGCTTCCTCATTGCTGCCGCCTCCTAGAAGCTACTTGCTCCGAACCGCGCATCCTGGCGCACTTCCATCACACATGGTACTCACATTGGCGAGATGTGAACCATAGCTACGACTCAGAAAATAACGAGCTGCCAAAAGTGCAGAATGTAAATCGGCCCAATTACAAACGTTGTGCATGTGTGCAGAACGTGCAGTAGAGTCTGTCACGCTTGGATGGAATTGTACAGTCATATACGGCTACATCTCAATACGCAAGTCTGACGCTGTCGACATCTTCGCTTGAGATGAGTAACTATTGTTATTATTATTGCTTTTATTATTCAAACAGGGACATAATTTCAAACCGGGTCAGGATACAATGAACAATGTTGCTAAACTGGGACAATCCTAGTCAAAACAAGACCAATAATAAGGCCTAGTTATAGAAAGACTACACACAGTCAGTGGATAAAGCAGCTGTGAGTGGTGCAAAGTTGATTGAAATGTCAGAGCATAGCACACCAGAAGTAAAGTGCTCCAGGGAAAAATGCAAAGATTTTGGAGGAAATCGATAAAAGGAACAGCGAACGCATTCAGACATGGCAGCAAGCCTCGCTTTTAGCTGCTGATCTTTATCGGTGTTACAATTTTGAAGAGGGCGCCTTCCGGCATAATGATTAGATAACTCATAGTCATAGTAAGTCAAGGGAGATAAGTGATTGAAAAGTAACGCTAGTGTTATCTTACACCGAGGAAAAAATAGAGGAAATCAATGGCAGGTGTTACCAAGATGGTACACCAATTCGTATTAATTATACAATTTATTATCCTCTCATTTGTCTTACCTCTTCTGACATTACTTTCTTAATCATCATTATCTGTAGCCACAATCACCATCACCGTTATCGTCAGATCGCATTTAACACTATTGGTTGAGCTGTATGTATTATTTTGCGGTTAATTTATTAATCATTTGCTACCGTAAAACATATCAAAACTGATGGCTTATTTGTCGAAATGAACTAGCAGGAATTAAACTGTTATAACACATGTAGAGAGCGACTACCGTACGGTCAGTGGAAACATGCTGACCAGTCTATTTTAGTCAGGGTCACATTAAACATATTGATCAGCCTATGTAAGTCAAGGTCAGGTGAAACATCAGCCTATGTAAGTCAAGGTCAGGTGAAACATCGGCCTATGTAAGTCAAGGTCAGGTGATATATTATGATCAGACTATGTTAGTCATGGACAGGTGAAACATATTGAACAGATTATGTTAGTCAGGTCAGGGGAAACATACTGTTCAGACTATGTTAGTCAGAGTCAGGTGAAACATACTGATCATATTATGATAGTCAGGGTCAGGTGAAACATACTGTTCAGACTATGTTGGTTAGGGTCAGATGAAACATACTGATCAGACTATGTTAGTCAGGGTCAGACGAAAAACTGTGATCAGATTCTGTTAGTCATGGTCAGGTGAAACATACTGATAAAGATCACAGCTCACTTCCAATCAGTTCTCCCTAGAAACAGTTTCATGAAAGTCTGACTAACAAGGTGGAGATTGTCACTGTGATCCTAGTAGTGGTGAGCTTACATTTCACTACAGCCAGGAGAACCTCGGTCCACCTCCTCAAGTACGTCTCGAGATGTGAGGAGAGCCACTGTAAGCCGTCACCAAATAAAGTCGTAAAGAGTACATAACTCAAGTGCCAGTAGCATTAGCAACAACAATAACAACAGCATCAAAAACAACTATAACTCATGGACCAATTAAGAAAAAGAAAGTAATTGTCAACTGTCTTTCGGCTCAGTAAAATGTTTCCATTCATGTCGGATACGCCGATAAAGACAGAAACTGACAACGAAGTGAATTAATAAAAATCGATCAATCAACTAATCAATCAAAATATGTTATCTTCTTGCGTGACATTGACCTTCAACAAATAGGTTCCAAGTCTTACAGTTCTGTGTCATGCGTTTCAGTTTTTCTTATTACCTTTACGTCTTTCGAAATCTCTGGTTTGCATGTGCAACATAATGTTTGCTGCCATGCTCAGTGATAGCTCTTGGGGCTGTATTGATAACTGAATGGAAATGAAATTTAGGACTGTTGGAAACTGTTCAATCACAGTACACCAAGGTAAAGAATGTACACATTTCTAACTTGCTTGTTGCTGATGACTGTGCCTTGACTGCCAGCAATGAAGGGGACATACCGAAATATGTGGACAAGTTCTCAACGTCCTGTGATGTGTTCGGTTTTACAATTAATCATTTTTTTAAAACAAGCAACCGAAGTCATGTTTCAGCGTGCCCCGAGTAACGTATATCGCGACCCAGATATCAGAGTCAAGAACAAGCGCCTCCAATTAGTAGATAGTTTCACTTACCTTGGCAGCACTCTTTCCATGGAAACTACTATTGACTGTGAGATCAGCAACATAATCTCAAAGGTCAATTCTGCCTATTGGAAGCTGGACAACGGCGTGTGGGATCGAATATGTCTTAGTCTTGATACGAAATTAAAAGTTTTTCGACCCGTAGTGCTCGCCACTCGTCTGTATACCCCTGAGATGTGGACTGTGTACAGCTGGCATGCTACAAAAATCAACCACTTCCATACAAGCTGCCTCCGTAGATTGTTGAGAATACAATGCCAGTGTATGGTGCCCGACACTCAGATTCTAACGAAGGCCAAAATGCCGAGCATTCATACTCTGTTGCAGAAGATCTAGATCAGGGCGACACAACTATTGCATGACGAGTTGAAAAGGGCTGCGTTTGGCAGGTGGACAAAAGAAACGCTGCAAAGAGCCAATCAAAATATCTTTGACACGCTTCAACATCGATGTAAACTCTTGGAAGTGCCTGGCAGAGGACCACCAGGTGTGACGTAGAACCACCATCAGATCTCCGAATCGCGAAGAAAACTCACTTTACGAACAGACAAATCAACTAACATTCGCATGTCCAACTGAACTTAAATGCTGTCAACGTGGAAGCGCTTTCTGTGCAAGAATTGGACTATACGGCCACTTCCGAACTCACCGGCGAGGTGCAACACAGCATGTCTGACTGCTGTTGTCTTCATCGATTGCGATGGATGACTATTATTATTATTATTATTATTATTATTATTATCCATGTATGCTTTTTCTTCTTCTTCGTCGTTCGTTCTCAAACTCCCGCTACCAAGCCATGAATAGGGCTTTGCAAGTAGCAGGATATAGTCTGAGGAACCGATTGCGTTGTGTCGTAGTTTACAGCTTGACTGCGATATTTGCACATCTCGGTCCGAAACATCCGACTTCATCAGTCATTGTTATGTACCGGGTTAGCCATTCCTCTTCGATCCATTCTCCTTAGTCAGTATGTCATGTTGCAAACTGTTGTCCAGAATCACCACGTGGAGGTGTAGAAGGGTCTTGGCTGCAGCTCATGCATCGCTCAACATATTGATCCCATCCATGTGTGTTTAGGTGTGACTCTAATTCTCTTGTCTTGGGGATTACAAAATAGAACTTGGCTTGTAATGTTGTCCTGTTTTGTTAAGAATCGGTGGCATTGCACTCTGGGCAGAACCAAAGGTGCTCAGTACCTCTCAGAAAATGGCAAAAAGTGCAGATACTGATGGTTTGCTGGTTGTAAGCACTCCTGCTCCGTCCTCTCAGGAGCACCTCTCCTATTGAAAATCATGCAGTTTGTGAATCACTGGTTCCTCGCCTGCAGTGTTTTCATCCAAAGAGCGTGTAAAGCTATATATTGCATTCCGTAATTGTTGTCCTATTTAACGCCTGCGTGTTCCCCTTACGTCAAGTACTACTTATAAATGTTCAGTTCTATCCCATAGTTGCACGTTAGGGGGCTTTATAATACAATTGTAAGCCCATTATTCGCCGCAGACACCCACTGATGAATTCTTTTCTTTCCGGGCTTTCTTGTTCCCTAGGTTACAGAGCCATTCAAAAATTGGGACTTCACATTGGAGTTAACGATTTTTATTTTTGTGTCGGTCTTAGTTTCTTTTGATTTCCATACATTCCTGAACGCAGTTGTTGTTTGTTAAAGCTTTTGCCTATGTAACGTCTTATGGCGAAGGCACGACACTTTTAACTCTACTTAGTCTTTTACGTTATTTCAGAACGTATTGACCAGTATATGATTGTGTGTGTGCATCAGTTTGTAATATGGACGTATTGACCAGTATATGATTGTGTGTGTGCATCAGTTTGTAATATGGACGTATTGACCAGTATATTGTTGTGTGTGTGCATGAGTTTGTAATATGGACGTATTGACCAGTTCATGGTTGCGTGTGTGCATCAGTTTGTAATATAGACGTATTGACCAGTTTATGGTTGCGTGTGTGCATCAGTTTGTAATATGGACGTATTGACCAGTTCATGGTTGCGTGTGTGCATCAGTTTGTAATATAGACGTATTGACCATTTTATGGTTGCGTGTGTGCATCAGTTTGTAATATGGACGTATTGACCAGTTTATGGTTGCGTGTGTGCATCACTTTGGAATATGGACGTATTGACCATTTTATGGTTGCGTGTGTGCATCAGTTTGTAATATGGACGTATTGACCAGTTTATGGTTGCGTGTGTGCATCAGTTTGTAATATGGACGTATTGGCCAGTATATGGATGCGTGTATGTAGCTGTTTGTAATGTGTTGTTGTGTATGTTCCACTATGGCAGTTTTGCAGTACATTATTGTTGTTAGTCCTTTCTGTACACGGAGAAGTGGTCACATCGAGAACAATCCCCGACATGCCCAGTCAAACTGGACACGAAGTGATTTCGAGCCAGGTATGTTGTGATCCCAAACTCATCTTGCATTCTTCTTCATCTTCTTCTTCTTCTTCGTCCGCTGTCAGATGTCAACTTGAATTTATTCGAAGAAAGCAGCTGTCACCCTGAGGCTGTCGACACTGCCATAGAGTTTGTCTAGTGTTGCCACTGGTGATGGCCACATGTGCTTTCTCTGGTCCTCGTATGTCGGGCAATTTTGCAGCAGATGTTCAGCGGTAATTTTCCCTGTACCACAGGTGCATTCGTCAGTGCCACCTGTCTTCAGTTTATTGAATAGGTGGTACCTCAGTCTGTTGTGGCCTGTGCGGAGTCTGAAAACCACAACCTGCTCTCTTCTGTTCAACTAATAATAGGCATTATTTTTTGTGTAGCCAGTATGTTATGTTTTCCATTTGGCCATGTATCTGGCCCTAATAAACCTTTTGGACTCTTCGTAGGTCACACTAGAATCTGGTTGTGGTAGTCTTGCACCTTCTTTTGCCAGTCTGTCTGCCTCCTCGTTGCCTTGGATGTTACAGTGGGATGGAACCCATTGTACCACTACTCTTTTTGGTGCGGACTGCTGGCATAGTTGACAGAGTATTGCTCTTAAATCATTAAGTCCAGTATTTTTCTGGCTTTTTAGTGCTGTAACCACGGCCAGGGCATTAGTAACCAGGACTATATGGCTTTCATTGCTTTCGCCTGTCAGCATTGCTTTTACTGCAGCCTTCAGTGCCTCTGCCTCCGCTCTGAAATTGCTTGAGAATTTTCCAGTTGCCACTGACAGTGTTTTTTTCTACCATTTGTTAGGCTCAGGAATACACCTCCCCCTCCATTCTGTGTTGTGTTTGTTACAGAACCGTCGGTGTATGCATGGGTTCAGTCCATGCTTGGATAGTTTTCCGCTATGTACCTCGGGGTTATGTCTCTTCTTTCTTTTTCCGTCTGGCTGTTCTTGTTTCCAATACCTGGTATATTTTCTACCACCTCCGGAATGATATTATGCTTCCATGTGGGTTTGCCTTCAATAGGGACGGGCTTTCGTGTTGTTATGGTGTTCATAGGATCTTCGCTCATCTTTGCTTTGGCTATTTCTTAAAAGTTTCTCCGCTTTAGTTTCCTTTTTTCAAATATATTTAGTCTCAGATGCATTGTATGGTCTGTCAGTCTTCTGAGTTTCTCTGCTTGCTGCTGGGCTCTGCAGTCTCTTCTGTCGGTCATGGATTGCAGATTTGTAATCTTTTCAAGTTCTACAATTGGTGTTGACTTCATGCCTCCTGTAATAACTCTCATGGCTTGGTTTTGAAGTTTGCTAATTTTATCAAAGTTCGTCTTTGCTGCTGTTGCCCATGCCGCAATGCCATACTCGAGAACTGGTCTCACTCTTCCAGTGTACAGTTTCTTCAGTATTCTTTCGTCTGCTCCCCAGCTTGTGCCAGTAAGTTTTCTCATGTTTGCCATTCTTTGTTTAGCTCTCATTTGGTTTCTCTCGATCTGACTTTTCCATGTCATGCGCCGATCAAATGTGACGCCCAAGTAGTTTGGGTTATCGTTTGGCCGCAGATATTTGCCGTTAAGACTTAATTTGGTGTTCTGTGGTTTATTTGAAAGCGAGAATATCGCACATGTTGTTTTTTTTTCTTCATTTATTTTGACCAGCCATGATTTCGCCCACTCCTCGAGCGATGTTAGGGCCTGCTGCATCCGATTGTTTGCTACGGTGAGATTTTTCTCAGAGGTCCACATAGCCAGATCGTCTGCAAACATGGAGCTGTGGACTCTTCTTGGTATATTCTCTATGATGTTGTTTATTTACACCAGGAAAAGTGTGGGTGACAGTACTGCCCCTTTGGGGTACGCCTTGCTCCAGTGTCACCTTTTTGCTCATCTGTCCTTGTACTTGAACTCTGGCTGTTCTGTTTTCGAGGTAGTGGCTGATCCATCTGTACATATTTCCAGATACTTTACTTCTTCGTAGCTTGACTTTAAGTCCCTCTTTCCACACCTTGTCAAATGCCTTCTCTAGATCCACCCAAACCGCTACTGTATGATTTTTCTCTTGGTAAGCATCCTCTATTTCCTGTACTATGAGAGTGATCTGGTCCTCAGTGGATCTGTGTTGTCTAAATCCTGCTTGCTGTGGAATTAATATGTGTTTTTCTTCCAGGTGCCACATCAGTCTGGTGTTTATCATACGCTCCATCAGTTTACCTACACATCTCAGTAGACTGATCGGCCTGTATCCATTTGGGTCTGTTCTATCTTTTTCTTTCTTTGGTACTGGTATAAGTACAGCATCTATCCATGCCTGCGGTACAATTCCCCTTTTCCAGCTTTGGTTCAGGACTGAAAGTAACTTCCTCTTTGCTGTTTGGCCCAACCCCATCAGCATTTCATTTGTTACCCCATCTTTTCCGGGCGATTTCTTTTTCTTTAAAGTTCTCATGGCCTCATTTATTTCATGCATTGTTAGTTTTGCTATCATGTGCTCCTCTGGTGCTATATTGATGTTGTCGTGGTTCTTTTGTTCTTCACTAATCAAGTATGCCTGTATGTAGGGACATCAATGTGGTTTGCTCTGGCATAATGTTCTATAAAGGCATTTGCTGATTTTTTCCTGTAAGCATGTTGTCACCCTGCTTGATGGTAATTTGTTTATTTGATGGTTTCGTCATTCATGGCTCTGACTAAATTCCATAGTTTGTTCCCTTCTCTATCTAGATTCCAGCTGTCTCTTGTTATTTGGTTCAGTGTTCTTTTGTATTTCGCAGTGATGGCCTTGAGGGCGATATTTGCTTCCATAGATTGCTCTCTCTCTCTGCCATGTTCCTAGCATTTGAGACTTCATCTTCAGCTTTCTGCAGCTCATGATTCCAATATGGCTTGTAGTTTTTCCTTGCCCCTCTTGGGGTGGTCTCAGTGGCTGCTTGCAGTATTACTTTGCTTAGGCTTTCCACCATAGGTTTCATATTGTTATTTCGTGTGTTGATAGTTTCACACAGTCCATCTGTCAGCATTGCAAATCTGTTCCAGTCGGCTCGTCCGTATTTCCAACGTGGCAGCGGTTTTATTTCCTGGGCGCCTACTTCCATTACAATATCTAGCCTAATTGGCCTGTGGTCGCTACCTGCCAATTGGTCTAGCATCTGACGATCTATTTTGTGGTGAATATTCCCCGTGGAGAAGGCCAAGTCTGTAGTGGAGGTGGTATGTTATGTTCTGGAATAGAAGCTAGGGCTGTCGTCCGGCCTATTGATTAAATAGAGATTTGTGTCTATCTCCCAGTCTTCCACTTCATTCCCTCTGCTGTCTGTGTCTGAATTTCCCCATCTCTCCGAGTGACTGTTGAAGTCTCCAATCACTAGGCAGCTGGAGTCCTTGATTTTCATACTCGAGAGCGACAGGTCTTTGTTGGGTCGGCCATAAAGTATGAATATGCGGATTTTCGTTTCTTGTGTCATTATGTCGACTCCTACAATTTCTGCTTGTCCGGTGTGATTTACAGATACTGCGCTACTTGGTATGCAGTTACGTGTCAGTATCAGAACCCCTCTTTTGTGACCTTCTCTATCAAGTCGGAAGGTCTGGTATCCTCTGATTTAAAATCTGTGATTATTGTTGAGGTGCGTTTCTTGGATGCATGCCACGTCTAACTTACCTTCGTACAGGCGATTTGTTAGTGCATCTTGCATTCGATTGACGCGCTGCTCTTCCCTCAAGCAATGAAAGACCCTTTCGTTCTTTCTATTCTTAATTTGATATATCTATATGTATCTCACGGTTTGCCGATATTGCTACCAAGATACATACATTCTTCTTCATCTTCGTTCGTTCTCAGTCTCACGTTACTAAGCCCTAAAAAGGGCTTTTCAAGTAGCAGTATGTTGTCCGTTGAACGCAATCCGTTGTGTCATAGTTTACAGCTTGACTGCGATATTTGCATCTTTCAGCCCAATACACCTGACTTCAGCAGGCATTTTTGGTTACCGGGTTAGCCTTCCCTTTTCGATCCCTTCTACTAAGCCAGTCTGCTCTAGCTCAGTCTGTTATCAAGGATCACCTCGTAGAGGTGTAGAAGGGTTTTTGACAGCTCTGGTTCGCTGGTCCTGACGCTAGCAGTTTGCTATGGGTCGCTGATCGCTGCAGCTCGTGAGCTCAGAAACACATATAATTCATATACATAAATAAATTCACTTCCTGCAGTAGTTTCCCAACACCAAATGATTGTCGCTAGACACTTAAATTATGATAATCTTTGGTTGTTCTTTTCTCTAGTCTCTTTAACGACATCATTTGCAGGTTACAATCGTTACACTCTTCTTAACCTGAGTACTAGTGGCGTTAGCTTGTCTGTGATATTGATTATCACTTCCATTTACAAATCTATTCCTTGCATTGGTGAGCTAATCCACTGCATCTCTACCTTAACTTAACCTATTCTAACATAACATAACATAACCCAACCTGACCTGACCTGGCCTAGCCTAGACTAGCCTACCTAAGCTAACATAAGCTAATCTAGCCTAGCTTCGCTTAGCCTAGCATAGCTTAAGTGAGCTCAACTTAACTTTACCCAACATCTTTGTACTGTTAAGAAGGATCTACAGAGTCTTTATACAACCAATTTCTTCATCTCAACTTGATCTTAAAATAGCTAAGTTCATCCAATCTATTTTGTAATGTGTAAACTGCCTCTCTGTTTCATATGGTAATGCATTATAAGCATTTACCACTCTCTAACTAAAAAAAATCTCTTCTATCTCCTGTCTGTTGTCCCTGAATTTGTTAATATTGCGGCAATATAGTCTAGCTGATATCTTCTTGTGGTATGTCTCAATAAATAATATGCTGTATCTTAAAAATAAGAATTAGGTGCTTAATAGCTTCCATTGGTACATCTACTTTAAAGTGGTCTGCCGGGGTCTTTGTGTATGACAAGAATAGCATCACTGCCTTGCAGAGAGCATGTAAGAGGCGACTAACTGTGTGACGTGGTATAACACCGGCCATGGTTAGGTGGTTTGTTTAGAGCAGCATAGATGGCGCCTAACAAGCTACTGGTCTACTTTGCTCTAGTGTTTGAGTGTATTAAGATGAACACACACATCGGTTAACCACCCTCCGCGGCATTTGTCCCAACGTAGCGGAGTAATAAGCTTCTCGAGCCTAGCCCGCTAAGCAGGAAACCCTTCTCCCAGCTACATTCAGCTCATACCAGATCTGGGACGTGCACGTGGGCATCTGCCCCTGTAGAATTACAGGTCGACTACGAACTAAATACTGTCCAAACAGAGCAACTGTAAATATAATTCTACAACACATATATAAATGCAACGGTACACCATATTCACGAATATAACCATACAACGCATTTACAAGCACATCTTCACATACAACTAACCAATTCATCTATCTATACAGCTAAACATAACGTATATAAATAAACAATATACATAATCACACCCGATACCTCCCTCCCCCACCCCCACCCCCTTCCAAATATTAAAAAAAAATTAAAAACAGAAACAAACTAAGATCACAAACATATATGTGCATTGTATATCCGAGGCACAACACGCAAAGCAAATACATAATAAACATACTGGGGCAAGTCAGTAAATATGCTACATATGGCAATTTTTTTTAATTGAAAAGAACTTCAAAATCGTTGAATATTGCACTTACATTGTCCCTTGCTTCTCAACATATTTTCCACCAACATTAATAAGTTTATTCCATCGTTTTATCAGTGCTACCAATATCTGCAGCAGCGATGTCTTTGGTCTGCTGTCTCAGTCACATTTGCACTTCACATTCAAGCTCTTCGTCTTTCGCAAATCGTCTCCCACCGTGGTAGGCTCATGCATTATGTTGTATACCAAACTATGCGAGCACCCTATTGAAGTTGCTACACTGTCTACTCGTCAGTCAACACGAATTACCTTTCGATCAAACACACCATTGCTTCTATTGCATTCTGAACAAGACCGCCAGGTCGGACTTCATCAACGAATTGTGAGCGAATTTATCGAACCAGTTAGGCATTGCGTTACGCTACAAAAACGTTTCACCGTAATCAGGAAGCATTTCCTTTTGACTATCATTTGCAAAAAGTTATTCGGCCAATAAAAAGCACTACAGAACGATGTTCTCTGAGCACGGACGTCATTTTCATCTAAGCTATGCACCTGCGTGCACTACCCAGCGCCTACTATCCACAGTAGTCACAAAGCTGACTAAAGTTACCTTAGAAATTATGAACTACGTTTTTAAACTATGCCATATCAATTTGTGACTTACTTATAGACTAACCCCTATAAATTCGTCTACATATCTGTTCGTATGTTTCTTAGCATTCTTCAGTCAAACCACATCAATTTTCACTGAATGATTCCCTTGTTTGATTATTGATTATCAAAATGATTGACTTCAAAGCTGGTTGTCGGCTAACTATTGGCGTAGTTGATAATGCAGATTTCGTAAGATTATCCACAGACAACAGGAAAGTCCATTTAACCTAAATCGTCTTTGTCATCCTTGAGCACATGTCACATGACAAATGTTTATGTGTCAATTCTTGTCTCTATTATACATATGTATCGTGTCCCCTTCCCCATTTATTTACTTGTTTACTTTAATAACCGGTTTCTTTCTTCCTCCCAGTTACAACGTAGTTCAACCTTCAGCCTATGTGAGTTGGAGGTCTCAGATCTACACCACGTGTCATCTCGGTAAGGGATACAATGTATTTGTATCATTTAAAAAATAATGTTATGAATTTTTTTTTCATGAATTTTATTTAAGTGTCATTTATTTCGTTATTACTGTTCGGGTTGAAGAGTTTTAGAAAGGTGTGGTTTTGATGTTATCCGCCTAATCCCGTTATGGTTACTGAAGTCCTTTACATATTGGTAGCGATTTTCTCCATTCTTCTTATCCTTTTCGTTCTTTACAAAGCATGAATCAACCGTTACCGGCGACCACTGACAGGAAGCCTGGGCATCGAGCACTTTGTCTGCTCGACGATTTTTGCAGCATTTAGTTGTACATGATGTGGTAGTTAATACCGCTGGAAACCGATCTAAAATTGAAATTTTACGACATGCAGCGAGGTGCAATAGTTCTATTCTTCTCTCTCAAGTAAGGAGCCATGGTATCTTACCGGGGACGCAGATTTGTGATATCTTTTTAACTCATCAGCTCGGGGAGAAAGACTAAAATATACTGATCAGACATGTTAGTCTGGATCAGACAAAACACACTGTCCAAGACCCTCACCTCGGCTTTCTAGTAGCCCGCCCGGGAAACGGGCTGTTTTCATGGTAGCCTGGCTAACAAGGGGAGGGATCGATGTGATCCCTGTAGTAGTGAGTGACACGCAAACGAAGCCAAGCATAGCCCAACCGTCTGAAGGGCCCCGATCCACCTTCATCAGCACGCTGAGAATGTGAGGAAAGCTACTGCAATCCGCCAGTTAACGTCCTTTTCAGGGCTCATAAAAGAGTGAACCTACTCATTGTGGGCATTCGTAAACAACAACTCATTCGCTCCGAAATACTTTCAGCAGCTGAAAACATTTACTCTTACAATGTCAAACTGTCACTAGAGAGAGCAGGCAAATTTATAAATTTAGGACACTTTGGTATGGAGAAACGTTTACGTATAAGTATGACAACTATTCAAGCCGGTATATCAGCTCTTCAGCATTGTAAGAAAGTATGGTTGCCAATATAAAGGCTTTATGACGTGAGTCAATTAACTCTAACCTTTTATCTTTGTTGACCCAATCCCTTGTTTCTCTATCTGTCAATGTGCTGGCTTAAGTCACTATTGAGTTCTTTTTATGATAATATAAGCTGTTTTGTGTATGCTAATGTACCAACTGCTGCAACATAAACGCCTACCACAAACTCTACCAGGCAAGATCAGATGATTAGCTTCCAGCTAGGCACAGGACACAACACACTGGGATGTCATCTTTAAAAAAAACTGTAGATTGCCACCACAGACATTTGTACCTGTGGCTTAGCTCACATAAACACCAGTTGTAGTCCTTCTAGAATACACTAGTGAAAGCAATAGCACGCGACAACAACCAATGCCCTTCCTCGAAAAACTACTGCGTTTGTTAGAGTCATTGAAGTCGAAGTCTGAAGACGAGAGAAGGACATTGAATTGTGGTCTGCTTTCAATAACACAGAACATATTTATAGCTAACTTAAATGTAACCCCTTTAGAGTAGAACTCTCACCAACTAGTGACATTAGTTGCATGTCATTCCCAAAAGCTTGCTGAGTAACAATTTGAGTTTGAAAGACAGTCCTACAAAAAAACCTCCATATGTTTGACAGAAACACAAAAACGAATAATTCATTTTCCTCTCAGGATTATGAAAGAAAGTAGTTCATTTTAAAAGGTGAAAATGGCAATTAGTATTTATAAATTGGCTAAATAGTTCGATTGCGGAAGATTGATTATTTTTTTTAATTATGAAAAAACGTTTTTTGTTTTTGCGTTCGCTTTATTTTTATATTTCCCCAAGAAGGTATGGGTTGCAGTGTGTTTTATTTTGTGCCTGTCGGCCCAGTATTTCCTATTTCGACCAACATTTTATGTAAGGGTCTGCTTCCTCCAGCATTTTATTAGGGTTTGCTTCCCCGGGGTAACGTCCGGTGTTGTGATTGGGGAGCAAACCCAGCACCTTCGGTTTGTGAGCCGTGTCACTTATTCACTAGCCCACGTCGTCCCTTAGATTGATTATTGGTGATGATTTTTCCAGGTGAAACATAAGCTCACCACTAAAGCTGATACTGCAAGATAACCAGTTTAGATTTCGCGAAGCCAAAGGTACACGGGATGCCATCGGATCGTTGCGGCTTCTCGCAGAAAGAATGATCGATCAAGGACGACCAGAATTTATCTGCTTTATTGACTACGGGAAAGCTTTTGATCGAGTCCACTGGAGCAAACTATTTCAGATGCCATAACAAATAGGTATAGAAAGAACACTCATTAAGTTTATCGAGAACATGTATGAAAATCAAGAGGCGATCATTTCAATCACGGAAGGTTTCACTGATAGAGTTTCCATAAGACAGGGGATACAACAGGGCTGCTTGCTTTCACCGAGTCTCTCTAACACGGGATACAACAGGACTGCTTGCTTTCACCGAGTCTGTCTAACAGGGGATACAGCAGGGCTGCTTGCTTTCAACGAGTCTATAAAACACGGGATACAACAGGGCTGCTTGCTTTCACCGAGTCTCTCTAACACGGGATACAACAGGACTGCTTGCTTTCACCGAGTCTGTCTAACAGGGGATACAGCAGGGCTGCTTGCTTTCATCGAGTCTCTCTAACACGGGATACAACAGGACTGTTTTCTTTCACCGAGTCTCTCTAACACGGGATACAACAGGACTGCTTGCTTTCACCGAGTCTCTCTAACGCATATTCTGAGATGATGATGGACAAGGTTATACGAAGTTGTAATAGGGGTGTTAGAGTCAATGTTATGAAAGTTAATATCATCACATTTGCCGATGACCAAGCGATAGTGGAAAGATCAATAGCAACGTTGCAAATGCTGCTTGAAAAAATTAATATCACAGCCAAAGAGTTTAGCATGAATATAAACACATCGAAGACCAAGACTTTGGTAATATCCAAGCAACATAGGCAGATACACGTGATCATCAATGGAATATTAATCGAACAAGTACAACAGTTTACATATTTGGTCCAAACCATAACAGAAGATGCCAGAAATGAGACTGAAATCAAGACAAGGATTGCAATGGTAAAAAGTGATTCGAAAAATAATAAAAATATTTAACCTCAAATAATAGCAGGATAGAAAGAATAATCGCCTCTCATATATGAGCAATTACACGGTATGGGGCTAAAACATGGACTTGGCGAAGAAGGATGAAAAAAGCTTGGAAGCGTTTGAAATGTGGTGCTACCGTAGAATGGAAAGAGTGAGTTGGACAGAAAAAAGATCTAATGACAATGTACTCACTGAATTGGGCGCCCAAAGACAGATATTGCATATGAAACAAAAACGTCGGTTGAGTTGCCTGGGTCATAATATGAGACATGAAAGTCTTCTACAAACGATATTAGGGGGCAAGATCATTGACAAAAGAGGAAAAGGGTGACCAAGAATCACCTCTAAATCTCAGGCATGCAGGGACATTTTTTTTTGCGTTCGCCTTATTTCTCTATTCCCCAAGGCCGGTGTGCGTTGCACTGTGTTTTATTTTCAGCTCAGTGCATCCGACTTCAGCATGCATTTTATGTAAGGGTCTGCTTCCTCCTGCATTTTCTAAGGGTTTGCTTCCCCGGGGTAACGGCCGGTGCTGTGGTGGGGATCGAACCCAGCACCTTCGGGTTGTGAGCCGTGCCACTTAACCACTAGGCCACGCCATCCCCTCGAACCTATGCTGAAATGAAGAGAGCTGCAGAGGATACGGTCAAGTGGCGAGACATTCTCAGACAACCTTACAGCCAGTCTGTGGACGGATCAACCAAATGAATAAATTCATAGAAATGAATTGATAGTAGTTATGAAAGTGTGAAGTAGACAATAAATACACTTGCATTAACGTGGCTCCATTGCGTTTCTTGAAGTTTCTTGAAATAAGATGGCCGCACCGGGCTGTGCTCTAGACTAGCTTCGGTGTTTGTGTCGAGTTTTCCGATGTTTGGTGGGTCCTGTTCAGATTATATTTCATAACTCCTTCACCAGGATGTATTAAGAACTTTGTTTTGCGGAATTGATGCGCTTTCGATCGGTTATCCTGTTTGTTATGCTGCATTTCGCTTCATTTCCTGCCTTGCTCGAGCCGTTGGAGACCGGCCCACGACGGAGTTCAACGTTTCGCTTAACTGCACACCAGAATTCATTCCAGGTTATCACTTCTCAAGGACCTTTCTGCTCGGACTGAAGCCGACTTCCTCCTGCCCACCACTCCCTCCATCGGAGGTTACACGATAGCTCTCCCAACCTCCTATTCTCAGCACGGCAAGGGTTGGAAAAGGTGGAAACAATCAGAAGCTTCGGCGGTGGGACACGTAAAAACAGGGAGTTTAACACGGACAGGCGCGGAAAGCTTGATACAAACATTGGTCTAACACACTCCCCGCGGCCCTCATCCCAATACCGCGGAGTACCGGGCTCCACCTGGGGAGTCTATAGGGATTTCGGTCGACACGCTACGCATGAATACAGCCTCGGGAGTTGGACATGGTAGTGATCGATCGACGCAACGGACCTTCGACACCTACACGAACAGCATTATTTTTCTTGCATTGCTTGTGAATCATCGGGTCTATCCTGCAGTTGATCCTTATACAGAAGCCGTTGTCAAAGCACTTGCTATAGTCAAGTAGCGGTATTTTCTGTAGAAATGTATCTTACATTTAGTTAGTTTTCTTTCCACTTATGCCGCTGAACGCCGTGGGGAGCTTATGTTGTCTATCCTGCGCCACATGCATTCGGGCAGTCGTTGTGAGTCGTGTCGTTGCACGATCTTTCTAAAATCATCTACCCACCTGACTCGCGGCCGGTTTCTTACATGTAGCCAGATCTACCAGCATGGTAAGCCAATAGGGGAATTTGTTGGAAGTGCATTATCATAAGGGGGCCGAACTAGCGCAGTTTGTACCTGAAAAAGTACTCTGGCCAAGACGTAGTGCCGACCATACCTTGAATGTCTTTGCTTCGCATTCTGTCATTCCTGGTAACACCGATGATCTTCCTCCGACACACGATAAAATTAGGCTTTCACGTGCTTTGGACGGAGACCATCTTTGGTACTGGTGACATAGAGTCAGCATAAAGATGGTGTCTATCAGAAGCTAATTTGTTGACAAACTAATGCTCGTGTGCCTAAACAGTGGGGACATCTGACAAGTCACAAAAGATGCTTTCTGACACCTAGGCTCGATGTCCCTGTCCAGTCTACCGTTTACCGAAAAAATTCTGCTTAAAATACCTGAATTCATGGGCCTGTTGAAGAGTAATATCATTCCTATCTATGTTGAGTGGTCCAAGTGTTCTCCTAATCCTCATAGTTTCTGTCTTCCTCTCGATAATTCGCATGTCGTATTTGGCTCATTTTATCACAAGCGTGTTAATGTGATTTTACGGTTTATTTTCATCATCGTACAGCAGACACTGGTCGTCTGCTAAGAGCAATTCGTGTATTGAGTTTGGTTCTGCTTCTGATGTTTCAATGTGTCTGGTCTCTGGCCTCTGTTGTGATTTTGTCCATGTAGAAGTTGATGTTAAGAGGTGACTGTGTTACATGGCATAACACCGGTCCTGGATAGATGACTTGTTCAGAGCATCAAAGATGGCGCCTAACAGACTGCGGATCTACTTTGCTCTAGCGTTTGAGTATATTAAGATGAACTCGCACATCGGTTAACCACCCTCCGTAGAAGTTGTCCCAACAAAGAGGAGTAATAAACTACTCGAACCTTTCCCGCTAAGCAGGATATCCTTCTGCCGGCTACATCCAGATCTCGTCAAAGCTGGGACCAGCACAGAGGCATCTGCACAGATCGAAAAAGACTAAGATTGTACAGTTTATCCATCAACTTGATTGAAGAGGGTCATGCTGTCACTCTGCTCCTTTCATGGAGTCAGCAGACTTAGAAAACATATTATATTTATTGTCTGTTCAACTAAGACTAAAACTTAGATGTTGAACAGCAGAGGAAAATGCACAAAGCACTGCCTCACATCCGCAATGATTTCAAAATTATCTTTGACACCAAAAGTACCTCTTGTGACGTCTATACTCGTACGACACAGTGCTCTTACATGATCGAGTAGATGACCTTATGCACCGTAATACATAATGACATTCGCTAGAAAACACATCTTCTTCTCATTCTTCTTCTGGGATCAAGATGATGAGCAGCGCATGAGATACAGCGGTCAGCGACCCATAGCTGACTGCTAGCATCAGGGCCAGCGAACCAGAGCTGCCAGAACCCTTCTACACCTCCACGCGGTGATCCTGGATAACAGGCTGCAGCAGGGCAGACTGACTAAGGAGAATGGATCGAAGAGGGAATGCTAACCCGGTACTCAAAAAATACTTGCTGAAGTCGGATGTGTTGGACCGAAAGGTGCAAATTTCGCAGTCAAGCTGTAAACTACGACACAACGCATTCCATTCTCTGAACTACATTCTGCTACTTAAGCCCTTTCAGGGGTTGGTAGCGGGAGATTGAGAACGAACGGAGCCAAGCCATTCTTCTTCTGCGTTTGTTTTCAATATCGCGCTTTCCAGCCCTGAACAGTGCCTTGCAAGAAGCTGGATGTAATCCGAAGAACGGAATGGGTTTCCTCGCTAGTTTACAGCTTCACCGCGATATTTGCACCATTCGGTCCGACACATCCGTCTTCGGCACACACATCCTCTCTAATCATATCTTATGACGTGCTTGGAAATATGCAATCGGCCCATTCTTTGCTCCCCGTTATCCAATTTATCCATCATTTTCTACTCAACTTTTTTGGCATTCCCAGTCGAGCCTGTTTTTAATCTTAGCTCCTTTCCGTCTGTTGATTGTGCCATTTCATCCTGAGTACGCCTTCCCACAACTCACAGACAAGCGGTTTACTTCTCGTTCATTCACTTCTCCGTTGCCGCCGATGCGAGGATCAGCGAGAAAATCAATTGAAAGTTCGTGTTGAGAGCGAGATCAATGGAGTTAGACAAACAAGTTTGAGCTGGTCGTCAACCAGCTGGCAGGAATTAGGGCACCTGTGTTGTTGCTTTTACTCCCAACAACATACTCCATTTCATTCAATCTCTGTTGTCCTCTCATTCAATCTTTTTTGTCCTCTGATTCAATCTTTCTTGCTTATCCTCTCATTCAATATTTCTTGTCCTCTCATTCAATCTCTCTTGTCCTCTCATTCAATCTTTTTATCCTATCATTCAATCTTTCTTGTCCTCTCATTCAATCTTTCTTGTCCTTTCATTCAATCTCTCTTGTCCTCTCATTCAATCTTTCTTGTCCTCTCATTCAATCTTTCTTGTCCTCTCATTCAATCTTTCTTGTCCTCTCATTCAATCTTTCTTGACCTCTCATTCAATCTTTCTTGTTCTCTCATTCAATCTTTCTTGTCCTCTCATTCAATCTTTCTTGTCCTCTCATTCAATCTCTCTTGTCCTCTCATTCAATCTTTTTGTCCTATCATTCAATCTTTCTTGTCCTCTCATTCAATCTTTCTTGTCCTCTCATTCAATCTTTCTTGACCTCTCATTCAATCTTTCTTGTCCTCTCATTCAATCTTTCTTGTCCTCTCATTCAATCTCTCTTGTCCTCTCATTCAATCTTTTTGTCCTATCATTCAATCTTTCTTGTCCTCTCATTCAATCTTTCTTGTCCTCTCATTCAATCTTTCTTGTCCTCTCATTCAACCTCTTGATTATTCATCCGCTTATTAGTGTATCAACAATCTCTAACTCACTCACTCAGCCACTCATTGAGCTAGCTACTTATTTACTTACTCTCTTAATTAGCCAAATCACTAACTCAGTCACTCACTTGATCACTCTGTGGTGCAATTGCTCACTTACTCTTTCACTCATTCGATCTTTCACACACTAATCCATTCCCTTATCCACTCACTCTTTCACTCACTAGTAGCTCACTCACTCAATAACACACGTTCTCGTTCACTCATTCACTCTTTCACTCATTTACTCACTCACTCACTTATTGATTCACTCGCTCAACATATGCCATCTAACTAATTCTCCAACATTCTTTATCTTTCTCTCTCTCTCTCTCTCTCCCTCCCTCTCGCACACATTTTATCTTTGCCCTTCATTCCCTAATTGACAACTACTCCCTTTCAATCACCGAGTAATTCTATTCTTCCACTCCCTTCCCTCTCTCTTTCTCTATTTATCTCTCCCTCCAATTCAATACACACTTCACTCCTCTCTTCCCTCCCTGACTTGATCACTCACTCACTTAGTCATACATATTCTCCTTCACTCAAACACTCTGTTTAGTCATCTCAATAAATCACTCCCTCATTTACTCTCTCAGTCCCTCACTCACTCACTCACTCCCTCATTCCCTCACTCACTCAATAACTCCATCATTCCCTCACTTACTCCATCATTCCCTCACTCACTCACTCACTCCCTCATTCCCTCACTCACTCACTCACTCCCTCATTCCCTCACTCACTCACTTACTTCCTCAGTCCTCCAACCACACATTCATTCTCAATGTATCAAACTCAATACTGAATTCACTCCCTCACTTTTTCATTAAACTTTTAGTGCCTAGCTGTAAGGATATACACTATCTATTTTTGGATTCACCCATTCACTCACTCGTCTCCCCAATTACTTACTCACTGACTCAAACACTCACTCACGCACTCCCCAAATAACTCCCTCACTCAATAATTCACTCCCTTATTCACTCACTCCCTCATTTCTTCTCAATTTATCTCTCACTACTGTATACGCTCCCTCACTAATTCATTAAATAGTGGGTGCCAAGATGTTAGGATACCCGCCACATAGTCAGAAGTAAACGTGTTCGAAACCCAGTAAGATTCTATGTCGCAATGGCGATTCTATGTTTTGTTACAGACGAAATGGATCAACATTATTCCCACATTATCTTATTCTATATATATTGATTCCGCCATCTTTATGACCCAGTCTGCTACAGTTCCCAGCCCAGCCTGTGTTTCTCATGTCCCTATCCGTGTGCTGTTGTGCCATCCCATCCCAAGCGCCCCTTCCCACAACTCACAGACAAGCGGCTTATTTCTCGTGTGTGACACTCATTCACTTCTCCAGTTCCATTGCCGCCGATGCGAGGATCAGCAAGAAAATCAATTGAAAGTTCGTGTTGAGAGCGAGATCAATGGAGTTAGACAAACAAGTTTGAGCTGGTCGTCAACCAGCTGGCAGGAATTAGGGCACCTGTGTTGTTGCTTTTACTCACAACAACATACTCCATTTCCTTCAATCTTTCTTGTCCTCTCATTCAATCTTTCTTGTCCTCTCATTCAATCTCTTGATTATTGATTTGCCGATCATATCTTTTCACTCACTTTACTCACTAAGCACAATCAATCAAACCCGTTTCAGCTCCTTGTACAACATAGAACTCCAACAAACACACGTTATATCATCGATTGTTGACCTTGACCTGTTTATATATGTCTTTATGTTGTTTTGGCTTAAAGTCAGGTTGAGGTAACAAGCCCTACGCTTAACCCTTTGTCGTCACAGCTCACGACATACTTAGCAGGCTACTATTATATGCTCCCTGCAGATGAAAATTAAAAAAAAAAAATTGCCGGTTATTCGCTGCTGCCGATGTCGAAAAAAAAACAACTAGCAAATTTAGTCTTAGTTCTTAGTCGACCTGTACTTTTACAGCGGCAGATGCCCCTGTGCAGGTCCCAGCTCTGGTATGAGCTGGATATAGCCGGCAGGAGGATTTCCTGCTTAGTGGGCTACGCTCGAGCAACTTATTACTCCGCTACGTTGGAACAAGTGAAGTGGAGGGTTGTTAACCGATGTGCAGTTAATATCTATAGACTCAAACACTAGAACAAAGTAGACCAGTAGCCTGTTAAGGCGCCATCTATGCTGCTCTAAACAAACCCCTTAACCATGGCCTGTTTTATGCCATGTCACACAGTTAGTCGCCACTTACGACATGCTTTCTTTGGGGCAGTGGTGCTATTCTTGTCCTTATCATACGCAAAGACCCCGGCGGAGCACTCGGGACAGTATTGGTGTAAAGAAGTTAAATGGGCATATATCGATGTAAAGCATAACGCTAGTTGTCGCTAAGTGGTTGGTGATAAGTTTGGGGGTCTCTGTGGCGAAGTAGTCAAGCCATTTGCATCATGTTCAGACGGTCGGGGTTCGAATTCGAGCTGCGACGGTCGGTTCATTGATGGCAATTTTTACGGAGATCCCTGGGTTCATCGCTGGAGATCCCTGGGTTCATCGCTGGAGATCCCTGGGTTCATCGCTGGGGATCCCCGGGGTTCATCGCTGGAGATCCCTTGGTTCATCGCTGGAGATCCCTGGGTTCATCGCTGGGGATCCCTGGGTTCATCGCTGGAGATCCCTGGGTTCATCGCTGGAGATCCCTGGGTTCATCGCTGGAGATCCCTGGGTTCATCGCTGGAGTACGGAGTTTGTGCTTTGTGGGATGCTCTCGGCAGGCGGAGGTACCTTTCTGCTGAGAGAGACTGAGCCATATGGGGAGACCCATGGCGATGAAGTCGAGCCCTCGCCAACGCCAGCGGTACGTACACATAATACCACCAAGTACCTATCCACACATATTGGTATCATCAATAACTTGTAACCAATACCAACAACAAATAAGGTGCTGTCCAGCAGGACATAAATCGTGTGGTTGATATCATGTTTAACATTGCTTCAAGTTAAAAAGTGATTTTTCATTTAGAAAAAAGAGCGACCACTGCATTGCCAGACCTTTTTTTGCTTGGTTAGAATAACCTGAGTTGAATATGAGTAGAAGAGCTCACTTCTAATGGGTGTAGATTTCAATCCTCGGTTATTAACGCGTTACAGTGAACCCATCTATAAATGGGAAATGGCCACCCCGGAATTGCCACAGGATGGACTCATGTGGGATTTATTGTGGTCAGATCCTGAAGACATTCGGAGTTAGTTCCAGAGGTGCAGGCTTTTTATTTGGCAGCGATGTTGTCAATTCTTTCTGTCAGATAAATGAAGTGGATCTGATTTATATATTTATATCCTTTTTGGAAGGCACGGGAATTTATTTCCGCGCGATCGCTTCTAAAAACAATAACAACCTACCGTACTGCACACGTGCCAAGAAACGAATGACAGCCAAATGGATTGGCAGTTGTAAGAAACGATGTTCTGCAAAGCACACGCTGCTTACACTACATATATATATATATTTAACAGCAAAGACCAGCCTGTGTTTCTCGTGTCCTAGTATCAGTATGCTGTTTTTGCCATCCCTTCCC